>NSJW01000359.1:0-653357 GCA_019955255.1 Castanospermum australe
AAAAATAATGGCACACATTGACAAATGTGACCCTAACCCAATGTTTGGATCAAGAGAAATTGCAAGGAAAAAAAGAAGAAAAAATAAATTGACTTGGATATTTAGTCCCGTATACGTGTGGGGTTGGTTGCGGAGAAAAAAGGACGAGGAAATGTGGGAAATGGTTATGGGAAAACAAGACAAATGAGAGAAGATTTGGAACTATTTTTGTAAAATTTTAGTGTGAAATAGCACAGTTCTATATTATATTATTAATCGTATTTTTCGGCTATAAATGGCATGAACGGGAAACAGAGAGAAAAACACTTAGCCACTTTTGTCAGTGTCGTTTAGATATTCCTAGGTGAGGTCTCCTGCGTTTTTGTAACTGTAAGCTTTATCTTTTCTCTTTGTATTTCTCAAGCTTCTTCACGATAGGTTTTTTGTAATAGAAAACTAAAATTTGGTGATTATAAACTTTACATGATTATAGTGTTGCTTGCTTGGTTTTCACCCAGGATTTTTTCGTTAAATTCATTGTGTTTTGTGTTAAATTTATTGTGTTTTGTATTTGTAATTGTCTCTTATCTTATTTGTTATGGTTATTTGTTCTTATTGCTGCTTTCATATTCTTACAAGCAGTAATTGTGTTTTATCTCCAACAGTGACAGCAGAACGGTCAAAGTCCCCATTTCATCCTCCAATCCAAAGAAAGAAAGCTTAACAAACGTGATGAATGATGAGTTAAGAGCCGCTGCTCAAGGGGGAGACATAAACCTTCTCCACACAGTAATTCAGAAGGATCCACACGTTTTGGAGCACATTGATGAGATACCATTTGTTGACACTCCTTTGCATATTGCTGCATCTGCTGGGCATCTCCAGTTTGCCACCGAGATTAGGAGGTTGAAACCTTCATTTGCTTGGAAGCTAAACCAGCAAGGATTTAGCCCTCAATTCTACTCCTGCTAACCCAGGAAAAGCAGGGACATCGGTCATGTCTGATCTTCAATTCTTGGCCGTATCGATTTCAAATACGGTTTCTCTTGTGGCATCAAGTGCGACAATCTTTGTTCTAACTCAAGTGCGACAGTCCGCTTTCTACTGTGTTGCCTTATCTCATGCTATATGTTTTCTATTCTGGTGATAACGCCCTCCGCTGCTGGCGCCAATGTCAGTTTGATTATTTTGATCTTGAAATGAGCAGCGGACTTTTAAACAAAAGACAATTCAAATTAAGGAATTCTCATGCTGGTGCAAACAGACGGTAGTTAGCAGTGCTCCGGCTTCCCCTGTTCGGTTTCCTGGATAACAGTAATAATCATGCTTTTAAATTATAATTACAATCATAGTTGTAGTTATGTTATGATTGTATATATTGTCTACAGCTGCAAAAAATACAATTGATGCGATAACAATTATGATTATATAAACTTCTATAATAATAATATTATAATTATAATTACAGTTGTAAGTCATAATTTAAAATTATGATAATAGTACATTATAGAACGCTGCCCTAGTGTGAGCTTGTGTATGATTAGATTTTGTTTTTGAATTTGTTGGGAAGTGATTTATATATAATTTAGAATGTTTTATTTGAAAAGTAATGTTTTGCATAATTAATGTTGTTTAGATATGTTAATAAAAGTAAACTTTATAAATATAATTACATGATAAGTATCAATTATTTTTTAAGTTAGATTATAAATAAATTGATGTTAAAAAAATTATTATAAAGAAACTGATAGTAAAAATATTAAAATTATTTGAGTATTATAAAATAAAATTATTTTTGAAGTGTAATTATTATATATATTTTTCAAAAATTGCTGGTTCTACTAATTTAAGCATAATAAGAATAATGACATAATATCAAATTATTAGATTTTATCGATACACACACAAATGATTTTTTTTCACGCATAAACCACAACATTTTATTTCTAGAATTAGGATATTAGAGTCGCATTTAAAATTTTAAATACAAACGTGATTCTATTCAATATGGTGTCAAACATGACAATTTCGATCTTCAAAAACAAACACACAACTGAACATGCTGGCACATTTAATTTATTATTATTTTTTGAAAAACTTCAATAATTAGGGCTTTGTAAAAGTGTTCCAAATCTCTCCAATAAGTGTCTAAACATCTTCCAAATATTTTAAAACCTAATCACCTCCAGAAAAAAAAAAAAACAACGCTAAACTGCAACAATTATATTGCAGCGGTTATAGAAAATAAAAGTTTTTCAACATTTTTTTTTAATGCGCTTTCTTGTTTATGGCTTTTACTTCAATCCCATTTTGTAAAAATATTTTAGCTTTTATTAATCTGTTACAAAAACTTTGCTACCCTTTTAATTAATTTCTTTTTTGTCATTTATTGTGGAGCGAGAGATTTTATGAGCCCATGCTTGCTTTATTGCTGCTAAAGAGGTGGCAATCTGCAATCATGGGGCGCCACTTTTTCAGCCCAATTCAAGCTTTCTCTGTTTTTTCACTAATTTAGTGGGTTTCTTCGGTTTTTGAATTTCACTAACATAAAAGTTAATATATCTTTGCCTCTATAAAAAAAAGCTTTCAAATATTAATGTAAAACTCACTTGCAATTTGAGCACTTGTAAGATATATTGATGAAAAATTCATAATTGATAACAATGCAGCCACATCAGAATGGTTCAAATCAAATGAATGTATAAGGAATATATATGCTGCAGCTAAATGACAGGCAGAGAGTTCTAATGTTGCTTGTCTTGATTTAATACAAGCACTCTTGATTTCTGATACTTGTGCGTGCTTATTATTCTTATTTTGTGTTTTGTCACGCCAGTTTGAATTGGGCTCATTTTCTGCGGCATCTCTTTTTAGGGATACCAAAGTCACTAAACTTAAAAAAATTTACAGCGCTTGTAGGTTAGGTCTCCAATGTTTTCGTAATTGTTGTCAACACCCCTCATTTTGTCTGGACTAATAAAATCAACAAAAAAAATTTAAATAAAAAATTAAAATTAATGAAATGAATTACCAAAAATTTGCTTAAAAAATTAAAACAAGCCCAAGTCCCAAACAAGTATTTTGAAAATACAAAAAAAAAAATCGCAAAAAAAAGAAAAAAAAAAAAAAAAAGAGCACATTTGCCGGTCTTCTGCAAATAGCTATAGCAACAGAAAAGACAAAAGAAGGTGAATTTTGGTCAAGAGTGGAGAGCTGGAAAAATGTCCTGCAAACAGACATCCTGCAAGCACCTAAAAAGGTTTGAATTCTTGCACACTAAAATGTCTATTTGCTTTGGCTATGACTTGACACTGTACATAGTCCTCTTTCTTGATCGCGTCCCTTTCTTATTCTCTGCACAACGCACTACGCTTTCCTATGTTGACTACTGTGGAGAAGTGGCCTTATAAGACAACAAACAAGAAAAGAACAGGAAGGGGGGGCGTAGCTTCAGGGGCTTGTGAGAGGGGGGTTAGAAGATTCTCAGAAATAAAAAGGGGAGTCGGAGAAGATTTCCAGGGAGGAGCTCGTGTGAAGCAGAGAGAGAGAGTGTTTTTTTTTTTTTTAGGGAGAGGGTCTTCTGGCGAAAAAAGGGAGGGCACTCAGAGAGAAATAGTTGGAAAAAGAGAGTGTGGAGGATTTTCGCGAGAGCATGCAGCAGAGAGAGCACCGGAACGGGGAGAGTGAAGAAACACGGGGAGGAAAAATAGTGTGAAAAAAGATTGAGAGTTGAGCAAGTAAATCTGCAGGAACTCTTCGTTTTCCTACTCTCTCCAACCCAAACGCCCAATCAAAAACCAGATCATCAGGTATTAATATCTGTAGCTCTTGCTCTGTTTTGATCTTTTTTACCTTATATTGTTGTCATAATTGTTCACCTGAAATCTGGTGAAAGAACTAAGAAGAAAGCCAAGATAAAAAAATGAAAAAAAAAATAGTAAGGGGCGGTGGTGGCCGCAAGCCACTCTGTTCGTAGGAATATCTGTAGTTTGAATTGAATTGGGTCTGGAGTGGTTTTGCATTTAGTTTGTTTATCAAAATAGTAAGTTAAGTTAAATTGAAAGATTTTTTTTTTTAAATTTTGCGTTAAATCTATGTGTTCATATATATTAAAAAAAATTATTTATTAAAATAAATGTCAAATTTTATATAAAATTAAAAATTTATTACATATTATAATAAATAATTTAATAAATTTTAATTAAAAAAATAACATATAAATTTTTAAATAAATTAAAAATTAAATATAATTAATTATAAAGATATAAATATAATATAATAAATTTTAATTTTAAACCTAAAAAATAATAATATAAATTTTAAAAATTAAAACAATAAGTTACGTAAGATGAAAAAAATAAATTTAATAAATTAAATATTAAAAAATAGTAATATTTAAAAGTCACAGTATACTTTTATTTGATGAATAAATCAGAGTAAGTATTTAGTGCATTTTCTTCAATTCTTGTCATGTCATTACATCAGTAACTGAATAAAAAAATATATGCTTTAGTTGGTTGCGTGAATTGCCTGGTTTAGTGCAACCTTAGATGTTGTTTGCATCCTTGAAATTTTATTGCATAACTTTACGTCAATTTAATAATTTTAATATCTTTTTCGATAGCCATTCTTCATTTAAACAATTTAATAACTTATTTTTAGTTTAAAATTAATTAATTAATAATTATTTTATATAAAAATTATGTGATTTTAATTTTTTATTACACATAGGATACATAAGCATGTAAAATAAATTAAAATTATAAATATTTTTATTTAATTATTTTTGTGTTGTTTTAATTTTATTTTTTTTAATGAGACAATTTAAATATTTTAATATTATCAATAATTTGTACAATTAACTTAAGATAACTTTTTAAGACAGATGTATCAGATGCGTACTAAAATTAAATTTTTATTATTCTCTGTACATAAATAGACTCTTCAAACTTGGTCTGATTTGTAGATCAATTTTTCTTTTATTTATGTAAAAAGAGTTTTTTTTAATAATTTTTTTATTAAAATAATTATTAGTGATAACTCTATTTATCTAACCCTTCGGGACATCTTGACAATTGTAAGTTTTATCTTTTCTCTTTCTATTTCTCAGGCTTCTTCATTATAGGTTGTTTGTGATAGAAAACTAAAATTTGGTGATTATAAACTTTAAATGATCATAGTGTTGCTTGCTTGGTTTTTTTTTTTTTTTGGTGTTTTCACCCAGCATATTTTGTTTTGTGTTAAATTTAGTGTGTTCTATGTTTCTTATTATCTCTTATTTTATTTTCTATGATTATTTGTTGTTTTTTATGCTCACATATTCTTACAAGCAGAAATTGTGTTCTATCTCCAACAGTGACAGCACAACTGTTAAAGTCCCCATTTCATCCTCCATTAATTCCAAAGAAAGAAAGCTTAACAAACGTGATGAATGCTCAGTTGAGAGCTGCTGCTGAAAAGGGAAATATAGACGAACTCTACACAGCAATTCAACAGGATCCAGACGTTTTGGAGGGCATGGATGAGAAACCATTTGTTGAAACTCCTTTGCATATTGCTGCATCTAAAGGGCATCTCCAGTTTGCCACCGAGATGATCGGTTTGAAACCTTCGTTTGCATGGAAGTTAAACCAGCAAGGACTCAGCCCCATCCACCTTGCCATACAACAGGGCCATAAGAGGATGGCGCTTCGCTTTGTAGACATCAATAAAGACCTCGTCCGAGTCAAAGGGAAGAAGCGCTGGACTCCCCTGCATTGGGTAAGTGAAACTGGGGATATTGACCTTTTAGCTAACTTTCTCAAGGCTTGCCCAAATTCCATTGAAGATGTGACTGTGAAAAGTGAGACTGCACTGCATATTGCTGTGACAAATAAAAAATACCAGGCTCTTCGAGTCCTGGTTGCCTGGCTCAATAGAACTCACCAGAGCGGTGCTATGGATTTGGAAAAAACCATACTGAACTGGAAGGATGAGGAAGGCAACACCATTTTGCATGTTTCAGCTGAGTTAAATAATTCACAGGTATCCGTTTATCTATATTTGATCCATTTTCAATGTAACTTTTTTTCTTTTGACAACTGGATTAAATTTAAACTCTATCAACTAAGTTGTTCATTAATTTCTTGTTTGCACAGGCACTCGGATTGTTGATAAAGAGTGAGATTGATTTAAATGCCAAGAATTTGAAGGACAAAACGGCATTTGACATTGCTGGCAGTGCACAGATCAAGAGCATGTTAGTGAGGGCGGGAGCTTTAACTGGTTCCTCAGTTACTCCCAGCCTTCAAGATACACTAAGATCGGAGATCACAGTTATAGACAAAATAATTATTCATTTACTTCGCATTAGAGAGGACATACCAGAGGACACACGCAACGCATTTTTGGTAGTTGCTGCTCTTGTTGCAACCGCCACCTATCAAGGAGTACTGAGTCCCCCTGGTGGAGTTTATCAGGCTGGGGCAGACGCTGAGGGTAATAATCAGAACCCTGCTTCTTCCCTCAATTCTACTTGTACAGCTACTGCTATCCCAGGGATATCGGTCATATCTGACGACTTCATTTTCTGCGCCGTATCGATTTCAAATACGCTTACTCTTTTAACATCAGTTGTCACCATCTTTCTTCTGACTCCAAGTGCCATTGTCGCCGTTCAACTGCTGGGCCTTGTGGTCTGCTATGTCGTTTCTTTGATGGTGATATCGCCCTCCTTTGTTAGCAACACTGTCAATATAATTTGTTTGACACTATTATTTGCTTTCAACATTGCATTCATCAGGGGATATTTTCACAAAAAACAATTCAAATTAAGGAATACTAGTGCTGGTGGAAATAGATGGTAGTTAGCATTGCTTTGCTGCAACTTCCCCAGTTTGGTTTCCTAGATTTGGTTTCCTAGATCGGATAATAGTAATAATACGTTGTAAAGCAGCCGAAACGCTGCCATGGTGTGAGCTTGTGTATGATCAGATTTTGTTTCTCAATTTGGTGGGAAGTGATTTATACTAGTTTAGAATGTTTTATTTGAAAAGTAATTTTGGTATAATTAATATTATTTAGATATGTTGATAAAAATAAATTTTATATATATAATTATATGAAAAGCATGAATTATTTTTAAAGTTAGATTATAAATAAATCAATGTTAAAAAATCATTATAAATAAACTGACAATAAAAAAAATATTAAATTTTTTTTAGTATTATAAAATAAAATTATTTTTAAAATAAAATTATAAAATAATTATATAAAAAAATTTAAAATATATTAATTAAAAAAATATAAAAATATCACTCAAGATGCTAGTTATAATAATATTTTCAATAATTACTGAGTCTACTTATTTAAGCATTATAAAAATAATGACACAATATCAAATTATGAGATTTTAATTTTATCGATACACGCGCTAGTGAATTTTTTTCACGCATAAACCACAACATTTTATTTCTAAAATTGGGATATTCATATTAGAGTCGCGTTTAAAATTTGAAGCACAAGCGTGATTCTATTCAATATGGTGTCTAACGTGTCGACGTATTTGAGTTTTCTATCTCGAAAACAAACACACAGTTGAGCATGCATGTATATTTAATTTATTATTATTTTTTAAAAGACTTAATAAAGCTTTGTAAATGTGTTCCAAATGGATGCAATAAGTGTCTAAACATCTTCCAAATATTTTAAAACTAATGAACCACACTTTTTTTACACCTTAGTTTGCAAAAGATCACTTGGATTAAAATCATATGTAGTTAATCAAAATAACAAATAATTGATTTCTTTTAAGTAAATAGTAAAAAACTAATTATAGAAGATCAAAGAAAGATATGCACACATAAGTATCATGTTCCCCAATGATTTAACTAACAAGTACAAATCCTCACAGTTCATTTTAATTAAATCACCATGCACGTGATAATCCTCAAGATATAGAAACAATGGCATGCACACAATCTTGAATCACACGCCAACATGTATTTTCGTTCAATTCAAGTGATGAATCATATAAATTAAGTATAAAGTAGGGGTGGGAATAAATCATAAAGTCTATTTGGAACTTAAAACCTGCTCTATTTTTTGCCTTACTAAAGTTGACCGATTTGTTATACAAATCAGATTTAAACTTTTATAAAAATTTATTTAGTTAAATAAATTAAATTTAAATTATTAAAAATATTTATTTAACTTAATAAATCACTCTATTTATTTATATATATTATATATATATATATATATATATATATATATATATAAATTAAAAAATTATAATTATATTATTTAACATTATATATTTGTATAATTTATTAATTTTAAACATAATTTAATAATTTTAATTAAAGATACATATTATTTTGAATTTTTAAAATATAAACTTATTAACTTAATTTAAAATTTACATATAATATAAGTCTTTCAATAAATTTACATGCTAGGATTTAATATTTTCATAAAAATACCAAGTCAAACCCAAAAAGAATTATATGCTAAGTAATAGATCAAACATAAGCCTCGTGTTTAAAAACAGATTACGCTTATTTAGAAAAAACATAACTTATTCTAACCTATTTCCACCCTTATTTCTTATTACAAACATATTCAAACCCAACACTAATTAAATACTTTGTTTTTCCTCTACAAACACTAGTGGGATCAAGATAGAGGGGACTTTGGTTGCCAAATAGATGCATCACTCAATATAAAAAAAGAAACAAAATACATAAAAATAGATACTAAAATAAAGATTCATTAATCAGCATATATACGTTCCAAAATGTATGTCTCCCTGCTATAGCATTCATGTAAATATCCGTCACTTGCACAATCAACATATAAAACAAGTACCATGTCAAGAATAACAAATGATAATACTACATATAGGAGAAATTCATTGTATAACGTATTTACACAAAGAAAGAATGAAACTCATTTAACTACCGAATCTAAAAATTTTTTTGATGGATTCACAAACATTTACAGCCCAAATTAGCAAAAGGGAACTATAATTCTTGCGTTGGCTCATCCTGCCATGGTGCAAGGAGACAACTACCAGTAATTAGGAATCAATGTAGTGTGTCACAATTTTGATGTAACTGAGGAAACCCCCTAATTACACAGCAATGCTGTCACTATCATAGTTGTCAAATCGTGAATCGTATCGTAAATCGTTTTTTCAATTTTTGAATCGTGAATCGTGAATCGTAACGTATCGTACGATTCAGAAACACATTACTAAAATACTTAAATACACATGATTCCTAATTAGTAATTATTAAATAATCTAATACCTTCTTCAAATATCCTCTAATTCAGGCATATCATCAAAGTTATCATCATGACCAACTTGGGCGTCATCATCAACCACAACTGCCCTTTCATCTTCTTCGTCTTCATTTTCACTACCACCATCATCTCCAATGTCTTCAAATTCAGCAACTTGTATGGGTTTTTTTCCCTTTGTCCTTCTTGCCCACTGCATTAAGGTTTCTTGGTCCTAATCATGGAATACAAGTAATGTAATATAAGTTAAGGATTTAATAATTTGGATCATTGGATATATATGAAACTAGGAAGTAGGAAGTTCCGTAACTGAAAGTCAATAATTTACATTACCTCTCTTTCTCTTTTTACTTGGAGCTCCTTCATCAATATTAAAGCACTCTTGGACATCCATCCAAGAGCTATCTATTGCTTGCAGCTCCGAATCCATTAGGCAAGCCTCTTCTTTTTCTGTGATCCATTCATCATCAGATTCCATATCCGAAAAGGCAAATAGGATCATAAGTCTCTCCCTTGTCCTCTCTTATCTTTTGCCTTGATTGAAAATTAAGATTGTATTTAACAAATACAAGTGCATTCAATCTTTGTTGCTCTAAGCGGTTTCTTTTCTTAGAATGAATATGTTCAAACACACTCCAATTCCTTTCACATCCCGTAGCACTACAAGTGAGACTTAACACACGAACAGCGAAAGTTTGCAGCTCCTTGCATTCTGCTCCAAAAACTATTCCACCATATGGCTAACAAAGCGAAAGAATCAAAGAATACACTAAGTAAGATTCAAAAGTTCATAATTTAGATATCTTCTATGCTAGTAAACACATAAGGTAACTACAAACAAAATGAATTAGCAAGAAAGAGTACCAGGCTGCATCTTGTCTCTAGTTGCTATTGCCAAGTCATATCCAAACATTCCTTCTGCCTTATTAAACTTATCAAGCTGGGCAATGATTTTCACCCTTGTGTCTATATCTGGAGCTAACTTATCCATCACTTTGTACAAACCAGTCATCACCTCAAGATCAGCATTGAAGCTTGTTTCATAATGAAACCTATAAAGTTGTTAATAAGCTTTGATCATTGATATATTTTGATATACTATGAAGGAAAAAAGTAACAGCTTACATACTACATTAAACTATAAAAAAAGTTACCTTGGATTAAGATAGTATCCAGCTGCATGAAGAGGCCTATGGAGTTGATAGTCCCAACGTCGATCTATGAGTTCCCACACTTTCTTATATCTACTCTCCACTTTTTGAAAATTTATAGTTATTTGCTCCTTTGCCCTATCCATGGCTTCATAAATGTAACCCATGGATGGCTTTAAATCACCATCCACAAGTCTAAGTACTTTCACTACTGGTGAGACACAAGTGCAGCAATAAGTTAGGGATTTCCAAAATCTTGAATCTTCCAAAACAATCTCCCTTACTTTTTCACCATCAAATCCAGAAGCATAAGTACTTGTAACCCATTCTTCTGATGCAAACATAGATTGGAGAGCTATCTTTTGATCCAAAATTGACTTCAATGTGAGATAAGAGGTAGCAAACCTAGTCACTGCTGGTCTTGTTAATTCCTTACCATTGGAAAAGGTCCTATATAAATTAAGCACCCAAGTATGCCTATAAATGAAGACTGTGATCTTCCTAGCCTTTCCAATGGTATTATAAAATACTGGAATATTACCAATATCTTCAAGAATCAAGTCTAGGCAATGAGCTGCACAAGGTGTCCAAAAGAGGTGTTTTCTTTTCTCCATTAATTTGTTTCCAGCAGCTACAAGGGCAGATGCACTGTCAGTTACTACTTGAACTATGTTTTCTTCTCCAATTTCATCCACCATATTATCAAGTAACTCAAACATTTTTTTCAGCATCTTTAATGAACTTGCTAGTATCAATGGATTTTATGAATACAGTTCCTCTTGGAGTATTAACCAAAAAATTAATCAAAGACCTACTCTTTCCATCAGTCCACCCATCTGAACATCAACGTACAGCCTGTCTTCTTCCATTCACTCCTATAAATATTCAAGTTAGCATGAATTTCATCAACCTCTTTCTTTAAATATGTT
This sequence comes from Castanospermum australe, assembly GCA_019955255.1. Lineage (NCBI taxonomy): Eukaryota > Viridiplantae > Streptophyta > Magnoliopsida > Fabales > Fabaceae > Castanospermum > Castanospermum australe. The sequence goes on from NSJW01000359.1 coordinate 11,342, forward strand.
ACCCTGACCTCATGATAACTTGGAGGCTTCAAACCTCTCCCATATTCAGATATGGACTTTCACCATTTGAACAAATAAAGGACTCTTCACCAAGTTTGAATGGCAATGCATTGCTATAAATGCATCGACATATATCTCTGGCCACCATATCTCTATCCTTTACCATCTCATTCAAGGTTGGCTGTCTGCTGCCCTTAAAGTTACTTCCCCCTTTCCCCTTCATGACAAATGCATCCATAGCTCTTTTACTTTGTGAACCATCAATAGGATTATCTATCTCTTTGAAGAGGTCAGCAACATCATCTTCTTTTTTCTCTTTATTCTGCAGCATCTTCATGAATTGATTCTTAACATCTTCTGGTACTTGAGTACACGCAGCAACTTCTTGACGTGTTCCTGCCAAATGGTGCTTCATCCTAAATGCACCACCCCACATTGTTTGTGGACAGTAATTACATTTAACATGTAATCTGTTATCAAGAACACTGCAATGATCCCATGTGACATCAGTCTTCCCCTTCTTCTTAGCCTTAGGAGCCATCCAAATACTCTCTGTTTTTGAACCACCAAAAACAGAGACAAGAAAAAATTTTAACACCCACTCAGCTACTCTGTTTTGAACCAATAAAACAGAGGCACAAAGAAGCTGTGAAAACCACCAAAAACAGAGGCACGGACTGGACGCAGAGCACTGCGCGTCGTGCGTTCTGAGAGAAAAAACGAAAGGAGCATTGTGCGTTCTGTAATCTGCAGTCTGCGTGCGCTCTGAGAGATCCGAACGGAGCAGAGAGAGAACCGAACGGAGCAGAAAAAACGAGCTCTGCGAACTGCGAACTGGAACTGCGAACTGCGAACTGCGAACTGCGAATTGCGAACTCGAACTGCGAACTGGAACTGCGAACTGGAACTGCGAATTGCGAACTGCGTGAACTGCGAACGTTTACGAAAGGAGCAGAGAGTTGCGAACTGCGAACTGCGCGAGCTGCGAACGTTTACGAAAGGAGCAGAGAGTTGCTGAGAGTTTGCGTGTCTGAGAGAAAATCGACTGCAGCAGAGCGTTTGCGTGAAGCAGAGAGCTTGCGTGTCTGAGAGAAGAACGAACAGAGCAGACAGAGACCGGCACGATTCAAACCGAAATGAATCGCAAAAGACACGATTCGAATCGGTGATACAGAATCGCACCGATTCAGGCGATTCCGGCACGATTCAAAGCCGGAAACGATTCATCTTCCGATTCGAATCGTGGGCGGCACGAATCGAATCGAATCGCACGATTCGAATCGCGAATTGTGCGATTCTAACAACACTGGTCACTATCACTATAACACAAATTAAAATAAGAAATATAATAAAACTAATATAAACTTGAGAAATAATTTCTTACAATGTTATATGTACATTTAATCGGAATAAATGCATAAATAGAAAAACACCACACAAAAAATAACTTCTAACTCTAATTTAGATCCCTTGAGGTTTGGCCCTGCCATCTGCGAAACAAAGAACCAGATCATTCACAAGCATATTACATGCCAGATAATGTAAATATTGAGTTCCAAAAGCTAGGACAAAATGCACCAATAAAAGAATGACTTTTTTTTATGAATAAAGTTAATCAAAGGACATAAGATAACTTCCATGAACCTTGAGAGAAGAAATCTTGCGAGTGGGCTTAAATTGCTATTTGAATGAAGTTCCTTGTTCTGTTGTTTCTTCCGGTTATCAGCCTCTGCATTTCGGGTTTCTTCAGCTGACTTGGTCTTGCTGAACATTTGGCCTGCCAGTTCCTGCAGGTCCTTCAATGAAGATTCCTTTGAACTGCACAATTGGTTTTTTTTTCTGAGGGTTATGAATTATGATTGACAAGAGACATACATTTATTTTCCTTTGCTGGGTTGCATGATGAATGTTAGTAGAACGCAAACCTTGCCAACTGCTGAAGCAACTTTTTGACAAGAACATCACAGGAACTAGGCTTTGCCCTCTCCATGTTTACAAGTGAATTGATAACTGTTTGCACGATTGACCCTTCTGGATCATCAGCAATGGCCTACATAATGAACACAAAAATGCTATAAAAAAAATTCATAACTGATCATATCTATTCTAGCTATAGAGTTGCTAAAGCATACAACTTGTAAGCTGCTGAAACAATATCATACTCTGATATCAACTTCATCATGGAACTCAACCTCATTGGCAGGTTTTGGCACAGAATTTTACTTGGGTCTAATTTAATCATCAAAAACGTTGCTGCATAATTTAATCAGTTTTTTTTTCCTTTTTTGTTTTCATTCTGTTTTGAGAAAGCCCCCACTTTCTATGAGTACAAAAATCATCAGGTAGGTGATTAATAATATTAATCTAAATTTTTATTGAATAGTCAGTGGTGCATCATAATCTAGCCTCATTTCCAAAGAAACTAATGCCTTAGTATTTACAACATATGTAACAATAAATCAGAAGAGTCCAAATCAAAATTATAAATAATATATCTGAAACAATTTTATTGTGGAACTTTGCATCCTTTCCAATGGCCATCAGTGCAGTGCAAGCAGCTCTATTTGATATCACAAACTAATTTAGAACGAGAGCAAGCCATGACACAATATTTGCTCCACTAGACTGCTTAGAAATAGTAAAAGATGAAATCTATGCATGGATTCACCTCTTTTAATGAAGGAATAAGCAAAACTGATAACGGGACAGAGGATGACATTATTTTGGCACTTTCTTCATCATCACTAGTATAATGTGATCTTGAAATTCCCTTTTGTGCATCAATGTATTCACGAGATGTTCTGAAAAAAAGTCCTTCAAAATTTATAATCACATTTTTATTTGAGCAGCAGAAAAATTACCAGCATTATGGGTATGGATGTACCTGGAAGAATCAGAGCTGCTTGTCATTTTGTCTCTCCTGCTTTCCTGTACATCATTGTTGATTTTTCCCCGTGCAAATCTCTCTCGAACATTCACTTTCCTTAGTCCTCCTTGGATAGCAACCTTTGCCTACAGACAAACAGGCAAGAAAATGATGTTAAAGATAAGCAATATCAATCTGACCAAGTAATAAAATGACTTCTAAAGTAATCACAAACATGTCAAGTATCCTATAGTAAAAATATATGTCAACAAAAAAGAAATTAAAAAAATTAGACATAAGTACTTTAAAAGTGGTTTAAGAGGCAAATAGACACTTAAAAAAAGTACTTGAAATATATTGGTAACTTGGGAAAATAATAAAATGAAATATTGAAGGTTTTCCAAATAAATAAAAAATGTCATTGAACTAAACCTACAAACAGAATAAAAGAGGAAGAAAAGGCACAACTTGCCCTGATTCAATTAACACGCAAGTGAAATTCACAGCTTATATTACAAAGAAATAGAACCTCAGCAAGATTTGTGGCACTATCTTCCAGTGAGGCATTTGAATTTCTGTTATGAAGTCCCAGTAGTGACCTTGGCGTCTGTGGAGAATCAGAATCATCATGCTGGCTACGCAAAACAACAGTTCCGCTAGTAGAAGCATCTTCAAAAGAAGCATAGCTGCTGCTAGACTACATGGTAATAAAATTCTTATTAAGTAACTGCACAGAACAGCGATAAGAACCAACCAGTTTCGTATCAAAGTAACTCAGCTTGAAAAATACCTGGGAACTTTGGTCATGAAACACTGATGGCTGTGATCCTTTAGGAGATCGAATGACAACAGTTCCTGATCCATTCCCAGACAGTTCATCCTACAAATTGATGAGTTCAGTATATCAAAGTATGTCCATGTTGAAGCTTTGTTAAGTTCATTAAAATTCCATCTTCATGATTGGCACAATTCTTTCACATAATATTTGACTAGGTGAACTCCAAATGATTATACTGCTGCAGACATTTTAATAGTTGTTTATATGTCTGCTAAATGGGTAGCAAGATAGGATGGAGACAGAAAAATTTATCAGCTTCAGCTCAAAGTATCTAAAAACTCAGCTGGTTATAATTCAGAGTTAAGCATTAGACATAGATCCAATGTTCTAGAAGCTACCAAAAATGCCCCAACATTCCCTGTATTGAGATATGCCTGCTGATTATATCATTCATTTGATTAAGTTAACTTCTTTGATAAAGACAGACACACATAGAAAGAGTCAATTACATCTTCAATTACATCTGGATGCTCATCATGGTAGGCAACTCTAAGATCTTTTCCAAAGGAAGTTTCTAGTGACTCATTAAGTGCACTTCTGTTGGCAGATCCCACTTGATAGCCACTCTCTGGAGTTTTTCTTTGGTTAAGCTGATTATGTGAAACTTCAGTTTTCTTATCTCTAAACTGAGGTGGTCGTGAAACACTACGAAAGGTTCCAGTACCCTGTGATCCACCAATGCTGAAGTCCCATCCAGAACTTTTCAGGGTTTTACCCTGACCACTGCAAATTAAAAAATGTCCATCAGAAAATTCAATATGTGAAATAAAAAAAACAGCAATCAACACTTATAACCTACCTGGGTTGATTAGTTTCTTCACCTCTTAAATCTCTTGCCACCTTCATAGTATCAGATGCCTCCCCTATCCCTCTCGGGCCATTTTTAGTAGTCGATTGATCTTCCTTTATTTGGTAGTTTGGACGCTCCCTATCATAAAACCACAAGGCATGGTGTCAACTGCAAGCTGGGAAATAATATTTTAATTTTTTATTTTCTGGTCATGGAAAACAAGCCAAAAATGCATAGGCAAAAGGGTTTCAATAGTCACTTGAAACATCTCCACATGTCTTTTAAGTTTGAATATATTAACTTGAAAAGAAATCAAAAAGAAAAAAGAAGAATGGAGGGAAAAATCTTAACAGCCAATGGAAAAAATAGGTAGACTTAAGTGCATAAAATATAGCAAGATTATTAGCAATGATTCGCACCTTATTCTCTCCAAAAGCTTTGGACTTTTCCTTGCAGTCCGAATAAAACGGTGTTTGAGAAGTTCCTTAGCACTTGGCCTCTGGAATTAAAGCCATTAAATGGGAAAAAGTTAGGGGAGAGACTGACAGAAAGAGCCAACTTAACCAGTTCCAATTCAAGTTTAGTCTAAAAAGCTACTAATTAGGGAAAACTAAACAATAGGTGGCACCAAGTTGACATACAAACAAATTTCAACAGGACAAATCCAAACAAATAAATCTATTATCCCAGTTCTTATTAATTTAGGATGCAAACTTAACATATCCGAAGTCCAATATTTTAACTAATGTTTCTTATTATTACCTTTGTGCCAAAAAAAAGATGTCCTAAACAAGCATATTAAGTATGATAAAACAAAAAGACTGTTTTCTCGCTTGTTCTGATACAATCCATAAAGTGAACATTTCACTTGAACAGAACTAAAGCCTAAAACAGAACCCACTCATTAACAATATAATGAGAAAGAAAGAAAATGAAACAATAGTGAGTGTGTGGAGAACATAGACACTTGCCTCAGCCTGGAACCTTCTTCAAACACAATGAAACAAATTCTTTCATGGAACGAGAAAAATGCTCATCTAGCTGCACAAAAGAACATTAAATGTCAACTGACTCAACTCTTTTTAACTGGGAAAATTAAAATCTCCATCTGGAAAACTTTATCAACTCAAAATACTTTGAAACTTGAAAGATAAATTAATTTGATATTAAAAAACACAGAACCTATGGCGGATTCTCTCGGGGTATGATGAAAAGCACTCTCATAGGGTGAAGATCAGCAAGTGGAGGCTCCCCTTTTGCCATCTCAATTGCAGTGATCCCGAGAGACCAGATATCTGCCTGCATAAACAGAATACCCAGTGATGATTTTTAGGCTCTAAAGACAAAAACAATAAGGGAACACAGCATGACAAGAAATATGGAAGGATAGACCAAAGAAAACATAATAAAAGACTTGTAGAGTAACTATCAGATAACCTTCTCATTATATCCCTCTGAATTCTGAATAACCTCAGGTGCCATCCAGAATGGTGTTCCTACAAATGTCTGTTGTTATCAAACAATTAGCATATCCAGTCAAAAATGAAGTGTACTAATTAAGTACTCCAGGTGATTTTGTTAATAACGCAAACCATTAGATAAAATCATTATAGTAATGACAGAATCACAGAAAAAGTAGAGAAGCTATAAATGAAAAAGCAGCAATTTCAAGTTCAGTTTTCCCCAATCAGATTACATCAAGCTCAAAATATTCCTTTCTTACATTTCTATGCTTTCTTACATTTCTTTCACCTTGGTAGTTTACAAACTGATTTGATAATCTAATTGAAAGAAGAAAAAGATTTATGTTTATAGAGAGGAGGTTAAGAGTGAGGTAACAAGTTATAAAAGAATGGACACCAGTTATAATTTTTTTTTGGTACAAGAGGAGGAAAAAAACAGAAACTACTACACCAGTTATAATATAAATGTAAAGAAAAAATAATATTATGTCAATAACCCATCCATGTTAAATTGATCAAGGGTTTACCCTTAATGAAATTCATTTACCTTTCTCCTTGATATAGTCCTTGTTAACTGTGCAGAAACACCAAAATCTGCAACCTGTGACAAAGTCACAAAGTCATAAATTCAGACAAAAATATGCATGCAAATGCATGTAACTCCAGATTCAAATTACTATGCGTGTAATATTAAGGGGTGTGTGTGTATAAATACATAACACCTCTTTCAGAATAAGACTTATACCTTTACATGTGTGTGTGTGTGTGTGTGCGTGTGTGTAAATATATAACACCTCTTTCAGAAATAAGACTTATACCTTTACATCACCTTTCTCAGTCAATAAAATGTTTGCAGCTGCAAAATTGGTATGTAAATTCTGTCAGTTATAAAGCTAATATAAAAAAATTTAAAATAATAAATGAAAAAAGAGAGAGAGAGAGAGAGAGAGAGAAGTTCATGACTATAAAATTTCTTATGATGGAAGGAGGAAAAGCAGCTTCAAAGCACAGCAAAACCAAGAGGGGAGGGCATTGTGTTGATACCTTTGATGTCTCTATGAATTTTTCCTTCATTATGTAGGTAACCAATCGCAATCGCATGCAGCTAGTCACGTAGAATGCAAGCAATTGACATTTCATCAAGTGGAGGACCTGATTGGAGCTACAAAAGCAAAACCAGCATTAACTCCACAGAAAAACATACACCATTGGTCATATTAGAAATTACCATTAACAGATATACAAATGATAAATAAAGTGGAAAACAAAAATTTACCATTCAAAACATGAACATGCAAGCCTAAGATTTTATTTCGGAAGGTTTAATGAAAGAAAATTTAATGAGAGAAGTACAAAGAAGGAGGATAAGAAATCCATGTAGATCAAGCAACAAACAAACATAACAAATGAGACAAAAGGTCAAAAAAAAAAAAAAACAGTTATAAGTATATAAGACAAAAACGAAGCCAGAGAAACTAAACCAACCAACATCAATCTACAATTGTCTTGGCATCAACATGACAAGGTTATATTAAAAAACATATATGGAATATGGTACCATACGTAAAGAAATTATAGCTTAAACAAACATCAAACTCTTCAGTGAAATATGTATCATTATACTCCAATTCTACATATTATTTCTATTGTCCACTGGAGTCTTCACAAGAGGGGTAGTCTATCCCCCTCCCGTAAAACCCACCCCACCCACCCACACCCAATGGGATCTGAACCTTGGACCTCCAAGATGGAGTACCTAGTGCCCAACTGTTGAGGTGATCCTTAGGAACGTTCTAGGCATATTCTGACTGTTTATACATACACTTTATTTTGTAACCATTTTGTCTTGTCAGAAATTGTGCTTTAAGAATACAAATATACATGGGACAATTCAAGGACAAGCATGTGATGTCTCATGAACAGAGGCAGATTTCCGAGGAACATCAACTTCATTTTCATGCATTGAACATATCGAAGCAAGTCAACATAAGTAACCTACTAGATCAGCAACAGAGCCGCCAGCCATGTATTCCATTATTATCCAAAGTTTAGTTTGATTGAGATAGGAACCATAATACTCGGTAATGTACGGAGATCGACATTGTGACAGAACAGCAATTTCCTGGAAAAAAAAAATTAAATTGATAAAAAAGATTAATCATTTGGCTACAACAGATGTGAAGTACCGGTAATCTATAAGATTATACCTTCTGAATGTCCTCAATTTCATCTTCCCTGCAGAAGGGGGAAAAAGAAAGAAAAGTAAAATTATAAAGTAACACTAAGCAACAATTGCATAAGAATTATGAGTGCAACACGGCGATAAAATGAAGTAGATAAGAACCACAACATTCTACACAGATAAATCCCGCAACTTAAATATTTAACATGAATGAGGCCCACTTGGTTTGCTATATGTGTGTAACTTCCTAACAATGTGCCATGCATGAAATGCATATCATAGACAAAGTTAAAAAGCTTCCGAGTTTCTTTAATAAACTTCAGCCTTCTGGTGGAGAAAAATAAATTCAATGGATATGGAAGGATTGGCAAATTGGTAATGAACCACAGCACCTATTTATAGGGATCCAGACTCTCTCCATAAATGCAGATATTGGTCCCCATTGACAATAACACTGTAGGAAAATAGATGCTTTTCTTTTCAGCAACATCTGGCTCTCAAAGTTATGGGACCTCTATTTCTATGCATGGGATGTAAGTCCTGCACGGTGTAAGAAGTTGCAAACAATCTTACAGGGATATAAGTTCATCCACTTCCTCTTGGTTATCATATTCCTTCTAGTTTACCTTGTTGACCATGATTACCACATGGTAAGGCACCAAATCAAGCTTTTAACTTGTCACGATGTGAATTAGACTAGCATTTTAAATATCACTGTCAGGCCCTTGTGTAGAAGCTTACTGAACTGTTCCTTATGGAGGTCAAAATGCTACCCTCAGCCCAACCTCACCCCACTCCACCCTTTCTCCATATGAACTCTACAAAACAAGCCTAAGTTGCATATAGAATATGTTGAATATTTAGATGAAATAACCATTAAAAAATTCTGTCTGGTTTTTGGAAGGAGATATGACACAGAAAAAGCACTCCTTTTTGACAGAGAACAGCATAATACACCTCACTAAAAAAGGAAAAGTAACAAAACAATAAGAACAGATGACTGCTCTTGCAAATCTTTTCAATTTTTGTTTTTGGTGAAATGGCCTAGGACAAACTATGTGAATTTAATCCTATCAGCAATGATCCATTACCACATGACTGGAACACAACAGCATGAGCTTTTGCAGTATTTACTAATTTAGCATGAGTGTATTCAACTAGTGATCTCAGGAATATGATTGGGGAGCAAACTCATCTAACAAATACTCCTATTACTTCTACCAAAATTTTCAGTGAAATTAAGTGAACTGGAAAGACCAATATAACTGCAGGATTTCACATACAAGGAGAACCTGTGTTATTTTTTCCAGTGCAGCACTCAGTATATGTCCCATAATTCTAACAAACAAACAATCTGCGATAATATAATGAAAGATGCTTTCAATGTATTTTCAGATGCCCAATACTATAAAATTGGTTAATGTCCCTAATATGGCCAATCCTGCAGTTCCATGAATTGGAAAATTCTTGAAAAGAATAAACTTACGATTCTTCCAAATCGATCACTTTGAGAGCAACTTCTTTGTTGAGCTCCTTGTCAAACCTGGAAATAAGATGGTGCAACAAAGTGACAAATAATTCATTGTCCAAGCCTAACTTTAGGTCCTTTTAATAAAAGTTTTCCGAGAGTAATAACAGTTCTTTACACCAGATCATTCATACATTTTTAGATATCATTTACAATGAAGACCAACAACAAAAAAAAAAAAAAAACATCTTTTGGAAGTTACTCTGATTTTTTTTTTTTCCTCTTGAAAAAATTCTACAGATAATATCTGAGACTTGCTAAAGTAGACATTGTCTTCCATCCTTGACAGTAAAAGTCTATTCGTAGAGATAGTAACTAAACAGAAGCATAAATAACTTCAAATTAGGTTTTCATTTGCAAAATATAAGAACTTGCAATGATCAAGAATAATGACTCCTGGTTATGTCCATAAAAAGTTAGTTAGTTAAACAGAATTATTATCAACTACTGCCTATAAATAAGAATACAACAACAACCAAGCCTTATCCCTCTAAGTGGGGTCAGCTAAATGGATGAATCGATGCCAGTAGGCTCTATCAAAAACCAAATTTTTGCCTACAAATAAGAATACCAGCCAAAAAAAAAAAAAAACAACACACTAATATGCCAGGACACCAATATCTGCCAACTTTAGCTCTCTGGGAACTAGGACATGCACATTAAAAACATGTACATAACCTTATTTGCTGTTAAAGTCAACCCTATGTGTTATTGTTATACATTGGTAACACAAACCATCTTAAAGATGCAAGGACCACAGATGCTTGCACAGTTAGCATTAGTGCCACTAAGCATTCTTTATTTTAATTTTTCTTTTCATTTTTCTGTAGAAGCCATTTAGCATTCTTACACTTGATTTAAGTTGCAGGGTATGAATATAAAACCTTGATTTATGAAAGAAAACTGATACGAACCTTGGGGGAACCACACCCCAAAAGTTAGCTATTGAGATGGGAGACCCAAGGCCATATAAATCCCACATCAGAATCCCGTACTTCTGATGTGGGACTCAAGTCCCATATCTTGCAATTGTGTCATAATAAAAACTATCTTTAATCCTGCTGTAAGTGAACATATGTAAGCAATATGATCCAGGATTCAAGCTTTGAGAAAATAAGCCAATAGAATCATATGCAAACATTAACACCATCCTCTGTTGCATTGGATTCACAGAAATTATCAGAACTAACCAACAATCAAATATTTAGTGATCGAAAGATTTAGTATAATTTATGCATCAAGAACACCTAACTGTTGACCAAAACAGAAAATGTTAAGCAATTCAATCTTCATGTCTTATTTTCCAAAATTTTGGAGGAAAGAATTCAAACTAAGAAAGTTCATCCTTCATCAGATATCATCAGATACATCCTTCTTTTTCTTTTTCTTTTTGACAATACACAATATTGTTTAAAAGGTTCATCCTCGTCCTTTTTATAAAAGTGACTAATACTAAGGTTTCCTTACCTACTTAAGCCTGTATCCACTAAAGGCCAATTATTTACAGTAGCATCAAAGTACATATTTCACATATTTTGGTGTCATATGGTATCAAATGAGAATGTGACGAAGAAGTTTAAAATTTGCATTGCCAAATAGTTCTCAATATTCCACCTGCAGAAGCAACAAGATGGAAAGCCTTACACTAAGAACTATTCACTAACCCACTGAATAAGCAGGGAACATTTAGAAGTACTCCTTTGAACTCAATGTGACAAGGTAGTTGAATTTTGCAGGACACATGATACCAGTCCAAAATTAATACCTACCCTTTTATAGACATCGCCAAATGATCCCTGTCCAATGAGCTCCAATGAACTGAATTTTGATCCTGCTGCCTCAGCCAGACCTGCTACATCAGCCATTCTCAGGAGCAACTCGTCAGAGCCTCACACACTGTCAACACATACATCTGAAACACCAAACAGGACACCTGAGACACATAGTGAAATCCAAATATCTCCATTTCCCCCACATTCTCCAATTCGTACCATCCAAATCAAGCCAATGTTCCCACAACAACCGGAAGTGGAAATGTATACCACCAAATATTGACTTCAGAAATACCGAATTTCAGAACAGCATTCATATAAGTAAGAAATTAATCAATCAATAAAATCTTCACATAATTGCACAACCCCAGTTCTGACACAGTTAAAGTTCTGGGAGTAATGCAAGAATCGAAATTCTAAAGTGAAGCACTTGGACTCAAAGCAAAGCATATGAGCTCGGATGCGGTATGTGAAAATTGTTAGGTGGAAGTGGGATGCTAAAGTGACCACTCCAACAGAATTGAATGCGCAATAACACTAGAAATTTCCCACTGGCGAAAACGAAAGGAAAGCGAAACACACACACACCCACCCATGCGGATTTTTGAATTGGGGCGTGCCAGATTTTGATAGTCCCATGAATCTTCATCGAATTCGAGTATCTTACGGCATAAGATAGGGGCAATCGAGATTTGAAACTCACCCATGAATGCGATTCTGAGAGGAAAAAGGAGGGAGCTTTGGCTTTGTTGGGGGTTTAAGGCATAGATCTCTTCGTCAATTCGACGGCTTTTTCATAGAATATGTGTGCGTATGTCCCAACAACGTACAGTTGGTGCCTCCTTCCTCAGAGGATGTTGGGAACTTCAATGGATCGTGGGCGAAGTGGGTTTGTTTGTTTGTTTGATGGACTCTCTTTTTTTTCTTTTAAACCTGTTTATTTGTTTTTTTACTCCTAAATTTTAATTATTCATTGCACTAATGGATTACATTCTGGGTCGGTTCGATTGTGGTTGGAGATATATAAAATGAAGAGATTAATTATGATAACACATAGGCTATGGGTGGATACGTAATTTGGGAGAAAAAAAACTATGAGGGAAGCATATTTATTATAAGTTTCTCATTGTTTAAAAATTTTATAAAATGCACATAAAAAAAAGTTTTATAAAATGAGATAAAAGAAATAAAGATTTTAAATTTTTTAAAAGCCTTTCTTATAAATTTTTAAAGATAAATTATACTCCATCCTTTTAAAATTTTTTAATATAACCCATAATTGGATTCTTGTATAAAATCTATAGTATACTCTATTCAACTAAATTAATTAACTACATTTTAACACATTTAATCTGTTTAATAAATTAAAAAATATTTAATATTATATAGTAGTCTTTAATGTAAAATTAATCATGGAAGTTATAACAAAACTATCCACCAACGAACTTTTAATTCAACTAATACCGATTTCAATCTCTTATGATTCAAGCATATATTAGCAAGTAGTCCATGCCTTGCATGTAACTTTTCATAAATTTAATTATTGTGTTATTTATTTCAAACTAAACTTTAAAAGAAAAACATATATATTAAACTATTAATCTTGCATAAATAATTCAAATTTTTCTCTTCCTAAAAGGTATATTACACATGACAGCTTGAAACAAAAAAAAAATTAAGATGAACCAGTGTTTATAAGAAATATTTTTAAAAAAATTATTATTTCAATGTTAAATCTTGATAAAAGTTAAGAATGTAATATCAAATCAATTTTTCATTTAGTACTTAAGAGTTAAGGTGATAACATGTTTTTTATAACTCAAATGACACTGACTTTAATATTTTATAATTTAGTCATATATTTAAGTATATCAAATAACTTTTGTTTGATAATTGTTTTCTTTTATTATTTAAAATTTATTTCCCACATTTTCAATATTGATATGGAGTTTAATTTTATTCTAGTATGATTTGAAAGAAAATATAATTTACAAATATTTTGATGACATATGATGAAATTGAAATACATATATTATTTCTATAATATGATCGTATATCATTAGATTCGTGTGTCACTACAATATGATAGTATATATATTCCATTATATTTATTTATTTTTGTTCTATGAGAATTATAAGTTTGTTTGAAAAATACCATAACTTATATATAGGAGAAAACATATAGCTTGTATCTAGCAATAGAATCATTGATGAGATCAAAAAAGTTTTTAAAAAAATATTGGGTAAATTACACTTCATTATTTTGAGATTTCTTGAGATGATACTAAACTCAATTTAAATGTTACTATAGTTAGTTTTAAGGTTAGAAGAAATATTTAATTAACAAATTTATATGAAAGTTAATAATCAATTTGGTCAAATAGGGTGGAGTATAAATTTTAAGCAAAAATTGAGTTTAGTGTTATGTAAGGAAATCTCAAAGGGGCCAAGTGTAATTTATCCTTTATAATATTAATTATGGTTAGTTTTAGTGTTAGAAGGAATATTCCAATAACAAAGTTAGATGAAAATTAATTAATTTGGTTAAATGAGGCGGAATGTAGATTTTTTTTAGGAAAAAAAATTGAGATAGAGTGTAATTTACCTTTTATAATATTAATTATGGTTAGTTTAAGGTTAAAGAAATATTCCTTCAACAAAATTAGATGAAAGTTAGTCAATTTAATCGAACAGAGTGAAATGTAAATTTTAAGAAAAAATATAATTTAGTATCATGTTAGAAAACTTTAAAGGAGTGAAATGTAATTTATTCTAATTTTTATGAATATTTTAAATTTTTTTAATTTTAAAAGATTTGAAATATTTAAAAAAAATTATTAATTAACCGCTCGTTCTCTTTCATTTATTTTTCATTTATTTTCTTTAAATCCTTTAATTTTCATTTTCCTTAACTCTTGAGTATAGCCTTATAGTTGTTTGAATTTAGAAGATTTTAAAAAATTTAAAATATTTAAATAAAAAAAATAAAGAACTTATAAGTTGACTTCCAATTCTTCACTTTTTTCTTTTTTTTTATTTTTTTTAAATCCTTTAACATAACTTTATGTTCAAAACTGATTAATTAAAATATTAATAAAAATTAATAAAGGATGATTTGAAAGAATTACTTACAATTCTTCATTTTCTTCTATTCTTATGAGAAAACTTTCAAATAATAACAGGTTTATGATAAACTTTTTCCTAACTCATTTTTCCTCCAAAAATCCTCAATTGAAATATAGCCTTAAGGTTGTGAATTGCAGTGTCAAATGGTTTTCTCTGCATGATAATATAATAAATGAGGATGACGTTTCAAAGTCGAATGCTTTGTTTGGATTGACAATTATATATTGATGTCGAGTTTGTTAAAAAAAAAAAAAGTCACAATAATAGAGATGGGATTGAGAAAAAAAAAAAAGTTGTCTTCCCAAGTAGTTGAAATTGTCAGACACTGGGAAATGGGATTTAAACAAAACATCCAAATTTCATTGTTTCAACTTATAACTAAGGATGATACTGAAACAATCCTGAAGTTATATGTTCCCAAAACAATAGGGATACTTGGGTGTTTAATAAAAATGGTAAATTTTTCTGTCAAAACTAGGTGCAGATGTTAACAAAATTTGTTGTTTATCTAAAAACTAACAGAACTGTCTACAGAATGCTAGAACTCTTGAAAGATACGCGTCACTATGGTGGCATAAAGAGGAAACTTGGGAAGAATCTGGTGCTAAGTCAAATTTAGGAAAGCAATTGAATTGAAAGTTGAAACTGTTTCTAAATGGGTGGACCCTGCGGTTGGATGCTTTTTGGCATCTCACTGTCAGTCAATAGCTGGAGTTCCTGTGCTAAATAAAGTACCATACTAGAGATCTTTAAAATACTTCTCACCAGCCACGATTTTATCTTCTTTTTTATTTATTTTGCTTATATAGCTTTTTGATAGAATTCGGTGGTTATTGCTTATGTAATCCCGGAACCAGAGTTGGCTTAGCTCGTAATGATCAATGCAGAAGTCCTAGTCTTGCCTGATGAGTTGTTGGTAAGGCCTTTGTTCTATCGGAAAATGACCCATTGTGAGAAAGACAAACAAATTAAAAAGAGAGATAGAATATTTGATTTCGTCTAAGACTTGTACCGGAAGAGAAAAGATAGGCAAGAGTTTAAACTAAGGTTATGAAAACTGAACCGGTCATTGAATCGGTCGAGGTACTGATTCAAGGTTTAATGGTCGAACCGTGGTCGAACCGGAATATAATTAAATATATATTTATAATATATATAATTATTTATATATTAATAAAAAATAAAAATTATAAAAATATAATATAAATTAATAATAAAATTATTTAAAATATAAAAATATATTACATAAAGCACTGTACTAATTACCAAAATAAAAGTGAGAAGATTTAAACTATATTAGCCTTATTAGTGAGTAGCCTTGAATAAAGTAGAGAAGAAAAGAAAATGTTAGGATACGAAATGTATGATGTAGATAAGATTATTGAGATCATGAGATCATCATTCCTCATCCCTTTCTTTTCTTCCAACCCAAATGAAAATTTTACTGTCTCACTCTGACTCAGCAGTCACGACGCGCCAACTTTCCCAACACGCTTTCTTTCTTCCTTTTTCTCCAACAAAAACAATTTCAAAACCCACTTTTATTTTATTTAATTATTTTTAATTAATTAGCCCAAAATCTCCCAAAATCTCTTCTTTCTTAAAATCTCCCAATTTCAAAACCTTCCTTCTACGAGACTGCGACTGCACTTCTGCTTCTAGCCTTCTACCGTCTACGGAACGTCAGAACCAGCGCCAGTCAAGCAAAGCCGATTCGATCGGATCCGGCATTCCGATGACGCCAGCCAGCCACCCCGAACAAGCGCGCTTCTCCGGCGACGAGATGCGACCTAAACGGCGACGAGACGCGACCCAAACCCAGCCTGGTACCTTTCTTCTTTCGTCTCGTCGCTCCTCTCTCTCTCCCTCTCTCTCTCTCTCTCTCTTTACTTTTCTCTCTTCTCCAATCCCGATTCTGATCCAACCCACACCCCAATCGCCGTTCTTCGATGGCCGATTTACGCGATTCTCCCACTCCGCCGGGGAGGCGACCGATTCACTGGTAGAAAACGGAAAACTGCGACCGATGCGCGCGGCAGCAAAGCCGTTTCGCTTTTTTTTTTTGGTAAAATTCGGAGCAAAATGACGTCGTTTCACTTACATAAATTCCAAAAAAAAAAATATCAGAACCGAGTAACAGTACGGACTGGTAACGGTTTCACCGGTTCACCGGTTTTTGACCTCACCGGTTATGGGAGATAACCCGAACCGGTGAGGGAACCAGTTCCTGGTCCGATCGGTTGAACCGGCCGATCTGGTCCGGTTTTCAGAACACTGGTTTAGACTACTCTTATCAAAACCGGATGGTACGCAAGATTAAACAATAAATCGAACACTCTCTCAGTTATAATTTAGTTTTATAATTAGATTGATAGTTAAAACACTTTAAACTAGTCAAAATTGCACATAATTACTTGAGTCGTCCAATGTAAACAGTTTAATCAATCAATTATTAATTTTAGTTTAAAAAATTTAATATTTTTAATATTTTATAAATATTTTCATATATTTTATATTATTACGTTATCAGGTTTGACTAATTGGTTTAAATGACAAAATTACTCGAATTGGCTAGTTTAAATGATTCAACAAGTCAGTTATTAATTTTATTTTAAAAAATTTAATATATTTAACATTTTATAAATTTTTTTATATATTTTATTTTATTTTATTATCCGATTCAACCAATCAGTTTAAACAGTTAAATCGATTAAACTTGAATCGAAAATCTTGTTAGTTGATTATATAGTCTAGTTTTAATAACATTAATTTAGACAAAGTGATTAAATTTAGTGAGAATTAACTTTAGGATCAAGAGATCCAAAGGAAAGAAAAAAATTAATGCTACTTTCATTACTATTATTAATCAAATTTGAATCGCTTTATAAGTAAGGATGATCTCACCTATGACAAAGTTATATATGCGACTATAAATGATGTGCATTTAACATTTTTCTAACAATATCTACAAGAAATCATATCAGCATTATTATTGGTTGCCCAGCTGGCTATAAATAGTTTTTTTTTAAAAATTTTTGGTCTTAGCTGGCTGTAAATGGCGACATCCATATTTTTCTTGATTTTTTTTTTTTTGAAGTTATAAAGGTCCACGAATGATAGTGTGGCCCTTTATCTAAGGGCCTTCCGCTAGACAAATTAACAGCCCTCAAAACTCAGAAGCCCAAAGACAACAAGAACAACAGAAATGCAATGAATTTTTTGTGGGCTTTATTATTCTGTAATATTCTCCTGGATTATAGGCCATGCTCTAAGGCCCATTAGGCCTGGCCCACTATAAACTTGTCAGTAACCTTGGCTCGATGGAGAAACAAGCACGACCTAAGGCCAGAAAAAGAAAATGATACAGACACGACCTTTTAATTTTGGAGTCCACAGTTTCTTTCTATCTGCATTCTGCATACGCATAGGATTCCTCACCAAGTCACGAGCATGGATGGTGGATAATTTATAATTAATATCCAAAAGATAATATAATTTTTTTCTTTTTTGAGTGAGAAGGATAATATAATATATTAATATTGTTCTTTAGAATACAACTCTTTTCATTTCAAATCATTTCTTTCATGATAACTAATTAAACTGGTATCTCTGCAATAATTTTGATAGATTTTACTGATTAAATTAATCTTTTCTTTGAAAGAAAATGTCTGACATTATTAAGTGAATAAAATTTCAAATACAAATTTTAAGTTGGAAGCCATATAAATAATTACATGTATAAAGTATGACTCTTTTACGTAAGTTTTAAAAAGTTAGAGTTATTAGTGAAAATTTTATGGAAATGTTTACATAGCCATCCTTATCCTAAATTTAATATTTGCAAGATATTTTAGAAGTTTGAATAAGTATCAAGAAAACATTACAGGCATCTCACATTCCTTATTTGAGAACTTCTTTTAAGAAAAATATATTTAGAAATTAAGAATTCAGCTTTTTTTTTTGGTAAATAATTAATCTTTATTACATTAAATATGAGAATTTAGGATAAGGATGGCTAATTTTAAATACTCATATATTTTTAACATGTTAAATATTTGAGAATTTAACCTACGTACTTATGTGGATATACAAATTAACAAACATCTCCTAATTGTTGTATCTCAAATGCTTTATAACATGACTAGAAGAATTATATTCAGTGACAGAAAAAATGTCATAAAATTGTAGAACTTGAATTTGAAATTCCGTCATCGAATTGGACTCTATCGCAATAGAAATTCTCGTCCATCCTTAAATTTCATTGCAATTGAAGAATTTTTTTTAGCAGTATAAGAGGAATAAAAAGTTTGACTTAATTATTTTCATTTGTTTTACGTGTTGGATATTAGATGATGAAAAATAGTAATTGGATATGGTCAACTAAAAGGAACAAAGTTGTTATCTGCTAATGATTCAAGAATTATATGGAAAGATATGATCACAAGCAACCGAGCCCCCTCCATGGGAGACAGATGCAGCGCGAAATGAGGCATTGATAACATATAGAAAGCTTTTGATTGCTACGTAAATGGATAGAGTCACAGTCATAATCATATATATAGAGAAGGCTCCCCCACCTAATTAAGAAAAAACAGTGAAGTCAAAACCACCATTCCATGAACAAAGAGCAAGGCACGACCCTCCACAAATTCACCCAAATTCAAACAATGCAAAAGCTGACGCGGGATTCATGCATTGATTTATGATTTTATGTAAAGCAGTGGTTGCTCAATTTATCACCTTCACTATACATGTCAAATCTTTAGTTTTATTGTTTCCCATATATATTTGATGTGATTTACTTACGCATTGTGATTAATTTCGATTAGTAGTAAAAATTAAACAGATACTCATTATGTTAAATTCTTTTTTTTAAACTTAAATGTCACATGACTTTATATTCTAGTTCTAACAACTCATTTAAAATCTATAACATTTACATGAAAATGGTAGATAAAAGGAATTGAGAAGAAATTAACAAACCCTAAATCCACTAATTTGAGGTTTATTTTTCTGTATTAAATTGCTTTTATATCATATGCAAAACATATTTCATCAATAAAGTCATTAACGCGAGATATATACTTGGCATGATGACATTGTAAGCATATATGTGTGTGTGTGTGTGTGTGACATTGTAAGCATATGAGCATGCATGTATTACTATAAGCATTGTGCTCACTCAAAACAAAATTCGATAAATCATCAACAAAATCAATTATTTAGGCTCTACAACTTTTTTTATTCTTAATCAATTCAAGGGCCAGATGGGAATCAAACAGTGCTTGTAGGTTATCGATCTTGCACCTGGCAACCATGTACAGTACAAGCTCTGGCTGGCATGTATTCAGATCCTTATCTAATTGATTATTAAACTTGGCATTCGGTGTGGGAAGTAGGGTGTGTTGATTTCTGAACAGTTAAAATTTGGTTAAACTTTGAATATTGCTAATCCTAATTTGACATTTTGAGTCTCTATCTCAACGTGATTTACTAGCTGTGTTTTCTTCAAATTTGACATTTGGTTAAACATTTGGTACTCGTGTTCATCATTTTTTTTATTCAAAAGAAAGAAACAAAATTCTTCTTTTTTGGAGTTGAAAACGTAATAATTAAAATTTTTCTTCAAATAATAATTTCAGAATTTAAACTTTATTTGTACTTTTAAGATCTCGATATCATGCTACCAATGTGATAAGATATTTGAATCAGTTAGGCTTATTTGTTTTCTTGAATATGGCTGTTTCGATTCCATATTTCCACAATATTACTTTGTTCTCGAAATCACTCTGACCAAATCAATGGATCCCATGTCTTGCATATTAATAATGATGTAGCAGAAACAGCAAAAAAAAATGACGAACTAGCAAAAATATGGCTCATCTTAAGTACAGTTTCGCAATTCGCACTACGTACTCTCTTTGATGATAAAGCATTAAAACTGATGTACCTTTTTTTTTCAAAAGCTAATGCGAAAAAAAAAAGTGTTAACTTAAAAAATAATTAAAATTATGCTAATTTTTTATGTCACGAAGATCTGTTCATATTTGATTCGCATGAACTTATTCACAACCCCTTCGATCTCCTCCTCTGAAAGTAGGTAGATATATGAAGGCATTTCATTAATTTGACTATTATTTTAATTTTGTTACCCTAGGATGGTCTTCTTAGTTAAGTAATTACAATTATTATTTACAAATAGCTGAACCTAAATGGTGCCAGAACACAAAGCTAGACTCGAGAATGTATAGAGGACAGAGAAATAATTAATGAAGTTCTAATTGATTGTACTTGTTAATTACTTTAATGATGATCTCAACTGTTTATCCTGCTTCTCACTTAATATTTCATTAATTGTTAAACTATTCATACGCTGGACACGTCTGGTGCGTAGTTTAAACAATTTGATCCATTTTTCAATGTCACAGAAGGACTCAATTAAAGTCAGGGACGAGTCAATTTGGTTTTAGGTAAAGCCCACCTACCAGAAATTTCAAATTCCATTTGCTTATTGGAAGGAGCGGAGTTTTTGGTCGACAAGGAAAAAAGGTCAGAAGAAAATGAGCTATAATTATGATAAAAGACGAAGTTTGAGAAAGTTTAGTTATCCATGTTGCATTACCCATTTGGGGTAAGAAAAATATTCAGGAAGAAAGCTAACAGTTAGCTTTAAGTTTGTTGACCTTAGCTTTTTCATCATGAGATAGCTTGTGTTAACCACGACAGAAATGAGAATTTTGTGCTGTCTTTGTATTGGTCTTAGACAAAGGTGTGTACGTGACATTTTACATCTTATTGCGCATGCATGTGAATGTTCTCTTCTGTGCGAGTTTGACCCATAAATTAACCGTAATTTATTTTGGTTTGGTTTCAACTCAAAATTGGATTTATTTGAAAACATGGAGCTGGCTAGGGCCCATTTTGTGATAGCTATAGGTTAATTTGGCCAGTTGTAAAGTACAGTGCAACCCTTATTTAGCGCAATTTTATCACAAATTTCGGATGTACTTAAAATAGAGTTTACAAAATTAATTTTAAATAAATTTAATTTTATAAATGTAATTTTAATTATAAATTAATTTAAATAAAATAATTTATATTTAAAAAAATATTTAACACAAAAATAAAAAATAATTACTTTACATTAAACAAGTTTTTAAAACCAAGTCAATGTGAGTGATGCAAACACTCATCAAAACATGTACTTTATTATTTTAATTTTGTTTAATATAAATGAAATTTAATAATTTTATTTAAACGTAGATTTTATATTTTTAAAATAAATTCAAATCTGACAAAAAAAAGTTTTTGGTATATATTGATATGCTGAACTTGTGACACAAAATACATTATTAATAGACAGAATATATTTGCCAGTTACTTATGGCATTGTAAGTAGTAATGGGAAATTGAAGTTTGACACAGGCGGCCAAGTGGTGAACCAACAAATCCCTTTCACTTCAACCCGAAGAGGAAATTAAAACTACGTAGGAATGCCAAACTTGGGTCAGCAAGAGTCCAACCTGCATATAGTTTCCACTTACTATTTTGGTCCAAAAGAGACGTAACTTGGATTTGATTACAATGAGAGAATATCCCAAGTCATATGCTGCATTAAAAATGGTGACTCCAAAAAAAATAAATTAATTAATTACCACCATAGGTAGCTAGGTAGCCTGCTACCTAGTTGTACCCACGACGCATTTTCTTACAGATTAATTAAATTAAAAGGATCCATCCCATCTCGATCACCTAAAATTTGGTACTTTAAAGCAAGAGCTTGCACATATCCTAGTTGGAATTCCCATAACTGACATAAAACTAATTAAATCATCACTATTCATTTCTTTTCTTGGATCTCTTTTTCCTTTAATTTATCAATGCCAATAGAAATGATACCCTTATGTAAGAGTATATGTATACAAAATTTATGTACAAGAATAAATTTTCTGTCATTCTTTTTAGCTCCGAATCATTTTACTATCATTAATTTGGGTCTATATATATTATATAAATAATCTTTACCATTATTATGGTCACTATTATAGCATTGTATTATCGTCTTCAACATTGATTATCTGATCTTGTATAGCAGTTACTGTTGTCTTAGCCACCTATACTAATAATAATAATAATAATAATAATAATAATAATAATAATAATAATAATAATAATAATAACTTGTATTGTGTATATATAATCTAAAGTCTAACGGATTACAAACATGAGAAAAGGCCAACTTTTTGGTCAAAACCAAATATCTAAGATGAAGGCGTTCTTTCTTCTCACTTTTAAAATTAAATTTTGCTCGCGAGTTGTTTTATAGGTATTTGGTGTGGCTAAACTAAAGGCTAAAGGCAAGTATCACTGGCACATTTATGAGCATTAACTTAAACTAATTATAAAAGTGATTACTCCTCTATATGTTAAACTCATGGTGTATGCTCCTTAATACTTGGGGAAAAAAAATATAAACCTTGATATATCTAACTACTCTCTAGCAAGTTTGGAAGGTGCCAAATCTGTTTCCCATTCACCGTGAAATTATGTCAAAATAATAAGAGAATTTTGGTAGCTGTATATAATTCCTCTTTTTATTATTGTACTAGTAAAAGTATCGAATATTATTGCTAGACAGGAAAACTTGAGACTCAACCACAAAGATGAAATTGGAAAATTAACCTAATTATGGTGCATAGAGATTGATAATTGATACTTCCTTTTGATTTTCCCCCAAGATGAGATCAATCTTATAAAACAAAATAATAATCAGGATTAAATTCCATTAATTGCTAATTAATTATTCGAGACTTCATATTTTTGTTTTTATCAACTGGAAATATAACTTTATCCCAGTAATTCCAATTTGTCAAAATGTATGTAAAAGTGATGCTTGCATGTGTATATGTTTTTTTTTTAAGTAAAAATCAAATTCATTAAATAGAAACTGGAAATACATGCATGTGTATATGTTAATGCGGCGAGAATAGTAAAAACTTATTTCTTATAATGTGTGACCGGGTAATGCTTCAATAACAAATTAAGTCTCAGCGAAATCATTTTGTGAGGTAATGCATATGCATGAGAGTTGCTTTTTTTGTCCCATATTGAGGCTAAAGAAAAGACAGGATATACATGAAAATTCAAGAAGGTTTAGTTATAGATTAAACTTTTGGTTTCTTCTCAGTTGGCAAACATCATAATTTGAAATTAAGCATAACCTTATTAAAAAAAATTCAAACACTTTAAATAAATTGATTGTTAAATAGAAACTGTCAAAGACCACTACTGAAAAAAAAAAAGAGAAAGTGAACAAACAGATAAATTGAATGAAAACGATAGCATCATATATTATATCAAAATATGTATATATTCTGAATTATTTTAAAAAATAAAGGTGATAGAGAATGCCATCGATCTAAGCTTAATTACAGTTCACTCTTAATTAAAATCATACTTCTCTAAAGCAGTGATAATCACTATTTTCTTAATTGAATTTTGTGACCGAAATTTGATTAATAATTTTATAAGATGAAAGTTCTAATTAATATCAATTAACTTTTTTTTAGTGAGAATCAAAATAATATATAATATATATAAATGTAAATGTAAAGTATTATTTTACTGTTAATTTTTTAAATTGAATCATTTGTGTTCTCACACCAACTATGTTATGTGAATTTGAATTTTCGAAAGTGCAGTGTGTGCACTTTAAAAATTAAATGTAGGTAATTATTTATAAAAACATTAAAAGAGATGATTATAATAAATTCTTAATTTATTATAAATATATTTATATTTTATTAAATTTTTAATCATTATTTTTAATTAAAGATTATAAATCTTGTGTTTTATTCTCTAAAATACAATTGAGATAGACTTGACTAGCCTAGTTAATGAATAAAAAAGTATATTTCAGGTTTTAATAATTAACTATTTGGATTTGAATTAATAATTAAATAATTTTTAATGTGAAAGATGTGCGTTAAGAATGTTCAAAAAAAATTCTCAATTAAAATTAAAATTGACTAGAAGATACAAGAAAAGAAAATAACTATTTTCAGTTAGTGATTCAATGAATTGGTTCTGTTTGGGTCATTAACTTGGGGTTAGGGTTTTGCAGAAGGTTAGGTTAAGTTAACTAATAAGGGTTTAAGCGATACGGGTGTGGGGCCCACAAAAGATACTGTCGTGAGGGTTAGACCGATGCCCAAGGACGAGAGAGAGCCCAAGGACTTAGACCGATGCCTTTCATTTCTCACTTCAGGCCACGCTCTTCTTGGCGCGTTCATCTAACACCCCGTAATCGAAGTCAACTCTGGATCCCTCTGCCGCTGGATCAAATCAGCAAGTGAGTATGGAGCGCGTGTCAGAAATGGGCGATTGTCGCAGGTGGTGGACGCAACACTCCGCAATTCGTGTGCTACGTTGTTCTTTGTGAGAAACGATGCACCGACTCGCTGCCATGGCACGTGCGCACGTGATACCTTGATCTCAAACTATTCCTTTTTTTAGTGTCACCCTTTTCTTAATTACTTGCACTTCCACACTAGCGTATATATATTATAAAATAATACCTGAGTTACTTGGTCGCTCATGTTGCATCTCATTGTGTTTTTAGGGCAACCTTTTCTTTGGTTTTGGGTTTGACTATAAATTCTCCCTTTAGGAATTTACTATATTGCACTCCAACTTGTTGCATGTCACAACACTAAAATGTTTAGAGAAACAATTTTTAATAAAATAAAATATATATGTAGATTTGTTAGATTGTATGTAAATCAATATAAAGATATATTAGTATAATTCCAGCCAAATGTAAATGTGAATCTAATATTGAAAAACAAGGATTTTTTTAGTTTTTTAAATTTTTTTGTGTAGTATTAATAATCCATGAATTATGTTTTATTTCACTTCGTTATAACATGCATGCTGGTATTATTCTTTTGTTTATTTCTCATTTAGTAGCCAGATAAAAAGAATATGGTGGTAATTTATCTTAAACAATATATGAAGTAGCTAGCTATAAGCATCAATTCATATACAAGTGCCAAGGTTAGGGTTTTTCTTCTTAAGAATTAATTTAAGGCGTTAGATTCCATCCTTTCTGAGTATTAAGTATAGTGTAATGACATCAAAGGATATTAAAACTTAGATAACTAATCCTTGAAAACATTAATGTCAGTGTGGTCCAAACAATAACCCAAGTATTCATTTCTAATATCTATTTGGGGAAGTAAAGAATGTATATAACCCTTGACTAAGGCTACTGTTGGCTTTTCAATCCATTTGCCTTAGTTGGGAAGATATGGGTTTGGCAATGAACAAGATGGATGAAGTAGCCACATGGTGACACACCCTTTTTCAGTTCCAACCGAACTTAAAAAAAAAAAAACTACAAGAATCACCCAAAGTTCGTCCTTACGAGCTGACATAACAACAATATATATCATATGCTCTTAAAATATTAATCCAAATCTAAGCCTCAGAATCCATACGCTATCACTTTTGACTGGTAAAGATTCCCTGCCATGCCAAATTTGTCATAGTTATCCCTCGCATTTGGTATTAGAAAAATCATTAAGTTGTCTCTGGGAACTTGCACTAATAAAGAGATCTACAGCATACAAATAAGGTGTGAATGTCTCATTCCCATTGGAAAGGTAATGCGTGAAGCCATATATGGGAATCGAGTATGAGGCTATCCTTAGAGTACACAACCATAGAAGTCCTCTCAAATAATGTCACAGGTCTTTATCTATTGAGGAGAAACTTTCAACTTAAGGGGCTTTAGATGAGCTCATACTCTATTGGCTTTGAATAATACTACCATTGTCATGAGATTTTGAAGTGTTTTATAAGATTTTTCAATCGAAGTCTAGTTTTAATAAATATTGATAGTTGTAGGGCGAAGCTAATAATAATACAGACTTCCAATTTAAAATAAGTGTTATTTTGGTGAAAGAAATAAAGAATAAGTAAAGTAAGACAAGTTTTAATTATGAAATTTTTTTATTAAATTATCTTTACTCAATTTATAATAATTAATTATTTTTCATCACTATCTCACACTCTTTTATTAATCTTACATACTCTATTAATTACTACACACCACTTTCAAAAGGATAGAATTAGAACATAAACAATTAATATTGCTTAGTGTTTGAGAAAAATACTTAATATGAATTAAGAAATTTTTACTAAAAAATACTTATTTTAAACAAGAATAAGTATATGATATTAATTTGTCCTCTATCATCACCTTGCAATCAAACATAAAATATGATATCATGATACTGATAAAAAAAATGTTGGGAGAATTACAATTTGAAAAATCGTTTTAAATATATTTTTAATTTCGAAGAAAAAAATAACCAAAATTAAAAATAATGATTATTTGATGTTTTCAAAGAATGGTTGCTGATTAAGAAAATGACAACTGGTTATACTATGAATCCCAAATTTGATTAATTTTTTCTTCATTGACAGGACTTTCTAAATTGGTATTCTTCCATAGAAATTTCAGATGGATATAATAATATCATTCGTTTAACTTGGATGTGAAACGGAAGCAAGTACGAAGGGAAAATTGTTAAAATGATTATTTTGATTTCTTTTTTCCGAATCAATGTTAGGACTCAACAAATATTCAGAATTAAGTCACATTATTAGGAATATATAAATTGTAATTTATTAACATCTAATTTATAATTCATACCATCAATTTTTTTACATGAATAATTATGTGCTATTTACTCTGCAAATTGAAAATGCTTTAAGTAAAACAGGTTTATTTGGTATTTTATATTTTTATGACAGCCTCGTATAACTGACCATTAAATTTTTATATCCACCGATCAATAATATTGTCGCGAGACACTGAAACACTATAAATTTTCCTTAACTAATGGTCTTTTTAGATGCGTACATCATTGCAAGGACAAAAGGAAAAAGGAAGCTCAATTTTTCATTCATGAGCTGAGGTACTTTGATTAAAAGTTGGCAACTAAAATTCTCCTCTTTATGCCAATATAGACCAAAATTATCAAACTTAATGATTCAAGGACAACCATATTACTGTAACAAGGGTGAAGAAAATCTGAAAAGTAGGCCAAGAGATTCAAATTTCCTGTCCCTTTATTGTCTTCAAACAGAGAAAAGAGACATAAAATTTGAATCTAAATGATGATGATGATGATATATAATTGATACATTATTATAGTTATTGGTTATCAAAGTAGACCCATACGTTATTTGTGGTGAAGAGTTAAAAAGGAACAGAAATTGCTTGTATGCTTCCAATAAGATTAAAAATGAAAGGGTAAAGGGCTGAGCGTGAGGCTTTGGCTCCACTAACGTGCTTTGGTCCCTTCATCCGAACGGGGTTCCTTATTATTATTAGGGGACAAAGAAAGGTACAAAATATTGGGTCAGAGGCAGAGCAACCCAAAGTCACCTACTCCCCAGACTCGTTGCAACCCAGATGAATTTTCTGGCATAAACAAAGGGTAAAATGGTGAAATTGGCTAGCAGAGACCTCGCCCTGTCCCTCTTCTTTTTCTTTCTTTCGCCCTCCTCTTTGTTGTGCTTTGTAAGAGACAGAAAGAGGATCAAAGTTGTCCCCACAGTTTTTCATGGTTAGATACTTACACTCTAAGCACCCCTATTTCCCTCTTTTACCACCTTCTGCCAAAGTAACCTCGTTAGGGGCAAACAAAAAGCAGAGAGAGAGAGAGAGAGAGAGAGAGAGTGGCAGAGAGCTCTTAACGGAGAGAGATGAAGAATTGGTCTACTTTGTGGTGGTTAAACAGTGTAGAGTAGCTGAGATTGAAAAAGAAAAATTTTCAAAAAAAAAAAGGAAAGAAAAGGAGCGAATCAGGGACAGCCAGGGGAGGTGTTTCAGAGATAGATAGAGAAGATATAAGAGAAAAAAGGGTGCCTAATTGTGAAGTGAAAGAAGGGGTGGGCGTGGGGGAGAAAAAGGTATATAGTGAGAGAGAGAGAGAGAGAGAGAGAGAGAGAGAGAGAGAGAGAAAGAAATGGTGGGCTCAGGAGCATCAGATAGGAGCAAAGAAGCTGTTGGGATGATGGCCCTTCATGAGGCCCTCAGAAGCGTCTGTCTCAACACAGACTGGACTTACTCTGTCTTCTGGACCATTCGTCCTCGACCGTATGCCATCCCTTATTTTGTCTTGCTCTATCTCTCTCACTCTCTTTCTGCAAATTTATCTCTTTTTCAATCTGGTGTGCCGTGTGCAACTATGAATGATGTGGTTTGAGCTGTTTCCTCAGCTGTGTCTTGTTCATTTCTCTTGCAGAAGAGTCAGAGGTGGTAATGGCTGCAAGTTTGGGGACGATAACGGCAGCTTGTAAGTGTGGTTTCTCTTTCCCTCTGTTTGGCTATGGGGAGAATACAGGAATAACAAAAACCAGTGCAATTCTGAGATACTCAGCTCGAGCAAGCTCTCTATTTTCCCGTTTTGTTTTATTTTTTCTCAGAATCCAAACAGAGTTTACAGTTTTTCTTGCTAAAACAGAGTAGTGAAGAGGGAAAAAAAAATCCGTGATAACTTTGTTTACTCGAAAATCGACGATGAAAAATTACATATTTTAGCAATTTATGATTCTGGGTATTGCTTGGATTAGTAATTCCATGAGTTGACGTGCATTTTTTGGTTAAATTTGGTGAAGGATGTTGATGTGGGAAGATGGGTTTTGCCGAGGAAGGGTTTCAGATTGTCTGGAAGAGATTGATGGAGAGGATCCTGTCAGAAAATCCTTCAGCAAAATGTCCATTCAGTTATATAATTATGGAGAAGGGTGGGTACTGGGTAGGTGTTTATTATGTTGTGGTTCTAATTCTATCTCTCTCTCTCTGCTACTGTATCTCTTTTTCTCTCTCTCTAATCTTCAATATTCAATTCCATGTTGGAGGGAGTTACAAGCGCCATTCTTATCTGCACTGTCCTCTGATTGGGTGGAATTGGGTTTTGGAACAGGTTGATGGGAAAGGTTGCATCTGATAAGTGCCACAAGTGGGTCTTCAAAGAGCCCACAGAATGTGAGCCGAATATCTCCAACTACTGGCAGAGCTCCTTTGATGCTGTATTCATTTTGAACCCCTCTCGCGTCCAATAACAGTTCTCTCTGATCTTTTCGTTTTCTTCCTTTTCCCTTAAAATATAGATTTTGAGTTTTGACCGCTACATTTCAACCAGAACAGAATCTAGCATTAAATCTCGCTTTTTCTAAGCGGTTATGTGTAGCTATTGATGATTGATTGACTCAACCTCTTCTTCTTCATGCTATTAATTGCAGCTTCCGCCTGAATGGACCGAACAGTTTGAGTCAGGCATTCAGGTCCGAACAGAATCAACGTTAACCTTGCTATTATTGGTCTCTGAAAGGTTCTGTTTAGTACTCTCAGCCCCTTTATTTAATTACTTACATTTTATTTGCACCCGTTCCGTGGCCAGACTATCGCTGTAATTCAAGCTGGGCATGGCCTTCTGCAACTTGGTTCTTGCAAGATTGTGAGTATATTTTTATATAACATTTCATCTGCTATTCCTACTCATTTTTAGTTTTCTTATCTATGATTTAAAGTTTGCCTTCTCTACTTTTATATCATTCATATTTGTTTGGCTCTTCATTGGGTAGACGAATCTCTCTCTCATACACAAAAAATATCAAATGTTTGATATTTTTTCTATTCTCAGATTCCTGAAGACCTCCATTTCGTGCTAAGAATGAGACACACTTTTGAATCCCTGGGCTACCAATCTGGGTTCTACCTCTCCCACATCTTCTCTTCAACGAGGAACACTTCCTCTTCTACTTCAGTTCCTTCGAAACCATCCACCATTCCAATTCGGCCACCTCCTCCGCTGTTCAACTGGGGTCAGAGGCCACTCGCGACTGCTACTTACATGCTATCCTCACCCAATTTTCAACACGCAGCTAGACTGGGGTTCCCACAGGCCAAAGACGAGACCCATATGTTTCTCAGGCCTCATGCATCCGAAACTGCACGGATTGAAGACATGATGGGGGAGCATGAAAACGACATAAAATGGCCAAATGGCTTGTCTTTCTTCAATGCTCTCACAGGACGAACCGATGATGCTAAGCTCTTGTTCAATCCAGAGAGCTTGGGGAGCAAACTAGGTGATCAGAATCACCACCACTCTCTTAATCCAAATCCCAATTCAGATGCCTCCAATATGCAAAATGCCGGTGGTGCCAACCCCAGCGAGTTCTTGAGCTTGGATAGCCACCCTGAAGGTGCAAGGAAAACGGACAAGTTTAGGAGGAGCTTCACTCTACCTGCTAGAGTGGCTTCATCATCGTCATCCACTTCAGTGGATCACCACCAACAAGCAGCTATGGAGTATAGGAATTCAGAAGGAGGTATGTACCCGGATGTCATGGAGACCTTTCTAGAGTGAACGGGGGAGACGAGGGTATAAGTCGCATTAGGGGAAATGTAAGCTGAGAAAGTTGTATCTAGGCAAAGCTGTTAGTGTTCCTTTTCATGTGTTTGCTTTCCACTTTCTATCCTGTGTTTCTGGCTTCCACTTAATGAGACTTGATTAATGATCATTTTATTTCTTTATTTTAGTTCAACTAGACATAAAATGTTTTCGCTGCTACCCTACGTGCGCACATCCTAAAGCAAGGTATGATTTCAAAATTTTCAAAGAGTAACATGTAATTTAATCAGATTTTGGTCAATTAATATAACCAAGCAAGCTGGGCA
This sequence comes from Castanospermum australe, assembly GCA_019955255.1. NCBI lineage: Eukaryota > Viridiplantae > Streptophyta > Magnoliopsida > Fabales > Fabaceae > Castanospermum > Castanospermum australe. The sequence continues at coordinate 42,666 of NSJW01000359.1, forward strand.
TCCGATCCACTGAATTGGGATGCCTCCTTTCGTTTTAAACTAAATATTAACCTCTCTTTGTATTTGTACAATTATGTGCTTGATCTCTAGTTTTTTTTTTCTCTACATTATTGATGTTTGATTTCTTTTATCATTGGGTATATTTTGATTTGGTAGTAAGATAAGTGAAATTAGAGCAGCCGCTTAAATTAAATCCTGCATTTTCACTCCAAAATGTAGGACACCGGGTGGAGGGACACATGCCCGTTAGAGTAAGCTTAAGGTCGCGAATTAGGACCATGAAAAAGCTTAATCTAGTCTATGGACTGGTCAGAAATCACTTCTGGAGTACGTGGGCTGAATTGGCCAGGCCTGTAGCCCCACATATGTATGGCATACTTTTACTAAGCACATGGAAAAGTATCGCATACGGTGCCTTGGCTGATATGACATTCACACAAGATTTCCAAGTCTTCTACATAATATATATAGTGCAACAATTTCAATGGCTTACTGGTTCAGCCACTACTCCATCGGTGTTTCCTGGTTTCACAAATTGGAAAAATCCAATCATAGGTACAAAATTCGTTTAAGTACATTTCTTGACGACTAGAATTGAAAGGAACCTTATCCATTTGATACTAAATCTCGTCAAATCACAATTTTATTTATTTATTTTTTTGTTTACAAAAGAGATCTATGACCTGGTGTGAGAGAAAAAAGGTTAAGTTAAAGTAGAAGCAAAGTAAATTTAGTGATATTTGAACCCAAAATCAAGTATTTCCCAAAAGACTTAGTGCCACTTTAAGATGATCAAGATTAATCTTTGATTCTTTGAATTAGCAGATGCATAGGAAAGGATAGTTTAGTTAAGGAGAGGCTCATTAGTACATAAAAAACGAGACGGAAAAGTATTTGAGAGGAGTAATTATGAATGAAGTTCACTCCTAACTGTCCTACCATGATATGATGAAAGGGAATGGTGTATGATCGCAAATTATAAAAATTAAGCGTAATAATGAACAAGCATTGCCATTTAGAAAAAACGTGGGAACGTATGGGACTGAATATATACAAGTGATTCATCACTGCCTCATGAGGCGTAGTTTATATTGTATGAAGTTACTTTGACTTTGGGTTTCTTAGGAAACAATCAGGGTACAAACTTTTAGTAGATCGTGACATCTGGATGGAGTCTGAAATTTTCCAAATTAATATATAACTTGGGCAAGATGTAGCGTGAGTTTATATATTCTTTTGCAAACAAACTTTTATGCTTTCCGCGATTAACAATGTGTAGGTATATATATGTAAGCACCTGATATTTGGCTACCGTATAATCAACAAAAGCACCAGCTAAAAGCAGAGCAGTTGTGCCACTAGTTTTAATTTACTCACTGGTAAAGCTAAACTGATTAGTAGGAGTCGAAGGCATAGATCTAAGGCCTTTATTTATATATGCAACTTCTTCATATTTCTTCTTTAAAAAGCTACTCCTATATATAGTGTCAAGCTTATACAATTTTGGCAATTAAGCTAGGCCAGATAGCAATTTCTGTCATGTCCTAGGGTTCAGGTATATATATCACAGGCTCATAGAGAGGTGCTGTTGGTAGTGACTAGCAGTGGACACACATTCTTGTGCCCCCACAATGCAGTTTTGCAGTTGTGTCAAGATCTCACAAAAAAGAAATATGATAAAAAAAATTAAAATGACATAATAATAATAATAATAATAATAATAATAAGATAACAAGTAGCTTAATTACTTATTAATTAGGCAACATTCATTGTCTTTTTACACTGAAATCATACACCCCCATCTATCATAATGTTCTCCATTCCTCGATTCTTCGCAATGCTCAGATGCTCAGCATACAGGCATAGTTATCAGATCGATAATATTACAAAACAATTCAATATCAAACGCACACACACACCAAGGCAATTTTAATTTTTCATTCATAAATTAAACGGTCAAATTCAACCTATTCTTTTGGTCATTCCACGGAGATCCAAAACCAAGTCTATCTTTCTTTTTTTTTTTTTTCATCAACAAACCAAATAAACAATTCGATGTCGCTAACGACATGCGCAAATACATCATTAACAGCCCAAAATCCCATATACGTACCCAGAACCAAAAAAAAAAAAAATCAAAAAGGAAAGTTGCAGAAGCTACGTATTCACATTTTCTTGCAACATTGTCTCTTTGTTGGCCTTGGACGGTTCCATGGCGTGGCATTCCTTGCAGGCCATCACGAACCACCGGAAAAGTCTCCGGCCAAACCGCAACCGCGACCGCACCCTCGCCGCCTGCATCTTCGTCTTCTCCCCCTCCTTCCTCGCTTGATGCCGATCCACTCTTCTCCGCCTTGAGGCGTCACGGCTCAACGCCGGCACCGGCGTTATATACTGCCACCTCTGCGAACACCCATATGCCTGATGAACCGAAGCCATCCTGCTCCCCTGGTACCTGTCTTTCGCCACTTTGCTGTGAAACAACCGTCTCTCGGAGCTGTCACTCGAGCTCGTCCTCGCGCTGCTGCAGCTGCTGTTGGTGCTGTTGCTCCGCGACGACACCAGCGAGTCCTTGCTGCCGATGCTGCTGGTTCGGCTCGCGGCGCAGCGAGGGTTGTCGAAGACGGCGGCGTGGTGCTGCTGAAAAGTTGGGAAGGAATGGGGTAGGAGGCGGCCATTGAAGAAGAGGTGATCTGCTGGGGAGGTTCTGCAGGGATCGCTGGAGGGAGAGTCCGGGGTCAAGCATCCGAACTCGAAGTCCGAGTCTGGGTTCGGGGTGCTCGGGAACGAGAAGGAGTCGCCGGAGCTGCTCTTTTTCCGGCGGTTGTCCATGGAGGCGTGGGAGAGGAGGGTGGTAGGTTGCGTTTGCATGGGTTGAGCTTGTGGCTTTGTGTGTCTTGCAGAGTATATATATGGTGAAGGTTGAGAAGATGGTCAAAAGGGGGTATTGGGTTTGAGTGGGACATGTGGAGTGAATCAAGTTCTTTGTTGGTTTCAAATTGAGGAGCTAGGTGGTGTACATAATTTGAGTCATAGATGCCAACTCAAACTTAAGTTTAAGAAATGCATGGTGGTTTTGTAATGATGCTGTTTGGTTAGCTAGTGTGAGATGTGTCACAAACAAGTGTGTGTGTGTGTGTGTCATATGATGTGCAAGTTACCTCAAGAAATATATCTTAACTTAATCTAATTGAGTATTGGGTGTTAAATTTGGATGGTCTCATTTTTTTACAAGAAAAAGGAATAAATTGAAAATATGCTATGTGGCAATTTCCTGTATAAATTATAGTCTTGTGTTGTGTATTATTTATGAAAAGAAATTAAGGCTGATGAATGATGTTGATCAAGAAGTTAGTGGGTTTGGAAAGTGAAAATCTGGTTAATCATATTGTCTCTTGGCTGCAAGATATATATATTAAAACCTTCAAGGTATTGATTTTTCAATTATTCTTTCGTTTATCCCAAGTACAATGAATTGCACATTAATCTCTGTCAACTTGCTTTTTGTTATTCTAAAGGACACAGAGTCCCAAATATGCCCTTTCCTATATAGATAAAGCAGAAAAATGAAAGAAAAAGAAAGTGGGTAGAGAGAGGGGCCAAGCAAGCAGCATCACCTTACCGTAGCGTATATAGGAGCATATGGTTCTTTCTTCTTCCAAAAGAGACCAAGGAAATAGTGGGATCAGTGTAGCTTTCTCTGTAGAAGGAAGCAAAGCCAAAGGCTCTCTACGGTCTAAAAGAAAAGAAAAAAGTAATTACATTAACATCAAAGTTAGTATTTATTATATTTGATACTCTTTTTATTTAAAAATTATATCTATATCCTTTATTTATATACTGTTATCCTATATCCTTTTTATTTAAAAAATATATGTCTAATTCTCTTATTTTATATATAATTCCTACAATATTGTCTTTTATAAATAATAAAATAAAAAAATAAGTATAATTTTATAAACAAAAATAATATCAGTGTAATATAAAAACGAAGCTTAAGAGAAGTCTCAAGGTAACCACCCTAAAGAAAAATGGATGAAATATTTGGAGGTGTGTAATTTTGATCAAAGACCCCCTTTTGATTACTCCCAAACAGGGGGACAAAGTGGCTCTTAGAAAAATCCTTTGGTCTCTTATTTAGGTTTCTGTGGCGGAACCCATGGCCCATTTCAGCTCATTATGCCTTCGGGACCACAGGTCAGCCAGATTCAGTCTACTATATGTGTTTCTGTTTTCTCCACAACCCAAGCAAAATTATTCGTCAATCTTTCTTAGAAAGCACACTTGTGACGCCAACACAAAGTGGCAGGTCCATGGATTTGAAGACGGAGTTGTTCAAGGTTTGTTTATTAACTCAGTATTAATCGCTTGTTTTGACTACTAATAACAAGCTTGTTGAATAGAATTGATCAATCCTAGCCAACAGAATTTACAAATAACAAGTGGGCTTTTGTAAGTCTTCCAAATAACTTTGTATAGAATATAAAAAGTTATCAATTTAACCATTGAATCAATCATTTTTCATTTTTCATTGTGTAAAATTTAAGAAAACTTGAAACACAATTACACTACATAATATTTATTATATAGCACCACAAAATTTAGAGAGATATTTTTTGCACAGAATTAGATGCATGTGGACCCATGCAATTTTTCGGGAAGTTAATATGCTGTGCAGATATTTTTTGATGTGGGTCTCCTTGATTGCTTATTGGACATTCATTTTGTTATTAACTAGTTAGTAGCCCGTGCCTTGCACGGGCAATCTATAGTTTTTTATCAATAGATGCAAAACTCTATGAATGTGACTGCTACTTTAAATGTAGTAGAGTACATTTCTAAGAACAAATTGCTGCAATAAATAATTTATACTTCCTTTGGCAAGAGTTATAGGATCCCATGCAATTTACATGATCCCCAACAATTAAGAATCTACATGATATCAGTAACCTACTTCAACATTGAGACTAATTTATCATCATATATCATATACTGCAGAGAGGAGGCCTGCAAACTAATGTTTTTACACACCGTATATTGCAAAATGATATTCTATACACCATGATACGAAGGCGATAGAGGTTGGACTATATATAGACTGGTAAAAGATGTTGGAAATGTTACCTGTATAATATAAGTTAGAAAGTATATATTAGGACCAATTATTACAGTTCTACATCAAGTAAAGATAAAATATACAATGCTTCAAATGTACTGTGTTCAAATGGAACACAAGCTTTTCTTTGAACTCCTCTCTGGGCAAATTACCATCAATAAGATTCTCAAGCTGAAGAATTTTACATTCTCTCTTCCACCATGGCAATGCATTCCAGCTTAGAAATCTGCTTAGCACAGATCCAACCAAAACCTTAATGCATAGCAAGAGAAAAATATTATCAATTAATAAACTTACCAAATTTAAGTTATACGGAAAAATACATTATATAATTTAACTATTAGAAGTTGATTCTTTGGTCTATCAGAAAATAGATCAATCAACAGATATATGCAATGAAAGAGACTGTTCAAAACATCAAAACCATGAGAGTACAGCTACTCACGTCAAGTTATGGAGGTCAGTGGTTATTAGTGGCTAAATGAACCTTCAATTTTTACAAAGGATATCACACACCTTTCAAAATCCGAGAAACTAAAATATTTTTAATAGTCATCATGAAAACTGGAGAACTATTCAATATATAACTGGAAAAAACATATGAATAAAACATGATAAATATATAAATTTTATTCTTTTAAGTTTTGTATGGATAAAGAGCACATAAGCAATATCAGAAATTTCATTTACAATAGATTCAACAACATGCATGGGTGTTACCATTACAAAAATACCTTATCAAATTGAGTTGATGTGTCATTTAACCCAAAAAAAAATAGGGCAAAATGTCTGAAATAACTTTTTTTTTATCAAAATAGCATTATGAGAAAAATTATAAAATTAAGAAATAAAGAAGATTATTATATTTGATTTATAATAGCATCAGAGTTGCAATTTTTTTATAAGCTTTTTATCATTTCAATCCAAAGAAATATAAGGGATGATTTGCTTACGTTTTGCAGTAGTTAATCATTCAGGGATTAATTACCCTTAATGGTTTCCTTGGCGTTATAACACTAATCCTATGTTTGGATAGAGAGAAAGAAAATAAAAAGGAAAGAAAACTTTTAAAATTTTAATATTAAAATTCTCATATCATATAATTTTAACATGTACGATGATCGTGACCTTATTTGTATATTTATTTTTTAAAAAAGTATTTTTATACTAATTTTTTTCCTTCAATTTCAAATAAAATTTTTAATTTTCTTTTAAAAATAGGGCCAGACTTTAGGCTTTTCTTATTTATTGAGTACATGCCTAGGACATATGTGCTTAAACTATAACTTGGGCTAAGCCTAAGTAGTTCCCTCAGGTTTGGATTGATAGTACTTAGCAAAAATGGAAAAGTAAGGGGGATTAGAGTAAAGGAATAATTAATGGTAGTCTATCCCTGTTCATATAAAGACATAATCTATAGCAATCATAGATCATCCATAAACACAGCCAAGCCATTCATATGCTCAGGTCAAGCATCAACATAAATTCATGGAAAATAATTGATTTCTTAATTATGAAAGTTTGTTCTACAATATAACTTCATCCCATTCATATAACATGAGGCCAGGTGAATAGAATAAATGATACCTTAGATGAAGTGGATTTTATTGGAGAGCCTATTTATCCATTATTTGCAATTGGTAGACCATCTTTTGCATTCAAACTGCCCCTAGGTAGTCCCCTTAATTGCTGAGAATCCATCATGTTGAACACAGGAAACAAATACTGAACTTGTTGACTAATGCATCATAGACAGGAACAAAACTGAACTTGGTTATTTTACATGTTTAAGACACAACCTCTTGTGTTGCCTAAAAAGCATTTATATAGAGAGCATTTGTAAGCTGAATTACTTTTGTCAGATTACAGAATATTAACAATTGGCCAAGAAAGAGTATGACCACCAAAACAAAATCAAGAAAAATTAAAAATAGATTTTCATGACCATACAACCTCTAAATTCACTACATTCGGTGACTATTGTTACTTCAAACAGATTTTCATGACTACACTTGTAAGAAAATATTCATATATTCTTTAGTCAGTAGTCACAAAATTTTCTTGCCTTCACTCTACTCCAAGAACTCCCCCTGGTTTTCCCTATTTTTTCTTTCCCGTTCCCATGGATGCAATAGGCATTTGTTTGCTCAAATTATCACTGCATGCAGGAATGCTAGATAACTGATTAAAAATCACTTTTATTATAGCTTTCCTAGAAGTTAGTTCTATATATTTGTGTATTAACTACTGGTCTAAGGTTGGGGCTATTGTTTTGTTTTATTTTTAAAACAAATCATTATAAAACATCTTGCGGTAAAATCATTACAGAGCTTTGTTTACACCATTGCACAAATATGTAATGATGTGTATCTATGCTATTACTAAATGTATTGTATTTAGGTTTCTTTCTTCCCATGATAGTAAAAGGAAGGGGATCTGAATGTTACTATGATACTAAAAGGAAATCACTTAGTAACAAAATTCAAACCATTGAATCTTGGGGAAAATAAATGAAAATCTAAATGGTGTAATGTACCTGTAAAAGATGCCATGGAGAATCAAGCCAACGAATGGAATCTGCAACCTAAACAGAAGGATATGGTTCCCATGAACCAGCTGATCCTAGAAGAATCCTTAGTTTCAAAGGGCATTTTGAATCTCATCCCAGAACACCACTATATTTGCATTGCAGCCCTCACAGCAGAAGCCTTAACGCAAAAACTCACCAAGCTCCCATTAACAGCACAAGTCACAGCTTGAACAACGGATTCAACTGCCACTCTTCCCATCGACTCCTCACTACCCTTTTTTCTCCTCACCACGCTGTTCTCATTCTCACGCGAAGAAACAGAACGATGCCCACCAAATAGAGGGGCTACCTGGTTCCACCCAGAAGTGAACTCGGTGCCATTACCAATCCCCTTCTTGGCGCTCCTAATTCCAACACACAGATCCCCATTCTCTGCTCTCAGAAACACAATGGAATCCCTTGCAACAAGTTTATTCTAGTTCACACAATTGGTCCATCCAGTGTGGTAGAGCCCCTTTTCAGCAAAAAGGGTAAGCTTCAAGGAGGTAGCACAAAGAGGAGAAGAGAGAGTTACGCAATTTTTGATGATTGTTATTGAAATCATTAACCATTTAAATAGGAATTACATGCAAGTAATGGATCCAATAAATGAAGGCCTCACTAACGGAAACAAATTAACTGACACACAAAAACAAATTAATTGATACATGCTGAAATATGCAATACCAAAAAGCGAAAAAACTGGACATCATGCATGCTACGTAAAATAGAATCGAGACCAAGTCTTCAGCCACTCTTGCTGGGACTCCATGCACGTAGTCAGAGAGATACGTTGGTGGCTTACATGGGCGAGATACTAGGGAAGTTACCGTTGGGTCTGTATCATCCCCCCCTCATCTGGACGAACCTTGTCCGTAAGGTTCTCTAGTTCCTCATCCGGAAGTGCTGATGTCTGGGCAGTCGTGAGGTCACCAAAGTGACGTTTAAGCAACGACACATGGAAGACGGGATGAATGCGTGAACTCGAAGGGAGAGATAGTTTGTAGCCAACCGCTCCAATTCGGTCAGTAACCTAGAAGAGCCTATAATATCGCCATGAAAGCTTATAAGACTTACGTTGAGCCAATGAGTGTTGCTGATATGTGTGGAGTTTTACCAAAACCCAGTCACCAACATTGAAGTTAAGATCAGTGCATTTTTTATCAGCATGTGCCTTCATTCGTTGCTGTGGGCATAAGAGGTTTTACTTGAGGAGATGTAACAGTGTGTCTCTATCATGTAAAGTGCGGTCAACATGGGGGTTAGCTGTGCCACCGAAAATGTAGTCGGGAAGTCTTGGAGGAGGGCGGCCATATAATGCTACAAATGGAGTCATTTGTGCAAAAGAATGGAAGGTGGTGTTGTACCAATATTCAGCTCAGTGAAGGAACTTAGACCAAGCAAGTGGATTATCCATGGCAAAGCTGCGTAGGTACTGCTCAAGGCATCGATTTACCACCTTGGATTGTCCGTCAGTTTGAGGGTGGTAGGTGAAGCTGACTTGTAACTTGGTGCCCTGCTAAGTAAATAGTTCTTACCAAAAGGAGCTGAGAAAAATGGAGCTGCGATTTGTAGTGATGCTCTTGAGAATGTCGTGTAGCTTGGCGACATGCTGGATGAAAGCGACAGCTGCTGTTTGGGCCGTAAAATGAGTTGGCAAGGGGATGAAGTGTACATATTTGGAGAGGTGGTCCACAACAACCATGATGGAAGTTTTATCATGGGAAGGGGGAAGGCCGACAATAAAGTCCATAGTGATGTCATCCCACACTCTGTCCAGAATCGGAAGTGGTTGGAGGAGTCCTTGTGGAGATGTAGCTGCATATTTTGTTTGCTGGCAGATAATACACTCATGGACCCAGCATTTGATATCCATTTTCATTTTTGGCCAGTAGAAGGCGTGAGTGAGGCGTTTTAACGTATGGTAAAAGCCTGGGTGGCCACCTATTGGACTGGTGTGATGTTCGAAGAACATATCTTTGCAAATGGAGGAACCCGCAGGCAAATATAACCTGTTTTTATAAAATAGTAGACCGTTAGTGTAACGAAAGTGAGGATAGGTAGTAGGGTCTTTACGCAGGTCATCAATATATGCAAGGGACTTAGGATCTGCCTGAAAGTCGCTGCTTGGATGCGGGCACTTAGCGCAGGAATGGGAACCGAAAGCGCATGGAATGCTGGTGCAGGACGCCGTGACAATGCAACAGCTGCGACATTGTGTTTGCCTCGGTTTGTAAATGATGCGGTATTGGAAACCGAGTAGTTTGTAAAGTCCATTTTTCCTTGTTCTGAGAGTATGGATGGACTGGCTGAGAAGATGCTGCAAGCTATAGTGATTTGTCTTGATTAAAAATTTGCTACCGAGAAGGTAGTGGCGCCACTTATGGACGGCCTCCGTAATGGCGCAAAGCTCCCGGACATATGTTGATGGGCCTCGAATCCTTAGAGTGAACAACTTACTGTAGTAAGCAATAGGATGTACATTTTGTGTGAGGATAGCACCCATAGCATCACCTGAAGCATCGGTCTCGATACAAAAAGGGGCTATGAAGTCAAGTAAATGAAGGACCAGTGCAGTGGACAAAGCTTGTTTAAGTGTAGAAAATGCGACATCCTGGAGTGATGTCCACTAAAAGGCATTTTTACACAGCAAGGAAGTAAGTGGGGCGGCTAGAGTAGCATACCTTTGTATAAAACGCCGGTAGTAGCTGGCTAAACCCAAGATGGCACACAGTTGGGTGATGTTCCGAGGTTGGGGCCAGGTAGTGATGGCTGCGATCTTGGATAAGTCGACTGAAATGCCTTCAAAGGAAATAATATGTCCAAGGTATTGTATGGAGGTTTGTCCAAAAGAGCCCTGGATAGCTTGATGTGCAACTGATGCTGGTGCAGCATAGTGAGGACGTCTCTGAGGTGCAGTAGGTGTGTTTACCAAGTGGGACTATAAATAAGGATATCGTCGAAGAAGACGATCACAAAGCGGCGCAGGTAAAGGGCAAACATGAAGTTCATTGTTGCCTGGAAAGTGGATGGTGCGTTGCAAAGACCGAAGGGCATAACTTTGAACTCATAATGGCCTTCGTGAGTCCAGAAGGTAGGGGCCGAGATGGAATCGGGATGCATCCGTATCTGGTGAAAACTTAATCGAAGGTCAAGCTTGCTAAAAAACTTGGAGCCACGAAGTTCATCAAACAGTTCGTCAATGGTTGGAATGGGAAAGCGGTCACCGAACTGTGATGGCGTTCAGAGCTCAGAAGCCAACGCAAAAGCGCCATGTTCCATCCTTTTTACGTACGAGGAGGACCGGAGAGCTGAACGGACTAAGGCTAGGTTGAATGAGTCCCGTCATCGAGCATAGCGCGAACTTGTCGTTCAATTTCCTGCTTTTGGAAATATAGGTAGCGGTAAGGTTTGACATTAATGGGTTTGGCGTCAGGAAAGAGCAAGATGGGATGATCTTGAGGTCTACATGGGGGTAGGCCGCGTGGTGGTTCCAAGAGGTATGAGAACGGGGCTAGGAGTTGTTGGACATCGGGAGTAAGTTCGGTTTGATGAGTAGGCGTTGAAGAGATGGCTAGGTGGTAGAGGGTGGCAATGGAGGATGTGCCAAGTTGGCGGCAGACAGTTGGGGAGCATATTTGGAGTGAGGCTGGGGGGGTGTAGCTATGGAGGGTAACAAGTTCGGAGTTCAGTGTGAAGGAAAGGGTAAGATGTCGGTAGTCAAAAGTGACGGGGCTCAATTTTCGTAACCATTGTGTACCGAGTACGACATCTGCGCCATGCAAAGGTAAAACAAATAAGTCGATGTTGAAGGTGCGGCCAGCTAGTTGGACAGGAACATGTAAACATAAGCCAGAGCACTGTAAGGTGTCGCCATTTCCAACAGTGACGTGGAACGAATGTGCATTGTCAATGGGCCAGTGGAGGTATTGTGCCATGCGTTCCTTGATCAAATTATGCATCGAGCCACCATCCACTAGGACCTGCACGGAAGTGCCCTTGATACTGACCTCAAGTTGAAGGGTGCGAGGTGAATCGTGGCTAGCGAAAGCATGAAGGGAAATGTCAGGTATTTCGATGGACGAAGGTGGAGAAGGGACAATGTCTGGATGAGGGTTGGGGCTGTCATCGTTGATGTCGTGGAGAAGGAGTAGAGTTGAAGGATTTTTGCAACAGTGGCCGCGGGAAAATTTCTCATCACAGTTGAAGCACAGGCCTTGTTCCCAGCGAGACTTCATTTCTTCAGGTGAAAGGCGGCGAACGCCGGGTGGGAGGTTTGGTAGTTGTATTGGTGTGGTACGAGGCTATGTGGCTGGCGGGGGTCGGTAAAGGAGATTGGAAAGCTTGTCCTCTTGGAGTTTGGCAAGGGCTTGGGCTTCGATGAGGGTGGTGGGTTTGAGAGCTTGAACTTCACGGCAGATTAGTGGCTTGAGTCCCGAAATAAAGTTGCGTAAAAGGAATTCAGGGGGAAGGTTGGAGGTGCGGTTGGCGAGTGTCTCATAAGCAGAAATGTAGGTGGCGACGGTTGAAGTCTGTTGAAGTTTAGCAAGGGAGCCCATATGATCGATATACGGAGAATCTCCAAAACGGGCCTCAAAGGCAGTTGTGAAGGTATCCCAAGTAGTAAAAGGCTGGTTGTGGTGCATCCATTGGAACCATTCTAAAGCAGCGCCATCCACATGGAATAAGGCTATCTGAATGCGTTGAGCTTGTGGTATATGGTGGAAGTTGAAAAATTGGTGGGCTTTGAAAAGCTGGCAAATGGGTGTGTGCTGTCGAAACGAGAAAAGTCTAGCTTGAAAGGGTGGGGTTGGATGACTAGAGGGAAGGGTGGTGGGGGTGGGTGAGGTGGTGGTGGCTGTGTGTTTGAGGCAGTAGGCATGATAAGTAACAGCTGGTCAAGGATACCAGTCAATGTGGTGAGGGTGGTTTGGATGTCGTTGAGACGTGGGGCAGTTTGGTTGGATTGTTAGGTGAGGTCGGTAAGCTGTTTGGAAGTGGAGGCAGAAGTGTCAGTAAGTTTAGTTATTTTGGATAATGCTTGGTGGGAGTTTTCAAAGAGTTTATTGATTTGGGTGGCTTGGGTTTCCTGTGTTTCTTCTAGTTTTCAAAAGCGAGTGCCTTCGGCCATGGTGATGAGAAGAAGGTGGGGAGTGGAGTTGTCTCAATGAAAGCACCAAAATGGTAAAGCCTATTTTCAACAAAAAGGGTAAGCTTCAAGGAGGTAGCACAGAGAGGAGAAGAGAAAGTTGGGCAAATTTTGATGATTGTTATTGAAATCATTAACCCTTTCAATAGGAATTACATGCAAGTAATGGATCTAATAAATGAGGGCCTCACTAACGGAAACAAATTAACTGATACCCCAAAACAAATCAACTAATACATGCTAAAATATGCAATACTAAAAAGCGAAAAAATGAGACATCATGCATGCTACGTAAAACAGAATCGAGACCAAGTCTTCAGCCACTCTTGTTGCGGACTCCATGCACGTAGTCAGAGAGATACGTTGGTGGCTTACGTGGGCGAGATACTGGGAAAGTTACCGTTGGGTTTGTATCACAGTGGCAAAAAGATGTCAGTGAGACGTTCCTCTGGTTCAAGAAATATTTGATGAGTTTTGGTAGAGGAAGAAAGGGGTTCGAAGATGAATTTTTTGATCATGGTTCACTGGTGGTTCACTGGCTTGTGTTTTGGTAGGAGGGAGAAAGGTGTTCCAAGATGAATTTGAATTCAAAATTCAAATCAGCATCATTTACCGAAAATGGTTTATGAGAAAGAGAGAATGGAATGACCCATGAGAGAATGCCCTACAAACAAAGAGAAAAAATTAACAAAAAAAATATGTGTCAAGCGAAGAAAGAGAGACTTGGCATGAAAGGAAAGCGAGTAGCTAAAGAGATGTATCCACTCTCAAGAAAAAGACCTTCGTTTAATAGACAGGGGGATTCTCATCATAAATATTTGAAATCTCCAATGGTACTTTTTGGGTGCGATATATATATCTTTTAGTATAAGTTTGGTTATAAAGTTTTTTTTTGTGTATTTAAATTTTGAACTCGAATTAGAGAAGTGAAAACACTCATTACCAAGTGAAGTGAGTGACAATCATATCATAGGCCTAATGGCAAGTCCAGTTAAAGTTTTTAAAATGTAGACTTATAACTTAATGGATTGGCATCTAATTTTCTTTAGAAAACACTAAAAATATTCAGAAAAAGGAGTGTCAATTTACAATTTTAATGGCATAAAAATATAAAATTATTAGCAAGAGCTAAATTATAAAGTAGGTTGTATATTAATTTAAAAATGTATTAATGAAGTTTAAACTGGCTATTTATTTTGTCGGTGAAAAGTTTATCATTGATATTTGGATAAACTTGAAATTTTATGGTTGTTTTTTGTGATTTTTCTTTTTTGGTCTTCTTTGTTTTTTGTGATGAAAGGCCTAAATCCAACTCAAATCAATCTCGGTCAGGCCTACAAAGCTTCTTTCATATCCTGATTTTGGGTTTGGTTCGAGCCCAAAGAACAGCTTTTGGGTTAGGTTGGTCCAAGTTGGGATTATTCAAGGCTCACTTTAATGTTGGTTGTTTGGGCACTTCTATTTATCTTCCTGGATAGGACTATACTTTTTTCCAAGCTTATGGATTCTAACACGATTAAGAGCAAGTACATGGATAAATGATAGTACCAATGTTGCTAAATTAGGCTGGATTGTGAATCATAATCGACTAAATCATAATGATATAAAATGATTTGATCGTAAATGTAGTTATAAAACTTAATCATAATTTGAGTTACGATTGAATCGGTCGGACTGTCCAATTCAATTTTGACAATTATGGGTAATCCTTCTATAATACTTTTTTCAATATCAAATTCGATCAATAAAAAATAAATGAGAGATAGTGATGAATGCTGATTTTTAGATTTTTGGTCATCATGAATGATGATGGATAGGTAAAGATGTTCCGTAGATTCTTCATGGGCTTTTAGAAGTTGGGTTGTAGCTTATGTTTGGGCTTCTATCGTTCCATTCCGATCCGTGAACTCTATTATAATCCGACTTTCAATGTCCGCATTATGAGTGCAAGACCATGTTATAAATAATATATTGGTTTTTACTTTTTACTCTCTTCAACATTCGTATTAGTGATAGTAATGATTCAATGATAATAAGAGTGGTCATAATACTGATGCTAATAATAATAATAATCTGATAAGAGAGTGAACAAAAACATTACTTTATGTTACCTACCTAAAATATGATAATATTGCATTTTAAAATTGATAATTTCTGAAATTGAACCAAATATAAAAATGTTATAACATTATAAAAAAAATTTGACATTATTTTTAATTAAAAATACTAGTAAAAATATATTATTTTAAAATTATCAATTATTTTTGTATGAATCAGAAATATTAGTATAGGGTTTAATTTATTTAAACCGTTTCATAAAATAATATGTGACTTTTAAGAATTGAACCGCAATTCTTATATATGTTGACGTAACTAATTTCTACTCATAGGTTTTAAAATTATCAATTAAAGTGTTAATAACATGTTAACAATTTCATAAAAATAAAAAAGAAGCTCACCAAAATAAATTTGATATCTTTATAAATGAAGATTTCTCAAGTAGTGAATCTCTTTAGAAATAGATGATCCTTATTAAAAAAAAAAAAGTCCCTATGAAAGTCCTGTGAACTAGTTCATTCAACTCTCGTCATAAAGAATCCTACATTATTATTGTAAGAGTTTAGTTTTAGTTTGAGGACAAAAGATGTATATATATATATATATACACAAAAAGTCACGTAACTTATTATTCTAGCGCATATATATTCATATGGGTTTAGTTTTTCTTTTCTCCACACAATTATTGATCAAATGGTAGTGGGGCAACTAAATCTATACAATAAGATAGTCAAGCAAAAGTGTACAACATACATACACTTACTAATTTTTTTTAAAAAATATAATGGGGGCATATGCCCCCACATTACATAACCTAGGTCCGTCCCTGATTTGATGTATTTGAAGTAACGACAACAACATATTTGCCAAAGTATTTATTGGTTGAAAGAAGACCCCAGAAAGAAGTTGTAAGTAGGAACTACTAGTAGCATAATTTGTATCAGCCGTTTGAATTCTGTTGTGAAAAACTTTAGTGATACCAGCCTCATTGCAGCAAGTCCTGTATTATTAGAATAAGGGGAGAGAGAATGTTAGAGAAAAAGACTTAATTAGGTTTAAATAAGATTAATAAATTTTATAATTTATCATTTATTATCATGAGTTTTTATATAATAAATATTTTTTGTATAAGTATATTATGTTTGATTTTTTTATGTGAATTAAGAATGACTTTTAAGAATTAAATTATAATTCTCATACTTAAAGACCTAACTTATTTTTGCTATATTAATACTTTATGTGTGAGTACATTATGTTTAATTTAAATTTTAAAACTTTAAAATTAAAAAAATATTATATAATCAAAAAAATTTTATTAAAATTTTTTATAAAATAATTTAATTTTTTTTATTTTTAAATTAGTTAATAACCTACACTATTTAATTCTATTCAATAATTTTTTTTATTCTACTTGATTTTATTAAAAAATTTAATTATTTTTTTAATTATACAACGTTACTCTTAAAATTATAATTTAAATAAAAATTACAAAAGATAAAATTTTGCTAAAATCATAATTTGAAACTTTCCCGAAAGTAAAGCGAACACGGCATAAGAGAGCAAAGACAAGTGGCGGCACGAACGCGTCTGAGTGATTGAGTAGAAAGCGGCACAGGATTGGGCGAAACAGAAGTCGTGTCAACGCCACAGTGGTCCTCATCCCCTTACCTTACACCCCGGTCTTTCTCTTCCTCCTTCCCTACTTCCCTCTCTCTCTCACGCTTTGTCATTTGCATTTCATTTCATTTCATTTCTTTCTCTTCCTCTTTCGCCTCCTCTACTTGTCTTCTTCTCAGCCTCGTTCACTGTGTGAAAATAACAATAGAACCAAAAAATTAAAAATCCACCGTCACCATATTCACATACCCTCTTAATTCTATTTAAACCCTCAAGGCACTGAGCTATGACTGGCAGAGAGATCCTCCATAAGATGAAGGTATGGGCTTCATTGCCCTTTTGTTTTTGTTCTTGTTTCGGTATTTCCAAATGGTTAGATCATATTTTTCCTCCTTCTCTGGCTTTTTTTTGGGTATACATATATTGCTCAATTTGTTAAACCCCACCAGTTTTATTGATGCTTTTGCGGTTGTTGTTGTACCAATGCATTGACCCATATATTTGTGCCTGCTCTTCCATCATTGACTAGTAGCTGAGTGTCTCCATTTGCTTTTCTGGATTCGAAAGTTCAAATCTTTCAACTATTGTATCTATAGGGAAAAGAGATGCCACTAAACTGATGATGTATCTTGTTTACTGAGTGTCTTCCAGATTATGCCAAATACATCAATTATTTTCAACATATATGTTAAAACTTATTCCAGAGCTAACCGGCTTACACTCTCTCTTGGTGGAACCATTTTTACAATCTAATTATCTACTCATCCCGAGGTTTACTTTCTTTGCTAATTTGTACCATCCCCACTATGTAGGCTTCCATGATAATAACAAAACAAAGATATTAGAGTGCTTTCTTCCAGAACACAGGTGTTTATCATCAAGATACATCTATTCGTTGACATTAATCTGGGGTTTTCTTCAAAATGAATTTTGCAAAAGATTTCAGAGTGCTCTGTAATTGAAACAGAATACATTGCGCTCTAGTGTAATGAAGAATCATATTAGAAATAGTACATAGGTTACTTGATGGAGAAGGTGGGAAAGCTGCTGGTCAGAAAATATCAACTCTTATGTGGCCAACAACCTTCAGAATTAAATGCACCTCCTCCTTCATGACCATAGGAGGGTGAATCACGGGTTCAACATCCAGTTGCTTAACTATGTGTATTATTAACCATAGAGACAGAGAATGAATGCAAAAAGTCAATTGTACCCCTTATGAAAAGCGGGTTGCCTTTTAGTACCCTCTGAGCCAGTTGCTAATTCCAGCTAGCTGCAATATATCAATCACACAGTCATGGGGAATTCTAGATAGTCTTGCACACAGCAGGAGCATCTTGTGCTTCCTTTTTCTCTTCTTTCATTTACTTGCGCTCTCATATTTATGATATGCTAGGTGTCAAAAAGTAAGATGATCCTGTTGGGATGAGAAATATGTTTACTGCTAGTTAGGTGTTGCTTTATAGATAACTAGATTGGAGGGTTTACTATCATGATTTGGCTATGGATAAAATGAAAATCAATGACTAGTGTGCGAGGCCAAGATACTGAAGTAAAAGACTTAGTTAAATGGAGGCTGTGACTGACAGATGGTCAGGTGCAAATGTCAGAAGATGTATAATGACAAGATAGTGAGTGATCACAGCTCCAGATATTGTTTTGTTGCAAAAGATGATTTCATATATTAGATACAGTTAGTGATATGAGAAAATCTGAGTAGATGGGATGTTTCTTATTTTTGAGTTCCTTGAAAAATTGATGACCTTAGCTACTTATTTTGAAAATACATAAGAATGTCTCAAAAGTTACCAATCACACAAAGCTTAAGCAAATTCATTTTGGTTAGATAAATTACTTATGTTTGTGGAGAAGACGACTATGACCTCTACTAGCTAATAACATCTTGCAAAATTTTCTCTCCAATATTTCTCCCAGACCTGAACCCCAGTTGCACCGATAACAAACAATTTTCTAAGTATTCTATACATTGTTGTGACGGTCTTCTGACATGATTATGTTGCTTGCAGGAAAAAGTTGGGTTGGGCTCATCTGATCCTGATTCAGGGAAAGGAAAGAGCAAGATGTCGAAGCACATTACTCATGGCTTTCACTTGGTAAAGGGAAGATCAGATCATGCCATGGAAGATTATGTTGTTGCCCAATTTAAGCAAGTTGATAACAATGAATTGGGTTTGTTTGCAATATTTGATGGCCACTCGGGTCACAATGTACCTGATTACTTGCGGTCTCATTTATTTGATAATATCTTAAATGAGGTAACGTAGGTGCAGGGTCCTTACCTATTGTGGTTATTGATCTATGAGCTGCTTTCTGTGAATCATGAACTATAGTAAAGTTTTCTGGCAGATCTGCAGATCCTTAAAAGTCAAATTGAAAAAATTACAATGTCAATTATAGTTGAATGAATGTGATTACCATGTGTAATAGAAGTTTAATTATAACTGAAACTGGCTTTTTTGCTTACCATGAATTTTTTTTTCTTTCTCCTTTTCCTTTTTTGTTCTACACTTATTGGTAAATTGTTTCGCATCCTTCTAGTTTTTGTTTTTGTCTTGCATTTTTATTCCCTTCTGTTTAAATTTAGTTTGAGGCAAAGACATCAGCTTTGGCACATAATATATGCCAATAGCCCTGTTTTTCCCCTACTCATCCCTTTTTTCTTAATGTAGCCTGACTTCTGGACAGAACCTGCAAATGCTGTCAAGAAAGCATATATTACAACTGATTCTAATATTTTAGAGAAATCAGTTGAATTGGGTAGAGGGGGTTCGACTGCAGTTACGGCAATATTGATCAATTGTCAGAAGCTGGTAGTTGCCAATATTGGGGATTCTCGGGCTGTCTTGTGCAAGAATGGTGTGGCCAAACAACTATCGGTGGATCATGAACCAAGCATAGAAAGTCAGGATATAAAAAACAGAGGTGGTTTTGTATCAAACTTTCCAGGTATGACATATTTTAAAATGTAAGATAATTTTACCTTGATCTCATTAAAGTGTTGTACTAGGTCATCCAGTGATGGAGGTTGTAGCTCAGTGAGCCTATGATTCTAAATGCTTTTCTGATCTAGTTGAGTTGATGTTATTCTAAGAAAAAAAAAAGGTGCCTAGAACATGAAAGACTTCGTTTCAGTGCTAAGGATACAGCTCTTGTGATCAATTCAGGGGACGTACCAAGGGTTGATGGGCAGTTGGCAGTGTCAAGGGCATTTGGTGACAAAAGCTTGAAGAAACACTTGAGCTCAGAACCACATGTGACAGTGGAGATGATCCATGATGATGCAGAGTTTGTTATATTAGCCAGTGATGGGTTATGGAAGGTCAGATTTAACAAATGATGAAGCATGATGCACACGCCTTATGGATGGTTTTTTTTATACACACGCATACATGTTGGATGCACGCATGCATGTTTATTTATTACTTACATCTGTTTATTCAAATTATTCCAGGTAATGTCAAATCAAGAAGCAGTTGATTCTATCAGAGATATAAAGGATGCTCGGTCTGCAGCAAAGCACCTTACTGACGAAGCACTTAACAGGAAAAGCTCGGATGATATCTCCTGCGTTGTTGTGAAACTTCAGTGATCACAGAACTCACATCGTCGATTATGATATTCAAACTTGAAAGTGTAACATATACTTTATATATGGATAAAGCTTGATATCCATTAGGCGTTATTATGCTGAGCCATTCAGTGTGTGTGTGTGTGTGATACCTCCTTTCATCCAAATCAGCTGAGAGAACGTGTTGTTTGATGTAACAATGGGGGAAGGTTTTAGTTTTGGATTGTGTAGACCAAACTAATTTGTATGAATGCAAGGAAGTTTGGTAATCTCAGGGATCTTGAAAACCCATTTGCAAATTAGTGCTTAGCCCTTTAAGCTTTCAGATCATCCGTTTGTAATGAGTGGGGAATTGGGTAAGGTTACAAAAATTTCTTGTACTTGGGAAATCCTTTCAGAAAGAAGCTGGGAATGACCCTTGCCAAAGGAAGGAAGGTGACGGCTTTGCAGTAACAAAAGCATTTAATCACCAACTGGGCAGAGAAGGATCATGTTTGTCACCCTTTTAATCTATAGGTGATGCAAACAGAGGTTCCAAATCCAATTATATCGTACAGGTATTTATGGCTAAAGGGGGGAAAAAACGTATCTTTACGACAAACCAAAAAAAGAAAAGAAGAGTACAAAAAAAATGTCATTTTTTAGTAATTAGTTTGAGTCTCAAGCGAATCAAGCATCTAACGGGGCAGTTAATAGCATAGCATAAAAGAGATAAACGAAAGAAAGAGATTCTATTTTACCCAAAAGAAGCAATCAAGTCGAAGATGAGGGCACACCATTCAAGGGTGCCTTAATAGGATACTCATGGTAATTAGGCACACACAAACAGAAGGCACTCGCTAAATAGCTAAACATACATTGAGCTCCAGGGAAACTAGTTCACGTTGCAAAAGACACCACCTTTAGATGTTGGGAGTTTTCTGAGTCAGGTGCTTATTCTTGTAGCATACAAAGGGGTCAAAATTTTATGCCTTGACATGTAAGAAACCAGAGGGTGACAGAAGAGAGGGAGCCTGCTGAACACCTTGGCTTCATCTGATATGGAAAGATTTGTAGCCAGAACTCCCTGGCATGTTCATCTGAATTCTTCCCCTGTCATCAGCAGGCCTGCAGTGGCTTTCCTTAGGGTGATGGCCTTTGCTGTGGCTGCAGCCCTCATTGCAGGCTTCTGGGATGCTTTTCCGGCGCCGCTCATTGTGTCCAGCCAAGCGTCTGCGGCAGCTTCTTTTAGCTTCATCAAACTCAGCCAGGTCATGGAACCTGCACAGACTCACTCATCTTAGATTTCTAAAAAGGTGAACGCATGGAAGCAGTACTTTAAACTATATGACATTTCTGCTCCTTGGGAAAAACAATAAGGAAAGAAAAGTGAAAGGGTCTAAGAAATGAAGTTCAATTTCTTAGTGTTTCTGTTATATCCATAAAACATTGATTAACAAGTGACATAATTTGTTTAACAAGAACCAAAATTGTATAGGCAGTGTTTAGGGTACTACTTTATTTCTTCCGTTTTTAACTGAACTTAAGAGGAAATACTATTGATTTCTAGTAGGCAGTAGCTTATAAGAATGTTATTATTCCTTATCCTGTTTTCCAAAAATATAATTTCTTAGTTTTATAAACAAAGGATGAACTAGAAACATATCAAAGGATAAAGCAGGATCAACTTTGCCATCTATAGTAAAATGATAAAGGCAATACAAATTCACACCAAGAGAAAATGCTCTAGATGACTGGGGATTGAACACCTGCTACATTGCTGGCAAAACCTCTGGCTCAGCCCTGCAACCACCACAACAGGCGCCTTGGAATGAAACTCACACACCTTATGGCGGCGGTGGTACCGCTTTGCATCAGACAAATCAACCTCACACCTCTCGGCCTGACAGGAAGGTGGAGAAACTCCTCCACTTGACCCTCTTCTCCCACTCCCACTCCCACCAACCCCTTTCTTCTTCTCTTCTTCTGTAAGATCACCACCACCACTTTCATCCTCCTCTTCCACTTCATTTTCTATTTCTTCAGCTGTGCTATCCTTTCTCACCTTATCATTCGATGTTCGCTTCCTCTCAATACTCCTGGCCTCCATTGTGATGACTATGATGAAGAAGAAGCAAATGGAGGAGCAAGTAAACTGGCAGAACCTCGACTTTGGGGAGAGATGAAGTGAAAGAGGGAGTTTATAGGGAGCAGAAAGGCAGAAAAGAAGGTGGAAGCGGTGTGGACCACAGGCTCCATTTTTGTTAATTGCGTGCTTTTATTAGTATAGGGTAGCGGAATAGCGCATAGAGGAGGGTCTTGGAGATGGGTTTTTGTCTTTAATGATAAGCTAACAAAGAAAAGTTTAAATTCCAATTCTTGCAGTAAGTGGGAGGTGGGGATTGGTTTTGTGTGAATGGTGCATGTGTTGAAAGTGATGGTGCTGTCAGATAACTCCAGGCGCGTCAATTATAAATGCGTGTCTATTGGTGCTTAAGGAATTACAAACGGGAAGAGGAGGATTCTGCCTTATGTATTTTCTTGTTATATTGTTGTAGCTGTGATTTCTGATAGGCAAATGAAGGACCTTTCAATCTCTGTAATTGCAAAATAATAAATGAGTGTGACTTCCTACAACTTCTGCATGATTAAAACAGAATCAGAAAGAAAATAGCAACAGGGCTAGTTTGGACTTTGACACTGCCACTATGACAGTTACATGTACAATACAAGAGTAACATACTTAAACATGAGTGGATTTAGGTAGGTCTGGTTTCTAATTTGTTTTGGTTAGTTTTAGTCACTTTAATGGCAAGGTTACATTTAACTGAGATGCATAGGGAGAGAGGTACTGGTGCTCTGCATTATAAATCTAAGGCCTGTAATGTACTCATAGGCTCATAGCACTGGGAGAGGCTAGAGAGTTGAGAGAGACATATCAGATTTTCCTCCTTGGTCTTCAAAATTTGAACCCTGCTCTGTCTTCATCTTCCACTTTGCCTTTGTAGGATGGCTTTGTTATAATTTGTATTAATATTTGATCATGTTTATGTGATTAAGAGCAGTTAAAATGTATAATGCTTGGAAATATAAAATTATGAAAACAGCCCTTACAGAACCTCTCCGTCATAAAATGATGTCTTGAACTTTGGAGGATAGATCGGTAGTCTTGACACATGCATGATGCAATGTTATTACGATGGCCCCAACAATCATGTGGTACTGACATGAACATGGATGTCATTGTACTTGATGCGAGCTTTCACCATGGATGGTATCTAGATCTAGAGGGACAAAACAAATGGTTCAACCCTTATCTATGTCAAAAGATTGAGGATTTGACATTCATATATATCTCAGATAACCAACTTGTTTTCACTTCAAGCTTGGTGGAAACATAATTCACATTCACATTATTCCATGGAAACAAATCTCTTGACTCTTGCGCCCTTCTCAGGCAGGGTTTACTCATGGCAACTTAAGGAAAGTTGTGCTTAACACATTAGAAAGCTTTTAAGAAGCTCACCTTGCAGGCACCTTATGTCAATTAACCAGTAATATTCCTTTTTGGACCCTAATTGGTAGTTATTCCATTACAAGTTTTATTTAGGCAATGTGTTCTCAGAAAAATTAAAAATACTTGAACCTTATGGTTGAGTACTGTGTGTTCTATCTTGGAGGAGGTCTTGTACCCTTAGGTTATAAATCTCATTAAGAATGTGTGGGGCATAATTAATATGCTGCATGTGTTTGTTAGCTCTTCAAACCAAATTTTCCAGTTATGTCACAGGTATGCTCGAGGCATCCCTTCAAGTCACACAATGCAATTTGCCATGTTATTTGGTATGAAAGCTAATAACATGTCATTGCTGAAAACTTCAAATGATGCCAATTTTCAATGGCATAAATGATGTTTGGCCATAAATGTAGACCCTTCGTATTATACATAACCAGAATTTCGCATTTCTTGCCTGCTTTTTTCTTTTTCCTTTCTGGCAATGAGAATCAGAATGTCACACCCCACACAGTCTTCACCCAAAAAAAAAATCGTAATCGTGCCCGTCACTCTCATACTGAGCTGGGTTTTGGTCCCCCCCGCTCTTCCTTTTATTCTTTGTTATTTGTTATCTGTTAATCAGGTCATGCACCATGAAAATAAAGCCTCACTAGCCCATTATCCCATAGTTATGACTTCCACACACAAGGTGGACAGAGAAGTGTGCTTTTGTGATGTATACCATCACAAAAAGGTCCTTTTTTTTTGTGTTCTTTGGTAATGTGTAGGACAGTTGTGAAGAATTCTATGCGAAGGGACATGCAAAGGTAGGAAGCAACCCTTGTAGTGGTGCTAGAGAATTCTTCTTGCTTGTCTTTGTAAAGAAAGATAGTGCAGACAGCTGCAAGGTTGATAAGATAAGAGGAATTATAAGTCATCATCTGATTCAAGTAGCATGGAATTTGTTGTTGGTCCCAACTCATGACAAGCTTTGGCAACCCATGAATGGAGCCTTAAATCGAAGACTTGTTTTCACGGCACACTTTTGTGACATGAATTTGCCTTTCCGACTTGTCATTGGCTGTCTTTCCGACTTGCTTTTCTCCGATTGATGGCTGTCGTTTTTTTGGTACAACCTTATAAGAGGATTTATGGGTAAGAAATAGACAAAGGTATCTGATTCTTCTGTATGTTCAGACATGAGTCTGCAAGATTAATAGTTGACTTGTTTTTCTTAGGATCATACTCTCATGCCAAGTTGAGTTTCAGCATCTGTCACCCCAATTTCGATTTAATTTATAAATTAGTTGGGTTCAAGTTCAAAGGGCTTGAACCATGCTAGCTTGTGAGTTGATTTAGCCAAAAATGGTAAATGAAATTGATGACACGATCAGTTTGTAAATTTTATATATATATGTGATCGTTGCACTTGAATAATACTATTTATATGACTCTTCCAAAAATCACAACTGCCTATAAAATTAAACTACTTGAGCTCAGATGTTACCAAATTAATTATTTTTTTAATAATTTGTGAAAATGAGTATTTAAGTAACATTAATTTCATCAAAAAGATACGCATAAATTTAGATGAATGTGCATGTACCCTTATGCAGAATTGTAAATCCAAGAACTATGTACATTAATCATTATACATATATAAAATGGTCATTGATTTAATAATAAGTTTGTCATCTAACAGCCTATGAGATACAGTAATGGATTTTGCATAGGAAGAGTTGTGAGAATCGGTATTACTCTCTTATTTAATGCATGTGCTTTTCAAAACTGCTGAATATATATATATATATATATATATATATATATATATATATATATTTATATGCTGCTTCTTTTTAAAAGAAAACAAAAATTCCGAGAGAGAGAAGAACTATTGTAAACCATCATCACATTCACAGGCCTTTGGTGATGCCTTTAGCTGGGCTTGGGCCCTTAATTATAAATACTCCCCTGCCATCTCAAATCTCAATATTTACTTCAACTATCACGAATGTGGCACTTGGATGGAAACGAAAAAAATGATGAACCATTGATAGGCCACAATCATCTATCTTCAGCCTATTCGTTGTTTCTTAATTTTTTGGGCCTAAAAAATTACAATTAAACACTCTCTATTGAATGCAACAAGACGAGCTTGAGGTGTAATTTTAAAATAACGTGAAAAGGACTTAATCTCGAGTGAAAGGCGAAGAAAATAATATGGTTTAAAAAAGGAAAAACACACACAGACAGTCTAATTGATTATAAGGAAATCAATTAGCTATATTGATCATGAACCGAGATCACCCTTTGTTCATGGTATCTAGCCTCCAGATTTGCTCCTCAGTTCCTAAACACTGTTTTCGCCTAAAAACTTTCAGGATTGGCCCCTTTCTTCTCGTCTTCATCGTTTCCGGCCACCGCATCTCAAAAGTTTCTTTAGATTATGTTTGAATAGAGAAATTTGAAGAATAAAACAAAAGAGAAGAACAATTTTTATATTGTAAAAATTATAAAATATTTATAAAAATAAAAAATAAAAAAATAATTATTTAATAATCTCATTTTATTCTTTTATTTTAATCAAAATAAAAAATTTGCCTTTTCTTGTATCATTAGTCATATCCAAGTCCTCTCTCTTCATCCCCGCGTGATCACTACTGGTTTCTTCTGCCACTGCATTATTATCACCCTGCAAAATTTTCAACTCCTATATATATATATATATATCCAAAAACAGATTAGAATTAAGCGGCGAAAGGTGGCATCGCTTATGAACAACACGTTGGAAGAATTTGGACACGTTTCGGATATGCATTGCTGAGCAAGAACTGACTCGGAACTAGCACTTCTATATGTATATTTGGAGCACAACATCCAATCATGTGCTCTATTTATCAAATTAGAGATGGTGCTATGTACTTTTGTCATTCCAACCCAATATAGAAGATACCAAAAGTCCAAACACCAGAACAGCCTAGCCTAATAGTAGATGTGTGGCTTTGGTCCTGGGTTGGCCCATTTGACCCAGTAAATAGAATGCACTGAGTTATAATTTTTTTTTTTAAATGAATCAAAGTTTAGGATGAGGAGAAAACAAATTATTGAATTGAACCCAACTTATTAAGTTGTTATGAGTAGAATATCGACTAGATAAATTATTTTTTATGGGCACTGAGTTGTAATTTTTGACATCCTATTTTAAATGGATATTTTTTTCCTTTAGCTCACAAGGTCAAGATCGACCTAGGTTAGAATTGGAGTTGGATACCAACTCATTTTGACATCTCTAATTTATATTATGGTGTGTGATATACATTATTTTACTTACTTCAATGTTCTCAGCAAATATATAAGTATTACCATTCTTTAAATTGTCCAAATTCTATTTTGCACTTGAAATTAGTTGCATTGTTTTGTTCTAAGTCTTAATGGTAATTCTTTTTAATATATATTATTTGTACATCCTTGGTTAATTATTATAGATTTGGCTATCTAATTATTTTTTAATTGGCTGAAGATTTTAGATAATATGATTTGGTGGCCAATCCTGATCCATGTAGGGGTGGTTTGCGTCACGATTTTGACATCTCATTTAACATGTGAGCCTTTTTGTCCCCAATCCACTTAGATTAAAGCTGGACCGACCCACCCACTTTAACATGTTTACCTAATAACAAAGTATTTGATGGATATTATCCTCTTTTCCCTTATTTTAATATAATCTTTAAAAACCATTATAATTTCTAAAGATGAGGAACTCTATTTCCATCCGGAGTAATTATTAATAATTTAATACATCCCAATAATATTTTTCTACGCCACCTTACACTCTTCTGGTTATTATCCACTATTTTCTTCCATGCCCCTCTATTTTCAAAGAGACATCAAACCAGAGGAGACCACATCCTATTTCCAAAGCATTATTCGTTGCAGTTGCAAAAATATGTTCAAATGTGATATGTTTCTTCTACTTTTCTGGATGATGACTTGACCATTATCAGTTCCATTTTATTTATGTCTAAAGTATAGGGCCACAATCCATGGAAGAGAGAAGTTGCTTATACATGCTTTATTGTCACCCAATTTGCAAAGGTTAACGCATTAGGCCAGTTCACACTTCACACCAAGTTGTTACAGAAACATGGGGAAAGGCCTCAGCCGCCCAAAAAGCTTGGGCATATATTTAATTGTTATTGCAACTTTATAGTTGGTTTCTTTCATGGGATTTTTGGGTTCGGCAAAATTTTGAGATATGAAATTCCAGCCAGTTTTGTTATTTGTATATTAAAATTTTATATTTTCTCTCTACACTATTCACGTAATAAATTTTTAACTACAATTTAGTCTCTTTTCTTTTATGACTAGAAATTTGATACATGCACACGAAAATTTTACATGTTTCCTTTATATCTTTTATGTAATAAATTTTTAGTCACAATCCAGCTTTTTTTCTCTTTCTCTTTATGACTAGAAATTTTCCTTATAAAAAATGTGATGAAAAGATATAAAATTTTGATGCAAATACCATTTCTGATTTTCAGCAGGCTGCTTCTGAACCACACAAATTCCTTCCATTCCCATTAGAAAGCCACTTTAGGATATCCTCAGCCAGTTCTTACCAATAAAAAGTAATAGCGTAAGAGGACTTTCAACATGGAAAGGACCACCTCAAGCATAATAGACGGTAGTGGGATTTCACATCGGCAAATGCTGTGAATGGGATTTATTTCTTCTGCCAATTGATAAATTCCAAAGTGCAGATTCCACTGATCTCAAACTTACTTTACTTGTATTGGCCAATGAACACCCCAGGCCCCAACACACTCGTTTCGAGATTTATTTTGTCAATTCTCCCCTTCAACCACTAAGAAATATTCATCCTTTTCGCAGTGGAAAGATAATCCATGACTAATTATTTATATTAAGAAAAAAGTTGTTTAAATAAGCCAAACCGGTCAATGTATTTGGTTTTTTTCCCTCAAACTCTTTGACAAGAAAATTGAAGTCTAGCAAATCGATTATGTTAGAGATATGATAGGCAACCCCCTCACATGGGTGCATGGCAGGAAATAGAAAGGAGCAGCAGAGAATTGTTTGGGACTGTGTGAAAAATGTGGAAAGGTAAGAAATGTGAAAAGGGGATGAACCTTGTAACAATTCGCCAACATGGAAAGTGTGGGAGAGGGAAGAAAGGAAGTCTGTTAGAATAAATAGGGGAATAGGAGAAAGAAAGAGGTAAGAAAGAATTGAATAGAGAGGACAAGTATTTTGGTAGGAACCTAGCCTAGTTTTTTATAATTTTCTATTTCTATCTCTATAATTCTGGGTTTGATTCCCAGCTTTTTATAATAAAAGAGCATGTTCCTATCAATTTAGTATCAGAGCTCCTATCCAGGAACTGTGGGTACCGATTTGAGAATGGTTCCAATATTTGAAGGTGATGAGACCTACTAGTGGTTGATTTGCTGCAAACAATACTTCTGTAAGAAGGGCACACCAGAGGGGGAGAAGTTGCCAGAGGCAATGAAGGCTCTAAAAGGTCATGCTTTCATCTGGTACTTGTGGTGGGAGTGGCACAACCCAAATGCCACTTGGATAGCCTTCATAAATGCCTTGATCAAGAGATTTCAACATGAATATGATATAACAAGCCAGTCTTTATCCAGGAGGAGGAAACTCAAGGACCAAACCCAAGGGAGGAGGAGAATGTGACTGGGGATGAGGTCTTGAAGGAGGAAGAGAAACTTGTAAGAACCCAGGAGCAACTTATGCCTGGTTTTGGATTTGAGAAGCTAGAATCAGAGGCCTTGGGAGAATTTTCAGTGGTGCTGGAGGAAGTGAGGGTGAGGATGGAAAAGATAGAGACTGAGAATGGTAGGGAACTCTATAAGGAGATTGTGTCTGTGGAAGGAGAACACTCTTGAGGTCATGCAAAGGAAAAAGGAAAACAACTGCAATCAAGGCCATGGGTGGAGTGGGAAACCTACACTATGGGTCGCGCAAGAGGGGAGCAAAAAAAGGAAGAGCGTTTGACTGTTAGAATATCTTATTTGTTCAAAATCCATCCAACCACCGGACTCGTGGCCACACGTAGTGACTGGTAGGTTGCTCGCAGTTGAACCGCAGCTACTGTTGGCCCACCTGATGGTGCGAGAAAGGAGTCATAACAAAGAATGAGCTCCATGATGCAGCAGCGATGAAAAATGGGGAGAAAGTCATGCTAAGAAGAAAAATAGGGGAAGCTGCATGATTGAACGATAGAGGGAGAGACCTCCGGCCAATCACTTATCGCCGACGAAGCCACTAGAGCTATCAGACGTTGATCTACAATGTTGCACCGTTAAAGATACCCTGTGATATGGCTTCGTGAATAGAGAGGAATAAGTAAGGATGGACAAAGCTAGGACAGACTTGGTCCTCTTTCTAAAACAAATGGGCCAAGCCCAACTCACTAATGAAGGGAAATGGGTCGTGAAGAAGAAGGGGATGAGTCTGGTCCATAAAGGAGGATTTTTTTCAAAGGAGATTAAGGTCTCTTGGACCACTTTAACAGACTTTGGGCTACAGCCCAATCAGGTTTTTGATGCTGGAAAGGTAGAAACAGAAAGTAAGGAAATTTGTTTTAACCTACTAGGCTCGGCCCAATTAAGTAAGGATAAAATCTGGGATTTTGAGAAAGGAATGATGGGCTCATACTTGGGGCTGAATAAAGGAGATAATGTTTCCAGCTTGGGTGATATTGGTAAGCTTGGTATTGATAATGTGAGTGGGCTGGACTCTCAGACCAAACTTTTCAATATTACTGTAGGAGACTTTAGACCAAAACAGAAAATGGGTCCCTTCTAGGTGTTAATGAGCCTTACTCAAAAATAGAGGGAACACATTCAGGGCTAGAAATTGAGCCTAAATTAGAGCTGGAGGGTGGGCCACAGCCCAAGGTACTAGCTGAAGACTTTGGACCACCATTCAATTTAAAGAGTGAGTCTGTAAGAGATAACATAGCAGCACCCACTCCAAATATTCTTTCTTTCTTCTTCTATGTGAAGATCTTTGGAAATAAAAGGTGGTAGTAGTTTAGGCTGTCCTGAAAATGCAGGTGCTGTCGAGTCTTTGGCCATGGTTCCATTGCTTTGGAGGCATGTACAAGTGAAGGGACAGATAAATCCCTTGCAGGGTGAAGTCTTGAGCTTGGGAATGCAACACCATGTTTTCTCAAAGTTTGAGTTATGGGCTAAAGAACGATTGAGGAATGATTCCATGACAAAGGTATTTAGAGCTCTGCGAATGTCTAAAAAAAAAATATTCTTGATGTGGAACTCAAAAAGGCTCATAGATAGGAGAGGAGATATAACAGTGACAACTTCTTTGCTTAAGGTTAGCGATTTGATTGCTCTTATAGAGTTTTTGATTATTCATTCTAATGCAAATTTGGGAGTTCTTGGACAAGGTGGGTGTGACTTAACAGGCCCAGGGAATTAGATTGTAGCACAATGGTTGATTCTATCCCTATTTTATTATATTCATGTTGGGTGTTGTACTACTGTTTGGGAATTTTATAAGGCTCAGGAGGATGTTGTAGATACTTGCAATGATTATGACATTAACGGTACTCTGTTCCATAACCACAGAGAAAGTATGGGTCGAGGGTACATTGCGTCTACAATCTATGCCATAGTAGAGAGGTACTTGCAAACATATGATGACCCATTACAAAAATGGATACACTCTCCATTACAAGTTCAGCTTGTCTATGAAAGCATTACTGTGGAAGGTTTGATCAGCTACTGTTTTGGTCATTGTCCATTTCAGTCAAGCAACGATAATGATGATTACATAAGTGTTGATGCTGATAAATCCTTTTAGATAGGTGAGACGATCAAAACAAAAGGTGGGTACTTGCTTGGGTTTCTCATTTTGGGTAGCACGAAGCCCACAGACGATGGCCAACTAATAATACTTACTGCTGGCCAATTAATGCCTGTAGCTGCTGAAGGCAGCATCTCATATGGGAGTGCAAACTTGCCTTGGGAGCTTGGTAATGGATGTGAAAATGACAACTCAGGTAGTACCTCAACTGATGGTAGTATCACAATTCCTTTGTTGGACGAGCTTACTGCAATCAATTGGTCGTTGTGCTTCAAACAATGGGATTCTGGTGGAAGTTTCTTCCAGCTGCTACAAGACCCCGATCCTAACCTTCACCTTGAGGACAAGGTGAATCTTTTAGGGGGGAGTATGTTAGAGATATTGATAGGCAACCCCCTCACACGGGTGCATGCTAGGAAATAGAAAGGAGCAGCAGTGAATTGTTTAGGACAGTGTGGGAAATGTGGAAAGATAGGAAATGTGAAAAGGGGATGAATCTTGTAACAACCCGCCAATGTGGTAGGTGTGGGGGAAGGAAGAAAGGAAGTCTATTAGAATAAATAGGAGAAGAGGGGAAGGAAAGAGGTAAGAAAGAATTGAGTAGAGAGGACAGGTGTTTTGGGATGAAACTAGCCCCTCGAAGAGCTAGTCCAGTTTTCTATAATTTTCTGTTTCTATCTCTGTAATTCTGAGTTTGATTCCCAGCTTTCTACAATAGAAGAGCAGGTTCCTATCAGATTTCAATTCTCATTTTCCACAAGATTACAGCATAGTTTGAAAGGAAACATCATATGATGCAAATCAGGCACAATATAAGGCATTGATGGCATAGCCATTTCTAGTATTCCCTAGCATTTGTTATCAGCAGAAATGATCGATTTATGGTAGTCAAATAGCATAAAGAAGCATGGAATGTATACTATTTACTAAATAAAACCCAGAAAAGAAATGAGACATAATAAACTAAGCTCCAAATGACCTTTTTAGTACATGGTCTTCTGTTCTAACTCTGCATCAAAGGACAAGATGCTTAATTAGCACTACAGAACTTCTGTTTCTGTGGAGGAATCATGGCTTGTGAGATTAAAAGATGCTGATTCCGGCAAAATGGAGTAAATGGTTTAGGTGATAAAAACAATGTAGCAATCTATATGGGCAAGGGATTTTCATGCTAATGCCACAAATGTGCCTCAGATTGTGTCAGAGCATAATGTTACAGGTACATCTATTGCATGAACAATTGCATAGATGACTCATTTTGATTATAACAAAATAAATAAATAAATAAATAAAAACAATCAATTACATGAAGATTGAAGAACAGAGGGTTATAATTTTGCAAAGTTAAGATTTGTAAACATAGGAGTTAGATAAACAGTATTACCCAGCATCAAATGTCGTCAACCAAACATGCAAGCATTCTTGGCAGAGCACAAGCACAATCCACAAATCGTAGCCACAATGTGAATCTTAAAAACAAGAATAGAACATGAAGCCAAAACTGCGTGATTTGGGCAAGGTAAAGAAGTCATCTTAAGAATAAGGACATGTCTACATTAGGAAGGATTATAAATCATTGTCATATTCACAATGCCTCATGCATATACAAATAAATGCACGGCAAAGTGGATGACTTTGACTAGATATAGAATTAATTTCCCAGACAATGGGCTATAGGTTATAAAGGGGCAACATATATTTATAATGCTTATTGCAAGATGTTCCGATGGCCAAAATTAGCCTTTTATACAGATTATACTATCAGTATAATGTACTAAAGGACTAAACCAATAAGGCAATCGCCTTATCAAAAACATTCCACCTCCAGACAACAAACTTGCTTTAAAGGTATATTTTCAATGATACAACAAAGCCCAGATATCTGGGCATGAATTCAAGAACTAAGATGATTGTTGATAGCCATTAAATCCAACACCATCTAGCCATGAAACAACTAATTCAATACAGGGTCTCTGCCTTGGATCTTGGTCTAGACATTTACAAGCAATGGCAAGTACCTCCAAGAGCTGCTTCTCATGATCCTTGTGCCAAATGGCTGGATCAAAAATTTCCTGCTCCCTATTCTCAGATTTCATCTGAAACACTCGAGACACCAGATTTCTGCAACTTTTCCCCTTGATGACTTCTACAGGCCTCCTACCAGTAAGAAGCTCAATAAGGACAACACCAAAACTATAAACATCACCCCTGAAGGTTGCTTTCAATGCCTGACTATATTCTGGGGGAATATATCCTAAAGTTCCAACTAAATCCGTTGTAAAATGAGTATCATAAGGTTGAAGTAGCCTTGAGAGACCAAAGTCAGCCAAATGAGCTTCAAATTTATCATCCAAAAGTATATTGCTAGATTTTACATCTCGATGCACAATATGTGGTTCACAGTCCTTGTGCAAGTAAGCTAATCCATGAGCTGCACCTTGGGCAATCTTGAGTCTTACATCCCATTTTAGAGCTGAATTTCCATCCACACTCTCATGCAGCCAATAATCCAGGCTTCCATTCTCCAGGTAGGAGTAAATTAACAATCTGTCATGGCCATGCTGACAATAACCTTTAAGAGAAACAAGGTTCTTGTGCTGAGCTCCAGAGAGGGCCTCTACTTCAGCTTGGAATTCACGTTCCACTTGACCACAGCACCCAGAAAGTTTCTTGATAGCTGCTTTTGTGCCATTTGGAAGATTCGCCTTGTAGACAAGACCAAACCCACCACAACCAATTATATTTGCTTGGTTGAAATTGTTTGTGGATTTTAACAAATCTGCAACTGTGAGATCCTTGCAATCTGAATTATGAAAAAGCACCAATTTTGAAGAAGCATGTGTTTCAGATAACCTGTGTGGCCTGCTAAGCTCCTCATCAAAGTTGTCAATTGGCTTATGCTCATCCTTCTTTGACATTCTTAGCAAAACAACTGCAAGAAGCAGTGCAAGGCCTATGCCTATACTGATTGTTATGCCAAGGACATTGCTTCTACCAGATTTTCTAGCAGAACCAGAAGCAATATTGGGCGCCAAGCTCATATTTGTTACGATGTTGCAAGGCGAATCTATTTCCCTACAAAGCCCCAGGTTGCCCTCAAAACTTGAACTAGGGAAACTTAAAAACTGTCCCCCGTTTGGAATTGCTCCCTGCAAGTGATTATATGCCACACTGAACTTTGACAAGAATGTCAGGTTGTTAAATGATGGAGGGATTGTTCCATAGAGATCATTATTAGATAAATCTAATGTTTCCAAGTTCTCCATCTCTGAAATAGAGCTAGGAATTGTACCAGTGATGTTGTTCCTGCTTAAATCTAAGACATGTAGTGCTCTCAATTGACCAATTTCAGGCCAAATTGTTCCATTTAATCTGTTATTGCTCAAGTATATTGAAGGAGGGAAACTTGAGGCCTGGTTATATTGCAGCCCACTCGCACTCTTGTTTCTCTTAATATAAAGAGGAATGCCCGTAGATGCAGAGAGATTTGATCTACTATAATTAGGGGATATGAGGCCCCTCAACTCTGTCAAACCTTTTGGTATTTCTCCTGTGAGAGAATTATTTGATAAATCCAAGTAGAACAAATTGTCCATCTGACCAATCCAAGGAGAGATACTACCTTCCAAACGGTTCCATGATAAATCAAGAACTTCCAATTTCCTGCAATTCAATAGCCAGGCAGGAATATGGCCTTTGAGACCACAATTTCCGAGTGCTAAAACCATAAGGCTCTCGAAGCCTGCTGTTACACTTTCTGGAATTTCCTCACCATGGAAATTCTCTGTGAGGATAAGAGTGGTGAGATTTTTGCACTGCCACAGTACAGACAGCGCCCCAGATAAGTTCTCTAAGCTGTTGTTTGACAAGGACAGAAACAAAAGTGAAGTGAGGTTTGCATAGTTTTTTCAGGGATAGAGCCAGTTAACTCATTCTTAGCAAGGCTTAAAACTTTCAATTCACGGCAATAGGACAAGGAATTTGGAAGGGATCCAATAAAATGATTGGTAGCAAGGGCGAGTGAGCAAAGATTAGGCAACCCAGTAAAATTAAGATCAACAGGACCAGCCAAGGAATTATTTCGAAGATCAAGTATCCGAAGTTTAGAGCATAAAGCCAAGGTGGAAGGAAGCGGTCCAGAAAATGAATTGGAGTGTGCTACTAATTGTTCTAGGTGCAAAAGGTTCCCAAATACATTTGGGAGTTCCCCTGAAAACTGATTTCCATAAATTATTAGAGATTTTAAGCTAGAGAGCTTACTTAGTTGGTTGCTTAACTGGCCAGAGAAGCTGTTCACAGAGACTGAGAGTTGCTCCAAGGCTGACATTGAATACAAGTAATCAGGAAGAGGGCCTGAAAATAAATTGGAATCCAAATGCAACTGTTGGAGAGATGTGCTACAGTTGTTCAAGCCTTCTAGACCACCGGCAAAACGATTTGCGGATAAATCAAGAATATGAAGACCCTTTGAAGAATTACAAATTTGAAAATTGAACTGGCCGGTGAATGAATTATTGCTTATGTTGAGTGCAAGGAGATGTCTGAGTTCCCCAAGCTGGAAGAGGTCTCCAACAAATGAATTGCTAGAAATATTCAGTATCTGAATGGATTGCAAACCAGAAAGTGCCCCGGAAACTGGTCCTGACAGCATATTATGGCTCAAGTCCAGAAATTTTAACTGCTTCAACTTGGAGAACTCTGCAGGCAATCCACCTTCGAGATGATTGAACGAAAGATTCAGCACATTTAGCTGATCTAGTTGGGCTAACGAGCGCGAAATTGTCCCATTTAGACCCATTTCAGGAAGGATCAACTTGGTCACTCTACTAGCAGCTGCTCCATCACTTACAATATCACAGACAACTCCAACCCATTTGCAGCAGAAAACATCATCGGACCACGCTGTGATGATAGACCTATTTGAAAGATTGCCTGCAAATTCCTTGAGGGCAGATAAATCATGCGGGTCACAAGATGGAGCTGGGGTTTTAAGACACAGGGACAAGCAAAGAAAGCAGGCCAAGAAACCCCATTGCAGAAAAGTTATTGGGAAACATCTAAGCAGCGCCATTGCAGAAACCAAAAATGATATCAAATCAAGGCTGAGTTCCCATTTGACACAGCAGAAGCAAGTATCAATAGAAGTGCAGTGCTTTTCACAAGTCAGAAGAACCCCAAATGAAGGGAACTTCAATCACCAGACAGACACCACAGCTCCAAAATTTTCAACACTCAAATTACAGCAGACAATTTGCAGCTTGTAAATGAAGCATAAATTACAAGTAAGAGATTGATATCACCAATCCCCACCAAAACCAAATCCGAATAACAGAGACCGACACACTTGGAAAAAAAAACTACTCAATCAGAACACAAATTTAAAAACACCAACTTGAAGAAAGAGAGAGGATGCCCAAATGAAGAAACTTGATCCCCATATACCCAAACACCTAAGAAAGTAGAAAAGGGACCATCCGACAACAGCTTGTGGCCGAAGCAATCAACATTGACCGTTAAAAATAGGGGGCAGAAAAAGAAAGAAAGTGAAGCATCAATGAATACAAGTAGCGGCGGTGAGATCCCCTAGTCCCCCACCTGAAATTAAGATCCTTGGCCAAAAATCAAGAGCCCATGACCCAACATCGCTGAGAGCTCAACTCAACGCTCAACAGTGACCATTAAAATGAAATCCCACAAGACTCTCACGACCATGAGAGCACTTTTATAAAAATAAAATCTTGGGTTACTTCAGATGGCAGAAAGATTTGAAAATTTGCGAAAAGGAAAGCAGAGTTGAAGAAGCATAATAAAGAAAAAGGAAGGAAACTAACAGTGCTCTGGAACCTAACCTAACAGCAAAATTTCGCCATCTATATGGGTCACCTTCAGCTTCTAAACCAGATGTCTTTTTATTTACTCTTTTTTCCTTCCTCTTTCTAAAACTGTTTTCAAAGGGTAAGAGCTGTACCTCTGAATTTCAAACCAAAACAGATTTTTTTGAAAAAAACAGACGATAGAGAATTAGAACAAGACAGAAGGAGCAGAAATTTCAAATCAATCAGTGAGATAGAGAGAGAGGAAGGCTATCACAGTGTGTGACAGAAAAGGAAAGTCCTTTCTCTTTCTAGAGAATCTATTTTCTTATGTCATTGGTCGCAGTCGTGGAATGTGGATTTGAAGAAATGAGGACGGAGGATCTGACACGCGTCCAATTATTTGTTCATGGTTTTGGTTTGATCAGAGTGGACTATCAATGTTCATGTTATTAATATTTTGAATGATTTACAATATTTATTAATTGTTATTTTTTTATAATAAATATTTAAAATTTAAAATATAAAATTAATAATCAATTAAAATATCAGTATTTTTTTATTGAAAAAAGTGTGAGTATGAGAAGAATCTCACGCCGAAACTCATTTGCTGACTTTAGACACACACACATGCCCTCTCTTCTCTCTTTGAATATAACCCTCCTCTGAATGTCAATGCTTGGCACCTACATTTGTCTGTTTGTTTCTCTCTCTCTCTAATTTGTCTGTGTCTTAATATGGATTTGTAACAAACCAATCATAGCACATTTATAGGCTTTTTTATATAATATAACAAAAAAAATTTATTTAACTGTATTTATTTTTTAAAAAATTATTTATTAAAATATACTAAAATCTAATAAAATCATAAATCACTCTATATAAAATAATTTTTTTTTAAAATTAGTCAAAAAGTCACTATAAGTTATAATAATTTTTTTATTTTTTTAACAAAATTAATAACTCAATTAAGAAGTTATCTTAATTCAAGATAACTTTTTAAAAAAATAAAAAAAAATTCAATTACAGTTAGAAAATTATCCTAACTTAGAATGACTTCCTAATTGAATAGTTAATTTTTAAAAAAAATAATAATTAAGAAATCATCATAGTCAAATGTAGGACATTTGTATAAATCAATAAAATAAAAAATAAAAAAATCCTATTATGCAGCACAAAATTAAAAAATTATCTTATAATTTTTGTAAGTTACAACCTTATATAAATATTTAAAGAATATAACACTACAAATTGTCAAATCCAAAATTTAATAATTTTCATAATACAAATTAAAAATAAAATATGAAAATATTGCATCTTTTGTTGTAAATCATAAACTATATTCACATAATTCAGTCAAATCTTTTTATAAAACGAACACATGTTTAAGATGAAGCATATGAACAATTTAAATATTCTATTTTATTTAGTGAATTGGTCAGTTTTTGCAAATTTTACTTAATTTACCGAGTTATTAAATCGGTTAATTTTTTAAATTTTAATTCCGATTTGGAGAAAAAATAATGTCTAGAGCTTCACCCAAGTATATAAGCCTATGACTCAATGTAGTTATGGTTGGTCCACCACCAATAAGAATTAAGATCCCACTATGGTTATGTTCCTTGCTAATACTCAATTTAATTAAATTAGAAAAATGTTACTACTTGTTTAGTTATCTCTGCATTGATTATTAATGCCTTAAACCTGTTACTACTTCTTAATTTATTTATTACTCAAATTTCTTAATTTGATTAAAACATCTCTTTTTTATTAAATAATATCATATCATGAAAAATAAATAAAACAAAGAATATGCATTTTAGATCGACTCAAGTGGGAAACTTAAATTACACAACAAAGTAAAATTATATATATGTTTTATTATACGTACACAAAACATTACGTCTATAATATAAGTTTAATAGTTTCTTTTTTATTTTTTTCTCAAAAGTCTTAAACCTATTATTATTTTGTTTGTTATTTATACTTAAATTAATAAATGGTGATTCAAATATAATTAAATATAAATATCCCACATTCTTTTTCAATATTTTTATTTTGCAACTTTTTTTTGTATATTCTTAACATTACTTGAGTAGAATGTAGCCCCCAAAAAATAAATTACATGAGTAGAAACACTAGAAACAATAGATGTAGTCATATATTTACAATAGAAAATCAAATAACGTAGGTTAATTTACTCAAAAGTGGTTAATTGCAATGGCAAAGAATGCAATTCTAAACAAATTTTACTTATAATGTAGGAGTTTGAATTCTGAAATTATCATTTTGAAACTTAATCACCACTCCTGACCTAATTGAGTCAACCTATTTATTATATCGAAGTTTAAAACATGAAAACTATTTTGTGCTTCTTATTTTGTACTACTGAAAGATAATAGTAGCGTGGTATCTTTGCTCTTTTCTGTTTTCAAAGTGAATTTGAATGTAACTGTAATGAATAATATAATAAAGTAATGGTGGGCTTGTTTTACATTAAAAAAAAAATGCAAAGCACCATAATTGCATGATCTATTTGAGGGTAAACCTAACTTAATAAACAAGGTTGATTTTGAAAAAGCACCATATTTGGTCCTTAATTAGGGTAATACAATTTCTCTGCGTGCTAATTAATTTGGTCCATCTTTGTGGTAATCACTATTATTAAATGGATAATTAATAACAGTAATGAAAGCAAGCAATTTTACCATTTTCTGAAAGTGCAGTAAAGTGAAAGTGGGCTAATTACACCAGTTGATGAATAACTCAAGTCAAATGTTGTGACGCCAAATTTTTATAAAGTTTTGGTAATTTCAATTAAGATTGATGCTCATTATGCTATTTTGGCTTGTAACTTGAATCACTTTTTTCTTCTTTTTCATTTTACACCCTTCTCGGGGAGAGTTATTTATGATAAATCTTCTCATGCGAGGTTATAAAAGGACCAGGATTTCATGCCATAGGCCACGATGGCACCCTCCACAATAGACACATCCATCGTAACTCTTTTTACATCGTTGACATTTCAAAAGTAATTAATGCATTATATAGGATTGATTGTTTGTGTAAAAAATTATTTAGTATCTTTAAATTAAAGTCTATAAATTTAATTTTAAATTAATTTAATTTTATTTAAAAGTAACTTTACATAATTATGATTTATATTTAAAAATTTTTATTTAAAAAATAATTTTAATAATATTAATGTTATTTAAATATTATTTAAATAAAATAAGTACTTATATCTCTTAACTTATTTTTTATTTTTGCTCCTTTAACTTTGTTTGGTTCTAAACTAGCCTTATAATTCTTAATAATAATTCAATATTTTTCTTAAATAAATTTCGATTAAAGTCATCCGTATATGTGACAGATGCACTTTTAGTTAGAGTCTGACAGGATAAGTACACGTCTAATCTTAAAAATATTACTGTTGGTGCACCCATTTTATCCATTTCTGGATTACCAATACAGTTAGGGTTCCTTCTTCTTCACACAATTGCAACTTCTTTTCTTTTATTGATTTTATCCTCTTCTTTTGATGAAGATATTTTTGAGGCTGGTTCATTCGACTAGGAAGGGGATAAAGTAGGAAGGATGAAAAAAGAGAAGAAAAGAAAGCTTGGAGGAATTAGGAGAGCGTCAAATGCCAGCAACTCACACACAGAGAGGGAGAGACAAAAATGCGGAAACAAAAGAAGAGAAACTTTCAAAGGCTTGAAGAAAAAGAGTAGAAGTAGAGGAAGAGGAGCAAGTGAGCTGCGTCTCCCGTCTTGAGGTGACTCTAGATAAAATTGCAAACCCTTTTGCTCTCTCTCTCTCTCTCTCTTTTTATGTGATATGATGATTGTGTGGTTCTGATTCTTTCAGTTGAATTGGGTAAGAGTCTGAATCATTAAATGAGTTAGATCTAATGAAATGCTGAATTGTTGCATTCTTTTTTTTGTTTTTAAATTTTGGTTTAGGTCTTGTTTTCTCTTTCTATGATTTATTTGGATGAGTTTCGAAAGAGGATGAGAAGTTCTGTTACTTTTCGGTTGCTGAAGAAATTTTGAGTAAAACAAAGAGAGAGAATTGCATCCATGCACTCTCACCTTATTGCAACTGCAATTCCAAAGTGCTGCCATTCTTTTTGCAATTCCATTTTATTCTCTTTGCAAGTTTTCCAAATGAAAACAATGTCATTTTAAGTTTTATTCCTATGTTATATATATCTAATGACGTATTTGTCAAGTAAGAGCTAGATGTGACTACTCTATTAGTAGTATTAATGATAGCAGTCAAGAAAAAATGTTGAATTATTATTAAGAGTTAAGTGACGAATTTAGACCAAAAAATTAAAAGACAAAAATAAAAATAAAAAAATAAGTTAATTGACAAAAATATTATTTTTGTTTATTATTTATCAAAATTATTTTTGTTTGTGTAATTATCATAAATGACATGAGTTATTTTTGAGTTAAATTAAAAATAAGAGTATTTTTGTTAGTACACGTCTAAACAGATTTTTTTCATTACAAAAGCAATAAAATATCAGCTTCACTTTGATATGTTAAAATCATATTTGAATACAAACGTAATTTTATTTCAAAAGTCATTAAATTTGTTAGCATACAATTCGAGATGATTTTATGCATCAATTGAAGGCTCACTGACAAACCAAACACACCTTTTATGCTGGGCTTATTTCAATTTTTAGCTAATTTTATTTTAATATAGAAATGATATTAGAAAAAAAAATAGGGTACAAAACATTACTGAACAGTCTGAACTGTTCAAATTATTATCCACACTTTTTTGCGCAGGCGTGAGGTCCAAGTGCCTTGGGAAAGGGCAACTGGCCAACTGCCAATGCGACTTTTGTAATGCTTTTCCACGGCATTCTGATGGGTATTGTACCGTTGTTACATTTGGTTTTTTTTTTTTTTACTTGTTACATTTGGTTGGTTGTCCTCAAACACAAAGAAATTCTCCCTGGCAGTTTGGCTTTTTTGTATAATATCTGTACTCAACTTCCATCCAACTCTAACGCTGCTCTAGTAAAGGCACATGTGCTGCATCCATTTATGGTTCCATACTTCTTGTTTTCACACTCTTTTTGCTTTACGAAATTAATTGCAGAAAAATGTATTTCTGTATTTTATATTTGTTTAATGAAGAAATTTTTTAAGAAAAAATTTAAAAACAATTTTTTTAGTATTTAAGTTAATGAACATAAAAGGTTGTTATAAATTCGATATACTAGTGAGATATATATTATTTGTTGCGAATTCTGTTCATAATTTATAATTTACTATTAAAGCCTAAAAATCATGAATGAGTGTTTTTTGTTTCTAACTAAAATTTATATATCCATTTAGTTAAGAAAATAAAACGGATTTTAATATGACTTAATAAAATGCTTATGATTTCTCAATCAACATCAAAGTTAACCCCAATAAATTATATGTGGATTCATGGGTTTAAAAAAGTGCACTGAACTAGCATAAACGAGACTCGGTTAATAGAAACCATTCCTTGTGCCACATTGAGTTTATGAAAAATAAAAGTCAAAACTATAAATAAGTAGAATTTCACAAATCCATTATAATAATTACCTTATGTCTCTGTAATTTTAAAAGCATCTTGCCCTACTAAATTATGCTCATTCGGTAATTTTGAGATAGTTACTTGACGTGCGAGTCATAACTAGTTTGGATAACGTCTAATTCCATTTGTTATGAAATAAATCCAAAGTGCTTTAACATTTTATGGTTTTCCCTAATCAAAATGATAAAATAAAAGAGTAAAATAGCATGTTTGTTTATAAAAATATGCCTCACTCGCAATTTAATTCTTGATTTAAATAAATATATGATTTAATTATTAAATTATTCAAATTCATGTCATTTTAGTTCTTTTGTTATATCTAATTAATTATCTTGAATAATCGACTTGAAATAAGTTTAAATAATTCAACAATTGAATTATATATTTAATTTAAATTAAGAACCACATTGCAAGTGAATTATTTTTTGAAAGATTAAAATATCATTTTACTCTAAAATAAAATAACACAATGATATGTTTGTTGACATATGTCATTGAAAAAGTCAATAATAAAATTTATTATGAAAGACTCAAAAGTATAACTAGCATACAACTCTCACATTTAAGTTCGTGCTCCCACAAAAAAATGGACTGAAACAAAAAAATTTTGTCACATATTAAGAAAAAAGTTATACTATTATTACTTTTAGTTCAAGGATATTAAATTTATGAGGCAGTTTAAAATAAGTCAAATTTTATAAGAATATTTTTAGTTTACATAAAAAAATATTTTTATCTAATAGTTGTAATCCTTTGAAAAAGAGGGAAATGGATTCTATTTATAAAGAGTAATTCAAATCTTCTATCTTTTTTTTATTCTTTCTCTCTAGTTAAGTGTTATTAATACTTAATTGAAAAAAAAGACAGAAGATTGAATCTTTTAAAAAAAAGAAAAAATATAAGAAAACCTTTAAAAGATGTTTCATTACTTTCACAAATATATATATATATATATATATATATATATATATATATAATTAATATGTTCATTTTCAATTTACTTTTTTACAAATAAATTTTTGCAATCTAATTATTCACTTCTCGAAATTTGTCTCAATTTTATCGTTTTGTAATAAAAATTTGTCTCGAATTCTTTTCATAAAAGATTAAATTACTGTCAATTATAATTGAGAGATTTAATGATAAAAATTAATTTGTGAAAAATTAAATTGAGAACAATGAAGAATCAAAATATAATTTTTTTTTTTGCTTTTTTTTTCTTTTCTTTTTACTGCATCAAAAAGAAAATATAATTTTCCTTA
Source organism: Castanospermum australe (assembly GCA_019955255.1). NCBI lineage: Eukaryota > Viridiplantae > Streptophyta > Magnoliopsida > Fabales > Fabaceae > Castanospermum > Castanospermum australe. The sequence continues at coordinate 86,772 of NSJW01000359.1, forward strand.
TTATTATATAAGAAAAGCATGCGTGAAAGAAAACTCTAAGTAAAAAACAAGCATTATTTACGTACTCTTACAAAACTTATTTTTGAAAAATAAAATATAACTTTTATTATTATTATTTAAGAAAAACATGTGTGAAAGAAAACTTCAAGTAAAAACAAGTGTTGTTTACATTAAAGTGAGCCTGGATGAGACTAACCCCTGCTGTTGTTTCTTTTGGACACATTGAGAGTTCAAACTCAAAGGAGAGAGAGAGAGAGAGAGAGAGAGAGAGAGAGAGAGAGAGAGAGAGAGAGAGAGAGAGAGAGAGAGAGAGAGAGAGAGAGAGAGAGAGAGAGAGAGAGAGAGAGAGAGAGTTAAAAAAAGTATGATAACAGTGTTAATTAGGAGAAATGGAATTTCTTTTCTTTGACGAAGGTATCCCTTGTAAGACTAGCTCCTTGGTACTACCATAATTAAAAAGCATTCCCAAAAAGTGTTTCATATATACTTTATTTAATATTATATTAGATTTTTATCATGTTTGATATAATTTAATTATAAAAAAATTTTAATTTTAAATTATTTTACTAATAAAATAAATTAATTCAAATAGATATCAATAAGCTTTAGTTGGCTCTTTGCAGTAAAGTATCCCGCCCATCTCACTCATACATACTACTTACAAATTTGATTGCAATTACTCTTTGTTTAAGTCCGATGCAAATTCCTTAGAGAAAAGTGTTAACCTATGAACTGTCCTCTTCCTTACTCTCTCCTGAACCCTCCCTTCCTCTGCCACCCAAACAAGAAAAAAGAAAAGTAAAATGACGCAAATACTTTTCCTTTTCATTTTTTTTTACTCTACTCTGGGTACCAAAAAAGGAACAGTTTGAACTATAGAAAAGACTTGGTTATCTTACGATGAGAAAGCTGAGCCAATGCACACAAATTCATTTTTCTCCCTTATCTCTCTTTCGGGTTAATGGATTTTTTTAAAAAAAATTAAAGGTAGATTTTTTTTTTTATTTAGCTTTAGTATCAATTGAGATCAAGTTTTTATTTTGTTCAACCTTAAAAATGTTAACTCCTACATTAGTCTGGTATTTTATGAAAAATAATTTTCTTAAATGTTAACCCAGTTTTGAATTCAAATAGTCAAGATAAAAAACATAACTCCATAATTAATAAACAATGTTTTTGGATTAGGGATTGTTAATGTATAAAAATTAGGTTATGTTATTGTCATTTTTAATTATATACACCCTTTGTTCATTATTTTTAATATTAATTTTTTGAATTATGTAAAATTAAATATAAATAAAATATAAGAACATAATATATATATATATATATATATAAAATAATCATGAAAAATAATTATAAAACCTTTAAAAAACTATAATTAAAATAATTAGTACAAATATAAATAAATAATTATCAGTACTAATATGCTAATTGGGAATGGCAAGCTCACGATTTCAATTTTTTTCGGTCAGCACGATTTGAATTGAACAGAGTAAGAAAATGGGTCTTTTCAGAAGGGGCCCAAATACTTAATTAGAGTCGGCCCATAAGTTCAATTAAAAAAAAAGAAGAAAGTTGACCCACAAGAGCAACCGGCAGTGGGGGCCACGCGCACGCTCATCGGAGTCTCCAACCTTATTCGTAAAGTACAGGTTACGCGTACGTCGAGAATTTTTTTTCTCACTTTTCCGGCTAAAAGCCATAAAACCTTGGATTTGGTTAATAACTATCCAAACGTGATTTGTTAACACCAAAAAATGGCGGCGGTGAAGACAATCGGAGTCGTGGGCGGTGGCCAGATGGGATCGGGAATCGCCCAAGTCGCCGCCGTGCACGGCATCGACGTTTGGCTACTCGACGTTGATCCTGAAGCTCTTGCCAGAGCCGCCACCTCTGTCTCTGCCTCCATCAACCGTCTTGTTTCCAAGGGCCATCTCTCTCAGGTGAGGAAGCTCCCGCCTTTAACTCCTGAATTGGTTGGAAAATAAAATAAAAAAAGACAATTTCTGCACCATATTGGTAATTTTATTATCACGCTTGTGTGGAAACTTGTAATTGGAATTGATGCTTTGCCTGGTTGGTTTGAAGCATAAGTGTTTTTTTGGGTTCATTTATAGTGTTCAGAAGGGTGGTTTTGAGAATTTTTAAACTAATTGCTGTAACAGATGGGTGATTTATGTACTGAATTTTTGCAGTCTCCAGAGCTGATCTGATCTCTGATCAGTAGTCTTGAACTAACTTATCCTTAGTACCATTGTTTTTAACAAAAAACAAAGTTATGTTGTGGTTCACGTAGGTGACTAGGTAGTATTAGACTAATTAGTTACTCTGTTCTCTTTTTAGTCAGAGTGTTGTCCTAAGCTGAACTTGAATGAGTACTTGAGAAGCAATGCTCAGTCATGATCTGTCTTGCCAGTTTATATGTTTGGTTGTGAGTAATGATGTGCAGGAAGTTACTTATTATAGTGAGGGAGGACAGCATAAGACTGGGAATACCAATAGGAAGTTAGTACTTAGTTATGAATGAGGTTGTTTTACTAGTGTGTGGTAAAAAAAATGATTGGATTCAGAGAGGCCTGGGATTGAATGAGTGTAACTATGTGAAGCATCTGTATTAGTGAACTTATTTAAAACCATTTCATAGATGAAGAAAAAGTTACACAAGACAAGACTAATGATATGGTTCTGCTTTGGTCTAATGATATGGTTCTGCTTTGGTCTAGTTTACTATAGAAAATCATTTTCTTTTAAGTTTTATGAAGTTTGTGTTCTTCAAATGTTAATATCTATATGATTTTAGTCATCCTTATTTGACAGGCTGTAGGTGCTGATGCTTTGAAGTGTCTGCGGTTTACCTCAAATTTGGAAGAGTTCTATCTGGCTGATTTTATTATTGAAGCCATTGTAGAATCTGAAGATATAAAGAAAACTTTATTTATTCAACTAGACAAAATTGCTAAGAGTTCTGCAATTTTGGCATCTAACACAAGTTCCATCTCCATCACTCGTCTAGCATCTTCAACCAGAAGACCACATCAGGTTTTTGTCTGGGTGCATTTTATCTTTTAAAACTGCAGTTGTGTTTACCACAAGAATTTGATCCTATACATTAGAGCAAATAGTGCTTTTTCCATTTGATTATCTCCTATGATTTGCATGCATAAGATATTAAAAAGAAATTTATGTCATTTTTCAGGTGATAGGAATGCATTTTATGAATCCTCCTCATGTGATGAAACTGATTGAAATTGTACGAGGTGCAGACACTTCTGATGAGACATTTGCTGCTACAAAAGCATTGTCAGAGAGGTTGTTAACTTAGCATCCTCCACTATGAAAGATATATAATTTTGTCCCCTCATTGCCCTCTCTAATTCTAAAGAGAGTGATTTTATATATATCCCTCTGTCTGCATCACCTCCTCTCCCCCTCTTTCCCTAATAAATGTGAATAGGTAAATGCTGCATGTGTGGGTATGATGGAATGGGTATTGTTGACATCATATGCATCTTGAGGCTGTTATGTTCCCATTCTCCACAATATTACGCATGGGGCCTGTATGTATGCATGTAACAAGTCTCATGCAAATTATAGCATGTCATGATAAGGCATGTTAATGTAGGTTAATATTACTTTCAAGAAATATGAGCATCTAGTAGTTTTTCTATAAAGTTATATCTGTTCTGTCCTAACTCCATGAGAATCCAATATCTCCGATTCCCTGTGTACATTTCCTAATTGTCTTCTGGATGTGGACTAATTTTTCATAGTTTACTATGCTGAAGAGAATTACCCTGTTTATTGTATATGGACCCAGTTTTGTATGCTTTAGTGTGTCTACACCACATAACTGCAATTTTTGTTTTTGCAATTTTTATTGTGTCTAAATGAATTTATTGAAAATTTAATTTTTGATAGAGCCCAATGACGTTGTTTGATTTATGTAGCTGACTCCACCTAGTTAGATAAGGCTTGGTTGTTGTTGTTGTTATTGTTGTTGTAATCCTCTGTTTTCCTTCTCTTCCTTGGTTCTGTAGGGGTGTTTGCACATTTTTCCCTAATCTTGTTCTTCTAATTTACTGCTTGTTCAACATGCAGGCTAGGCAAGACAGTAATAACCTCCCAGGATTATTCAGGCTTCATAGTGAATCGGATCCTTATGCCTATGATAAATGAAGCATTTTTTGCTCTTTACACTGGAGTTGCAACCAAAGAGGATATTGATACTGGAATGAAGCTGGGAACGAATCATCCAATGGGTCCTTTAGAACTTGCAGATTTCATTGGATTGGATGTGTGCTTGTCAATACTGAAAGTTCTTCATACTGGCCTTGGGGACAATAAATATGCACCCTGTCCACTACTTGTCCGATATGTTGATGCTGGCCGACTTGGAAGAAAGCGAGGAATTGGTGTATATGACTATCCTACACAGACAAGGTCAATAAAATCATCTTCTCGTCTCTAAAATGATTGGTTGCCTTGGTAGAATAAGTTTTTAACAGCCCATGTGTGCCTTGTGTCTGCACGTGGGGCAAACTGCTGAAGTTGAGGGGTATACAGCTATGCGATCTGCTTTCCTTTGCATTTGTGTACCTTGTGTCTCCTCGTGGGCCAAACTGCTGTAGTTGTGGGGTATACAGCTATGTCTTCTGTTTTCCTTTGCATTTGTGTACCTTGTGTCTTCTTGTGGGCCAAACTGCTGAAGTTGAGGGATATACAGCTATGTCTTCTGTTTTCCTTTGCATTTTGTCTTAGCCTTGCTAGTTGCTACAGCAGTTTCAGGTTGCATGTGTAATAGGAACTAGAGGTCAATAGCAAACCCAAGTGCTGCAAATTATCTAGAAGTAAAACTTTATTGTGGTCATTGTATTTTTTGTATATATACCGTCTCTCCTTTTTAGTCCTATATTATCTTTCTGGGATTACAAATAGAAGACAATCTTGAGTGAGATTACTGATATTTCTGAACCAATTGATATCGTTATCAAAATGATTGGTCACTCACTTTGAGCTCTAATCTAGAGGGAATTGGTGACTGTTTTGTGTGTAATCTGTACAGTGTTATTGTGCTGCAGCCTGCAGACTTTCTTGGCTTGCTTTGAAGAGTTTCAATTTTTATTTAATGTGACATTTATATTCGGATTCATGAAAAATAAAAAATGTTCGGTCACTTTGAATGGTTTTAGTAGTGGGAGTTTATTGAATTATCTATGATGCCAGATTGTAGAAACCGAAAGCAATTTGAATTTTACCAATTTGTATCCACTATTCACTACAAGCATTATGCTGATATAGTATGTTTCAGGTTCTTGCGGCAATGATCTGTCATTGCTAAAGGTGAAAGGGAGGAAATTACCAAAAAAAAAAGGTGAAAGGAAGGTTGTAATCAATAAGGTAGTTATAATATAGGCTTTTATTAGACCCCAAAAAAAATATAGGTTCTTATTGTACCAAAAAAAATTTAGGTTTTTATTGTACAAAAAAAAAAGGGTTTTTATTTTGTTGGATGACCAAGACTTCTGAGCTCGAATCTAGAAAAATTTCTCTGTTTCACATCTTGAACTCCTTTTTCTGAGATAGAATGAATTATGTCTTTATTGCTTGCCAGCTTGGGACTTAGGAATCATTTTAGCAGATAAAGAAATAAGAGAGGTGCACCCTTTTTCCATTTTGCATGGCCGAGTTGACCCACAAGAAGGTGCTATTGGGACTGATGACCCCATTTACAACATGGCTAGCCTAGCCCTGCTACTCCTCCTTCACTTTCACGCTGTCATTATTAAGCAGGCATCTTCATTGAAAGTGATTGAAGTGGAATCTAGTGGTGATGAATAAACTGGAGAAGATTGTAAAAGAAGAGAGGAATGAGTAAGAGGAAAGAAATTGAAGAGCATAATTATTGTATAAGAAAAGAAGATAAAAAAGGGGGTCGCAAAGCTTTTCCCTTGTATTGCTTGTCCAGGAATTTGATATCCAAGCAATAAGGCAATGAAGTTCTTGTTCCAGTGCCCCTGTTGCTCATGCTTTTGCTTCGTGAAGCCCCAGAACGGGAAGGCAAAGGTAAAGGAAGTCAAGGTTGAGAAAGAAATCGAGGTACAAGAAGCCAAGGAAGAAAAGGAAGAGTGACATGTAACTCAATTACTTGATGCTGATAAAAACTTTTTTCGATTTTTTGTCTTTCTTTCCTTGCTGCTTATAACTAGTCTTTTAAGCATGCACAGCAAATTTTCCCTACTTTGTAATTCCTTGTTCATTTGGGATTTCCATGTCATCAAGGCATCAGTTTAAAATTCACAATGTTTTTGCTAGTAACTGATTAGAATGGAAAATAATTATACCATTTCAGTCATGCTCATTTCCTTCTCTATATAATATTTGATGGCTCTGAACTCTTCCCAGAATTTGCAGCCTAAGTGTCTTCTAAGCAGCTAGTTCTCTGTATGTAACTGTGTATAAATTTATTTCAGTATCTATGCATTTTTTTTATTTCACATTGTTCTTTCATCATTGCTTGTATAATTGTCTTGCATTTAAGTTTGTGATTTTCTTCGGCGATTATCAAATTCCATGGAGTTGGGCTTTGGGATGAAAGTAGAGTAAATGGAGAATTAGAATGAGCGAGAGGGCAATCAAAATATTTATCTATAAAGATAAAATAATCATGTAAGTTGGGTCTGCTTTTTTCTTAGGGGAAGAAAAGAAAAAGAAACGGGGTTTGTTAAATGCATCAAACTTCAAGATCAAGATGCTGCATTGGCATGGCAGTGAAAGTAGGATAGGTTCAGGTTGCAATCTATTTAGATTATCAATTCAGAAACAGAAGAAGCATGGCATTGGTTGAATTGGCGACCATTTTTCAACTTTTCAGCCTTATCAAATCAATGGAACTGTTCAATTATCAGTAATGGAGGAGTTACTTGATCCATGACCTGACCCAGCCTTATCAACTTCCTTCTATCTTGTGTGTTTTTGGCACTTTTTCCAGATGAATAAGCGTTCTCTGTCTTTTATGAATACTTTTATGCTTATTTTGACGGTGCTGAGAAATTAGAAATGGTATTGACTGTGTAAGCCTGTTTTGAAGAGAGAACAACGTCGATGTCAACAGGGTTGAGGCTAATTTGTCTCATCGTTTGTGCTTGTCATGTAACTATGTAAGGGTGCAACCGTCCAACGCTTAAAATTAATATTATTAAATAAATTTTATTTAGTAAAATTTAGTAATTTTTTGAATATTCATACAATTAATACTTTGAAATAAATTTGACTAAACTATTTCAACTTCTTCTTTATTTATTTATATTTTCATAAATCTCTTTTTATTTTTAAAACGTAATCCTTTAAATATTATCAAAAATCATGAATAGAAGAATTTAATTGGGTTATTAGAGTTATTTGAGCCAAAGTCCAATTTGGATTTCTAGTCCAAGAAAAAGAATAGTACAAACCAAAATAATATATAAAATTTATGAGTTTAGGAGTGTTTATGATTTAATCTAATTAGGTTTGATAAAAAAAATCATCCAAACAAAATCAATCGGTCTTGTTCGGTTTTCTTATATTCGGTTTTATTTTAATTAGAGAACTAAATCAAATCAAATCATTCTCAATTGATTTGGTTTGATTTAGATCAATTGTTTTTTTACCAAATATATTTTTTTTAAAAAAATTATATCTAATTTTATTTTTTTCTTTTCATAATTCAATTAATAATAAATTAGCTTAAAAATAATAATAAAAATATAATCAAATAAATATAAATAAAAAATTGACCTAAACATTTATATAAAAATAATAATAAACTAAAATCTAATTATATATAAGTATGTAATAATAAAAATATATATGTATAATTATATGAATTCAGTTTGATTTGATTTCGTAAATAAAAATCAAAAATCGAACCAAACTAATTAGTTTAAATAAAAAAAATCAAACAAAACCAATTAATTCTGATTTTATTTGATTTTTTGTTTTTTAATTTAATTTTTTTATTTAGATTAGTTTAGTTCAATTATAAACACACCTCAGACAGTTTATAAGTTTAAATGTTTTGTCCCAGTCCAAATGCATGAGCTAATAACAATAGCTCAAGTTGGATCCATCAAATGCTAACTCGAATTACACTTGAGACTTGGCGAGCTAGCTCAAATGGGCTAATTAGGTCAGCCCAAATCTGTCCTAACAATATAAAACGTGAGAACATCTTATTTTGTCTGATTTAATAAAATTAAAGTTAAAAATCATACAAAAAAAAGATAAACTAAAAAATAGAAAAAAAATTTTGCAATGATAAAGAGCATGATTCCCATATAAATTTTTCTTGTCCTAAGTTTCAATTTTTAAATCCTTTAACCTGAGATTTAGTGGGGAAGAACAAGCAGAGCAGAGGGAGGAAAGAGATGTTTCTGGAGAAATTAATTTGAAGAAGTAGCGCTTGGGCTCTCAACTTGATTTGCAGTTACTGGGTTAGCACAGAAATTGAGTCCTGGGCTAAATTTATTTGGGGTGGGCCATAGTGCCCACGTGTGATCCATTTTCCTTTTAAGTTTTCGGCATATTAAGGATTGTTTCTTTACGTGTGGGCCATTCATGTTTTGGGATTGATATGTTTGTGTTTGGGCTCTGTTTGTTAACTTAGGCCGTGTCGCTTGTGACCAAAAAGCAAAAAAAGCCTTGTTGTCTGAGCCGATAAAAGTAATCACTTGGTTTTGGAATCTAAATTAATATGGTTTGGGTATTGGACCTATAAAAAACAAAAAATAAATAATAATAATAATAACAAAACTTTTAAATAAAAGTTTAGTTAGAGGCTCTGTAAAGTCACGTACTCTCTTAGTTGTTTAGGGATTATTTTGCGGCTTAGTATTATAATCAATCTCAATTAGGATATTTAAAATTTAAATAGTTTCACTTAACAGTCCTAAAGAGTCATGTATTGTCTCAGCTATCTTAGAGATTATTTCGTAGTTTAGTGCCATGTTAGATCTTGTTTAGAGCTCCTCAATGTGTTTACTCACTTAAATAAATTATTTTTTAAAAATTAATAATCAATTTTTTACGTATATAAATAATCTCACTTAGTAGCTTTACATAATCATATACTCTCTCGACTATTTTGAATTATTATATGTGGTCTAGTGTCATCTCCAATTTTACATAAGATCCATCAACATGCTCGCTTGCATAATCAAATCAAGTCATCTTTTTTTCTAAATCAAATAAAAAATTTCCTTTTTCCTAATACTTTTCATAATTTTTAATTAAAATATATTAACCCACAATTATTTTTTAAATAAATTATAGGACTTTGATTTCTCATTTTTGAGATACGTAAATACTTTGAATAAGTTAATATTGTAAATGCTTTTGTTTAATTTTGTTTAATTATGTTTTATTGTTTAATTTCTTTTTACTTAAGGGATAAATTAAATATTTTAAGGTTATTAATAATTTATACAATTAATTTAGGATAACTATTTTAAGATAAATGTGTCAAGGATAAAGTAAGATTAAGTTTCTACCTATCTTTGTGCATAATTGGACTCCCGACGTAACCCAACCACCATAGGTTGTTGGTTAAATTAGTTGACTTGCCTAAATAAATAATTTCATTTATTTTTTTTTCTTGACATTGAATCTTTTATCTATTCTATGTATACTATATTTCCATCTTTAATATCAAACTTTCAGCTTTCCAAAAAGTCATTCATAACTAATTGAGGACAAATAAAAAAGGAGGCAAAATTGTAAATACAAAAGATTTTTTATTACTATCCAAAACACCATTAATAACTAATTAAATACAAAAAGAAAAAGAGATAAAATTATAAACATAATTTTTTATAATTACATTTTATAATTACAACCACTTTTAAATATAAAGAATTATATTCTTTTTACATACACTTATAACTATTATAATTGACTTTAAATATAATTTATTTTTTTATAAAATTATGTTTATTTAACTAATTAGTTGATAATTATAATTAATTAATGTATAAAATAATTATATAAGTAAAAATAAAAAATACAAATTAAGAGACACTACAGTGTAATTTGTTTTCTTCTTTTGTTTTGGCATTAGGGCCCTCAATGTACAGAAAAAAATAATTAATATAGTAAAAATTTCATTAATTATATATATAAAAAATTCATTAATTGATCAAAACGTTATACGTTATTGCTTTTAATATCTTAATTATGTAGCTCTTTGGTTGCACTACAGTTGCACGAGTCCTACAAAAAAAAAGGGTCGTCCTAGATAGAGTTGCAAATGACAATCACATCCTATCTACTCCAAGAAAAGCATCTCAGATTGGAAGCAAATAACAGCACAAATGGCTTCAAGCAAGGTGGTTGCAGCAGTGCTTGTGATTAGTTTGATGGTGGTGGCGTTGGCAGTGGCTGAGGTTGGAGAGGGCAGAGGCACCAGCAGCACCGGGATGAAGGAGGAAGACCCATATGTATGCTATCCCAAGTGCACGAAACAATGCATTGCTGGGGGAACTTCTGTGAAGGATTGCATTCAGATATGCTTCAAGAAGTGCATTGGCCAGTCCCATGTGAAGAACACCCACCCAAATGATTCTTCCACTCCCTGAAAGCTTGCGCAGCCCAGTATTGCTATGCGATTTGCTGGACCTGGTGCTATGGCACGTCCCATTACTGCATTTTCCTTCACATATATGGTTCCTTTGAAATAAAAATATATGTTGACAAAAAAAAAAAGAAATAAAAATATATAATTTAATCTTATTTGAATCATGATGATTTTTTTTCTGTTTTAATTTTAAATTGAAAATAGACTGCAAACGAATTTTTAATAATAATAATAATAATCATCATCATCATCATCATCATCATCTTATAGTTTTGTTAACGTATAGGAATAAAAATAATATGTATTATCCTTTATTAAATCATCCTAATTATTCCTTATGTCTATTTTTATCTGTCGTTTAAGGTTTTTACACAAAGATTAAAAAAAATTATTAAATAGTCTTAATTATAAAAATATATAATTTAAAATAATTAAATTATTTTTTTTCACTTCATTATTATTTTTTTTCAGTTTCACTTACTCCGCTAATTATCTTTTCATTAAAAGATAAAGATAAAGTTAAAAAAATTAATTAATACTTACTTAATATTCTCAAATGACAGATATTATTGGATGAGAAAAATTCTCTTACACAACAGATAAAAGTGAACGAAAAGAGTACTTAAAAGGAATTGAATGTATTTTAGATTTTCAAAACATTAAACACTTTTACTTTTCATTTAATAGTTTTTATTTTTTATTCCTCAATTTATGTCCTTAGAACATAAGTTAACAAAACTTTAATAATAATACTCTCTCTATCTACTTTTATCTGTTGTGTAAGTAAAATTTTTTTTATCTAAAAATATTTATCATTTGAGAATATTATAAAAATATTAATTAATCTTTTCAAACTTTACTCTTATCTTTTAAGAGAAAATTAGTAAAATAAATAAAAATTAAAAAAAAAATATTAATGAAGTAGGAGAAAGAATAATTTAATTATTTTGAATTGTATTTCTCTATAATTTAGATTATTTAATAACTTTCTTAAGCATTATATAAAAATCTTAAATGACATATAAAAATAGATGAAAGAAGTAATAATAATTTTTTTTAAAAAAAAGTATGAGTACTAAACTTAAATGATAGTTGTTGTCATTAATGTATAATGATAATTTTATTAACAGAATTGAAAAATAAGAAGGGATGAATTGCGTGAATTTAAAACTTTGCCCTTTTTATGAAAGATCGAACCTCTTGGTTAAAAGAATTTGGAATTTTGATCTCCTTTGTAATTAAAGTTTTTTGTATGTTATCATGTAATCATGGATTGATATATTATTAAAATAATTTGATTATAATAATTATTACTTAAAAAGTTAACTATTTTAAATAATATGTTTAATACGTGATTAAATGATAATATTAAAAAATTTTACATCGATTGTGCATCAAAATTAAACTTAAAGAATTTTCAAAATTATGTGGATAAATTTGAAGAGTTTAAATTTGATTTGCTGTTAATATAAAAAAGTTTACATTATTATTCAATTATGTATTGCCAAATCATTAAATGATTTTGATTAAGATAATAATTACTTAAAAAATTAAAGATATGGTAACATATGATTGGATGATAATGTAAAAAAAATTTACACTAACAATAATCAAAATTAAATCCAAATTTGACATGGAAAACAAAAAAAAAATGTAATACAACAAATTAAGCTAAATGATACACAGTACTTACAACGGCTTGGCCTACAATCAACCTCCTTAATTCACAGGGTTTTGTTGGATTTGATTATCTTAAAGTTAGGAATTTAACTATTAATAAAAAAATTAAGAAAATAAATTTTAACAATCTTATAGTTTGTTATATATATGTATATATTTTATTATGATCTCAATCGTTAATTTTCTCATCAATGTTTAATATCCCTCACTTTATGTTCTAAAGTGAACACATTATTTTAAAGGAACTAAATCCGGTTTTTGTTAACTAGAATGAGTATTATTTCATGGAAAATACTATATACCTAGAATTTTTTTATTAAAATTTTTGATAGAATAATTTGACATATTTTTTTATTTTTAGATTGGTTAATAGTTCTCACTACTTAATTTCATCTAACAATTCTATTTTATTTTATCTGAATTCTATTAAAAATTTTGATTATTTTTTCTAATTACGTAATATTACTCTTATTTTACATCCCAATCTCTTCAAGCTAGTTCCTCGTATAGTTTTTGACTTGACTAGGAAACTAGCATATACTCAGCACACAAAATAGTGAGCAAAGCAAAGCTTACACAATCTGCAAGTTTTAAGTCACAACTGGAGAAATTTTTGAATGCTAAGCACTACTTCGCATGTTACGAGACGCCGAGAGAAGCTTATCTTCTGTGGCGGTTTCCAGGAAGTGATTATAACAGTAGAGAACAATTTTTAAATTTTTGTGTGGTATGTTCACAATACTAAAAGTTGTGAACTGAAATTTTTATTTTGATGGTTGAATTCAAAAGATTTTAACTTCACATAAGCTGCAAATAGAAACTACTACTTCTGACATTTTAGGGTATCTTTGGATGGAGTAATTTAGTGGGAAAAGAAAGGAAGAGAAAATTTTTTATTTTGATTAAAAATTGTCTTTATTTAAATTTTTTTTAAAATAAAAGTATAAAAAATAGACAAAATAATAAAAAATTATTGTTAGAAGATATTAGTTAAAAAAAACAAATTTTACTGAAGAATAATTAAAATGAATACATAAATAATAAATTTGTATATATTTGATTATAGTTTTCTCATATTGTACAAAAGAATAGCCAAATTGTATGAGTTTTTATTTTAATAATTATTAAAATTATTGTAAATTTGTCTGAATAAACATGCCTTCATAGTAATATAGAATAAAAACTATTTTTTTATTTGACTAAAATAGTTCATGCAACCACGTAAAATGCTTGATTTTTTTTTTCTAAAGCACACAATATATCTTAACTATTTATCTTAATTAGAGAAAACATTGCAAATATCTTATTTATCTTCAAACATGGAATTATAGATGGTGAAATTCAAAAACAATTTTTTGTGATTGAGACTATTCTTAATTTAAAGTATTTCAAATTATGTTATTTTTTCATGTGCAAGTGTTAAAGTGTTAAACTTCATTCATTTTTTAATAAATTATCACTCCTTCATACTGTTCATTAAACAAACCCATACATGGCACGGATAATTAAACTAGTAAAAAGAATATCTTAAATAATAAAGTATACATATTATATTAAATGATAAAAACCGTCAAATTCTCTTTCTATAATTTTATTTAAGAAAATTACACCCACATCTCCTTAGATTTGCAAAAATAATATACAATATGCCTTTTGATTCTAACGTTTCAATGATGTCCCTTAAGCAATATGACGTCAACTTCCGTTGGATAAAGTTGTCAGATTACATTTTTACCTTTATTAAAAATGTAAAACACTTGACTAGACTTTTTTTTTTACCACGCGATCATTTAATAAATATTATAATAACTTAAAAAAATAATATTTTTTAAAATAAAATAGCTCAAATCTATAATCATAATAATTTTTGTTAAAAAATTTTTATAAAATAAAAAGTTAATAAATCATTATTTTAAATATATTAGAATCTAAAGTAATCAATTAAAAGATAAATAGTTGGGAGAATTCAATGACAAGCTTACAATTTGAACTAACAAACGTCATGTTCGGAAATGATATCTAATCCATGTAACTCACTAGACTAGTATTTCCTAACAAGTTAGGATCCAATCCGATTATATAGGTGTATCAAGCTAAAATTTATATTTGGTAGATACAACATCTAATAAGAATTTCTCCTAAAAATTAAATTTTTAAGAAAAAATCTAATAATGTATATTTTAATAAATAAATTAATTTCAATGAATAGAAATATAAAAAATTCTTTATATCAATCATAAGTAATTAAATTACCTAATTTAATTCTTAAAAAGTTTAAATTTGTTACCCAAAATAATTTAATGAAAAATATAAAAAATTAAAAAAAATACTAATACATAAAATATCTACTCACTAGATCGAGACAAAATAGCCTGAACTCTGAATCGACGTAAGATATTACTTTCAAAATTATACTAAAACCTCTTACTAAAGAGCCTAAAGGAAAAAAACAATTAAAATTATCTGTCTTAAGGTGTATATATAACTATTCCTAAGGAGAAATAATTTAATATTTTTTATATGTGAGACTTAAAACTGAAATAATATTAAATTTTTTTTTAATGTTTAACTAAAATAACAAACTTCTCTTTTACTTTTTTTAATAATATTTATCACAATCATTCTCATTCTCTTTTTCTTTTTTTTTTCTTTAAAGCTTATCATTTTTTCTTTTCTTTTTTATTTTTTATCGTAACAAGTTATTTGAAACAAAATCATTGAGGCAAAGGAATAATTTTTAGCAGACAAGAACTTGAAAAATTTCCAAATTTGCCATTAATAATCATGGGCATGGTAGCTGCTACAATTCCGTTAGTGCAGTTAACGGAACGTTAAACACAAGGGATCATGCTGCATTACATATGCATAAATAATGGGATGCCATGAAAACGTTAGAATAAGAAGGGTTATCGTGTGTTATTTTTGTGAATCTCATAGGAGGTGAGTGTAATTTTCTCTTTTATTTAAGTTGGATTCTACTGTCATATCATGAAATTAAGTAATCTTAAATTAATATTAGACTAAAGTGAAATAACGATTGTTCAGCATTTTTGGCAATTCATCTTTTGGAATGTGGTTTACTTCAAAAAAAATCTTATTAATGTCTCTTCTAAAAAATCCTTTAGCACTATCTTAAATGCAATATAAAATAATAATAAGATCGGTTACAAGAGAATGCATAGTAAAAAATCAAGCTTAGGTTTCTATAAAGGGTGTTAATTTAGTGCTGTGATTTTTTCATAGGACAATTAAAAATTCGATACAACATAATTAGTGAAATATTAATTTCTTTGCAATAAAATTTCCATCCACCCAATAATAAGTAATTAATATCTAATAAAAATTTTATTAATTGTTTAAAGAATGATTTTATATGCTCCTAACTCATCTCCTTAATAATCTTCTTAATTACTAAATGAAGTAAGTATTGAATGATTTTTGTGTTTTTAGGACATTAAATGATTTATTTTTTCATTTTAATTTTATATCCTCCTGAAGCTTCATCTTAATAATAATCTTAATACTTAATAAAGTAAATATTAATAAAAAAATAAAGTATTTAATATCTTAAAAAGTGAGTATTATATGAAAAAGTAAGACATTTAATGTCTTGAAAACATAAAAAAAATTCAAACTTACTTCATTTAAAAATTAAGAAAATTATTAAAATGATCAGTTAAGAGAATATAAAATTATGTTATAAAACATTTTAAGTTATTACTTTTAATATCTTAAGAGTAATGTTATGTTCTTTCTAATAATCCTTTTTGTACTTAATAAAGTAAGTATTAGATAAAAAAATAAAATATTTAAAACTTGAAAGTATAAAAATCATTCAATACTTGCTTAAGTAATTAAGATCGAAAATTTATGTAGAATTATTCGTATCTTAATTATGTAGCCCTTTGGTTGCACACTTGCATCATGAGTGCTATAAAAAGGTCCTAGAGACTAGAGTCACAACTCACAATCACATCCTATATAGCTACTCCAAGAAAATCATCTCAGATTGGAAGCAGCGAACAGAAGATGGCTTCAACCAAGGTTGCAGCTTGTGATTCGTTTGGTGGTGGTGGTGTTGGCAGTGGCTGAGGTTGGAGAGAGAAGAGCCAGCATTGGGGTGAAGAGTGAAGACCCATATGCATGCTATCCCAAGTGCATGAAACAATGCACACTAAGGAACTTCTGTGAAGGATTGCGGCCAGGAATGCTTCAAGAACTGCTTTGACCAGTCCCATGTGAAGAACACCCACCCAAATGATTCTTCCACTCCCTGAAAGCTTGAGTAACAAGTATTGCTTTCCGTTTTGCTGCACCTGGTGCTATGGCACATCCCATTACTGTATTTTCTTTCACATAATGGTTCCTTTCAAAACATATATATAATTTAATCTTATTTGAATCATGATGCATGACTTTTTTTTTGTTTTTCAATTCAAAAACAGGGTGCAAACTGATTTTTAATAATAATCTATCTATATGCTATATATCGTAAAGGGATTTCTTTTTTCGGTATTCAATTTTTCTATTTCTAATAAACCCTTGCTAATTAATTAAATATAAATAGACAACAAGATAAAATTGTAAAAACAAACATTTTTTTTAAACCTTGCTATACACAGTTATAATTGTTTCTTTCAAATACTTTTTACTTCTATAGGAGTTATATTTATGCATTATCAACATTCAAACATTTTTTATAAAAACATTCAAACATATTTAATTCCATCATAAATTTATTTTATAGCTAATTAATTTATAATTACAATAAAATTATAATTAGTTATTTTTATGTGACTTATTACTTTATAATTAAAACAGATAAATTAGTAAATAATTACATGTGCTGAAATCAAAGATACAGATAAAAAATACAAATTGAGAGCACACCATGCCTCTCATAATAATAATAATAATAATAATAATAATTTTAAAAGTTGGAGTACTGAAGTAAATGATAGCTTTTGTCATTAATTTATAATGATAACTTTATTAAGAGAATTGACAGACAAGAAGGGATGAATTGCGCGGAACAAAAACTTCGCCCTTTTTATAAAAGATTGAACCTGAGAGCCTTCTATCGTGCACTTGAAAATTTTGGGTGCATAGAGACTGTATCCAGGTTACTTGTTATACATGTCTGTCTTAGTCTCTTCTTATTTATTTTAAAATCATAATGTTTAGTTTATTGTTTGTTAGTCGTATTTTAACTCTCTTAGTCCTCTTTTAACTCACGTGACTTCAGCATCGTTGGCTCTGGTTCATGGTGACTCTTGGAGTGGGGGATGGAGGGCTTGATGAGGTTTTAAACCTCTTGCAACGGAATGTTTTGCCAGCATTGATATGGATCTTCCCATGGACGATGAGGTTCAAGCAATTTGAATTGCACACCCAAATTACAATTTGACTTACATTGATGGTACCCAATATCCGTGGAAGACACACGATCAGAGGAAGGAAGACAATGGGAACTCCAAATTCTGAATTAAAGTTTTTTTTTTGGTCAAAACCCATATTGGAGAATTTGAGAAATTGATGCCAATATCAAATGATGAACAGTCTCCACTCAAGGAGCAGAAAATTTGAAAGCAACGAAAACCAAATTCTCTATGGCTAGCTTGGATTCCAATCATGGGGCGAGCCATTGTTTAAACATTTAAGCAAACCTATATATGTTCTTAGATGTTTGACAAGTGCTTGAGAGTATAAAATCGTTGCTTGAATGACTATTGCCATTATGGAGGTTGTCTTTATAGAAGGACGAACAATTAGCAAACTGAAAAAAAAAAAGAGTAAATTACTTCAATTTTTCTTTTATTTATTTGTTTTTGTATAAACTTTTTTTATTTTTAAAATTTACATAGATCTCCCTTCTTAAGAAATTTATGTGTAATATATTTTTAAAATATAAAAGAGGTATATGTAAGTACTTAAAGAATGTATGTAGATTTGTAAAAATATTTAAAGAGTATGTTTAAATTTTAAAAATAAATGAAAGTTTGTGAAAAAAGAACGTAAATAGAGAGGAAATTAAAATAATTTACTCAAAAAACTAAGCACATGTTAAGTATTAACCATTTTCGGAGAAACACAAAAAATAACAATAGAATGTGCTCAAGCAAATCACTGTTTCAATGGAGGTTGCAAAACAACTGAGTCCGAAAGGATTTCAGTACCCCTAATTTAACAAGGAAGAAGAAGAGTGAGAAGCTTGGTGATGTGTTTCCTTATTGACAGAAGATTATAAATTGATAAAAGTATAAGGTTGAGTGTAAATGGATTATTAACTTATTTTTATCTATAGATTAATAATCTAATTTAAAATTTATTTAATCTATTTATTTATCATCCTTGGTAGTAAATTATCGATAAAGTTCTTATAAATACTTGCTAAGCCCGTAAAATTATCCTGACTTAAACTGACATGCTCCCCTCAATCTAAATTTCCCCCTTAAAAAAAATGCTAAGCGCTGCTTCGCATATTACTGACAATGTTGGGCGAATGAATCTATGAATTGGTAGAGAACACTTTTTGAGTTTTTGTGTGGTATATTCTGTTTTTTTTTTCTCTGGTTTGGTGGTATCTTCACAACATAAAAAGTTGTGAACTGAAATTTTCATTGTTGATGGTTGAATTCAAAAAATTTTAACTTCATATAAGCTGCAGATAGCAACTACAACTTCTGACATTTGACGACCTTTACACATGTTTATTGACAGAATTTTGGTTTATGATTTTCTTTTTAATTGTCTGGATATGCTCCTGGAATTTTGTGCATAATGATGTGTGAAGAGCTTAACCTGCCAATGCCATGCTTGCTGCAAGTCTTGTTACAAATTTTTTTTTCAAACATTCTAAATTTTGTTCTTAAGTTAAGTTCAGTTTAGTACAAGAATAAAAATTGAAAAAAAAATTGTATACAAATTATATATATAATTTATTTATAAAAATTTACTTTTTATTTTTATCTCATATTAAATATACACTCAATGTTTTATAAAAACCTGACTGAAGACCCAAAGCAACTTACCCGCATTTCATACCTCCAAAACGGAAATATTGGCCGGAGAGGATCTCAAATTTAATATCATCCTTTTGCATATTTATATTGTGTCACCCAACTTGTTATTCCACTGTACTGTTCTCAACTGGAATAGAGTATTATTCAGAGATGTTCTAATTCAACCATGACCAGATCTTTCTCTTTCAAGCATACGAATTTTGAAATTCTAACCCTTGTTTGAAGAGAGATTCTTATATACATTTAAAGTATTATTAAAATTATAACACATGGATAATATACTTATATATATGTAGTTGGATTTAAATTTAAAATATTATATAACATAATTTAAATCAAATCTCAATCATTTGATGTAATACTCTCTCAATATTTGAGAATTTCTCCTATTTAAAAGACTTGTTGACTCTCATGAAATGCCATGGAAACTTTTCTAGTCTTTCCAATTGAATCACGGCTACAATTGTTAGATGGGATTAATGGCTTCCGGGCTTCCGGCCTTCCGCTAAGGTCAACATTCATCTCCGAGTGCAATAATAAGGCTTTTCAGGCACAAAAAATGGTTAACGAAAACGAAAAATGTTACTTATACATTAAAATAGTCCACCATTTTTATACCAAATGGCCACATCACCAGCTTTCAGCCACCGTGTTGCAAACAGAAACAAAATTGAAAAGTTAATCATCAAAGCATAATGTATACAATAGTTAGTAGTCACTACCAACTCTTCATTATATTTCCCTTTTGTGCTAAGAAAAATGATTGTGAATGGCAATTTGTGGCCAAAATGTACTTCAAGAAAACCCTACTAATTGCACAGCTCTTTCCCTCTGAAATTAACAATGTAAGTTCTAGCCATTGTATATAGTCAAAGCAGACCCGAGGTATAAATGCATTGTGAACTTAGCCCTTTATCATTATTAATCTTTTTGCTCTTCTCTTGTACTTAATTATTACGTAAAGAAAATTTGACAGTAATATTTTTAAAAATAAATAAATAATATTGAAAGAGACACTTCAATAATAAAAATGCTTAATATTTTATATTTCTAACCTCTCAAATTCAACTTTCATTCAAAATATATGTGGTGAAATTTAATTATGAAAGTGGTTGAGATGTAGGAACTATATTCTTAAGTATTTTAGATAAATAAATATAAAATATGAGTATGAAATAATAAGAGTATAAGACTTAATTACTTAAAATTTTTAGTATTGTATGGTATCCTTATTTGATAGAATATATAAACTTTTTGAAAAATCACTATAAATTTCTAATTTAGAATGTATTTAGATATTTAGTATTCTCGAGTATTTTGAATTTTCATTTTTTATTTTTATAGGCGTGATCTCTAAGAATTTGAGGATACCAAAAATAGGCATTCAAACCAATGTTCAAGATATATACTAAAATATCTTATACAGCCGGATTTAGATCCCTTGTTGTGTTTAAGGAACAAAGGGTGAAGTTCGTCTTATCTCTCTCTATAACCACAAATGGATCTCACATGATTTTTTTGTTTTCATGTGAAACGCACTCTCCTTAAAAAATTTTGTTGACCAAAAAAAAAAAAAAGAAATAACAAAATTTTCAGACATCACAAGAACAAGATATCCAAATTCTTATATAGCGTGTTGAGTTTGTCCTTGAAGGTCAACTTGAGTTTATTATGTAACAGAATATGAAATTTGATATGTAATAATTAGTTAAGCTTTGATAATTACATAACTTTGTCTACGTCATGTTAGTAACGATCTTAATTATTAATGTGCGTGCGTTAACATGTTGGATACTGATAATATTATGCGTTATACACATAAATTGATCTTGATTTGATGAAATGTCAATTAATTTGTATTGATTGAAATTGTTCATATGATTCAACTTTTCTATAATCTCTAATGGCTAATTTGGATATAAATTTTAAAGAGCTACGGTTTTTGTAATTGTATGATATGAAATAGTTGGATAAAAGCTAGTACTTGTTAAGGTCATATCTTTGTGATGGTTAATGCTTTGAGCTTAATTTTTTTTTTATGTGAATCAGGAATATTCTCATAATATTTGATCTATTTAAACTGTTATATAGATTTAATTTTTCGGGATCTTACAGGAATTGAACCGCAATTCTCATATTTAGGACGTAACTCATTTCTGCTATACCAACACCTCGTAGATTGCTTCGAGCTTAGATAACTTGTCTAAGTGTGTGCTTAAAAGTTTGAAGTCTTTGAACAAATCATTTGATATAAACCAAGTGCGAATATGCTTCTCTAAGTGTCTATAGTTTATCTCACTTGTGTTAGTCTTAGGGTCATTGAATGAGATTGGAAAGTATCTTATATACATTGATAGTGAATGCAATTATTGTTTTGATCCACTTAGCTTGGTGCATATTCTTTGCTTTGATTTATTCTGAGAGTGCCTTTGGCTTAATATATTATATTATCTTGGCCGGTTAAATCTCTCGTGGAATGTTACCTAAGTAATTAAGTTAAAATGGATTGCGAACACTTGTAGCTTGACTTTTTGTTGGCACAAATAGCTTGACTTATTTTATTGGAATGAATGATGTCTACCAAATGTGTTTCATAATACATTATGAGAAAATTTTTAAACTGAGACAGAATTTACCAAAGATATTTTAAATTCAAATGCAGTCGCGAATATCTTTGTAACACCCTTTTTTGCTAAGGAATGAATTCCAATAATAATCCCTTAGTGTGAGTTTCAAATGGTCGGCCGATTTAAGGTTAACTCAGTTAACTTATGAGTTAAATTAGCTAATTTAAAAGTGTTTAAATTTAAATGAGTTAATAAAATATTAACCTAACAATCATCTAATATGAACTTGCATGTTTAAATGGACAGTTCATTTAATTGATAATTTTCTTCTTAATTAAAATCACATTTTTTTAATAAACTATATATATATATATATATATATATATATATATATATATACATACACACAAACTTTAACTTATTGTTTGAATGAATGGAAAGAAAATGAAAGAAGGAAAAAAAATTTGAAATTTGAATTAAAGAGAAAAATTGAAAAGAAAAATTTGAATTTTTGGTTTGTTGAGTTTTTTTTCTTTCTAACTTTTGTCTCTATTTTCTCTTCAACCAAACAAGAGAAAATTTTAAATTTTTAAAATTTTCTTTATCTCTTATTTTCTTTCTTTCATTTCAAACAATGGATAAATGTCAATCATTCATACATAAAACTTATATACACACACGCGCATACATACAAACTCCAAATGTCAACAATCCATACATAAAACTTATGTAAAATATTAAAATCACATAATCGTTAGTGCAACAGAAAGAATGAATGAACAATGCATTCTGTGTAAATGGACAAATATATCAGTCCATAAGTAAATGGGTTTGGCTTGTATACACTGCAGGCTAATTAAACAAGTTGGGCAAAAAATATCCGTTTTTGTCACTAGAATAGAAGTCCAACCTGTATAATTTATGCGATGAAACAGATTGGTCCCATTTTGACAATCATATGCCTTAGCGATGGATTTATGACATATAACTACAGAAATTCTGTTACTAAATATCTAGTAGTGTTAGATTTGAGTTTCGAAGACATTTAAATCATGCTGATACTCTAGTGATAAGCGTTTGATTAATTCAACAACTATAAAAGTCGAGGCCACAAGTTTTGCTCTTAGATAGGCACATAATTGCTAGAGGCAGGCGGTGACAAAATTGTTGGCTTTAGGTCACCATCTTGCATTAACAAAGCCTAGCAGTTTGTTTGTTTTACTTCTTTTTGCGTGTTGTAAACGGGTGTTAAAGAGAAGACTAATATTCTTACCGTCACAAAAAGCGTCTCGGAAACTGAAAAAAGCGTTTGGAAACCGGCGTTTGACATCGCTAATAGCAAAACAAATAGGCCGTAGATCAAACACAATGCACATTATATACAGGAGCAAAACCGCCATTATATACAATTTATATTATTGTTATTTGTTGAAAATCGCTATTTTATACGGAATAGCAAACGTTATTACGAGAGTTTAGTAAGTGTCTGTTTGGTTTGGTTTTTGGAATCCCAAAGCCATAATTTGGACAAAAGTTTTCAAATGCCAAACCAAATACATTATAAATTATTGTTAATGAAAAAAGAAATGACAGTTCAAAACTGATTTGTATTTTCTTCTGTTAGTCAAGTAATATGAAAGAATCTTTTTAAAGAAAAAAGACACATTAAATTTTAAAATATAACTAATAAATTTTATAACTCATTAAAATGGATCTTTGCATAACAAATTTTATGTTTATATTTTTTTAATAGAATAATTCTATAATAAAAAAATATCTAAATCTGTTCAAAATTATCATTATATGTAAAAATAACTTGCGTAATAAATATTTTTTTTTAATAGTGAGTGAGTTAAATTCAAATTAAAATGTGAGACATATATAAATTGGTGGGCTGAAAGAAAAAACAAAGTTATGCTTTAACTATCAACTATATATTTTGACCTATAAATATTGGATCCAACACATCAATATTGTAACGTACCAAACAGGCAAACAATTCCTACAAGTGAGGAATCCTACCCTCCAATAAAACAACAAATTAATATGCACATTCGACCATTAAAAGATGAAAATAGTTACCAATGACTCGGAATCCAACACATGGATGGAAATACATCACCGTACAACACAAAGCCTTATCCGTGAACAGAACTAAAAAGCAGAGAGCAAAAAGTGAACAAGGCCAAAACTGTAGCATCATAATCCCCTTCCCTTTGTACACGGGCGAGCAAGCTTATTCCTTAAGAAAATGAAATATTATCAATTACGCGTTTGATTCCAATTGACCCTCAAAATAAACGTAAAAAATAAATTAAAACACTACTATTTGCTATATCCTCACACTCTTTGAGTTTTAAAATAAAGATTTATATTGAAAAAATTTTTCAGTGTTTTAAAAATTAGACTAGTTGGACCATCAATTTGATTAGCTTCTAAAACGAACAGAGTGTTGAACCAATATCGAACCATTCAAATCGCTACAAATTCAGTTGAACCAAAAAACCGAAATGGTTTCAAAAACTCAGCTAGTTTGACCTCCAGTGCTTACAAAAAAGCACGACTATTGCATTTGTCATCCAATTCAACCTATTTTGCTTGTTTAGTGTAGTCCATTTCTTTGGCGTCAATCAATATATATTATTTAGTTATTACATCATATCATATGCTATTAAATTTATTAATATAAAATATTTAATAATTTCATCATATGTTATTATATTTATTAATATTATTTATTTATTTCATTAATTCATTTGATCGCTGATTCAACTAGTTAAATTGATCAATCTGTGCTTTGTTGGTTCAATTTTTAAAACATTAATTTTTTTCTCCTTTGTTTTCAATATTTTTTTTCTAACATTTTAAGATATACCAATAGTATAAATCTCAAAAAGAGAAAAAAAATATCAATAATATGTTTTTTGTTTTTATCTTGTACCGACAATATGAGTGAATTGCCTCGCAATGAGCGATGACCATCGTTCTGGACTGATGTTGTTCTTTCGCTGTACGTAGGGGAGACCAGTCCCACCATGTTAGTTTAGACCCATTCAAAATTTATTAACAAAAAAAAGACCTATTCAAAATTTTCAAACCCATCTATGCATCTTCTCCTCTTTTTTCTTTTTTTTAAAGATTAATATTATATTTAACTACAAGAGAAAAATATAAATATTTAAATAATAATATTATATTTTACTCATTTTAAGAGTAATATATTTAATAACCTAAATTTTATTATAAAATTAATTTAAAGACACGTACATAATTTTTATGTTATATATTATATTTTAGTTGAATTATTATATTATTCTTAGAATGTATATAATTTTTTTTAAATGATACTCTGCACAAATAATAATAAATTCATTTATAACAAAATTTATATCTTTCTCTCACATATTATATATCATTCTTAAAGGAAATGAGATAATACAAATTTAATCCAAACCACCATAGGACTATCTCCCGGTTAAATTCATTAAATTTTCTTAACATTGTATTTGTACATTATTAAAAAATGAAATTAACTTAATTTAAAAATTAATTCTCATATTTAAAACTCATTATAAAAAA
Source organism: Castanospermum australe (assembly GCA_019955255.1). Lineage (NCBI taxonomy): Eukaryota > Viridiplantae > Streptophyta > Magnoliopsida > Fabales > Fabaceae > Castanospermum > Castanospermum australe. The sequence goes on from NSJW01000359.1 coordinate 112,232, forward strand.
ATATTGTTTTAATTGATTTATTATTTAATTTTTATGTTTAGAAGATATTTAAAAAAATTAAATTCACATACCAAAAAAACAAATTGATTTAATTTGGTTTAAATAATTTTACTTTATTAATATAGGTAAAATCATTAATTCAAGCAATTAAAAATAAAATAAAATCAATTAAAATTTAGATCAAATCAATTCACGTGCAATAAATTTCTAAACAAAAAAGAAATTTATGTTTATATATAAAATCAATTACCATTTGTATGGCTACAAACATACTCTAGACAGGTCAAAAAAAAAAACTCCAGATATAAATGTTAAACTCCAATGATTTTGCCGCGTGTAAGGCTTTAAATGGTGGAAAAACACAATCAAGGGCCAGTAATCCTCACACGTAACACCCTCCCAGTTGACACGCATGGTCGTACATCGTCTCTCTCTCTCACTCTCCCTTCCCTCCTCTAATCGGTAATCTGATAATCTCTTAATTGATGATAGAAAATTTTCCCTTTATATTTTCAACAATCCCTTGGTCATCACTGCTCTGAAGCTTCGGGTGAACACCCTCACTTTCTCTCTCTCTCTCTGTTTCCGTTTCTGCACACCATATATATCTCCATTCATACGCCTTCACAACTCGCTTCGGTTTCCTCATGGAGTTTCAGAGACCCCTCTTCCTCTTCTTGATCCTCTTCGCTCTTCTCTCGAGCTCCCAAGCCCGCAAATTCTACGTCGGTGGAAATGATGGGTGGGTTTCGAACTCTTCTGAGAATTACAATGATTGGGCTGGAAAGAACAGGTTCCAAGTCAATGACATTCTGGGTAAGTTCCCATTCCAAAAAGATCGTTTTTTTCTGTTGTTCTCTGATCGTGGTTTCTGATAGGTTTCAAATCGTGGGTTTATCTGGGTTGTAGTTTTCAAGTACAAGAAGGGTTCGGATTCGGTGCTGGAGGTGAAGAAGGAGGATTACGACAAGTGCCACAAGAAGGACCCGATCAAGAAATTCGAGGACGGCGACACAGAGTTCAAGTTCGATCGTTCGGGGCCGTTTTACTTCATCAGTGGAAAAGATGATCACTGCGAAAAGGGTCAGAAATTTATTGTTGTGGTCCTGTCTGTGAGAGGACCTTCAAAAGCTCCTTCCCCTGTTTCTCAGCCTCCGGTGGCTAATCCACCGGGTGGGATAGCACCGGTCTCACCATTTCCGAAGCCGCCATCTGGGTCGCCGCCGGTTCCGCCACCCACCGCGCCGTCTCCGTCCGGTCACCCTCCGTCGTCCTCTGTTTCACCGTCTCCGGTGGGTAATCCTCCTTCAAAATCGCCGTCTCAGGCACCTGGACTATCCCCCACCTCACCGTCTCCGGTGAGCAGCCCTCCGGCAGTTTCACCGGGACCGGCCATTGCGCCTTCAGTCCCGTCTCCGACGAGCAGCCCTCCGGCGATTTCGCCGGGACCGGCCAATGCGCCTTCGGGCCCAACTCCGGAGACTGCTCCGGCGCCAGCTCCGACGACAACGACATCACCATCCCCGTCTCCGTCTGCCCCCACTCCAGGGTCTACTGCTCCAACCCCATCGCCGTCTCCTTCAATCACACCTCCCCTCCCTTCACCGCCGTCACCTCCGGCGACAGCTCCGTCGCCGAACCCTGGAAAATCAACGCCACCGTCCCCGTCACCGTCACCGTCGTCAAATCAAACGGCACCCGCACCAAATGGGGGATCACCTGCCGTAACTCCTTCAAGCTTATTGGTGTATTCGGTTACCATTGTGCTCAGTGCTGCGTTAAGTTCCATTTTGGGTAGAAAGTAGAAACTAAATACTAATTAGTGAGGAGTTTTCTGCATTAATGTTGTATCAGGACATCATTGTTATTTCACTTTGGATATCATTTGTTCGCCTCATTTTGTGGTCATTTTTCGTCTTTGATTTTGTTTTCTACTGTTATTATTTGTACACAAGAGTTCTCATCTCATACTTCTCAATATTATTATTGGTGTATTTGTGTTTACCAATTGCCCTTTAGTGATACAAATATTTAAACCTATCATTTACTGTAAATTACTAAACTTCTCATCACTAATCGACTCTTTAATAACTTAAATGAGATTGGGGTATTTCAAAACTCAAAGTATCTCTAGAAAGTTTATAATCTGAATTTGTTAAACATGTCACACTGTTCCCTTTATATATAGAAAAAGAATTTCTTCGCCATTGTATACTTCGATTCTATCCATGGCTTCTCGTGATCAACTAAATTTAAAACTAGGAGGATATTGTTTTTGTTACCTTGTTGTTTATAAAACTATATAGTGTTTCCTAATTTGTTTGAGTATAAATAGATAATTAAAATGAATATATGTGTTTACATGTCTAAACAAGATTATCATACGCGTTTTTAATATCATTCCCGTAATTAGGATATTTTTCTCTGCTCAAATTTCATATGAAACATCATTAACAATATTGCACATTAATTTTATTAGTCGTTTTAGAAGGATCAGAGAAAAAACTGTCAGAATGTCAATAGACTATTGCGTGTTGTTTTATTTTTTAAAACATCATAAAAACTGCAATTAAACTTAAATACTCAATTAACAAAGTGAAATATCCTTAAAATCATTTTATAAAAAATAGAGAAAAAAACAAACATACACATAATTTTCAGTATTTTTTTTACATTCATTACTCTTACATAAGGTCATAATTAGATTCATTAATTTATGACTCATTTGATTTATTTATATTTAAAGTTAATTCAAATAATTTAATTATAATAATAGATTTAATAAATTTAAATGAATTAAATTAATTTTAATTAATGAATGATTAATAAATTAACTAAAATATTTATAAAATCTAGTGAATATGTATATATGATTTAAAGAACATAATATATTTGAATATATAAAAAGTCTAAATGTATTTAATTGAAGATAGATAGATATATTCATCTATTAAAATTAATTAATGGATGAATTGAATATTATTTATTAAAATAAATCATAAATAAATATGTGATGATTTTAATAATTTTTTAATATATTATAAATAGCTTATTAATTTATCTTTTATCTTTCCATTAATTATCCAACCAAAAGCTTATCAAATTTATCTATTTTTAAAATTAAAAAGAATAATTAGTTAACGTTCATAAAGTAATTTTGACTGTTTTATTCTTTGATTAGAAAATGTTTGTTGTAATCTTCAAATCACAATACTTTCAAATGACTCTAGCTTACTTAGCATTAAAACCATTGAACTAGTGAATTATGTTCCTGTCTCTGTTGCAATGAAGAAAAAAATGCCAAAATAACTATAAATTCTCCTTCTATTTTTCCACTGCAAAATATTGGTGACAAAATTTTTGGTTCGCTCGCTATTGTGGTGGTTTCTCGTTTGCATGCTGCCTCATTTCAAAGTTGCAAGCAAATGAAAACAATTTTTAATATCCAGAGAGGGTAACCATGCATTACACGATATGTGGTGATGCGAGCGAGACCGTCCAGAAAGAAAGTGCGGTACATTTTAGGGAAAGTAGCTTTCACAGCACGGAGAAAGCTGGGACCTTGAACACATCGTTGAAAACATGCACGGACACGTGGCAGAGCGTTAAGGAGATGAAGATGGTCCTCTATCCCATCAAATCAATTTCACCATTAAGTTGTATGGGTTAAGCCACCACATACTTCATTGAGCTGGCACAATAAACAACCAATGATATAAAACTTGTCTGCACCTAGATATAGATATTTATGCACAAAAGCATAGCCTATTGTTTTTTCTTTATAGTATTTTTTAAATAATTTTATATCTTTTTAATTTATTTTTTAATAATTTTTGCATTTATTAAATAAAATAAATATTAAATATTTTTTATATTTTCAAAATATTAAATATTATTTTTTATTTTTATTTAATATTTATTTTATTAAATATTAAAGAAATTATTAAAAAATTATTTTATATTACTAGAACACAACGTAAAACTATTACCATTCATTTATATTTTAAAATTATATTTTTTAATTATTTAATATTAAAATAATAAATTATGAATAAATAGAACACAATCTTTTTTTTATTTTTAAACTAATATTTTAAGATGATATGGCATTATTGTTATTTTCTTTTAGAGAAACGGTAATTAGCACGAAAAAATTTTCGTGAGAATTTCACGAAAGAGTAAAGTTGTTACACAAGATGAGTTATTCTTTGTTTCTTTTAATATTATAATTATTGAATTTCATATGATGGACGCTGATGATTTATGTCAAAGTCATTCAAAAACACTATTCGTTCAGATGCTTTGTAAATAATATTTTTTTCGTCTATTTTTATTTATTATTTAAAATTTTTATATAAAAATTAAAAAAATATTAAATAATTTTAATAATAAAAAAATATAATTTAATATGATTAAATTATTTTTTTTGTTATTTTATTAATATTTTTGTTATTTTATTAATTTTCTTTCTATTAAATAATAAAGATGAAGTTAATAAAAATTAATTAATATTTTTAAATAATAAATATTTTTTTAAAAAAAATTATATAACAGATAAAAATAATTAAAAAGAGCAACATTATTTTTTTAAAAAAACTTTCTTGAAAAGGAACATCAAATTAAAAATCCTACAAAGTCTCCCCTTATTAAATGAGGATGGAAGAAAGAGGTTGTTTTCCTCTCATTGGTTTTAAATGTGAATGGCATATTTTCCTTCAGCGTCTTCATGCGTCACTTGACCCAAAACGGCTAGGCATTGAAAATTCTAGAGGTGCGTCCTCATAATCATTTATTACTAGAAAATTATGGTGTCTTTGCAAGAAGTTATATCAATGGGAATTCTTTGTTTATTTGTTTGATAATTGTTTTTTTTTTTAATCAGAGCATTGTAACTTTGTGGTTGCTTGATGAGTTGCATATTAATTAATTGGCATAATCAAAGCAAAAAAAAATGACTTAACTCATAAAATAAGTAAATTTTATAATAAAAAAATTTGCCCCCAGAGCGGTGCAAAAGCCCATTCATCTCATTAGAGCAGAGGAAAAAAAAAAATGCATATGAACAACATCAGAAGAGTTGAGGGTTAAGAATGATTGACCTTGCTGTCAAAATCACGAAGCGTTTCGACCAATAAGAAAGAGGCATTTTGCAGTTGACGTGTGGTCAACTCAGAATTGGATTGGTTGCTCTTAGTCTAACGTTGCCACGTTATCTCAACATCAATATTAAGTATTAACCAAGGGACACGACTTCGACTTCGACTTCGACTTCGAAATAATCCAGGAATTACTAGGCTTTTATTTTTATTTTTTGTCCCTTTGTTCGGTATTCTCGTATTCTTTGTTTTCGAGACTATTAGATTATTCTTTTTAATAATACATTTTTTATTAAGAATTTAAACTCCTTACGTTACATAACCTCTCAATAACTTAATTTGAATTTAAGAAATATAATGTTTGGTTCACTTGGATGTCTATTTACTTTTTGAAATTCTATAGTCAAAATATTTTCAAAATAATTTTTGGCTAGAAGTTATTTTTATATAAAAATAAAGAAAATTATATATATATATATATATATATATATATATATATAATTTAATAGATGTTATATTTTAATTATTATATACTCAAAAAAAGTTTTTCATCTAAAACTCTTTATTATTTTTTATTATTAAAAGGTTTTGAATTTAGTGAATTTAAAAAAATTGAAAGATAACAAAGTAAAATATAATTGTAGAATCTAGAAATAAATCTTAGAGTAATGTCAACAAAAAAAAATAGAGTAAAATTATAAAACGAAAAAAATATATTTTTGTCTAAATTTAATACATCTATACTTGATTATAAGTTCAAATCATCTCTAGTTTTTATAGAAGTATTTAAAAAAAATCTTAAGCCAATATTTTAATTGTCAGCCGATGCTTTATGGCTTTTCTAATTATTATTGTTAATAAAAATAGAAAACGATGAGAAAAAGTGTACGTTATGCCAAAATATACTATGCTTTAAATTACTGTTTTCATGATTTTGTTTATTTCATTGGTATTAGTATTGACCAGATAATAAAAGGTTTTTTTTAATGTTTTTCTTAATTACTATGCTTTACACAAGGACTTTATCCCTTGAATTATTAACATGTTAAAATAATTACTATAAAATGTATATATAAAAAACATTATTCATGTGTGAACGCTGTAGAAATGAAGAAATGGCCTCTTCTCAAAAACTTTTGAGAGCGTAATTATAAGTTTCGGATTAATCAGACGGTTGGTGCATTGAATTGTCATTCGATCGTAGGTTTCATAAAAAAAATCATTAGAATTAAAAAAATTAAAAGCAAAAAAATGACATATCAGAAGTTAAATTTCAACAAACTCTTTTAATTATAAATTATGTGTAGAAATTTTTTTTATATTTTAAAAGTCATGGATATAAATTTTTAAATTCACTAAATTATACACATTAATTTTTTATTTTACACTTATAAAGAGAGTTAATATATTCTAATATATATATTTTAATAAATTTAGATAATTGTGTTAGTAATTCATCGCATTTGGCTAAGTAAAGTGGATAGAGATTGAGTCATAGGTTTTTTTATTTTTTCCTTAGAATTTTACGGCATTGATAAAGAGGGGTTGACACTACCGTGAGTCCAAGTCGTGTCTTTGGTGCATCTGAAGAGTAACAATATTGGTTGGCCCAAATAAAAAAAAAAAAAGTAACAATATTGGCAGCTTCAATTAAAGTTGACAAGGATATGCTTTTGCCTGTCCATCATGAGAGTGAAAGAAGCGTAGACACTATACAGCACCATATTGTCCCTATGATAAATAGGTTTAAATTAATGATAAATATTTCTTAATACATATTACATTTACTTTTCTTTTTCTTCTAGTTTCAAAAACATAAATTTAAAAATTAACGTGAGAAGGACGTGAATAGGTTAAAATAGAGAGAAGCCTGATAAAATTTTATTTATAAATAAAATAATTTTTTTTAATTGATGTCACTTAAATAAGACTTTTGAATAGGTCTATTATTATCTCCTTGTGTTGATCATTGAACTAATTAATTGAATATGTAAGAGAATTATAGGTGATGGTACAAGTAGACTAAGTAGACTTGAAGGGGTTGAATCAAGTCTTATTTAAATAGAATTTTTTTTTATAAAACTTAAGATAGTAAGATCAAATATAGAGATGAAACTGTTCATACACACTAAAATAAGCATACTAGTCCTAATATAAATTCAAATTTCAGAATACATACTCTTACACAAATAAAGTTTAAAACATATATACCGAATAAATAATACACAGTCAAATAAGATATTATAAAAGATAAATGATGAAAGAGCTCGCACAAAAGATTTATACTAATTTAATTCCCTAACAAAGAAACTTATATCCAGTTTTCAATAACATTAAAATTTTTATTAATTTTAAGTGTCATTTATTCAACTATAACCTCTTTAAAATAAAACAAGTAGTTTAAATCCTTTTTAAGCTCTCAAAATAGTTGGCCACTCAGAGTCTTTAGAGAGTGTATGATAAAAACTCTATAACAAAGTGAATTTACAAGTTTCAGTTCAGCAAAGTGAATATTCTCAAATGAAAGCACAAAATCAATATTCTCTCTTAGTATTAATGTGTATGGGTTTTGAAATAAATTAAAAATATAAGGATCTTTTTCTTTTGGTCGTTGCAGACTCTCAGAGCTCCTTGTCAACAAGTTCTGCCACCTTTTTGGTTTTTTCATGTTGTGAAAAGCTTTTACTTAACTTTTTCTCTAAGTTGTTCTTTTTTATATTATTTTAGTCTATTAAAATTAGTCGGAAATCTTCCACAATCACATTTGTCAACTTTTAGCCGTTTATGTGCAGAGTAAAAAGTTAACAACTTAAGCAGATTTATATTTAGTTTATGAGCAAGCTTATTTTTTATATTCTAAAAACTTAATTGATGAATATTAATAAATTAATTTATTTTTATAAAATAATTAGTCTTTTATAATAGTAATTAAAATCTTTTTATTTTAATTTGAGAGGAGACTAATCTTTTTTTATAAGTAAGTTCTCAATTAGTCTTTTTAAATAGTTTAAAAAAATTATTCATGAAGTATAGTATATCCATCTTCTTTTTCTTCAAATGATGTATAAAGACTTTGATCTTCATATAAACAGCTTTTGATAATTGTTAGTTTGCTTATAATTATAACTTTCATTAAATATTCATGTAATCTTTTGATAAATTTACAAAATAATCCTTTAACTAAAATCAAATATAAATAAACATTATTAAATGATTAAATAATATTTATAGTCATCACTAAATTAATGCTATTAAAAAAACCTTTAACTAACACTAGACACTGCCCGAAATCATTTCTTACTAGGCTAATATGTTTTTCTGGTAGACTACAGGAAAGTTCATATTAATTATCCAACAACAACTTTAATTCCATTTTTTATATTCCGCTTTTACTTTTGTTTATTTTCATTTATTAAATGCATAACTCAAAATTTTTTTCACGACTAAACTCCACCTATTGAAAGTAATAAAAAAAAATAGTCTGCTTATTTAAAGAAATGTCATTTTTCTTTTTTTTCTTTTTTTTTAAGTGAAGAGTAAATTTGAAAAACTAAACATTGTTTTCAATTAAATGTAATATATATATATATATATATATATATATATATATAACTTAGTAAAATCAAATTGTATATTTCTAAAAATCTTAATTCAAATCTTGTTAGAATTTGGAATAGAGCAATATTCTCTCCCCTAAATTTTTCAATAAAAAATAAATGAATGCACAATAGGTTACAATTTATTATTAAAAAATATAGAAAATTCAAATGAGATATAAGATACCTAAAAATTTGACAAATCTACGGAATATGTTTCTTCATTAATAATTATATTGACCTGTTAAACTTCGGATAAACGTTTGGATGCATGACCATTAGACCATACACTAAATTTTCATGAGCCCACATGACCTACAATGAAAATGAAATAAAAAAGTATAATAGCCTTAATTTAAGTGTCATCAAATTCTTTTAAAAATTATTTACTCTCGGGTTCAAATTACATTAAAATCACTTTGCTTTGGCTTTTGTTTACTTTCTTCCTTTTCATCAAGTCATAGACATTTTTTGTAATAAAAAATATAAAACAAAAAAATTCTTTGAAAAAGAAAGGTCATATTAAACATTATCATACGTTATGAAAACAATAAAAAAAATCATTGTCATCAAACAATAAATTTAATTACATAGTAATCAAATCATTGGATTAGAACATTATTTAAAAATGAAATTATTTTGAGCTTTTTTTTTGGTAATAATGAATTTACTTTGAGTTCTAAGCAATTTAATGATTTTTAACATAAATTTGAATGAAATCAACATATTTCATAATATATCACCAACTTAGTTAAAAGCAGTTCCGTCCCAATTAGGATCAAATTACAATCAAATTTAGTTTTCAATAATATAATTAAAAAAACTGATCTTCCAAAACAAACTGTGTTATTTTGCAGACTCTGAATGTAATTGTCATCCATTATTTTTAAGTGTAATTGAATATTTGATTTATACTTAGTAGAGGCATAAACGTGTTTCTCAACACGTATTTTTTTATAATTATTTTATAAATATATTAGTTACAAATTAATTAAATCTGTATAACTATAGTTATTTAAATATATTATATAATTTTAAATAAATCTGAAAGAATATATATAAATTTTTAATAAACTAATTTAATAGTTTTTTAAATTTATATGTTTGGTTAACAATGATTCAAATGAATAAAGGATAACGAGAAAGTTATCAAAGCCTAAAATTATTGGTAACCCTTAAGTGAGTAATTATAGAAATATAAACTTATTTTTTTCTCTTTTGTTTTAATTTTTTATTTTTTAGTAGTAATAACATTTTGAAAAATAAAAAAATAATTTCAAATATATAATAGATAACACTTTCACATTGTCACTGTTGCAGTCAGGGTCATATCAAGTGGCTGACTAAAAAGCAAAAAAAAAAAAAAAACCGGTGCAAAATTAGAATAAAAGGCTGTCGGCCGTATTTTTATCACTCTACAACTAAATTTTTAAAATTTATTTTTCAATATACACTAATTTTTATGCGGTGGAAAATTGTCTCAGTCTATGATAATTTTCTGATATAATTTTACAATAAATGAGTCATTAACTTTTTTTAAATTTTTTGCTGATAACTCTTTTTTTTATGAATGATGTTGAAAAGTTATACGCTACTTTATAATGTATACTTTTAAAATGTTTTACTTTTTCAGTGAAAAAGACAATAATTTACGGTAACTTCACAACAAAGAAAGTGAAAAAAAAAATTTAAGTTACAGATTAAGAAACTGTCATGTACAAACGCAGCTTTTCGCCGTATACAAAAATTAGTGATCTTGAAATTTAAAAAAAAAAAAAATCCCCAAGCAGCACTATAATGTATATAAACAGTTTATTAACTTTATAAAAACATGTATAGAAAATTGATTAATTATATAAGACCTGACATTTTCGTTTGAATAAAAATAATAAAATTCATAAATTTTTTGAAGACATTAAAAATCATTACTATAATTTACACCTACTATTTTAATTCAAACTCACGCTCTAAATTTGTGTATAAAGTTTATAAAAATTTGTGCAACATGTATTTTTCGGCTCAAACACCAACATTTACAACTGCAACCACCCTCTTTAAGAAGATAGTTATTTAAAAATAAATTAAATATTTACTTTATAATGATATTTTATATAAATAAAAATATCAGATACCATTAATGGCTCAAGTTTAAAATTTATTGCTTTGAAAACTATACATGTATAAAATATACTCTTTATAAATGACAGAAAAAAAAAGTAAAAATTTAATTTTAATTTACTGTAAATATAAAAAATATATTAAAATTAAACTCAAAGGATAATACAAAAAAAAAAGGGTAAGGTTGCACTCAAATTTTAGTCTTTTCTTTTTTTGGTCAACAAATTTTAGTCTTCTAAATCATCAGACATGAATAAATTGGTTTACAATAAGGAGTAGGGAGCGCAAAATGGACAAATACTCTTGACTCAAATGACTTGTTTTGCGGGTCAGATAAAATCTCTATCTACAATCACCTATTGACCTTGAAAGAATCTCATATGCATCCATCAACCCCTGCCACCGCATCTGGCCCAATACCATGATATTTCTTCATACAGGAAAATTGTTCACCTCATCTCTGCATTGAGTTGGAGATCAATTGTTCTTTTTTTGAATTATTGACTGTCATTGTCTGCCATGATTTTCATTGAATGAACACATTAATAGTGCCTTGAATATTGGAGGTACTGTCCCAGTGTCCCATTCCTTAAAGGAGAAAGAAAAAAAGTGAAGAAGGTTTTGTCACCAAAAGTATGAGGGTTTCTCTGTTTGACAATTGGAGGCTGAGGCATGAACCTGGTCAGGTCAAACAAAACATACACATCCACTTCATATACCAAGTTTCATAACCAATCAAATTAGAAATCTTATGTATTTTATGTTGTCATGTCAAACCTATGATCTCTACTCAAATCTCCTTCATACAGGTGTTTTTGTTATGAATGATCCATTACATAAGTTTCAATGTTTGGAACTAGAACTTACAACATCGTTGTGTTGTGATCAAAGATATGATGCGTGTCAAACCAAACCAGGAAATCGACCATTTCAACTTCAACTGTCCACCGTAGCGTTGAAGACAAGCGCAATCAATCTTCTCTTCTTTTCTTTCAACTCTATATAGTAAATATCAAAAGCAGACGAGGAAATTTATATAGAATTTAAGCCACACGTATAGACAGTATATATTTATATCAGAATTTAAAATACTAAATTAAATAGTAAATAGTTACTTACCTTAAAAAATTAATAAATCTTTAAGAATCCTATTGTACACAAATATGCATTCCAGATTAGGACTTTCCCCTCCTTCTCCATCTCTTGTAGCCATGTCCTCTAGATAGGATAGAGAATCACAAAATGACCTTAAAAGTGGAGAGGAGATCATGACCTTTATAAAACAGTCAGTAACTCTAGTTTCTACCCATCATGGGCTTTAGGTTACCAAGCCTTGCACATAACTCACCTGACCAGTATACTTATGCATTAGGCATAAAACCCAATAAACTAGTGATTTCAGAACCCATAGGATCACATTATTCAATTTGGGCATAGACTCTAGGGATTATCATATTATACCATCTAATCAGTTTTAACAAACAATAAAATATACAATCAAGGACAGCCCAAATACAAAAATTTTAACATTCTCACACTTGAGCAACATTGATTGAGTTTCATCGACTTTTCAAAAGCAATTTGAAAATGACTCTTTAGTTGAACAACTGTGCCTACTAAATACAACATGAATACAATCACCATAAATATTGACTAATAAACCCCAACAAGATCATCAACTAAGAACCATAGGTGAAAATAAACTATTCAAAGTCTAGTTCACCTATAACTACATAATTGATAACCTCATTGGCTTGATCATAAGTGTACAAGTGTAGATACACATCATAGCATAATCTGTGATCTTTTTTATGCTATTGTGTATGGATCCCATATTGTGCTTTCCCAAGAAAACACAGCCAATCTCTCTAAGGAGATTATAAACATGTTTCTCACGAAACATCGTTTTCATAAAGAAAACAAAACATCTTTATCACGAAGGACCAATGTTTTCCCTAAGAAAATATCCATATCTCAAGATATATTAAATGATACCATAATAATATCATAATATGGTCAAGTCACATTTCTCATTACAACATTACCATCATGTGTACATAGTAAAATTTATGATATCGCAGGAATTCCAATTACACAAAACATGTGCAATTACAATTTATCAACTCTCATTAATCAATCACATCATAAAATGCAAACCACCAAGATTTAAACATATGATTGATTAACAATATAACCAAGCCAAAATAGCTTCACTGTCAACGAGAACTTCAACAGTACAACTTTAACTGTGAAGAATGTTCAAATCATACATATAGCATACAAACATTAACCAATTCTTTATAAAAGTAAATTGACTAACATATAGATAAGATCAATAACAAATATCTTTTATTCATCCTTAAGGATCATGCACTATTATGCAATAAGCATATTACAATTATTTACAATCTCATCAATAAAATTGCAAGCAAAGAGTAAACAAGGACAATTAGTCCTAAATAAAATTTCAGTTCTGATTCATACCTTTACCTAAGAACAGAAATAAGACTATTTCCATGAGTATAACACATACTCTCATCTCTTTTGACATCAAGAAAATTTTAATAAGATAAGCTCAAAATTATATCAATCATATAATTTATTGCCTCAAAAAGAAATTAGCAAAAAAAGTTTATACAAGGCATAGATTAACATGTAATTAATTATTCAGAAGCATACATTTATAACAAATAAATCATGCTCCCACATTTCTTTAGAAAATAAAAAATAACATGTCTCGTATAACTTCCACTTTCCCAAAAGGAAAATTCATTAAACTTAAAAATAGATTCAAGCAATACTTTCTCAAGACAGCTCTAATAATTAAAACATTAATCATATCAATTTAATTGACAAATTCTAAGCTTATTACAGTAAAAATATGCATACTATGAAAGTGAAAAATATTAAAAAAAATCACAACAAAATCAGATATGTAATTTAGAAGAATTAATACAATTGGCTCTCACTCAATTTTGCATAAACATGTATTATTGCATAATAACATACACATAAATACGTACAAGAATATGATTACAACAATGTTTAATTAGGCACAATCATATTTTTTACAGGAATTTAAGCATATGATCACATTATTGCCTATAGACAAAATGCACAACACATACTATAACTCATATTTTTCTAAATAATAGACATTTTCTTATGTACTAGAAAACCCACTTAAGTATTAACCTAAGCACATATTCATGGATAAATATACACATTCATCTGACTAAAATCATTGCTAAATTTATGTCTTTCATCCTTGAATATTATACAGTCAAAGTTTCAAAATCGTAGTCTAATTACCTTTCTCAAAAATATAATATGAAGTTAGAAACACAATAAAAACAAAATTAACTCTTAGTTGATTAAACGAACAATAACTAGTGGCAACGACCACTATAACAGGGATTCAAAATATATGAATATAAACTCCCCTTGCGAGTGGAGAATATATATCATACATAACAATTTTAAAAAAATTCAACACCTATGAGTAGAAGAATTTTTACTATTATACTATCCCAAATTTTCATGCTACTCAAATCAACTCATGCAACAAACTTTTTGCAGATAAGTAAATGCACTAATTGATTTAAGTAACATAACCATCTTGCGGTAATACTCATTCATATCAATTAATAGGCCCCAAAATATGATGTATTTATTGTTTGAAATCTATTTTCAACTTCATACTAAGTTTTTCAAAGTCATATTTTTCAAGAAACGCATCATGAAGCGTTTCCTTCATATAAAATTACATCATCCAAGTGACAAAACAATGTCTTAATTTGCACAAAATCGTATTCCCATAATCAAAATGTGAAAATTATATCATTTAAACATTAGATCATAACTTCAAAAAATTAAAATCAAAATCAAGAGACTCAAACAGGTCAAATATGACCACAAAGAAAGTATTCAAAAGTTTTTATAAATTATTCCGTTAGTTTAATAAATGAGTTACTTTAACAGTTATCATTTACTTAACTAACTAAATTCAATAAAAAAAATATATCAGCAATAATCAACTCAAACTTTTTAAATCGCAAGAAATATGCCAAAAAATATACCAGCTCTTTACATGCACTTATCAAATAATATAGTGCATCAATATAACATAAGAGAAATAGAGAAAATTACAAATAATAATTAATATCATCATAACATTCCTTTAACTTCCTTTACTAGTAGGTATACCAAATATATAACATGGTATCATTAAAATTCATTCAACTTCAATTGACAAAGTTGAATAGAGACATTCATTTAACTTCACTTGACCAAGTTGAATACTAGGCAAAATGCTAAACAATTATACTTCACGCAATGTAAAATTAATACATTGTTCATGATTATGTAACAACTCTCTTCCTTGACTGCATACAGTTGCAAACAACAATAGTCATACTATATCTTTAAAACATACAAATTCGCACTAAATTTTATCATACAATACATCAACAGTTAATAAACACATAATTTATCAATGTATTAATTTATATAACTTGAGCAATTTTTAAAAGAACATCCCTCTCACCATATACATTATAATTTTTATGGATAAACACCATCCCACAACATTGTTAATACAAGCAATTAACTTAATTTTACACTCATTTAATGGATACTCAAATGTTATGGTATCACAGAATATTAGAGTTAATAACTAACAGATATATTATGTGTTTCTTAAAAAAATTAGACAAAATTTCACATAACATGTAAGCACACTTTTTTATAAACAAATTTTCATTGACAAATATAACTCCCACATTCCATGTGGATAACACAAAAATTTAATGCAATAATTACACACCAAAAGAAAATATATGAATACTTTTATTTCAAAATCACTTCTCTATATATTCATGCCTACAAGGCACTAAATATTTTCTTTTTATAAAATCATATAGAGAAAGTTATATATCAAATTAACAATGTCTTAAACAATCAATTTCATAATTATTGCATATAAGACTCAAATTAACAAATTAAATATTTACATTCATATAAACATAAGAGTTTTCAACTTTAAATGAAACTAGATATATATTTTAATCATATTCTGCTTTTAAACATTAAAGTTAATGCACAACTTAACTACCCAAATAGCTAAATATCATTTTTTTTCCTTAGGCACAAAGCCTCTAAAAAAAATCAAATATTTAAGGCTCATTGATTTATAATTATTATATTATTTTTTCATTTATATCAATTTTGTTCATGAAAAAATAAAATAAAATAAAATAAAATATTATTTATCAACAATAAGATCAAGACACATGATCAAATAAAATAAATTTTATAACAAGCGAAAAAAATTTATTAATGTTGTTATTCATAGAAAAAGAAATTTGAGCCAGAAACAAAAATATGAAAAATGATTAATATGAGTAATATACAGTAATAATAATTATCTAAACAAAAATTTATTACATATGAATATATTCTCTGTGGAGAATATACTACACAATAACAACAGTCTCTAAAAAAATTCAACACCTGTGGGTAGAAAAATTTTTACTGCTAAAAATCATATCAAGTACCATGTCACAATAAATTAATTAACGAATCAACTATCTGTGAGTGATCTAAATCATAAATCAATATAAGTAACATAACATCTCCAAAACTCATTCAACAGGAAATGAACCACCAAAAAATAACAGATAATCCTATCAATTTTTGTGAATGAACTACTATGGTGACAACACTCACTTCAACCAATAAGATCCCTAAACAGGGATAAACAATTGCCTAAAAAATCATTTTTCTAACATCAAATTTTTAATTTTCTAAACACTTAAATAGTGTATCTATCAAACTTAATAATCAGACAGAGTAACATTTATCAATAAAGTGTCTGTGTCTGAAAAGAATACATGAATTAAAACCAATAATGAGGCAGAGTAACACTTATTAACAGGTATATCAATATATTAAATTATTTTTTTCAAAATCAGAGTTACAAAAATAATTTTAAATATACCTAAATTGAATTATAAAGAAATAAATTCATAATAGTTTTTATGTAATTTAAAAAATTATGAAACGTACCCAAAAAAATAGAAAATAAAAAAACTACACCACTGAGTAAAATTGCGGGCCAAAAAGACCCGCACGTGGGTCTCACGCGCTACATGCGCTCGTGCACGTGCGTCGGATCTTCCTCTTCCATGGCTGCAGCATGCAGCCATGATACCCTAACGGGTTTGATTCAAATCCGCGGGATTTCAGCCGCCTTTCACCAGGATTCAATCACGGGAATGAAAGGGAATTGAAAACCGGTGAGCCCACATGATTTCGTTGATGAAATCGTGCCTAGCTGCTGCGGAAACTCGAGGAGCTTCGTCCTCCATCAATGGCGCCGGCGAGCTGGGCTGCTCCCAATCACGGCCAAATCAGGCCCTTTGCAGCTGGATCTGGAGGGGAAACACCTCAGGAGCGGCGCGCGCACATGGGCAACCCTCTTCTCCGTCGCGCAGCGGTGCGGTTTCACCATCTTTCTCCTCCGCTGCGCTGCGCAGCCTAGCGGCAAAACCAGGTAGGTCCTCCCCTGTTTCTCACTGGCAACACACCAGATCGGCGCCACTGAGGGATAGATCGTGGCGGCAGCGGCGCGAGGATGAAATCCCCCAAGTTCTCAGATGATGCCGCGGAGAGAGCTGAGTCCGCCATGGACGCCGGAGCTCGAAGCTCCGTTAATGGCCGACGATGCCCCAAAATCGCACCAAAACGACCTCCAGAGGATGCGTTTGAACCGGCGGCGACGAGGGAAAGATGAACTCCAAGATTCCAGACCTTCGCGCGAAGAGTCCGTTAATGGCTGACCACGCCTCCATGAATGCCAGAAGCAGATTTCGACCACCAAAAGTTAGATTTCAAACACAATTCCAGCCATAGGAGTCCAAAACTTCAGATTAATCCATCAAAATCACAGCCAAAACAAAGTTCATGAGGGTCAAAAACAAAACCCACTCCGGATTCAGATGCATAATTTAATAATAAGAATTTAAGGAAAAATAGAAACCTTAATATTAAATTATCAGACAACCTCAAAATTTATTAAGAAAAAATAAAAACCAACCCTTAATTGAAAACAATCTTCAAACAGATCTTAAATCTCAATTTTAAATTCTAAAAACCTAAAATTATTTTTTTTAAGATTAATCAATTTGGATCCTAAATCCAGTATAGTGAGCTCTAATATCACATATAAAATTTAAGTCACATATATAGATAGTATGTATCTATATCAAAATTTAGAATAACAAATTAAATAGTGAAGAGTTGTGTACCTTAAAGAACTGACAAATTTTTAGAAATCTTATTATACACAAGTATGCATTCCAGATCAGGATCTTTCCTTTCTTTTCTATCTCTTATAGTCGTGTCCTCCAGATGGAACAGAGAATCATAAAATGAGCTTAGGAGTAGAAAAGAGATTACGACATTTATAAAACAGTCAGTAACCCTAATTTTTACCTATCATGGGTTCTAGATTACCAAGTCCTGCACATAACCCACCTAACCAGTACACTTACACATTGGGTCCAAAACTCAATAAATCAGTAATTTCAGAACCCATAGGATTACATTATTCAATTTGGGCATGAGTTTCAGGAATTATCAAGTTATATAATCTAACAGTTTTAACAAATAATAAAATATACAATTAAGGACATCTCAAATACAAAAAATTCTAACAAATTCATCACTTACAACTGGACTCCTTCCTCAATAACAACACATAGGGTTGATTAGCAGTAATATTTAAGCAATGTGATAAATGGAATAATCTAAATAGGATATCTTATCATGCGTTGACATAAAATTCCAGATGTTACATCTGTTTAGGTATGGGTGCATAGTTTCCTAATTTCCCTCCCAAAGCCTGCGAATTGAATCGCGTACCAATTTGCGGTACTTAAAGTATAAATAAGTTTTTGGTGAATATTGATAAGAAGTGACGAATAGCGTACCTGTATCCATACTGTATACCAGAGAGCATTGCGAACCTGAAAAGTATGTATGGGTGCATTCAGGTTTTTGTGGCTTCTTGTATGTTCCTCTAGACTTGCAAAAACCTTGTTTTCAGATTCATAAATTCTTACATTTCTTGTGTCAAACAACTGCTTCCTATACAAAATGGTAACCACGTGTGTGATGACGGGTACTGTATTAAGGCTTACAGCAAGGCAAAAAGAGGAGAGCCCAAGCAACTAAATGGAGGAGAAAGAAAAAATTACAAAATCCAACAGTAGGCATATGATCACAGATTATTAACACAAAACGAGGATTACTGGCAAGTTTGTCAAACGAACCACCACCTCCAATGTTGACTCCTCTGCAACAAAAACATGAAGTTACGAAAATCAGGACATTAATAGCCAGGTTAATTGGTAATCCTAAAAGTGATTACCTGTTAACTTTAGCCTGCTCTGAAGTTTCAGTATATGGTTGATATCTACACCAAATGAAAAATTTCTGCAGTTTAGAATTGTAGAACACCGATAGTGCACATCAGTAAATGTTAAAGATTATACGTTAGGTACAAAAACTCAATGAATTTTGTCTATCTTACTCTTTGTTTCTTAAAATGCAATAGACTTTAAAAAATAAAAATAGAAAACCTATTCAGTAATTAAATTTGTATCAATTGGACTCAGATTTAGAACACAAACACTTGAAAAGTGCCATATAATGCAATCTAACAAACAGCGAATAGAAGTGTATTAGTTGATTAGCTGCAATAAGCAAAACCCATATAATGAAATCTAACAAACAGCAAATAGAAGTGAATTAATTCATTAGAAGCAATAAGCAAAACCATTTTTCCTCATCAGTTTCATCTTCAACTTACATATCAACACGACATTCCAAATGGAAAGTTGTCAGTCTATCCCAGTCAAAATGCATAATCAATGAATGTAGACCTGGATAAAGCAAAGGGTAAGAGGAAAAGCGAGAGACCTTCTCATCCTGGTTTTATGGTTGTAATAAAATTGGCTCAGAAAGGACTGCATTTTCCATATTCTGAATGTATGGCTGCACTTTTTCCTCCAACATCTCATTCAACTGAAGATCAAATCAAGGATCAGTCACCTACACAGAAGATTGATGCACATGCCAATACAAAAAGAATGCAAGGAAGAATAGGATGGTATTTACAAAATTAAATATATATTAGAAAGAAAAATAATAATCTGAAAGCCATTTGAGTACATAGAACTCTGTGAACCAAAGACTGCTTTGCCCCCTCATTTTTGTAGCAAGCAACTTGCATGAAAATGCTTGATTAGGACATATGTCCATTCCAATAAGTTGATCCTTTCAAGATGAACAACAGGCACAGACAGGAGACAAGTCACCACCTTTTCCTGACGCCATTTTGTTTCCCACTGTGCATCCAAGATTTTATCAGCTATTTCTCTTTGGGCATTAAGAAGAACATTAATTTGATAGAACTTTTCTGTATCTTTGAGATCCTCTTCACTGCAAGATGATGCATTTAATGGAAGGTCCAGCTCCTGCCAATCGGTGCAGTTAGTTATGGCTCATTTCTGAGCAGATAGTGCCTATGCATTTCTTCCCCCGACAGATGATATACATTCAGACACAATCAACAGGAGAAGGGAGCAACCAACCTAGAAAGAGATCGATGGGTACTGCTGTGAACCATAGACTGCTTTCTCACCCCCCCCCCCCCCCAAAAAATATCGAGTAGAAACAATATTTACATCAACATGCAGATTTGCACAACCACCAACATTATAACTACATTATGCAAACTTCAGTCAAGAAACCATGGAAATTTTCTTTACCATTTCTACTGACCTATATGGAGTTTATGTAATCAGTATTTTTAAGATACCTCATGGTCACAAGAAAATACTTAAACTGTTCTCAAATCTCAACCCCAAAACTTTTTTACAACTAGAGAGTTTTCAATTTTCTTCGCTCTAATGGTTTTCCAATGAGCAGACATCTAAACATTTATTCTTTTCCAAGCTGTATAAAGTGCTTCTTGCGTAGAGCCTCCCCACTGAATTCATAGTCATCACTTATGAATATTCTATGAACAATTTTTTGGCCTACTCTTGATCTTCCCCTGATTTTTCATGCATTTTGCTTTTTGCCAGTCACACAATTATTTGTGAAAGTTTATCTCCCAATTATTTACCAATGAACAGCTTAAGGAATAACAGGAACAAAGAGTGGAGGCCCTTCTTTCAACATGTGGCAACTGGGCTGGGAACTTTCTTGGCTTCAAGACACAGAAGACTGACAACTTCACAATAAGAGATGGGCAATGATAGACAAACGGAAGTCAAGAGATCAGTCCCCAGTTTGTTTGTGAATAAGTAGGGAGGTTATGACATTCAAAACTTGGGTTTAACCTCGAAATTTATTTACCAGCCTTTGATAATTTATATTAAATAGATAATTCCAGCAGATACTAAAAAATGCAGAGATCTTAAAAAGACTGCAGTAAGAGTTATATGGCGATTCTAGCCTCCTGAAAGGAGCAAGCATTCAACAAGTGCAATTATGAAAAGCACATTTTAATTTGATAGAAAATTCTTCACATAACTTAAGCAGACGTATCTGAATTATCGTAAAAAGGAATAACTAGCAGATGTAAGATGAAGATAGTGAGCAAACAACATCAATGAGAGATTATAGGCATTATGTATAATATACAACAAATTTTGAATTAGAATCAAATGATGGAATGAGACAACCATCAAGGGATACCAAGAAGCACCTTCTTTCCCAGCTCTAATGCAATGTCATAAGTCCCCAAAGTAGTAACAGCCTAAAACCAAACGATGAAGCAAACATTAATCAAAAAGAAAAAGAAAATAAAAAATGAACCAAAAGAGCTAATAGAAGGGAAATTCCAGACAATGCAATTCCCAGAAATATCAAAATCAATAACCCAATTGACTGTATTGCAAGTAGAAGAGCAAAATGACTCCCCAAATCTGACAAACAGGTCATTTCCCAAAAACCCAAAAACAAGGGAAAGATGAAAATTAATAACTCGAACCAGGAAACCCATTATATTAGACAAGTTAAACGACCCCTCCATCAAAGCCCACTTCAGGCCCTCAACAAAGTTGCAGAATTTTAATAAATCTTATGAATTTGAGAAATACTAGAAGTTGGAAGATGACCCAAATAATGACCAAAGAAAAAAAAAAGAAGCAATGAAAATTACAAGAATTTTGGTTAGAAACTAAACAAAACGGAGTGAAGTGAAGGACTTACGAAGAATGAAGCATAGGAGAGCTTGGAGATAAGATCGGGGACACCGAAGCCACGAGGAGCAGAGCCGGCAATGTCGAAGGGCAGGGTAAAGGGAGACAGAAGGAGCTTGATAGGGAACTCGAAAACGTCAATGAGCTGTTGCCCATAACGAGCTGAGAACCCCTTATAGTGAACCTCGACGAACTGCTTCACGCTGTTCACCAGACGGGTCTGTTCCTCTGGACATGGCGCCAAGAGAGAGACAGAGAAAGGATAGAGTTAGAGGTAGAAGTTGGTTCTTTCTGGCACTCTTTGCGAAGGTTTACTGTTAAAGCTTGGAGCTTTAACCCGAACAAGTATAGGGACAGTGTTACGTTATTGATGATCTCCATTTAATTGGAGGTCAAGGAAAAGGAGGTCCTGTCTTGAAGGATGAGACATGTATCATGTTGAACATTCGCACTGTGGCTTTGCCTACCTCTCTTGCCAATGCAAAGGATGCGTGGAAGAATGGATTGGAGCTACCTCTCATGGCCTTTTCAACTTATCCCCCCGGGTGTTATGCTTAAATCAATGTACTCTCTGAATAACACATTTAATAACTTGGATTTTATTATGAAGTTAATTTAATTTGAAGGCACATATTCAATTTTTGTGTCACATACCATGTTTTGATTCCATTAGGATATTGCCGTCAAGAATTTAAATGTAGTCTATAATTTAGGGTGTTCACGATTGAGTTGTATTGGGTTTAATATGACTTGAACTTAACTTGATATTTTGATTGGGTTGATTTTTTTATATTATCTAATCTTAGATTTAAACAAACATAATCATACTTGGATCTATGTGTATATGAAATTTAAAATATAATTTATATTTTAATATATTTAATTAATAAATTAAATTATAAAATTTTAAATTTTTAAAAATAAAAAATTTAAAATATTTTTTAATGTTTATAATATAATAATGTTTACATAAATATCAAAATAAATAAAAGATGATATTTTTAAAAAATAAATATTATATAACATTAAACTAATTTAAGTCACCCTTCTAGTTAGTCCAAACCTAATTGAAAATGCACTGACCTAATTTTTTAGATTAAAAAAAATTAAATCTTACTCGGTCCAATTAAATCGAGCCAAGGATGAACCATCGAACAGAGTTGGATCTTGAGCAACATTAATATAATTATTTGTTCTCTTGCTTTACCATTATCCCATGAAATTCTTAAAAGACTCGTACCCCAAAAAAAATCTGGAAAAGACATGGATTATGTTTGATCAAATGGTATTATAGATGGTATTTACTGTATATTTATCCCATGAAAATCACGAATAGACATTAATTACGGTTTTAACTAGTATTTTACGCGAAAAAAAAAGATGTCAATTTAAAAACCTGAAAGAAATTAAACTTTTTTCCATTGAAAAACCAACCAAGTGTAAAGAAAAGAAAAGGACGTTTTAAATAGGAGGTTTATTTAAAAAAATAAGAAATTATAATAATTAATGAAAAAATTAATAATTAAAATTATAAAAAAATATATTTATATATAATAAATTATAAAATTATTAAAATTTATTTTTATTTTTTTTAACAACGATATAATTTTTATTTTTCTTTTTAGAAGTGTATTTCTTTATTTAGAAGAATCAAATTCGTTTCTTGGATAGTTTTTCTTATGTTTGTCGTTGCTATCTAGAATAGAAGCCCAAATCAGCTGAACAAATTTGAGAAAACAATTAAGTTTCTTCACTAGTATATGTATATAGACACACACACACACGACAATAATACTTGCACGTGATTTTTTCCCTCATATTCCTCACAGAGTTAATCCAATGACTCATCGACAACTTATTTTTGAGCCATTGAATTTAAAATCTGCAAGGGAGAAACTACGTAAAAGAATCGTTGTCCAGAGTGATATAGCGTCAAACATTTTGAAGTCACCTGCCTGCCATGAATCAATCCATCATCTTTCCTTTCTTTTGTTTTTTATTTTCTTATTTATTTTTTCTTTTTTTTCATATATATATATATATATATATATAATACTCACACTGACACACGTGAACGGGTCCTGTTCCTTCGTTTGTAGATAGCCTACAAATTAAGCTCCATTCACTGTCTTTTCTCTCTGTCTCTCTCTCTTCACTGTTTCTCTCTCTAGAATCCATGGCAGCAGCTCTGAACGGCCTGAAGGTGGGGACGACATCGCAGGCATACATGGAAAGCAAGGCAGTGACGGAGACCAGAGCTTTGATATCTGAACTCTGTCGCCACTTCTACACTCTGGGATGGGTCTCAGGGACCGGTGGCAGCGTCACTATCAAGGTCCACGATGACGCTGTTCCTAAATCCAACCAGCTAATACTCATGTGCCCTTCAGGTATTTACCAACCCAGCGTTGTTCTCAATCTATTGTCACATGAGATGACACAGATTGCATGTGCTGTCTGTTGTTGTTGTTGTTGTTGTTTTGTTTTTGTTTTCAGGTGTGTTTTGATGGAGTTTAATTTCTCGGTTTGCTGGTCAACGTAGTTATTGGTTAATATGCTTTCGGCTGCAGGAGTAGCTGAAATTCTGTATCTTGATTATTGCTTCAGTTAGTTCTTCCTTTTTCTGTAATTTATTAAAAAAAAAAAATGTGCAGGTGTTCAGAAGGAAAGAATGGAACCAGACGACATGTATCTGCTATCCCACAGTGGATCAATCTTGTCTGCTCCATCTCCCAAACCTTACCCGCATAAACCTCCCAAGTGTTCTGATTGTGATCCACTTTTCATGAAGGTAAGCTTACTTTTCCCTTTACTAATTACTGTAATATCTGAGAGATGCAGAGTTTGATATGTGCATCCTTCTTCGTTTGAACTTTCACAATATTGCGTGACATGATGCAACTACCCAATATTTGGTTGTAATATTCTAAGAGATTGTTTTCATGTACAATTTAAGTTTTAGTATAATTTCAGAAAATTTGAGTGATGTCACCAAGATTTGGAATAAAGGTCAATGATATTGAAGGAATTATAGTAGTAGCAAGGGTTTCTAGATCCCTTCCATTTCTAGTAAACTGTACACATTTATTTTATAAGTGTTCTCTACTATTTGCTTGACTTACATCTAATCAATCCTATAACCCCTCTTTATATTTTCATTTCCAACAGAATACATTTCTAGTAATTTGGCAATCGAAGAGTCTGATCATGAATATTTCATTGGAATAATTACCTTTTGTCAAATCTACAATAGGATGACCTCAGAAGTTTATTAATCTTAAGTGAGTTTTATTTTTAGTTTTTTTCCTTGCATAAATTATTAATTAATATGCATTTCCTTCTCTTCCTTTCTAGGTATATGAATTGCGTGATGCCGGGGCTGTTATCCATAGTCATGGCATAGAATCTTGTCTTGTAACAATGATCAATCCTTTGTCAAAGGAATTTCGAGTAAGTATTTGTACATGGGCGCTTTTTAAGTTTTGTAAGCTTCTGGGAGTTTTGAGATTAGAGATGTGCATTCAAAATTATGACACATAATTATTTGTAATCTTTGGATCTTTAAATGTGGTTTGAGACTGGTAATAGAACATGCAGCCAAATCACAGAAAATCATCTTATTGCTTGGATATAAGAATTTGTGGAGTGCTAAATTCCGGCGGGCAGCAGAGATCTGATGAAAGAATAAGAGTCTCTTAATCATAGTTAGAGAATTAAGTGGAGATAAGATAATTATGTAGTGATAAACGCCTATCTATTTTTAGTATTGCATCAAATTCAAGTTCCTGATAGTATGATCCAGGACTTGAATGGGACACCCTTCTTGGTTGCATTTTTTACTCTCTAATTGCATGGACTCCTTTGTTTGAAATTATAATTTTGTCCATTTTCCTAAAGATATGAGTAACCAAAGAAAGCCTTAAGGTTTCTGAGATTTTATAATTGGATGATAGGAAAATCAATTGTTCCATGTGACAACAATTGTGGGTGTTGGACATTGATTTTTTCTAGGGAGTAGTTATCAACTAATAGGTATCATATGTATGTAAATAAAGTAATTTGAAATGGTTTCCCACCCACCTCCTTTTGTGTGACCGTAATCACTTGGTTAATTATATTGGCTTCAAAAACTAAATGCTTTGCCAATGTGAACATGATTGACTGGTTCTTGCTAATCTCATAAAGTGAGCTTAATATCAGGGGCTTTATAGAGTCATTTGCATGAAACATTATCACATGACTTTTCATATAAAGGTCCCTAAAATCAAAGGAAAATAATTAGGTATCTCTTCCTCCCTACATATTCCACTTATCCATAAATTTATGCCTGGCATTATGGTTTAGAAAGAGTTTATGAGAGAGTAAAAAATAATAGCAGGCTTGTAGTTAGGTGTTTTGAGCAGTAAGGGGGGCAGGGGGTAGCAATGAAAATGGTAATTTGATAGGAATTGTAATTTATTATGGAAAAACAATGAACGCTATGTACCAGTGAAAAGGAATGAAATGATGAACACAATGGAGAAAGCCTAAAGCAGAAAATATTGAAATATGATAAGCATTTAGGAGATCAGCTCTATCCTCTTTGGTTTGAACTTTCTTGATAAGCATTTAGGAGCACTTTCTACCCAGAGTTTGAAAGTTGATTGCTAGTTCAAATCATGTCAAAATTGTGAAGGGCATCCTGATGCTAGAACAAGAATAAACACAATTTTGAAGTGGTCAAAATTCTTTTTTAAAATTGTGAGTGTTGTTGTAAGCTTATTTTTCCTCTTCCTATTTTAATTTGATTCTGGTTGTCTCTGTTAACTGCAGATCACGCACATGGAAATGATAAAAGGAATCAAGGGGCATGGTTATTATGATGAACTAGTGGTCCCCATAATAGAGAACAAGGCCTATGAGTATGAGCTCACAGAATCTCTAGCTAAAGCTGTATGTTTCATTCTGAAATTTAACTCAGCTATCTGATTGTATGAATTTACATATCAGTTAATATTGAACAAATTTGTTTCTGTTAAAACTATCTTGGTATTTTTTTGCCACGTATCCGTTCTCCCTGTGGATTCTTCATACATGTAACCCCTGATGGTTATGTGGTCCTGTGGTGTTCCATGATTTTTTTGGTCTTTTTTAATTATGTGTGATATACCTTGTTCAGTCTTTTCTTCCAATTTGTAGATTGAAGCCTATCCTAAAACTACAGCAGTGCTTGTACGCAACCATGGGATATTTGTTTGGGGAGATTCATGGATCAGTGCTAAAACTCAGGTTTGTATTGTCCACAGGAAGATTGGAATCACATCAAAAAATTATATAAGATGTCTATTTGAACTTTCTGCTTAGAAGTTCCAGAACGTATAATACTCCTTTGAAGAATATGCCAAATTTTCTTTTGTCTTTGGGATGCTAGTTTATAAATTATCATGCTTTCTTGTAAATGGTGGTTTTTCATTCAGGCTGAGTGTTATCATTACCTCTTTGATGCTGCTATCAAACTTCACCAACTGGGATTGGACTGGTCTACACCAAATCATGGTCCAATACAAAGTGTTAGGGGTCTAAGGATTGCTGGGGAGTCACATGTGTCAGCTAAGGCTAGGAAGACTAATGGTGAAATTGATCCATTCCCTGTGAGTTCACATAATGTTCCTTTGTTTAAAACTTTAGAGCTCTAAACTTGTCAGTAGTATTATTTCCTTAAAAATTCATGAAATAAGATCCTCTGTCCTCAGTAGACTGGTGATGCTAATGCCATGATGTGACATATACTGCAGTTGTTGTTCCTTATAGTTTTCAAATTCGAATATTGATTATTGTCTCCATTTTTATTGCAGCGTTGCATTGTTCTTGACATTGAAGGAACTACTACTCCCATATCATTTGTTGCAGAGGTTCTCTTCCCATATGCACGTGATAATGTTGGGAGGCATCTATCTGTAACATATGATACCCCCGAGACCCAAGCTGATATTAAGTTGCTTTGCTCACAAGTAAGATTCTAATAGATATAGTTAAGGTATTTATGCTTCCGGAGTGGGAACCTGTGGGTTAGACATTGAAGAGTAATATACAGTACTGTGGAATCTTATGCCTTATTGACTCTAACTGATGTCTTGGAGATGGGAATGGATTGTTTTTTTCAACTGCACTTACCATATGTGCTCTGTCCATGATTATTAGAACACTTGCTATGAATTAGTAGTTTGTCATGTTTATTTCATTCAAGTTTTCTTCAATTAATCACACTTCATTTTGGGATTTTTGTATATGTTGCATTCAAAGAATTTGGACCATTGACTTTGCATTGCTTCTGTGACCACCACAGGTTCAAAGTGACCTAGAACAAGGGGTTGCAAGTGCTGTGCCTATTCCCCCAGATGATGCTGGGAAAGAAGAAGTCCTTGCCGCTTTAGTAACTAATGTAGAAGCTATGATTAAAGCTGATAGAAAGATCACTGCCTTGAAAGAGTTGCAGGTAATTGAACCTATATGGCAGAACTCTACTTTTTATCAAATTTAAAATTTCAATATAGCTGACATTTAGCTATACAGGGTCATATATGGCGCACTGGTTATGAGAATAATGAATTGAAGGGAATAGTTTTTGATGATGTACCGGAAGCTCTAGAAAAGTGGCATGCCTTGGGCATAAAGGTTGCATTTTCTAATTCTTAGCTCTGTACTTCTTTCTGTTTCAAATTGCTAAATTATTTTCCTGTTTTATTTGTCATCCTTCTCAAGTGTATTTCCCTTGCTGTCTTTCTATTGCAAATATTACTCAACTCTCACCTCAGCTGAAAGTTCGCTGAGGGAAAGGCAATTGTTGTTATTTTCTTTTGGCCAAGAATGAAACAAATAGAGCAATTGCATTTTGGATGCATTTGTTATCTGATGTCTGGAAGACATGTTTTCTTGAATTTTAATTGCTATTTCTAATCCATGCAACAGGTATACATATATTCTAGTGGTAGCAGGTTGGCGCAAAAGCTAATATTTGGAAACACAAACTGCGGGGACCTAAGAAAATATTTATCTGGGTTTTTTGACACTACAGTGGGGTAATGTTTATCTAGATGAAACCGTGGGGTAACGTTTATCTAGATGAAGCCTTTTGACAACACCTGTCTAAAGTTTACCTATTTTCGTGCAAAACTCCTCCTTTTGCAGGAACAAAAGAGAGACTCGCAGTTATGTTGAAATTTCTGAGTCTCTTGGCGTCGACAAGCCATCAGATATTTTATTTGTGACTGATGTTTTTCAAGAAGCTGCGGCTGCAAAGGCAGCAGGTATGTGATTTTCTTTTAACCCCTCGCTTGATTTATTCAAATACTAAATACAGATATAATGGCTACTTTGGGAGCTATTCAATTTCTTCTACAAGCTGTTGCTCTTTATCCCTCCTCGGTGCTTGTGCAAGCCAAACTTCTGCTAATTTTGCACCGGCTGAATCAATTTGTTTCTTAAAAAACCACAAGTCAAACTAAAACTGTCACTAAACATATTGTAAGTGTAGTATGATAGTGAACTATAATCACTGTTTCACGTAGAATTATAGCAATTCATTTTTGCTCTTACATCTGAATATTACCTCTTTTCAATTGGCAAATAATTGTATAAAAATCCTCACTTTTAAAGGTAAAATATTTCTGTTCAGATGTGAATAAAACACTAGACAAGACAGTATCTTCCATCTAGATTGAGGAAACTTGAAATACAAACTTGATATCAAATTTGGCTCTGTAAATGCATTACAGCATCACTTACACATACATCATACTTGTGTGTAGTGTGGCAGATTTGATTTGTTTGCATTATTTGCCACAGTACACAAGCGCGAATGGTTTACGAGGAAAATTATTCTCCAACCTTTTTTAGGATTCCAGTTATATGGCCAAATAAGAAACTATTTATTTTGTCTGCACATTGACAATTGTCCATGTTTCAGGTTTGGAGGTGATAATTTCTATTCGACCTGGAAATGTGCCTCTCCCTGAAAATCATGGATTCAAGACAGTCAGTTCCTTCTCGGAGATCTGAGAGTAGATGCAGTCATCTATGATGATATTAATGTGGGATGATAACTATGGATATTTGTAACGTTCACTTGTGAAAATGAAATGGTAATGTAATATATATTGCAGGAAGAATTAATCCAAACTGCAGTTTAACTCGCCTTCTTCATTACTGAAAAAAAATGTAGTCACTTTACATTTTCATTAGTATTATAGGGCATATTCCAGTTGATGTTAGGGCCATCCAAATTTTTGCAACCCAGTAGTTTTTTGTTTTCATGGAAAAATTAAATCCTGATAG
The DNA here is from genome assembly GCA_019955255.1 of Castanospermum australe. NCBI lineage: Eukaryota > Viridiplantae > Streptophyta > Magnoliopsida > Fabales > Fabaceae > Castanospermum > Castanospermum australe. Next base: position 142,628 of record NSJW01000359.1, read on the forward strand.
GTAATTGTCTGGGTGGGTTTTTATCTGTTCCTTTGGAATCTTCCTAATTGATAATTCTAGTGTAATCTATCTTTAATTCTTTATTACCATATTTTTGTATAAAAAAAAGTGTTTGCCAGCCAATTTTTGACTTCTTATGCAATTGTCTCAGAAGTCAAATGCATTAGGGAGGCACGGAACAGAACTTGAAAGCATTATTGTTGTCAGTTCTTGAACCAACCAATTAGATTTTTGAAAGATAACTGAGGCAATGGGTCGGTGACTTGGTGATGGTCAAGCAATTTAGTGAGTAGGTTACGGGTCAGAAATATATTTTCAATAGAACATATTTTTGCAAAGACTTCTACTGAAAGATAAGTGGATCTTAACAATTCAGATATATCCTGGCTAGTAGTACCTAGTGAATTTTATTTAGTTGCAGAAAACAGATCTGAACCATTGAGTTTATCCAACATTTTCTCTTTGGCAATTGTGAAGGGACAGTGGAGCTGACTTTTATCATGGATATTGAAAGGGTTGATTTCGGGTCCTTTTGTGAGAATGGGTTTATAGTATGCGATTCTTTTTCAATCATAGTATTATTAGGTCTGATTTGCCTTTACTTTCTTGCGTTGTTTCTAGAGAGAGAAGACATTATGCCACAATCAAGCTCTAGTTTTTCTTCTACCAACCAACAAAAAAAAAAAACTCTAGCTGTTCCCACTCATTTGTGTAATGCACACTACTTTTTTAATACTTGGGGTTTGAAATCATAATATGAGAGAAAGAACCCACTTATTACCAAGTGAGTGACAGGCTTGGTGGCTGCACATCACTTCTATAATTACACAGTATTTGGATTTACTTAAATTTAAATTGAATTTGCTTAATTTTTTGACAAATTTGCTTGAATTTTTTTTTTATAGTTTTAGATTTGTGCACAAACCAAGCTTGGTGAGTACGAAGTGGAATTAGATAATACTTTCTCTAAGCTAACCTTGCGAGACGACAAAGACGAACAAATTCATTAAGGTTATGTTTAGAATCATTAAAAATGAAATTGATTTAATTTGATTTAAATAGATTTAATTTGATTTGATTTAAAAATTAATTCTTATGTTTGAAATTCCTTATAAAAAATATGATTTAATTTGATTTGTAAGTTAAATTTTGTGTTGGAAATACTTCCTTATAATAATTTACTTTACTACCTTACTTAAATTAAATAAGTGAATAAATTAATAATGATAAAATTATTAATTAAATTAAAATTAAATAAAATCCAATCAAGTCTAATTAAATTTGAATTAATTTTTAAATGCAGATAACTTAAATTTAATAAATTTCTAAATCAAATCAATTATAATTTTATAATTTTTCAAATAAAAAATTTTATTTATAAATCAAATTAATTCCTAAAATTTATTATTTCAGAGACACTCTTTTGCAGTGTTTTGGGAATTATGTGTAATACTGAGGAATATAGTTTCTAATCCATGCCACTTTCTCTGCTGGTGTTTGTTTTGAAGAGTCCATTTCTATAAAGCATAAAAGCATAAAGACTAGAAGGTGTGTTCTACAACAACAAACCAAAACAAAGGTTACACCAAATGAGTTTATGTTTTACAGAGATAAAAATAGAAAAAACAGAGGAACAACTTGTAACTTGTAAGGTTTATGTTCTGAACAGTGAAAACTGAAAAGGTCCTTGGGAAGTTGGTTTAAGGTTTTCTTCTTGCTTTACCAGGTGCTCTTAGCAACTTGTAAAAATTTCTAGACACTAGTAATACTTTTAATAGTAACTTAAGGGTTTAAATTTTATCTTAATTTTATTATTTAAAATTATAATTCAATCTAACGACTGAACATTTATATAATATCATGTGTTGTATACTATAAATATGTAAGAATTTCTCAACAATTTTATCCTTTCTCAAACAAACCTAATTAGCTGCTATTTTTGTCAAAAAGTGATGTCAGAAACCCGGAACTAAAAGATGTTCCAAGTTTCATAAAAACTGGGAGAAAAAAATGTCCTAGCAGTTTTTTGTTCAATGCACCCGCAGTTGGGTCCAACCTAGATGTACCTAAGTGACAAAACAAAGTCTAAGAGGTAGGAGAAAAGAAAAAGGCTGTCTACACGTTTTCTCTGCTTTTTGTAATTTACATGTGGTTTCTTTTCCGCCTTACTTTTCTCTAAGTATGATGATTATAACAAAAGTCCCACTTTCTTCATCTTTAGCCTTTCCTCTCGTGTCATTTTTGTCAATGCTGCTTGATTCAATGCCTCCCATAACAATCTGTGAAAATTTAAATCAATAAAAACAAGGAAAAAGGGAAAAAGAGGAAGAAAAAAAAAAGAGATAAGCAACAATGATGATTGCTTTAGTTTTATAATTATAAATTATGGATTCAGCAATTCTTGTAATTGCATTGCAGGGCTGTTTTGGTTTACTAATAAAAAAAACTACATGCACACAGTCGCAACTATGAATGGAGCTCAAAAAATTTTATTGAGTCTCATACATGCTCTTGATTTTATCTACTATGGACATTGTATCCAAACAAAAATATCTCTTTTACTACCGTCTCTTTTCTACATCTTTCTACCATCCTTATAATTTCAATGTAATTACAACTATAACTTAAAATAAAATACAATTTACACTACTAAAATTTACATTAATATCAAATTACTTCTTAAAATTTTTTTGTCAAACTAAATTTTCTAAACTTGATCTGATTATAAAATGTTAATTTTGCTATTAAATAAAACAGGAAATCACTTCTACATGCACATCATGTGACTATTTTGTTAGAAGACCTTGTGAGATAAAATATAATTTATACTTATGAAATTTATTCCTATATCAAATTATTCTTTAAATTTTTTTTGTCTCATTAAATTTCCTAAAGTTTGGTATAATTTGAAACTGAATGTTAACTTCTATTTTATTTAACAGAAAAATCAACAATTTCAAATTAGATGAAAATTTATGGGATTTAATGAAAAAATACTTGAGAAGATAATTTGATATTGAGGTAAACTTCACATGCCATATTTGTTTTTTTTTTTTTGTGTGTGCTTTAAAATTTATGCAAAATGTGAGAATTTTGGCTTTATGTTTGCCTAGTTATTTAGTCACCCACAATCCAGGAAACAGAGCACCCACTGTGTGAGGGCTGTAGAAAAATTCTTAAACTCAGCGGATCGTTGCAATGTTTCAGAAGGACAACTTGTTAGAACAACTTTTATGATCAACAATACCTACATAGGTCCTGTGTTTAGGTTATTGTAACAAGTACAAGTAGGGTACTGTCATTGTCTATAAATCTTCTGCATTTAAAAACGAAAGAGAGAAAAGATTTTTGCTTCTCTTGTTGATCCGAAAGGGAACTTGAAAGTTGCTACAGAAATGGTTTTTCATGCAATAGGAATCAGAAAAAAGGAAAATCAAAACCCAAAACCACATCATCGTATCTGGGTTTGAGTTGCTCAGGAAATAAATCAGACTAAATTTGCATAACCAAGAAGAGGGACCCCCCTCCCAACCTCAACATTAAGTTGACCCACCCACCTTCCTCTGGGGTGCAGCTTTCTTTGATGACAACATAGGATACGGTTATGTCCTTCGTACGGACACTGCTTTCCAGAAAAATGTGTCCTAAGCATCCTCATTCCTGGCCCTCCCTTTGCCTTCTTCTGACTTCTGAGTCCCTGAAATCTGAATCCAACTTCTCTCTGGACATATTGATGATTCACATGATCATAATCAAAGAGACTCTCTCTGGCTTATCATTATTCCCTTAGGAGATGTGATTTTCAAACAGAAATCCATGAATAACCGTTCATAGAATATGAACAGAGAAATGAAATTCAGACTCTATTATTATTTTTTTTTTCATTTATGGGAGGAAAAAGATAGTAATACTTTGAGGTGGAAGATGAAGCAAGGGAACAAAGAAGAGGGCTTGGTTTGCCATTTCATGGAAGGAAGCCAAGTTTACAATCACAGCAAGCTCTGTACCTGTTGTTGAAAACCATTCAAAACCCATTTATCACATTCTCCAAACACTATAGCCTGATACACAATCTCTCCTCCTTCTCAAGAAGGTGACTCTGAAACTCTAGATGAAGTCACGGGGAACAGAGGCAAGAGCTGTGGCTCGAAGTCTCTGGGAGTTGTCATGGGCGACGGATGCAAGAAAAACCCCTTTTCAGCAATGGCTTTCTCCTCCTCGGACGAATTCCCCAATGAAGGCGAGGACTTGTCAAATGGGTCGTCGTTCAATGGCGTGACGGGGCTAATAGCAAGCGAAGGGAAGTCCAGCAAGCTCGGAGAGAGGATCTCTGGCTTACGAGGCGAGAACCCAGAAATCTGTGCAAAATTGGGCATCAGGGTGTTGATCATGAGGCTGTTCTTGAGGTTGTTCCTCCTCTCATAGAGCTTGAACCCCTGCTTCTTTGGTGTCGTTTTGGTGGGTGGGATGTTGAAGTTTCTGGAGGACGATGTTACTGGATCTTGGGGTGGTATTTTGGATGCTGGTTTTGTGGTTTCTGAGGAGCCAGTAAGCATTTGAACCACTTGCTTGAAAGTAGAAGTGTCAGCTTGGACAAAGGTGGTAGGGTAGGGGTTTGAATCAGATCTGGGGATGGTTTTGGGGGTGAGAGGTGGCGTGGGGATTTGGACCCCAATGCCATTGCTGCTGCTCACACAGTTGCTGAGATTGCTTCTTGGAGAGTTCATGAGAGAAGGGTTCTCTCTGTCTTGAAGCCTTGAGGTGATTTCCATTGATGGGGGGATCTCACTCTCTGCCTCACACCAGAACCAACAAACCTCTGCCTGCAAAGGGAAGAGAGAAAAAAGGTTGGGGTGGGTTTGGTTTGGGTGAAGATTGGAGAAGAAAATATGAAGAGTGAAAAACAAGGCCTGATGAAAGAATGAAAGAGGGTCTGCTTATTTTGCCTATTTTTTTTGTTTTGTCGCAACTTTCTTCTTTCTTTATACTATTTTCTTTTTCTTTTCTCTCTCTCTCCGTGGAAAATTGAATTTTACTCTGTTCTTTTGGTAGGGTCTGGAGAGTCGGCTTGGCTGGCTGGAGAGATAATGGCCCCAGCTGTTTTGGGGTTTATATTGACACAAAGAAAGGGTAATGGTAGAGTTAGGAATCTTTTGGCAATGATCATGAGTGTGAGAGGTAATTAGATTAACATTAAATATGTAATTAACAACTTTGGAGAAAAGAAGTGTATTTATAACATAATTTATAAAACTTTATATATGTCTAAACGTTGATTTGAGGGTGATGAAAAATTATTGTATATTTCTAGAGTGTCATACAAGATTGTGTTCTATCCATTTATATTTTTATATTTTAGCATTAAATAATTAAAAAATACTTACTAAGATAACATTAATAATTCTATATTGGTGAGCATTTTTTGAATAATTAATATTTTTTATTATTATTATCTGTCATTTAAAATAATTACATACAAATTAATAAAATTATTAAATAATCTCAATTACAGATAAATATAGTTTAATATAATTAAATTATTTTTTTATTTTATTAATATTTTTTCTCCATTCAATTTTACTTACTTCACAAATTCTTTGTCAATTAAAAAAATAATGATAAAATTAAAAAAATTTAATTGATACTTTTTTAATATTATCAAATAATAAATATTTTAAGAAAAAAATCTCAAAAGAAATATTACTTTGATAATTGTATTTTATAATCATGAAATACTAAGATGCTAAACTATAATTAATAAAGTATAATCTTACTTCTTTTATCTATTTTTATTTTTTATTTAAAATAATTATACAAGTATTAAAAAAACTTATTAAATAGTATAAATTATAGAAAAATATATTTTAATATGATTAAATTTTATTTTTTCTTATTTTATTAATTTTTTTTATTTATTTTAATTTTATTTACTTTATTAATTTTTTTTATTAAAAGATAAAAATAAAATTAACAAAATTTAATTAATATTTTTTAATATTTTTAAATAATAAATATTTTTTTACCTAACAAATAAATATAATCAAGAAGAGTACGTGAGAAACACACGCCACTGGCAAAGTCTATGATTTTACGAAGTTATGATTTTTATGGAGTTAAATATACGAGTGGCATTGACTTCAGAGCCCAACCAGCAGAGACTCTTGTATTGGTGATGATGGGATGCGGGAAGACAGATATATGCTTTGATCACAACATCCGTCCATTCCTAGATTCTGCCTTGTGCACTTTCACACGCTGCGTGCATCGACCCTACAAAGCACCTCAGACCCAAACCCAAACTCTCTCCCATTCACAACACGGCCAGTTATACCTGACCAAGTTCTCAAGTGAAGTGTGCAAATGCAACCTCATCACCTACACGACAAAACAAGGATAAACGTACAAAACAAAAATTATAATTAAATTTTACATGTAGAGTCACGTGTATTACAGATTCTGTGTTTGATTGTATTCATTATTATAAAAGTTATTGTCTCTTTAATATTCTCTCAAAGAAAAATTGAACATAGTTGATTCTTTTTTATTTGTTTTCAGAACATGATTATCACACCAATAATATACTAATACCTGGGCTAGGCTAAAAGTCAAATATTCATCATCGAAGGAAAAATGCTCGTAGCAGGCAAAATGCTTCAAGCAAGAAGCAAGTCAAGTTTTGCTTGCTTTTTCATTGTCTATCTGCTTCCAGGACAGGAATTTAGATAGATCTTATCCCAGCTTATATGGCAAATTATAAGTGTTGGCACAGTTTGGAGATAGGTTTCAGTGTTTTTTCTGGTCTTTGTTAGGGTATCCCACGTCCTTAAAGTATGAAACTAATTTTGTTCGGGATAATGAAGTTATCCTCTCTCAACAGTACATTTAAGTGTGATTGCATGTAATTGACAATTCCTTAGAATATTTTTTTAACCTTTGAAAACTATTATAAAAATTAATTCTACATAACATCATGTTTGATTGGTTCCAATTTTTAGGCATAAAAAAGTCTCAAATATATAAATTTTAAAATTGAATTTGAAAATTTTATTAACTTTTTTCTTTGTTTTTATAAGCTCACTCAAAATGAAGGTTTGCATAGAAAGAATGTGTGTCTAAAAATTTGAATAAAAATATTTATCTAAGGAAAACTTAATATAAAAGATGAGTAATTTTTAAATTTTAAAATCATATAATTTTAAGAAATCCAAAAAGAATAATTTAATTTACTACTTTCTCTGGATTCTAATTTTTAAGGGTTAATGCATTTATGCATACTTGCCAAATTTTCAAAAAATCTACGTCAAAACTTGTGAAAGACATTAAGAGAATTATTAAACTATGAAAATAAACATATGTGCTTGGTGAAAGTTAAATGTGTAGAGGAAATGAGTTACGTCCTTAGGCATGAGTCATGATGACTGTAGTTTGATTTCTGAGAGTCTCATATCATGAGAAGTATTATACTATTATTACTCCTAACTTGAAAAAATTCGACTTATGAAGAGATTAAAGTGGGTCGAATTCTATAAAGATACTCCTAATTCACACCAAAAGTTAAATGTGTAGACCAATTTTTTAACAACGAATACAAGTAAAAAAAATACATAGTGTTCCATATGAAGTCACTACTAAATAAGAGTTAAGAATATTAAAGCATACTTATTATTTATCATGAGATATTAAATAAGTTTCAATTTTCTATACATTTTACCTATCTTGTTTGCTTTGAATTGAAAAGGATATACAAATAAATTTTTATGGAAAGTATGCATGACTGGGGTTCAATATTTATCAAGCGCTATTAAATAGTTTTAATTTGCCATACAATTTAATTGTCTTATTTGTTTTGAATTGAAAAAGATATGCAAATAACTTTGTGCTTGGTAAAAAATATACAGGATTCAAGTTTAACACTGTAAAAAAGAATTGAACAAATTAAAGACATAGTCATGCAAAGTGAAATATTTATTGACTGAAAGTTGAAGTTGAAGAAATGATCGTAATTAACTTCTAACAATCTCAAGGCGATTGACGAAGTCATAGATCATCATATTAATTTACCAAAAATATTCCACTATGCTTTTAAAAAAGAAAAACTAAACTCATTCTGAACTTGAAACAAGAATAGTATTACCACATGAATCTAATAGCATTTTAGTTGTGTTTCAATATTAATGCGTCAAAGAAACTGCTATTCTAAATAATATCATTCTATCTTTTTCTGTTGAATTTAATATTAAAAAATATTTTAAACTTTCATGCCATTATTGTACTAAAAAAACATAATTTTTTACGTAAAGGGTGAAGGGAAGAAGACCTGCAAAGACTTAAGGGACACAAACCCAACTCTAATTTTTTTAAAAATTTTATACAATTCTTTATTTAACTCCTCAAAACAAATAAAATTAGTTCTTGATGCAAGAAGATAAAACTTCTTAGTGTTACATAAAAGCTGTTGCAACTGCAAGTCATATGGGAGGAGAAGCATGCACTACCATTTATACTATGTTTGGATGGGAGGTTATGTAAGAAAAATAAGAGAAGGGAGATGTTTATTATAAGTCTTTTCTTTATTTAGAAGTTTTATAAAAGAAGGAAAAGAAAATAAAGATTTTTAAGTAATTTTCAAAAACTCTCCCTTATTAATTTTTATGAATATTTTAAAGTTCTACCAATTTAAAAGATTTTAGAGGATCTAAAACATTCAAATAAAGAAAAAAGAATTTATTAATTAACCTTCAATTTCTTTCATTTTCTTTTCCTTCATTTTCTTTAAATATCAATCTTTTAAATATTATTCCTTTCTATTCCCTCTAAATTCTCAAATATAGCCTTAGTGGCTCTGTGACAAGTGAATTCTATCCTTTATTTAATGGCATTGCAATTCATAGTGAATTTTTTTTCATTAAATATTAGTACTAAAATTATTAAACTGATTATTTAAAAGAATTTAACATTATTATTTTAAAAAATACTTCGCACTCCAAAGCAAGTGATTTATGACAATTTTGTAACTTTCACGGACAATTATTTCAATGTATTTTTAAATGAGTTTTATTATATTTTCTTAACTTATTTTTTTAATAATTAATACTTAATAAAAAAATCTTAAATAAAAAAGTAAAGAATAATATTTTTTAAAAATATAAAAAACATTTAATACTTATTTTATTTAATAATTAAAAAATATTAAAAAATTGAGTTAAGTAAATATAGCAAAACTGATAGAATTATTCGTTTTAGATTTAGTAATTCACACTGTCTTGACCTACACCACATAATCTCTAATTAATATGATATAATAATGCACTACACATAAAATATTTTGCACCTCGATTGTCTAAGTGAATCAGTCCGGTTCCAAATACAGAGTGCAGTAGACGCTCTTGTGGATAAAAATTATTACGTATTTGTAGAGCATTACATAAAATTATGTTTTTTGTATTTATATTTTAATATTTTAATATTAAATAATTAAAAAATATAATATTATATGACGCTCTCCTTATGAGATTCCATAACTTTCAGTTACGATGGTATCTCAGGAATAGTGATATTGTGGTGAATTATTAAATATTTATTATTAGTTATTAATTTTTAAAATAAATGTTTAAAATTTATAAAATATAATTAATAATTAATAATTAATAATTAATAAATACTTAATAATTAATACAGAATATCAATACTGGGAAAATATATATAAATACTAAAATAATCCCCTTATAACTTTTTTTTGGGGTAAATAATAATCCCCCTATAACTTTCATTCTCCACAGTTGCTGACTGGTAAAATGTAATTTCATATGGATCCATGTACCTCCTCATGAGTTGGTAGTTTAGATTTTTCTTTTCCAGACTTTAAAATTTTAAAAAGCAATAAAGAAAGGAGAATCAAATTCTGATTTATATTGCTAACACGGAAAAAGAGCCAAGGGGGCAATGGACGGGGGACCAAGCACCATCTAAGACAGAATGTGGTGGTAAGTAAACTATATTTTTGTATCTTTGATCTGATGAAAAGAAAAATAAAATAAAATAAAACATATAAAATTTTTATGGTCAAAATATAAAAAATCTTTTATTCTTATTTTATGTTTTTTCTTTTTTTCTTACCAAACATACACTTAAAGAAATGATTAAAATTTAAACTTTAGAATAATAAGCACTTGTTAGAAGGCCTCTTAGTCAAAGACCAACCATAATTACATTTGAAAAATTAGTTTCATAACAATATTTATAAGAATATTCAGCCAAAAACCAAAAAATGGATGGAGAAAAAGCCCATAAGACAAAGTCAATACTTTTAAAAATTGACTTAATTAACCTGATGAGTTGGCATAATAATTAAAAAGGTGTGTTTTATACTTTGACTACTTAAATTTAAACCTTATACTAGCACTTAGGGGAATTAACTCTCCTAAGTACACCGGGCTTATGTAAAGGATGTGTCCTTAAAATTATTTAAAGAGAGATTTAGTCTCAATTAACAATAATGCTACCCTGAAAATACCCTAAATGTATATTAAAAAATTAATTTTAATATTAGGATAGTGGAATCCCTTTGAAAACTCCATTTCTTATGCAAAACTCTGAATTCATTACTGGCCTAAGTGACAAAGAAGAAATTGACAGGCTATCATTGTGATTAAATACATATGCATTGAATCCTCAGCATGGGAAATATAAGTGTGCATAGAGAGATTGATATCTTCTTCGCCCAGAATTTTTCTTGTGACATAATATTAGAGCCCAGCTCATCAATCAGTGAAGCAAATTTTATCTTATAAATAAAAAGAACCATTTGTTTGAGTCAAGAAAAAAGACTTCAAAACTCATAAGATGTTAGCATAATGAAAGTGAATTACATTTTTAAACATAAGAACTGTAGTTTAATTTTTGGAAATCGTATTTCACGAGGAAAGTCATTATATTATTACTTTTAGTCTAAGAAAATTAAGACTATGGAATGGTTCAAATTGGGCAAATTCTGTAAAAAATACTCCTAATTTATTTTTAAAAAAAAGAAAAAAAGAAAGAAGCCACCAAAAAATGTTGATGATTGGTCATGGAACCAAATATGGATTTCAGAGAGAAAGTGAGAGATATCATGCCCATCTCCAAGTGGGAAATGAGTAGGCATTGAAGAATGACCAGCGATGAACAGATGACAGCGTGCAATACCAACCTTTGTGATATCTTCAGCATCAAAACAGACCATTCTAAAGTAAAGTCAAGTCATGATCTATTTTCTGAAAATGACCCTTTTTTTTCTTACTTTTTTCTTGGTTCCTCAGCTTTGGTTGGAGACAGATGATTGGAGAAAGTCACATACTACTGATTTCGAAATTATCATCAATCAGCGATATTGGTAATGCAATTATCCCATTTGGTTACAATGGGATGATCTGTCTATAATCTGTTTATTTGTCTAAAAATAGATAAATTCAACCCCCAATCTCAATTCTTATATGAGTCAATAGGCCGGCTTGATTATAGCCATAAAAAATGTAAGGTAAATTAGGTGCCATATTGGTGGTGAGAGTACATACCTGTAACTTAGGTTTAAGTTACACTTTCGTTATTTTTAATGTATACGTCATATTTTTCAATTTTTTAAAAATCAAAATAGTAAATTCTATTTTTAATTAAAAAAATTCATATTTTATAAAAAATTATTTAACGATATAAATGTATAAATAAAGTTGTTTTAGCTTATAAGGATCAAAGCACCTTGATTATAAGATATATGTTTCATTTTCGCTATCAACTGTTTTTAGTAATTTATAAATACCATTATAAACATTTGTTAGCGTACTAGGCATGTTATCTTTTGTCATACCAAAAGTAATAATAATAAAAAAAATTCACATAAAGAAACAAAAGAGGGACTCATTTTCCAATCTCAACAAGGCTACGCCGAAAAGTTTGAAACTCTTGGTAGGCAGTTCATATTGTTAGGCAAATTCCATGAAACTTTTGAAATTATATTTAGTTATTTTTGTTTCTCCTTATCAATTTAAGTTAAAAAGGCAATCTCTCTCTCATCCTCTTTTTTTAGTAAAAAAAATTTAAGTGAAGGAAAAGGTTCGTTCCAATTTAGAGTTAGGGTATATGTCCTAAATTCATTGAACGTTTACAGGGATTAGTACATATAACCTACTTACGAGAAACTTAAGAATCAAACCTAAATTATAACAAAATACGAGTGAAAGGCAGATTAAATGAGTCATCCCCTATTAGCTACTCTTATATTTCTCTTAAGTTTTTTTTTAATAATGCTCAACGCTAATGACAGAATGACTGAATTTCATTATGGTAATTTTTTAAGATCAATCTCCATATTCGTTGTCGATTAAACTAAAACTATATATTTTGCTTTAAGTAACCACAGTGATAAAATAACAAGGTCAGTTGGATTGGTCATTATCACCATCCATTTTTATGTGTGGAAAATTGGTTCGCTTGCAGAGAGAAGACAGCGAGGTGAGAATGAAAAAGCAATATGTGGTAGGAAACTTCTTGGTTGGGTAAAGACTAAAAAAAGAGTCTTGGTGGGATTTGAGACCGTGTTGTGAGTGTGAAGTGAAACGAAGACCCTGGTTTCTTTCATCATTGATAGCTTGGTATTAACATCTTAAAAGAAAGTTCCATTATCAATATATACAAGAATAAAATTCATAAATACACTTTAATCTCAATATATGGCATGTATACAGAAATTTATGGTGTAGAATTACCTGATACTAAGATGAACTATTATCTGCAAAATTGAAGATAATAAGAACTTAAAGTGAGTGAGGAAAAAAAACTCCTCTCATTCCTCATATATTAAAAAATCTACAATAATATTATATATAAAAATGAAAATTGAGGCCTATCTTAAATTTATTATATAAGTTAATTTATCTATTATAAAAAACTTATACATAAAACTCATATATAATTACATTCTACGACAGATTTAGTACATATAAAAGTCTAATAATAAAAGTGACACATAGACTGATTCATCATTGAATCACATGGTTACGAGTGATCTTACTCAAGTACTATCATCCCCCTCTCTCAAGCCGAAGGAAACAAAACGGTTGTTTTAGTCAAACTCATGGCCCTACACGGGCAATTGCTTTCAACAACGACATAAATGAAACCCCACCTTAAAGAAAAAAATTTTGAAACTTTGAAACCCATAAAATATTATTGTCTTTCTTACCTAAGAGTTTAGAATTTTTCCTGTTTTATATATATATATATATCACTAGGATATGCTTTGAGATTTCCTAAATATTCTGCTTGATTCTATATATGATTAACTCTTTTGGACCTCAGGTGCCAATCAGTTCTCGCTAAATTGCAGTGCCAATCAATTCTTACTCATTTGGATCATTGGATGGAAAAACAAGGAAAAAGAGAGAGAGAGACAGAAGAGAAGAGAAAGAAAAAAAGAAATGAGTACCCAATGTAAAAAAAAATATTATTAAATTAAAAAAAATGTTAACTAGTGGGAAGTAGTCAACCCCAATAATGAGCATGGCATGGGCATGTACAGAATAGGATAACTGGATAAGAAGGACGTACTTAGCACAGTGCAGAATTCAACTTGTGTTATTCCTTTTACAAAACCACACTGCTTTGACCCACACATTTTGGTGGGAACCAGTTACTCTCACAAAGTGACATTTGGTACTTTTTTTCTCTAGTAAAATTTATTTTTAATTTTTAAAAAATATATTTTTATTTTTATTTTTTAAATATTAATTTTTTTAATTTAATTTCTTAAATTTTAAATTCATAATAATTTTAATTTTTTAAAAATTAATAAAATTAAAAGAAATAAAATAATAAAATTTATAAATAACTTAAAATTTAAAAAATTAAATAGATAAAATTAAATTTTAAAAAATAAAATTAATAAATTATATATCTTTCATAAAATAAAAATAAATTTTACTCTTTTTTTTTTCAGCCTTTTTATTTGTATTAGGCTCAAGCAAGGAAGTTGCAAATTGCAATCATAAAATAAAGGTCAAAACTCTAAAGGACCTTGTCAGTGAACAACTTCCTATACTTAGACAATAGAAAATAATTTCTTCTCTCTGTGTATTTAATTCATAAGTATACTGGGCTGTCATACAATTTTTTAGCCAAGAAGTCTACGACTTGGAATCTACTAAAAATGTAAATTAAAAATATTTGTCTTTATTATTATTCTATGTTCAAAGGCTTTCTCAGACCAAACCAGTCAATGAATACTTAAATTAACTAATAATGAAGGAATTGTATTTCAAGAAACAGCCCTTGAATTGGTCTATTCCTTACACAGTTGCTCCTTTGTATCAGTAGCACTTGCCTTTTGCAATTGCAAATTGAAATATGCTTAATCACATTCTCTGATCACCAATCTTAGAGAAGATTAGGACAATTTGCTTCAAATGTCTAATCATGGATTCTGAAATAGAGCTCCATTGGACATGCACCCTTGTCAAAGGAATCATGAATGAGTGCCCAAAATAATATGTTTCTGAGATTTTTCATGCATACCCAAAAAAATCAAAACACCAGTGGCTAAGATAACCTAAAGAGAATGTGACAAAAGGGGTAAATGCAGGAGTAATAGCAGTGTACAGTGAGGGTGCCATTGTTGCTAATCATGATTGGATTGTAAAAATATTATCTTGTTGGACTAGGCCTCTGGTAATGGGGACAGGGGGGAAGAAGAGATAGGGACCACTTGATGCTGACTTTGGCGTTGCCAATGCCATTTCAAAGAATCATGAATAGTCCCCGTAAAAAAAAAAAAAGAATCATGAATAGCGTTGAGACCGTGCTTACATTATAGCTGTCTTTCCCTTTCATTTTGCTGTTCCTTTGGCTTGTTTTCTGTTTGAAGTCGTAAATTGATGTTATCACCATGACATGAGTAACATCTAAGAAAATATTCAAGTGGCCATTCACTTCTAGAAGCGAAGACGTTTTTTTTTTCTCAATGGAACTATTATCAATCATTCAATTAATCTGCAATTCAACCCAAAAGTTGCATTGGTTACGTATCCTTTTAGTACGGGTCATAATTAAATTCACAAATTTATAATTCATTTCATATATTTATATTTAAATTTAATTTAATTTAATCTATTTAATTATAATAATAAATTTAATATATTTAAATAAATTAAATAAGTTTTAATTAATAAGTAATTAATAGACCAAATAAAATATTTATTAAATCTAATAAATTTATATATATAATTTAAAAAATAAAATATATTTAGATATAAAAAAAGTCTAAATATATTTAAATGAGAATGAATAGATTATATATCTATCTATTAAATTAAATTAATAAATTAATTAAATAATTTTATTAATTTTTTAATAAATTTTAAATAAATTATTAACTTATTTTTTATCTGTTCATTAATGATCAAATTTAAAATCCAACCACTTGTCACCCCTACCATTTATAAACTTGCAAATTCCAACCTATGGGTGATACCTAGTCATTGAGATATCTTCCCTATTTTAAATGTTTGAGTTTAAACTTTAGGTCAATAATATTTAAGAAAATTAATAAACCTAAATACATCAAACTAATGTGTAAGTGTAATTTTAAAATTATTTGAGAAATGACTTAATCTTAAGTATTCTTAATTGTCACAAAAATAAAACTGACCAGAAAATACCGTTAGCGTTAAAAATAGAAATTATAAGGGCGGTCATGCTGAGCAGCAGGTTGTGCGAATGTGAATAAGCCAGACTAACATCTCTCTCTATCTCCCCAAACACGCAAGCACACATCCACACCATATTTACATAAAGGATATTTTTATTTTTTACTTTTATAAATGCTTCCAGAAGAAGGTACTGAGAGGCTTTGCGAAAGTTACATTCGTTAACCCACAAGAGTGTCAATAATAAATAAGTTAAAACTCTAGTAAGATAGATCTTACTTGCAATATTAGATGTCAAATGTTTAAATCATAATAAAAATACTTATAGAAATAGACAACTTCAATATCCTGAAGTTACATTCGTTAGATGTGTTAACACCAAATTAGGGAGGGTCTCTACAACACTTGGGGGCACACAAAATATAGGCATAGAGGCTTTCTCTAAATACATTGGTATCACGTAATTATCCAATTGGTTAGCAAGAAATGCGTCATTAGTTCACAAGCATCGATGAACTCCACAAGGTAAAGTAAAAATCTTGGGCTGGGCACCCGGCCTAAGAATGCAGACTTTGGGAAGCTAGTCACTCTGATCAAAGCGCCCGAGCAACGTTTTTAAACTCATTCAAGCAAGATTGGAGCGTCTTCTGACGCTTCAGAAGAGACTCCCTTTCATTCTGGAGCACATCTATGGCACCGGGAGCAACAAACATGTCCATGAATTTCTCATCGTTCACAGCAAACAAATCTAACCCAAGAGCCACCACAAGCCGATCTCGGCTGCACATAGCAAGCAGAACAAAGCAAGTTTTTGTTAAAAGGAAAGTGATAATTGTACATACTATGTGAGCTATGTGCACAATCTGGACCATTTAGACCCATAATGTTATCTAATAGCTTGCAGAAGAGTGCGTGAATATAAGTATATATAAATATTATTATCCTTGTAAAAATCAGGTAATGGTCTGAAAGTATAACATAAACATATTGATTCAAATGAAGAAACATGGTCAATACCTGCTACTGTTTCATTGATAAGAAAGAAGTTATTCTCAAAGAGTAACAACCTAACTTTTTCTTATCCATAATGTCAATCAAATCCCCACAAATAAATAAAAGTGAACAAACTTGAAATATGTTTCTTCATTTCATACTTTACAAAAACCCAGGGAAAAAATAGTACTGCTAATACAATTTTTTTTTAATTCAGAATTTTGTATCTTCCTATGATAATACCAAAAATGTAACAACATTAAATGAGTGGATACGAGCAAGGTTGGATCTCATATATGATAACACAACTTCATCAGCGATTGAGATTGACTGGTATAATTTGATATCTATACACCACATAAGTTTTAAAAATAATTCTTTCTGCACATTTACAATCATTTACGTCGTAAATGTCAGGAGTATTTAATTAAGAAATCATATATAATTGAAACACCTTAAGGTTTCAAGTAGTAATAATTTTAGCTTAACTTTGGGAAAATCCTGAATGGTAATCAAAATGTTGTAAAAAAAAGTAGTAATACAGTAATACTAAACAAGTGGATGATATCTATAGAGTAAGACAAATGAAATAAAAATACTTTTGAAGCTTCCAGTTAATTTGTAACTGCTAGGCCATGGGTCAGAGACACAGAAACAGTGTGATGCTCTTGAATCGAAAATATGTGACAATAAGACATCGTTGAAATTGGACAGAAAAATGCATGGGTTCGTTGGAGTATTTCCGAGGTGATAACATTCTGGCATCACCTATAGCTTAAACTGAAAACTTGTTTGAGGTGATAAAATGTATGCTCTTACATATGCATATTGCAGGCATAAATTGGTTATAGAAAAGACAAAGAAGCTTACCAAGGGGTTAGGAATCCAGAATTTAATGTTGATGTCACGCCTCTCTCAACAAGAACTTCACGTATACGTGCAAAATGCTGGGCAGCTGTTGTAAATATTTCTGAGTAAGCTGAATTTGATCTATCCCCATTTTCAAATAAAAGGCCACCATTTTGCACTCTAATATAGTCAGAATTTTTGCTATTTCCCGTCATTCTGGACGCTCTCTTTCTTGGTCCCATATCATTACAAATTCCAAGCTCCTTTTTATTCCCCCCATATACTGGAGCACCTGGCTGATCAGGAGATGGGGTCTCAGGGATAGTCATGTGGCTTTCTCTCAAAGAGTCTGTAGCTTCTGCAGCTTTACCTGGTGTGGTTTCCTGTGCGTTCTTTTCTGGAGGAATATTTTCCTGATCCCTCATTACATCATGGGAAGCTGAACTTGTATCACTCAACTCAAGAAAAAACGAAGAGGCTGAAGCCTGGCTGAATTTGTTAAAAGAGGGAGCATTTAGGCCATGAAAGTCATTAACATAGCACACCTGTGAGTATGGACTGGTAACTGAATCAAGGTGGTGCCTAACTAGTTGCTTGCACTGCTTAGCAAGATCCCTTATGAAGCCACTGTAAGCACACCTTAAAGCAGCATGAAAACCTACATAGCCATCCATGTTTCCTGTTTTAATCCCATCTGCAATGAAAATAAGCACCACTCAGCTTTTCTAATCAGTTGTAACTTGTAAGAAATTATTCACATAATCACCATTCAGTTCTGTCAGTGCCCTACAAGGGACTGTATGCTTTATCTCAAAGTGACAATTTAATATCTAGAATCTAAGGACAATTAAAGAAAAGGGGAAAAAAATTCCAAGAAATTGACAAAATGAAATCAATTAATATCCCCAAAACGGTAGCATAAAATAAGTTACAATTATAGAATAACTTTTTATTGTTGTGCATTTCAGTTATGGAAGGACAATAAAATATTCTATGTGATAAAAAAAAAAGAGTAAATGAGGGTTCCAAGGCACTCTGAAAGATGTTTAAGCTAAAGAAATCAGAACCCACAGGCAATGACTTGATGCCTTTGAGTTGAACACAGTAAAAGAAACAAAAATAGAAGAAATTTTTCAACATTCAAGTCGTGAAGACAAAGAAACTATTATTATTAACTAGGAGAATGAACGGTTTGCCAACAAGGAGCTTCACTTACATTCCGAGGCATGACTGTGGCTTCTTTCTAGAGCCAAATCAAATAAGTTTCCTAAAACAAAAGTAAGCCGGTCACAAGCAGTGTCAAGAAGAGGAGCTAGCCATGATCTAGCAGCAGCATGTGCAATCTCTGCTGCAGCCTCTGTTACTCCTCTTCCCCCACGTCGGCCAGCATGGGCAAGTAATATATTTGCAACCTGTTAAAATGACATCGAAGAATTTAAAGTTGCAGGAAAACAATCAAATGTTCCCGTTATGAGTTTACTGAAAAGTAAAATCACCTTCTCCCTTGACACTGGGGGGCATTCAATGGAATATGCAGCACAGCGAAATTCATGCAGCACCCTCTCAAAAGCAGCTCCTCCATAAAGACGAAGAGTAGCATTGGGGGGCTTTACATCTGTAATGACCCCAGGCCAAACCCCAATACCACTTTGTGACTGCTCTTCTGCTGTTGTTTTCCCCCACTGCTCAGGAGAAGGATCTGCTGCACCATCAATCAATACACCCTTGACAAGTGCAAAAGAAAATGGTAATTAACTTGAAATATATGTACCAAAACCATTTGTTAAAAAGATGATTAAAAATTGCAGCTAACTTGTTTAAGTGAATTACAAAGAAACTTAGCATACATACTAACAGTTTAGGCCAAGGTGTTGAAAGTAAGTGAGAGGTATCGTAGTATACATCGTCAATCAGGAGAGAACACAAATGAAAACATTAGAAACATTTGCTAAATAACCATAGCCAATGAAGAAAAAGTTTCAATAGTTATCAGTGCTCACACAATTAATTGGTTTCAATAGTTATCATGACTCGGTAAATATATTTTTGCATAATGATTACCCACCACATGGTTGCTGATAGAAGCTGCATACAGCATTGCGAATTTCCTAAGATAAGCAATATCTGAAGTGGCCTGTATTTTTGAATCCATTATAGCAAGTTCAGACGTCACTTCACTGCAGCGTTGCTCAAGCAATGCGAGAGTTGCTGGCGCAGCTTCTTTGTATTTCTTCTGAAGCTCTGACTCCAAATAATCTCTCAGACGGCCAAAGCCAATATATGAGTTAAACTTTTCTTCATCAAAACCTCCCTTGACACCCTCGCGCAGATGATGAAGAACCTCTGAATCCACCTGAGAAATCTGCCTGCGGAACTCATCATTTGAAATATTGCCCCTATCTTTTGGCAGGGCCACAAAAAAAGGTCGAGTGCTATCTCCAAGGTAACCACTTGCACTCAAATAACGATCCACTTCCCAACGGTCACTAAATTCCTGCGTGCATTAGATAGCTGATCATTAAAACCAACCCCTGAAAAACATTATACTTTGTGCCATAATATACTTCTGCTACCTAATGGCAACTTCAAGAGCCGCATGACCTACAGCGATTGTTTTCACAATCTCTTCAAGATATTAATCTAAGTGGCATACACTAATGTTTTTTTCTTTTTTTTTTTCTTGTCATAAATTGATTAATTGCCAACCAAAGAAGTTTATTATCAAACTTAAACATTGTAATAAACCAACATCATTCATACCTTGAGACGATTATCAAATTTGGAGACAACAATTACTGTCCGTCTAAATGTTGGATCAATTTCGCGAATGGCATCCAACCACAATGATGAGCACCACTCTACACTACTTTGCTGAAGGAACAAGAGTATGCGGTGGGGAGGACTCGCCAATGACTTCACCATTGAAAGAATTTCTTCAGGTGTGTTCTCCGGTTCTCCCTTCTTCGCCTGCCAAATAAGTTTCGTACCATAAATACAATTTAGCACAAAGAAGACAATAAGCAGCATAAATGTCAAAGCCTCTGTTCTCATAAATTTCAAACACCCACCTTGAGAACAAAGCCGGGGGTATCAATAATAGTAAGGTTAGGACAATGCGCATATTCAGCTCTCATCACAATTGGCTTAGGAGAAACTGATGTCTTAATTTTCTTTAAAAGTGCCTCAGTTCGGGACTTTATAATGTCTGCAATGGTAGATGCCAAAACCACAGGACTTCCATACTCTTCTGAATCCTCCTCCTGAGTTTCCAACACTCAACGCTTCAGTGTTTTGTATGATTAAACATATTGGCACACACAGTCCCACCAAAAAATAAAAAAAAAAAGCGAAAGACAATTCAATAGTAAAGTTCTGGGGAACAAAAATCGTAAATTTAAATCTGAGTGATCGGTAACAATTTCGAAACTTATGAGTAGCTTGCCACTGTAAAAGTTCACCACTGGGGATCCCTGACCTAAAATTCTGCTAGAATGGGTCTTCACAGAAGAACCACTCGGCATAATTCATATAAAATTTTTTGCATTTTCCTAAAGCAAGAAACTTTAAATGAAAAAACCTGCTGGATGAAAAATTCAAACACCGCCAATTTGAAGAGTTGTTGTGAAATAAATATGTTAATGCGAAACGTAAGCTTGAAAACCTGGAATCTGCAACGAGGTTCGAGAGCGGATGGATCGTGAACCATTTGGAGGATGAGGGGCCTGCGAGTACCCATCTCGACCTCGCGGACATTGAAGCGGAACCCGAGGAGGGCTTCAAGGAGAGAGCTCTTGCCATCGGACTGGCCGCCGAGGGCGACGATCTCGGGGATCGGGAGCTTCTCGCCGAACGCCACGGCGGCGCCCTGAAGGCGATTGTAGGCCTCAAATCGAGACTTGAAATCGGAGGAAGACGAGTGCGGATGCTTCCTGGCCATGGGGGCCGATTTCCCAGATGGAGTTTTAGTGGGAGTGGTCAGAGAAGCGTTGGTGTTAGTGGTGGCGGTGGCAGTGGCGGTGCTGGTGCTGGTGCTGGTGGCCATGGCGATGATGGCGGAAGAGTGAGTAACCATCGGAAGGGAAGAGAAATGGAGGGAGCGAGACCAGAGATTCAATTTGAACTTTTCAATATACTGGCTTTTATATTGATATTTTAATAGGCCTTCATTTTTATTGGGCAAGGTTTAATGAAAACTTGGGCCTATGGTATTGAAATAAAAAAATCAAAAAAAAAAAGAAATGGGACAAAGTTGAGAAAAAAATTATGAGAGACTCAAGAAAGAAGGTGGAAAATGAAATGGGATGCCATAGACTAAATTTTGTAATGAATGTGTATTTGACCAAAAAAAATGAAAAGTGAATATAATATCTCATGACACATGGGGTAAGTAGCAAATGTAAAAGCAGAAAAAATGAATTCATAAAATTTACAGTATCATGAGAAGTAAAATGAAAAAAGAAGAGAAAAGAAAAAAAAGAACTTGGTTATTGCCAAAATATCAGCCACATGAGATGACTTTTAAAATGCCCAATACCACATAGGTTAATCTATAATATTCCCTTTTTACACAATCAGAAGAAAAGTGTTTAATGGTAGTTGTATATATATTTTACTCATTTAGTGCTAATATATCTAACCGTTAGAAAATACTATGAATTTTACTGCTACTCTTAGTCCTAATTCTACGCATAACTCACATAATATATATAACTATCATTTTTTCAGCATTGCCACTCATATATTAAAGTTTTATTTTAAAAAAATGTAATCACTTTTACAATTTATTAATTTAATGAATAGTTAATTATGTGACGAATTTTTTTTACTTTTTTTTTTGGACCTTTTTGCAAAGGCCCTAACTCAAATAGCACCAAATCCCTTTGTATATTGTTTGATTCTAAATTCAAATTCCATCGAAATTAGGGATGTTAAAAATTTTTGTATATGCTAGGATTATCCGTGATGAGATGAAAAATGAGTATTCATTTAATAAATAAGACAATGGTAGAGACTACACTACCCGTCCTGTGGGTATTTGCTACACCCACAAATTTTTTTTAATTTTTTTAACATTTTACACATATTATAATTTTCTCTTTTTCTTTGAAATGATATAAGAATATATATTTTCTTATTATTTTTACAATAAAATTTTCTAATGAATGAATTCATAATAATAAAAATTGTTAAAAAAATTATATTATTTTAATAATAAATATTTATATGAATTGATTATTAAAAAATATAATTAAACTTAATATATTATTTGCGATATATTATTTTAATTTCCTAAGTATTTTTAATTGTTAGACAAAATTATAATATATAATTAAAAATTTTATTCATTTATGTTTTTTAACTTGTAATTTTTAAATTTTTATTTTAAATTTATTAAATATCCATAAATATTCACAAGTATTCATCTCTTCATAAAAATTATAAATAAATACACATGACGAAAACGGGATGGAGTAGAGCAGTCCCCGCCTCCGTGAAGTCCCGTTAACATTCTTAATTAAAATCTCTTTGCTTCACTTTTAACTTCTTTTTTTCTACATTGGATCATAAATCTCCATTGAAAAAAATAAAGAAAAAAAATAGAGGGGAGCTTTTCGTTTCAAGTTTCAAGTTTTAGAATCGACAACTCACGTCTCTTGACTGCTCTGGTTATTTAAAAAAAGAGGTTTGCAACACTTCAGATAGTAACATATGGATGGTTAAAGAAGTAACTCAGATGGTTGACCCAAAAATAAAAGTAACTTGTATGGTTGAAGGAACAAACTTCGCCGCCAGCTATTGTAGAAGCAAGGTGCTCAAAAAGCCGTTGGGATACATCATTGGGAATTTCAGACACGTTTTTGTAGAATGGTCAACAATATTTAAACAATTTTATTCTAAAACAACTCGACACATGAATTGATCATACTCCATTTGGCAACTAGCACTGCCAAAGTTGAACATTAAAGCTGAACCCAGCCAAATACAGACACTAGACAGGGTGGCAAATTACCACCCACCACCCCCACCTACCCCAGTGTTTAATTTTCAAGCCATGTTCAAACTTTTACAGAGATGTTGTTCTGTTACTAAAGACTTCAACTAACATAAAGAATCTCTCAACATGAAGTTTTCCGTATATCTCCCTCTGACCAATTAACTAATAAAAGAACAAATTCAAGCTTCCGGTAACATCTCATGAAATCTGAACAAAATTTGAAAATACATAGTCAAACTAAAATGTATGCATGCAGTTTCTCCCCACAGAACGAGCTAAGCACAACATAAGTGTGTTTGATCCATTCCCCCCAAGAGGAAGTATGGAGCAGAAATAACTTGGCTACTCTCGCAAACCTAGCCAACCACACTAAAAATTGGTTTACAGCTCCTTCTAGATCTAAAAAAGATAGCTGTATCCAAGCACCAACAAGATCAGCACTAACAAAGCAAAAGATGCAACCCATACCCAGTAATCGTTAGACCTCTTCCGCTTAAGAATAGCTTTTGGAATCGAGTCAGGGCCTTTCGCTCGACTCCTTGACCTAATACTGCTCTCCTTTAGTACCTTTTCCTTCACTGGAGCCGAGGCTTCAATGTTATCATTGACCTTTTCCGGTTCTGTAGCCTCCACTACTGCATCTGCTGGTTCCTCAGGATTAGGAGCAGTTGCAGAGCCAGAAGCAGCCTTCTTTGCTTTCTTCTCACGTTCCTAAAACAAATCGAAAGAGAAGACTTCAGATTTAATTACCTAATTCTAACAGTTGAAAAAGATCCCAAAGAAAGAAGAAAAAGAATTGCATCAACAATCACCTTTAGCTTCTTCTCAGCTTCCTTTTGTGCTCTGATAGCTGCTTTGGCGGCAGCCTTCTCAGCTAACTTCTTCTTCCTTTCCAAGGCCTGCTTTGCTTTTGCAATTTCCTCTTCTCTTTTGATCTCTTTCAACTTTGCTGGATCAATTTGAGGCACTTTGACAGGAGTCTCCTTCCGTGGCTTTTCAAATTCATATTCATCAGTTTCTTCTAAATCCTTATTATCAAGATTAGATTTCAAATCTCCCCCTTTGGTTTTGGCTTCTTTCTGAACCTTCTGAGTGGACAAAGTTTCTTGTGGAGAAGACTTCGGCTCCTCCTTTGGCTGTTTTACACTGCTATTTGGTAATGTATCAGTTTCAGCAGGTTTTGGTTCTTCCAGAAGTGGCTTTTCATCCGGGTTCCTCATCCGTCCATCCCTACTCAACTGCCGCATATCCAATGATGGCAAAATTCTTTTCTCATAGTCATTCCTAAAAGCTTTGTCACTGCTCCAGAGTGACATAAATTGCTCAACCTAGAACCAGGAAAGAAAAATATCAAAAATTAAGATTGCAACCACAACCCAGAACAGTTAAGAAAAGCAGGAAAAACTTATCAGAAGGTAAAAGTGCAATGCCATTATTAATATCAGATGGAGCTTCGAAGGATGAGTATGTAGACAAACCTCTGTTTGTACAAGTTCCTCAAGAGCACTAACATCTTTCTTTGCAGCAAGCTCCCGTGCTTTGTTTAAAACTGTACGACTTTGGTAGAAATAGGTGTTCTGAACAAGATAATATCAATTCAAATTCACAAATTATTCAGCAGTGCTACATCATAGGACTGGAAAAGACAACAAAGTTTAGAAATAATGATGAAAATTACTATAAATTTACATGCAGGACAAAAACAGTACATCAAGGATGTTTACCATGTAATATTTTAGCTTATTGTAATCTCTTATACACACTACCCAGTCCTTCTGATTCCTCATATGCCAAACCAAATTCTACTTTCCCAGGATGGTGACAATAGATATGCCAAAAAAATTTCTCTTTGGTAAAAACTCCAGGTTTCTTGATAGCAATGTCGACTAAATATCTAAAACAGTGAAATTTAGGTACAAATTAAACAAACAGTACGTTTGGAACCACAAATTTTGAGAATTGATTTAATTTATAAATGAAATATTTTGTTTGGAAAGTTATAAAATAGGAATTGATTTAATTTTATTCAATTCAATTAAATCAAATCAATTCCATTTTAATGGTTCCAAACACACCCAAATAGAAAGATTAAATGTGGTTTGTGGTAGGGATGAAAAAAAAATCAGGAATGAAAATCATTGTATGCTCGCTGGTAAGAGAATTTTGCATTCCATCTGAAAAAAATTATTCATGGCAAATGAGATTGAAATGTAATATAAAGTTCAAACAAAACAATTTTCAACCTCCCATATTCCACCTTCTTGACCAAGCACCAAGTGAAAATCAAAACCATTTCATTCCACTCCATTTTGCCTTCCCTATTTTCAACCTCTCCTACCAAGCATGCTCTAAATCAATCACTTAACTGGAGACTAGAGAACATCGTATAAATAGTTTGTTAACTAATTAACTAATTATCATTATATCCTACCAAAAAGAGAATAAAAAGTATTTAAGAAAGCAGAAAGAGAGTCATAAGCACTGGGGATTAGACAACGTCATATTAAAAGCTTCATAACTAATTTACTAATTATCATTATATCCTACCAAAAAGAGGATAAAAATGACTCAAGAAAGCAGAGAGTTAAAAGCACTGGAAACTATACAATGTCATATTAAGAGCTTCTTAACTAATTTACTAATTATCACTATATGCTACCAAAAACAGGATCAAAATGATTTAAGAAAGCAGAAGAGAGTAATTGCTTCTTAACTAATTTACTAATTATCACTATATGCTACCAAAAACAGGATAAAAATGATTCAAGAAAGCAGAAAGAGAGTAATAAACACTGGAGACTAGACAAGGTCATATTAAGAGCTTCTTAACTAATTTAATAATTATCATTATATCCTACCAAAAGGAGAATTAAAATGATTTAAGAAAGCAGAAAGAGAGTTATAAGCACTGGAGAGCAGCAAAACCCAACCAACTGTAAAATTTTTCTGGCTGTCTAGCGCTACTCTTTGTGCAACTGCACCAGACAAATTTCAATTGCTGTGATACTCCTTTGAATTTTAAGTTGTGTATTTTAGTGCCTAGATCCCAAGAACGACTGGAACTTTAGGTGATAGACCTTAAATAACAAATGAATAAAATACTGTCTAACAGCATGCCCACTTGTCCCTTCTGGAGCAGTAGAGAAGGGGTAGGGCGACTTTGTATAATGTAAGGGCCAACATAAATTTGGATCAGAAGAAAGGGTATAGCTTAGTACCACATATCAAAAATAGAAATATAAAAGTTAGATATATGTGTGTGTGTCACAAGAAAGCGAAACATACCCCCTCATCACGCTGTTTTCTCAGCTGCTGAATGCTCTCATAAGCTTTTTCCCTCTTCTGAGTAACAGCCGTCAGTTCTTCCTGTAAAGACTGAATATCCTTGTCTATGGCTTTCAGTGCATCATCAAGTTGCTTGATTTTGGACCGAATTGCTTGTCTCTCTTTTTTCACTCCATCCAAATCCCCACCTATAAGCTGCAGTGGAAAATAATTTCTAAAGAACTTCTTGACTAATACACAATTACAAATTCAGAGCACTTGACGAAACAAGAAGCTCCATAGCACAAATAAAAACAAAACTATCTTACCTTAACCTGATCTTGAATGGCTTCTTTATGCCCGATAGAATCTTGTAACTTGGCCCTCATGGCAGCATTAGCAATAACTTTCTCCCTTGTCCCCTCAAGCTGTTTGATTTCTCTAAGGAGTTGTTTTTCCTCAGCCAAGCCAATGGAATGCTCTCATGCTGTATGCGGTATTGTAAGCTATATATCTGCATCCATCAATACATATATGGGAATAGTGGGTGAATGGAGGATAGATGTCAGGATTAGCTACAATACAGACAAAGTGATGTCTGATGAACCCTGCATTAAAAAGAACTTGGACTGATAACATACAACATCATTAAGTTCCTCCTCAGATGAGCATAATCCACCCCGACCCAGATTGTTTGCAGTACGCAGCTTGCCCAGTGCCTGCTGCAGAGGTTCAATCTCTTTTATTTTCTCATCCACGAGACTCTGAAATTGCCTATTGTCATCTCTTAGAGACTTAATCTGAGAAATCAAATCTGCTCGATCTGACTGTGAAAGACAAATATGCAATTTCATTAGATGTCTGTGGAGATGGCAGCTGTTATGTCATGTCACTTTACAAATATAAAGCTTTCATGGAAAGGACAGCCAATTGTTAAGTGATATGCAAGTCCATTATTTTTTTTTTTACATATCAGATAAATTTCCAGATAAAAATTTTTCAGCGGACTTTATTCGACAACAATGTTTCTATGCTAGCCGGCTCTATTTTTGTAAAGATCTCAACATCCATCATTAAACATGCCCAAGAATATGTCATAACATTATATACATCTTGGTCAGAGATTTCCAACCAAATAACTGTTAAAGTGATACAACAATAATAACAACCAAGCCTTATCCCACTAGGTGGGGTCAACAACATGGATCAATCAACACCATTAGGCTCTATCAAGAAACCAAATTTTCAGTAAAACCATTTATAGCATAAGAAAAATCCCATTTATCATATACATAAGTACTTAACTAATCTCACACATAACGGCGAGTTCATGTCCTAAAAACCATATTTACCACTTTAACAAATGCAGCTTTCTGGCACATAATGACTCCTATCAATAGGCTTGATAAGTGTTTAGAGTAGGCAATGTAATATTTGACCAAATGATGGCAAGGAGGGGAGATGAGGAAGAGTTAACAACTAGGTATTTCATTTTTTAGTGAAAAAGTGTAAGTGGACAGGTACTGCAATAATATAATAAAGGCTTGATTAAGTTTTTTGTCCTTATGTCTTCATTTTGTGTTCATTTTAGTCTTCATTTTTTTCAATTTGTTCATTTTAGTTCCTCAATTTACCAATTACATCCTATGTTGCCCTTATGGTGATCCTTCATCGAAATTATCCTGTTAAATATTGACGTGTCAAACAGTTGTTGATGTGGTAGTCTTAAACAAAAAATTCCAACATGACACATCACCATTTAACTGAATAATTTGGATGTAGGTTCATCATAAGGACCTCATTTGAAAAAAAAAAAAAATTAATTAAACCTATAATAAATTTTAAAAAACTAGATAAATTTGTATCCAAAGCCATTTTTCCTAAGGGATGATGCATGTCTGACCTAATACAAAGACAATGCTTGACAGAGGTGGATATGACAAGGAAGAAAATAGGAGTATGTAATTCCCTCCTTCAATTGTCTTCCCAGTTTCAACTCCACTAAGAACAACTTAGATTTTATCAAGCAACCATGATGAAGTATTGTCAACTCACCCGCTTTGCCTTTAGAGACTCAGTGACCTGAAACCGAGCTTGATTTTTCTTGTTAACCTCTTTATCAAGCTGATCAATTTTAGATTTAATGTTGGGATCATCAAAAGGCCGGACCCTGACAAAATAATAAGAATGTATCTGCTTAGGTGCAGGCCACTCCTCAACTGCATCTTTCGGGGCATTGGAATCTGAAACATCATTCCCTTCCACTTTAGCAGATTCATCCTCATGTGAACCAAATTTTATGGGCTCTGCAACCCCCAGATCTTGTTCCAATTTCCCATTTTCCTTTTCATGAGAAACAGATTTGTCTCCTCCAGCGCCGTTCTCTACTGGCCCTTGAACCATCTCAAATCCCACAACTTCAACTGCCATGGCTCCAACTACCCAAGAAATCTAATTCCAAAGCAAAAGACTTCATGTTAATATAGGGATGATTCAGTAGCATGTATAATTCAACAGTTTGATGCAGAGGCTTAATTAGCCGGCAAACAAATGCTAACCCATGAATCAAAAAGAAAAATTTTAGGATCGTTGACCGTGATTACTAATTAACAAAAAACATACACATAAAAAATATAATTAAAAAGAAAAAGCAACAGAGCAAATGCAGGCCAAGCCTTAATTAACGCTGAACACCCTATTTCGTCAATCAATACATGAATTATATTAATTTGATCACAATCAATCAATTTCGAAAGGGAATGTCAAACGGACAAAGGGATCTGAAGACTACCATTTCCATCTCAAACATGCAAAAGAAATCACAAACAACCCAGCTCGGCAGATCATAAAAATCTGGGTTTTGGGTATAGATCAGGCCTCGTTCTATCAAAAACCAAGAAAGCAAATCCGAATCCCAGAAAGGGGAGACAAAGGCAAGAGAAAAATGGGCATGATCCGAATACCTTGAATGACCACTCCCACAATTGACACACCCAGAAGACAAATAATTTGAATACAATACCAGAAGAAAGTGAAAATTGCACAAGCAACAAAAGGGGGGAGAATACCAGTGAGGAGTGAGATAAGCACGAAAAGGATGATTACCCGAAAGAGAGAGCGAAAGAGAACGCAGAGAAGAAGACCCCTTTTGACAAAGGGCCTCCAATCCAATTCCAAAATTAGGAAAATCACAAGAAAAAGAGGAAAAGAATAGAGAGCAAAAAAGAGGCAGAGAGAGAAGGAGAGAAAGAGGAATGGCTATATTTACAGTGTCGCTATTTATGTAGACAAATAGAAAGATGAGATTTTTATTTTTATTTTTTTTCCGGTACAGCAGTGGATTTCGCAATCTTAATTTCTCCAAACAGTAAAAGGTTGGACTTCCGGTTTTCTGCTTTTTTGTACCGTAATAGCATTTTTTTTTTATTTCTGCAATTACACTTTTTTAAAATTATTTGTAAGAATACGCTGATTTTGGACTACATTACAAAATTACCCTCGAGCATGGCGGCTTTCAAGCAGGGAAAAAAATTTCTTTTTAAAATAAAAAACCGTCATTATAGATGACGTTTTCTGATCACCGTAAAAACAAAAATAGAAATCAAGATAAGAAACCGCCAAGGAAAGCGATTTTGCAACACATTAAAAAAAAAAAAACTTGGTACAGTTTTTCACGAGGGAATTAAATGCAAGTTCAAAGTCGCCTTCAGCTAAAGCGGCTTTCAAAGTGGCCTCCAGCAATTTCTAAAATATAAAAATATAATTTTAAAAAATATAAATCAGAAATTGCCTTATCAAAGGGCGGTTTCTAACTTAAAGATAAAAAAATATTTTTTTTTAAGAAACCGCCTTGGAAGAAGACGGTTTTTCAGTACTAAATTTTTAACGTAATCTTATAAATAATTATCAAAAGGCGGAATTTGAAAAAAAAAAAAAACTGCAATTACAGTACAAAAAAGCCCCGTTTTTCTTGACACTCGTATTTTAAGCATTTTTACGTTTTTTTTTTCTTTTTTGGGAGAAAATAGGATTCAGGCCAGAACTTTGTACTTTTGTTTCTGGAGATCATTCGATGCTAAGTGTTTTTTTTTTCTTACTGAAATTTTAATTAATTTTTAAATATTTACTAATTATGAATTATATTTTGTAAATAAAAAATATAAAAGATTATTGAGTACATGAAGGATTATAAAAATAATCTTTTTTAATTGTATCACTTAGTATAGTCGCATCAATTACATTTAACTTTAATTAATACTGGCGTATAAATAGTAATAAATAATAACCCTAAATATAATTAATAGGATACACATTCTTGATATTGATGTATTAAAGTTATAGAAATTTTTTTTTAATAATGTTAACTTTTTTTAAACGATCAATTTAATAATTTTTTTAATATCTAATAAAAAAGTGTTAAATATATATCATATATAATGAAGATTTTTTTATTTAGTCTCTCATTTTATATTTTTTAAAATATCATTTTTTTAATTTTTACAAATTACAATATGAATAAAAATGTTAACTAAAATTATAAAGAAAAGTATGAAAAGTTATTTTTAAAATTTAAATACATAAGAAAATTATAAGAAATTATTTGAAATTATTTTCATTTTAATTTAATTAATTAATTTATAAATATAAAAAATTAATAATTAACTAATTCAAAAATTAATATATTAATTATCAAAAAATAATTATATAAATTAAAAGAGAAAGTACAAATTGAGAGGCATTTTTTTGCTAGTAAAAAATAAAATCAAATACTATATGTGAAACTTAAAAATGATTTATACTTTTTTATTTAATAATTAATAAAATTATTAAACTTATTATTTAAAAATTTTAATTTTTAATATAAATAAGTTTGAGTTTGCAAGAACTTTGATTATTATTTACTAGATCACATAAAAACTGTTTATTTTATATAAATTTTTATCAGACATGATTAAGGTGGTCTAAAGGAGATCCTATAGTGTTTATGAGGTTGAATTTTTTCATAAACTTACCTCTTTTTTCATATAAATGAACTCCAATTACACAAACAATTATGAATGTGTTATGCGTATAAATAGCATTTTTATGTTAAAAATGTGTCCTAATTTAGGGATTTTTTATAAAATTAAAATTGTAATTGTAAAAGATCAATTTTAGTAATAAAAATTGTTTGCATTAGATTTGAAATATTAGAAGATATTATTATTTTAAGTGTCAAATGTGTTGAGTTTAATCGAAATTCTTATGTTAATAAGTACTGGTAGTTTTCTATTATAAATTGTATTAATATTAGAAAGTGTTTATTTCATGATAAGAAATTAATAAATGAAGTTCTAATACAAAAAAAAAAATAATGAAGTTCTTGTTTAATTAGTAATTAATCTACTAAGGAGACTGATGCATGTTTGATTAAATTTTTTAAAAAAATTACTTTTTCAAGAAATTCTCTCAATAAAACTTTAATTATAAATTATTTTAAGTATAAAATAATTAAGTTAATGCAAACACATATTTAGAATGATTGTTAGACAAGTAAAATTTGTGAGTTATAAAACGAGAAAAAAGATTATGAGAGATTTTATTTGGTTTGTGTGTGCTATTATTTTTTAATAAGTATTTATAGAGTGTATGTAAAACAGAAATTTAATGTCTCTAAAAAATTGTTACGTTAAAGAAACTAACCACATTTTTTAGTAAAATAAGTTATATAAAATAAACTATTTTTATTTAACTAAAACAAATGAAAAGTGACAAGGATATAAGACACAGTACAGACGAGAACATCTTTCATAGTAATAAAATAAATTTTAAAAGTGTAATTAACACATTGTAAAAAGTGTAATGTGTTTGATAAGAAAAAAAGTTACGTTAAAGAAACTAATCACATTATTTAATTAGTAAAATAAATTATCTAAAATAAACTATTTTTATTTAATAAAAACAAATGAAAAGTGACAATATAAGACACAGTACAGACGAGAACATCGTAATAATAAAATAAATTTTAAAAGTGTAATTAACACATAAAAAAAGTGTAATTTGTTTGATACCTAATTAGCGTAAATATAGAATATCTGTTTCAATCATTTAATAATGCAAATAAAGAATTGATTAATACAGAACCCTCCTAAGTCATAAATGAAGACTGTTTTTAATGTTATTAATTGTTTTTAAAACAGTTAACAAATGCTGTTAAATATTTGCAATATCAATTACTCTTTTTATTTATTTTTATTTGTCATTTACGATAAATATATAAAGATTAAAAAAATTATTAAATAATATCAATTATAGATAAATATAATTTAATGTAACAAATTATTTTTTTTATTTCATTAATATTTTCTTTCTTTCTTAATTTTACTTATTTCATTAATTCTATCTTCGTTAAAAGATAATGATAAAATTATAAAAATTAATTAATATTTTGTGACAAATTTTTTTTCAAGAGGACATAAAAAAGTAGATGAAGAAAGTAAATTTTAAACAAGTCCTACACTCAAATTAGAAAAAAAAATGAGTAAAGCTACGTAAGCCAAAAAAATAGTCATAATTTTTTATAAAATTTAAATAGATTTTAAGATAATTATTATATAGAATAAAGTGTCACAAACCATTCATTTATCTAAGAATTAATAAATATGCTAATTCATTATGCTAAAAATTCTGATAAACATAGTCGTATGACATTTATCAAAACAAAAAAATCACTCACACAACTATCAATTTGATAATTATATAGATATTACATAATTGTGTATTTAATCGCAAGGGTGTGGCTCAGTTAACAAGTTAAAATTTTAGTAAAATAAATTTTATTTGTAATATAAAAGTTCAAATTTTGTTAAAAAATATTTTGTGAGAAGCATAAAAGAGGTTACACCTTATGAAAACTAAAAAGCATAATTTTATATTTAGTAAATTATTTAAGGATTCAATTCAATGCTTAAAATATCAATTTTTTTCTAAAAATATATTTATTATTACTTTTAGGAAAAATAACACTCAAATTTTTTAAATTTTGAGTAATTTATAAATTGTCATTACAAATTTTAAAATTATCTTAATTAATACTCAAATTATAAAAATTACTTAAATTGATCCTTTTATGCATTATCTATTAAGTCACTTAACGGAAATATGACCATATGACCAGAACATATAATTTTTAATGATGTGACACAATAATTTTTATTATATCTAAATAAATCTGAACTTTTTATTTTAAAAATTATAGTGAAATAATCACGTTACTACATATTAATTTAAAATAAAAATTTTAATTTATTTAGATCTGATAAAGATTATAGTATCGTATTATTAAAAATTACATATATCAGTCATATAAATATTTTTTCATTAAATAACTTAACACACAGTAGATTGAAGGATTAATTTTAATAATTTTTATAATTTAAGTATTAATTATAATAATTTTAAAGTTTATAATGATAATTTATAAATAATTTAAATTTATAAGATCTTTTTAAATATTAATTGAAAATAACTTCAAACAAAAAGTGTTAAATATATATATATATATATATATATATATATATATATATAATTATTGATATCAATAATGGTTGTACCTAATGGTAATTGAGTCATACTTTTAAAAAAATTAAGATTTAAAATTTAAATTAAACATTTATTAAAAAAATTTATTAAATAAAGATCAGTTATGATCGTATTAAAAAATTAATTTTAGTTTATATAAGAGTACTCTTATAAAAAAACAAAAAGTCACTGAATATATATTCAGCAGTTTATTTAAGTAATTGGATAACATTAAAATTTAAATATAATTTTATATTTATTTTAAAACGATAGAGAGACAATATGATTCATTCAATAATATATGTCGATTGTGCATCTAACGCACACATTTTCTGTATTTTGCGTAAGACAGTTTTAGGCATCATGTGATGTGACTCACTGTTTGTCTCAATTCATTTATCATTTATTTTGTTAATATGTGTTTAAATTATTTTATTTTATAATTAAATATTTTATAATTAAAATTTTTAAAAGAATAAAAAAATAATTTATTTTAAAAAAAAAAGCGTTGCCAAAATGCACTTACTGTTTAATATTAAAAGCTTAAAAATTTTGTATTTATAAACGCGTGCGTCGGGGGAGTTTCTTGGCGTGGATTTCAATAAAGATTAAAATGCGTCCGAGATCTGGAATCTCAGAATCTGGACGCGGATCGAAATGAGAGAGGGTAAAAGTACGTAAATGCCCCTCTTGCAGTTTTGTGTTACAGTTTGGATACGGATAAGGATAAGGATAAGCATTCCGCATGAACTGAATTTTGAATTTTCCACCTGCAATTGCCAAATCGGCACGCTTGTACTTTGCTTTTCTATATAGATAATGTGTTTCTATTTTTTATTTTTTTATTTTACGTTTTTTTTCAGATTAATTATTAAAATACTCTAATATTTGTAATGGTAAAAAATCACCGTAACGGGGAAGTTGTCTGTGGTTAAATCGACTTTTCAATTATTTCTTAAATAAAATTTAAAAATATAAGTAAAAAATTATTCTCGGAGGACTAAACTCTTACTTGAAAAAGTTTATAAAAAAAATTTATAAAAAAACTTTGATTCATGTTGCGTGAACTTTTGTTTTTTTATTAAGTTGGAAGTTCATTTTAATTCATGACGATTTTTTAATTGAGTTTCTTAAAATTATTTTAAAAAATTAATTAAGAAGTCAACTATTTTTTTTAAAAAAAATTACAAATTGAATGTGAGAAGTCACCTTATTCTATGGTGACCTCTCACTTAAACAAAATTAAACCTATTTTAGTATATAATACGAGAGGAGAGGTATATTGATAAAAAAAAAAAATACATTATTTATATAAAAAAAGCCTTGTACTTTTCGTTATTTATATAAAAAAATGCATTTATTATTCCCTCTCCTCTGCCATTGCCAATATTTAATAGTTTTGCTCTTTTAACTAACATGATCAATATTTAATAATATAATATAAACAATTGTCGAATATATTTATAAATATCTTAAATTTAATATAAGTAGAAGTAATAAAAATTAATATACTATTATTACTCATTAAATTGACAAATTATTGATCAATAATAATAATAATACTATATCAAAATTTTTTATTACAAATTGTGTAAAATTTCTCTAATTAAATTGATTGTGCTACGTTGTTAGAGGAGATTGGCTTGGCGCAGGCTGTCTAGGGGTACACTGTGTCAGTACAGCATTTGAATGGTTTTTTTATGACTGGCTTTTGTTTGGTTTGTTACCAAAATTACTATAATGGTTAAAATAATTAATTCTAACAAATTTGTTAGTTATAGAATTGATTTTGAAAGAAGTAAAATTTTTTTACGTTTTCGGTGAATAAAATTGATTTTAAGTATAAAATTTATAAAATTTTAAAAATATACCTATAATTATATTTCAAAAATAATTTTACTTCAATTAATTTTTAAAATATCATTCTCAAGCATAAATCAACTCTATCAACATCAATGCTTTTAAAATTAAATCAACGAAAATTTAAACCAAAACAGACCCTAGAGGTGGATGTTGATTGAACATCCACACCCTACAAAGATAAAAAAACGAAAGCAACTACAATCAACCATGACTTGGAACTAAATCAAATTAATTAGGATTAGTGATTCAGTTTGAGGAATTCCCTAAATTTCTAGGGTTTCTGTAGAATTTGAGAATCAATGATTATTGATATAGTTTTAATTTGAGATTCAGATCGACTTTTGCCTTAACTGAGATTAAATTCTTTCTTTTAAGTAAATTTAAGAACACACCTCCATTACCATCTAATGCATAGAAGAAATAATTTTCTTAAATACTGACTGAAAGTTCGATTTCAAATTAGTTAAAACATGAAACATACGTCCTTTGCATTTGGTCAACTCCTTTATAAATAATATTATGTGCAAATGTCATGAAAGTAAATTGCGGAATAGTGACATGTAAATATCAATTTTCAAGTCGCATACAAAACCTATGAGATTTTTATTTGTTTATATAATAAAAATATTTTTAGAACAGCTTTTATGTCACTAACTCTGTCTAGACGATTATAAGAGCTCTCTTCTCCATCGACATGGTACACTTTAAAAAAATTAATAATCTTATATACTGACCTAAAGTTTAAACTCAAGTAATTAATAAAGAAAACAAACCTCCTTGATTATTAAACTAACCTTTCATTGCAAAACAGTTGAGAATGCCACTACTTTGTTTGAAGTCTGAACATTTTTCTTTCCCCAAAGCCGTTAAAATACTCATAATTTGTTTTAACTTTGAAATCTATATAGTCAACATCAATTTTACCTCATAGCTAAACTTCAAAACACAGAATTTGAACATGCAGTTCATACGTTCCTCCTCCTCTCAACATAATTTTCCTCACGACTTAATTTGAGGATGACAACTTAAATGACCTTAACATCTCAAAAGGTATAATATTATTACCTGCGAGAATTAGGCCTCTGTCCTCTAATCCCTCCAGACTCTGAATATACGAAAAAAGACTACCAGCCTTGCTCCTACTCGGAAAGTGCAGTAGTTACCTAAAAGAGCTGAATCCAAAATCATTATTAAATATAATGACATATATTGCTTGAATTGAATATGATCTCCAACACAGCATTGACACTTGAGATACCTGAGGCATCAAAATATTACCAAAATCAATTATCATCCCTCGTAGAGACATTTTACAAAAAAAAAAAAAAAACCCATCAGATCAATCCTCTGGAAAACCCAGGAATCTATTTATAAAATTGGCAACAGGTGTAGCATCACCAGGAGAGTAAGGAAGGAGAGAATTTAAATCCATATCTGCTATAGTTTGATGGAGTGTTTGAGGACGAGCACAATACAGATGTTTTCTGTCTGCAAGTTCTTCTGCAAGCTCACTCTGATGATTGTCCATCAAATCTTCGTTCACAACCACAATTAAAGGTTTACCCAGCCGCAACGTCTCAAATATGCTACCTGACCCTGCATAAAATCAGAACAGTTACACACCTCTAGCCCCAGATTATAATAATTATTATTATGGAGTTCACTTGAGTTTTCCTTTTATCATGCATTCCCTTTCTCTTTTGATTTCCCCATCAAAATACAGCAACCCATAAGAAGAAGCAAATTCATGCGTTTCTTTCAATTTATTGTTTCCCACAAGATTTTATAACAAAAAACCAAAGAGCATTATAACACTGCTTTCTACAAGGCTTGTAATGGAATAACCCTCCCTGCCAATCTCATCTGATAAAACCCACTTTAAATAACATACAACAAACCACCTTCATTCATTCTGAAACTCATAACATGCTTTATGAATCTTGTGACTACTAAAGGAAATAATGATATATAGAATAATGTCCGACTGATTGAAGGTATTGGATAACATGTCCACATGTATCATAATATGGACCTAGTGGAATGCGAACAATGTGGCCAACTCATGATGAAACGCAATGAAAGGATATAGAAGTTTCAGAACACATAGAGGACTTAATGCAGAAAGGCCTAGGGGCAGCACATTTAGGAATAGGAACATATCCGCTCACACACTTGGTGTTATCAACAACTCAGCAACCATTTCACCTTCATATATATTTTTTGTCATCACTCATTACGCCATACCCTCATTTTAATCACTACAAGCCCCTGTTATTTCTGGAGGATTTCATAGAAGAAAATATTATCATTTTCTCTTGTGAACGTGATTGAAAAATCTTCCTCAACTACAACTCATCACTTACACCAGCTTGGCAGCTTGTGATGACAGTTGCCACTCATTTCTCATTTTCTTTTTCTTTGCTCCCCTACAATGATAAGTCACACAACTGAACCCCGTTTCATTTGAACCAATACTTTTTTCTCATCCAATTTAATTTTAAAGGAAAAGGTTATATAACCAAAGAGTATTAACATGACAGATAACACTCCTCCATGGATGGGAGAGTAGAATACAAGCCACCAAGAGCAAGTAAAAGATATATACCAGTATAGACTTGTAGACTTGAGAATTATACTGTGTCTATAGTTCCATAATTAGTGACAAAGCGTGCAAAAGACAATCTGCAACAAACATACCTGCGTGGCTGATGACAAGAGAAGCTGATCTGAGATGGTCCGCAATACTGGATGAAAAAGTGAAGTAGTCTACAGTCAACGAACCATCTCCTTCAGACTACAACAAAAAAGCTACTAATAAGAATAAGAAACTCCGAAAAAACAGAAGTATCTGCTAAAAAAACTTCAAAGAAGGCAAGTTTATCTGCAATTATCTACAAATATAAAGTAAGTGTATGTTTAGATTAATTTATTTTGTACTTAAAATAATTTATAATTAAAATTATACTGAAAATGCTTTTGAAAAAAAATAATTTTTTCCTAAAAATTAATCAAAACTAAATGTGCACTAAGTCTAAGAAGCTCATTCAGCAAATCTTTCAAGTGACAATTCGTAGCCCATTTCAACACAATTTGGTTTTAAAACCTACAGAACATCAAACTTGAGTAAAAATGAAAAATGCACAACCAAAAAAGGCACTTTGCCAAGACATTATTACACAAGAAACGAAACAATTAAAAAAAATAAAGAAAGAAAGAAAGCTGTGATTTGCCTGAAAACGTCTGAAACAACAACCTTTGTAGGAACATACGATCCACGACCCATTTGAATGAGAAGGTGGGTGTACCCTTTCGCCACTAACTCTTGTTTAACATTCTGGGAATCCACCGCCCTCACAAGAGCATCAAAACGAGTTGTCCCTACAGTTACGAAAACCACATTTCTCGTCTTATCGCTGCCATCCTCGTCCCCCATTTAGGCGCGCCGAGCTTGAAACCATATTGTAATCAGAAACAACAATTAGGGTTTAGGAGAACCGATTAGATCGCTGAACCAAGCATCACAACAGAACCAAGGAACAAAAACGCCGTACCTTAGCACACTGTCGCGGGCAAAGGAAACGAAACCAAGGAGGATTTCTTCCTGCTGCGTGTCGTGAATCGTGATGCCTGATGCGTAATTGGGGATTCGCTGGAGGCTGCACCGGGTGATTTCCGGAATTGGGCCGTTGGGTTTGTGGGCAATAGGGCTTCCTGCTAATGGCCCAAGTCCAATAGCTTCCTGAATTGGGCCAAAAAAAATTTACGTAATCATTCTCAGCCCGTTTTGAGAATATACATGGGAAGAGATTTTTTCAGTTATTTATTTAAATATGGTGACAAAACAATTTATTTTTTAAATATTATTAATTTCTTTTAGATACACATTAGACACTTGAAACAAAATTTTTAAAGCATTACAAGATCCAAAACTAAATTTAACACTAAGCTTTTAGTATTAAAATTTCAACTCTACCAAAAATACATTTAAGCTTGTGGCCTAATAACAAATGCTTACTGCCTTGAGAAGTTGCACCTGATATCGATCTTAAGATAGATCCTTCCCCCTCCTCCTGCCCCAAACCCCACCCCCTCCCACCAAAAAGAAAAAAAGGTTGTATTTGCTAATTTTGGATTTTTTTTCCGAGTAGTAAAAAGGGTAAGAGGCCCAAAGAAAATAATAATGGGGAGTAACCTATCCATGTCTCCCCTTTCCTTTCTTTTCTATTTCTTTTCTTTTCTTTTTTTTTTCCTTGTAGATACTTTCAAGCATAGCACAAAGAAAGTTTGACTTTTCATTTCGTTTGTTAATATAATTTAATTTTTTTGAATAATCTAACATACATAATTAAATAATAATATAAAAATTTTAAAAATAATATATTTATTAAAATAATTGTTTCTTTTCTATTTTTTTTAAATAAATTATTTTAATTTTTAACTAAATTATTTTTATTATATTATTATAAGATTAATTTTTTATATACGATTGTGATTAATTTTTAATTTAAAAATCTTTTTAATAAGTATTTATTTTAAAATTTAAATTTTAGTCATTTTTTAAAAGTATAATTTATTTATCATCATAGCCTTGCACAAGGCAAAGATTTAATTAATATAGTCAAATGTAAGAATAATGTTATAAAGTTAGAAAAAATAGTTATAATTTTTAATAAAAATTAATTAAAAAAATTATTAAATAGAATGAAAGAATAAATATTATTCACATATTAAATAGTTAACAAATATATTAAATTATTTTATTAAAAATTTTAATAAAAAATCTGACCACATAATATTTTCTCAAATATAAGTGTGTTATTAATTCTTCACAATATCAAAAATAAATAAATAAATAAATCTTCAAATTTATGCAATTTTCAGTGTTATGCTGTATCTGTCTTCTATCCAATAGAATACCAAATAAAATCAAGAAATTAAATTATTAAAATCCCCCCTCATGTCGTCGTCACGTATGACGTCATACATTGAAGTTGTACACTGATATTTTAAATAATCACTCCTTTTCTGTTTGTGGCAGGATCATTTGAATCTAAACACAAATTGTCATAACTTATGACCATTTAAAGAGATTTTTTAATAATAGAAATTTTTTTATGTGTTTAATATAAGAATGTTGGACGTAGCTGAACGTGGATGTGTCATATAAAAACAAAAAAAGACATGTGACAAAAGGAAGACATATTCTAGAAATTAAGTTTAAAAGTGGATTAATTTAATTTTTGAAAAAATCTGCTTTTTTTTTTTTGGGAAAGGCCTATCTCGCGGATCGTTGTGGCATATTAATTGCAAGGGTGGGTTTTCTTAGCAAACAGCTCTCGGACAGAAAGAAACGGGCATGCAACTATATGCCATAGAACGTAGCGGAGTCAAAGAGGAAAGTACATATATGCCCTTTCTCCATTTGCGTCCCACATGCTCTATTTAGACTTTTTTGTGGTGAAGCTGGTTGACTTATGGTGGCACTAGAATTGCACAAACTTATCAACTGCTCAATTCAATTAAACTCTAATGTATTACTCTCAAAACATATATGATAATGTTATTATTATCATCACCTAATGTCATTAGATCATTGAGTACTTTTGCTTCTTAGGTATCTGCTTGGCTTCCAAACCCTACAATTTATTAGCACATTGAATTAATTAGAGACACATACAAGTGGAGTCAAAAGTCAAAACTTTGATGATGTTTTCAATTTACCAAATGCAAATCATAAATGGGATTCAGACTTTTGGAGTCGGTCACTCCTATACTCATCTCATGCTGAACCCAACCACAAACACAACTTTTCTTACTATTTACGACCGACGTTTAACGATTATCTGTTACATATTATGCTCATATTAAAGGAAATTTTTTATTAACTTAATGTTGATTCATTATTAATATAAAATTTTAAATTAATTTTTATATAAAATTTATTCTAACATTTATTTTTAAATTTTAAATTAATAATTTATATTTAAAGTTTAATTTTAATTAATTATCAATATAGTTTTTAAATAAATTTTAGGCTAATAATTTAAAATTAAATCCTCATATTTAACTACATTGTTACATGTAAACTTTATAAAACTTTATAAAATTTTAATAAAATGATTATTTTCCAATGCACGAAGGGTGATGGATATGATATGATAGAAACATTTAGAAAAAAGCTACGAAGTCAGTTAGTAGCAAAGAGTTTGAGCAGTTTGTAAAAATTAAAAGGTCATAGGTTTAAGAGAAATTATTAAATAAGTATTTTAATAATTAATATATGTTATTAATTTTTTAAAAAATAATATATATTTATAATATAACTAATAAATTTTATATATCTTAACTATGTAATAAAAAATAAGCAATACTTACCGAGTACTACTATTGATTACCAAACTTCTTTTCATGAAACTTTACGAATGAATTGGCATAAGAGGTAAGAAATGATTTTAAAGTCAATAAACCCTGCATGGAACAGAAATCAGGGGAGAGTAAAAAAAATCAACGGACAATGTTTATTCGTTAACACATTTCGTAAAATTCTGCTGATGACATTTTTCATTATTCTTCTCGAGGTTTAAACCCCTCTCTCTCACCATTCTAAAAAAAGGCAGAGAAGAAACACAGACAAAAACTGACGAATGCAACAAACGTACGAGCGAAAAAAGGAAAAAAAAAAAAAGAAACTGAGCACGTAGCATAAAAGAAACAGTTGTAATTGCTTGTATCGTCTTCGGTCAAGACAAGAGCCTCGGAGTAACAGAAAAGCCTAAGCTCAAGTTGAAGAGACAACGGTGTTTGAGGGAGGGGAGAGAGAGTTTCTAATCAAGCTGAACCACTTTCTCTTACGCGTATAATAATTATGAAATACTCACAAACAAACGTTCTCCTTACAACGAAAGAAACCCCTCCTTCCTTTTATTAAATCTCCCTCTGAATCTTCCATTTTTTAGTCTCTCTTTCTGTCCCCTCTCTCCTATGATTCTTAATTTGTTCTCTTCTCATGCATCAGAAACAGGTTTGTGTCTTGTTTTTCTTTCTGTAGTAAATTGATCAGCGTGACACAGATTATGATTATGTTAACCCTTTCATTCATTGTTTGTATCTTACATATTTGAGCTTAGATTCAGCCTTATCTTCACCATGCAGTTTCGTTTCCTTTTCCATTATATTGTTTTGTCTTTCTGCTGTTCAAATGGTTCAACCAGAAAAAAAAAATGAATTTTTTTTATGTGGGTTTTGTCCATTTTTCCGTTTTTCTCTGTTTCCTGTGAAGATCATTTTCTTTCCAAGCCTTTTTTTTG
Organism: Castanospermum australe; assembly: GCA_019955255.1. Classification (NCBI taxonomy): domain Eukaryota; kingdom Viridiplantae; phylum Streptophyta; class Magnoliopsida; order Fabales; family Fabaceae; genus Castanospermum; species Castanospermum australe. The sequence continues at coordinate 186,133 of NSJW01000359.1, forward strand.
GGGAGCACATCTATTGTTCTTCTCTAATAATATTTTATAATTGCATGAGCTGAAATTTATCTTGATTTATCCCAGCTGATTCAACGATTTGTTCTAGATCGTTGTTTTTCTATCCATTACGTTACTATCACCGATTTCATTCGGGCAGGTTTCTTTTTTATTTTTTCATTATTTTTTAATGGTTCATCGGCAAGAACAAGTACAGTAATTGTTTAACTTTCTGTAGTTTTATTCTTTTGCCACTTTTTTGTCGATTTTCTAATGCTCAAGATTTGTCTCCTTCTGATCCTGTTATAACTTATAAGTCATGCATGCTTACGTAGTTATCTGCCACTTTTGGTCATTTATTTCACAAATTGTCAGTTTCTTTTGATCGGCACTTAAACTCAACCTGTTTGGTTTCGGAAACTGTAATTCCTTTGTTTATTAAAACAATTAATATCATACTTTATCTCTTGAATTTAATATTATTTGTTGTTGTTGTTGATTCAACAGATACTTTTCAAAGGCAGAGAGCACTGAGAAGATACACGTAGAGGATCCCATATATGTTCAATTTAGTGGCTGCTGGATGGTGAATTGGCAATCTCTATTTCAGGGATTCATGGACTCCAGAATGTGAGCATTTGGTAAGAGCCCATGATAAGTCTCAGTGATGGGGTCCTTGAAGATGGAGAAGAAATGGGTATTTCCTCTCACTATGATCTCTGCTGTATGCATGTTCTTCCTGGTCACATCCTTCAACATGGGTCTCATCTCTTCATTTCGCACCTTCAATTCACTGTTCCTCTTTCACCCATCTCGTCTGGCCATAAACCAAACTGCCCCAGTTTTTGTGGAGACCAAGATTTCCCCTGCTCCAGCTCCTGCTGGACCTGCAATTCCTCGCTTTGCTTATCTGATTTCTGGCTCAAAGGGTGATTTGGAAAAGCTTTGGAGAACTCTTCTTGCTCTCTATCATCCACTGAACCATTACGTTGTTCATTTGGACCTTGAGTCGACGCTGGAGGAAAGGTTGGAGCTTGCTTCTCGAATTGAAAGAGAGCCTGTCTTCACTGAAGTTGGAAATGTTTTCGTAATTACAAAAGCTAACATGATCACTTACAGAGGACCAACGATGATTGCTAATACTCTTCATGCTTGTGCTATTCTGCTCAAGAGAAGTAAGGACTGGGATTGGTTTATTAATCTCAGTGCTTCAGACTATCCCCTTGTGACACAGGATGGTTAGTTTGTTATCTAAATGATTGTTTCAATAAGCTTTTTGTTCCCATTCAAAACTTTTGAGGGTTGCAACTTTTTTGGCTCAATGATTGTTAGACTGATATGGGTAGATAATTTGTGCAGATCTACTATATACTTTTTCAGATATAGATAGAAGCCTTAACTTCATTGAGCACACGAGTCGTTTAGGATGGAAGCTGTAAGTTTCTTTTTTCTCCCTCTCCCCGACAACAGAAACAACCTTGGTATATAGATAATAATGAATTGTCCCCTCCCCCTGACATATGCAACCTTGATTTATACATAATGATGAATTGAACCATACTGTGCAGGGAGAAACGAGCAATGCCTTTAATTATAGACCCAGGGCTTTACAAGTCAACCAAGTCTGAAGTATTTTCGGTCGGTCCTAAGAGATCTTTGCCAACAGCATTTAAACTATTTACTGGTTAGTTTTTCCCTTCAAACCGTTATTTCTTTTTGTTTTTTGGTATACTTCAAACCTTTATTTCTTTGTCCTTGCAATAATTGATCACTTTTTGAAAGGTTCTCAATCATATGTTCCAGACAATACTTTTTTAATTCATAAGATAAGATCTCTTTCTGCTCTCATACCTCAATAAGTCATTCAGTTCATTTAATTGTGAGGTGCATCAACTGGCTAGTAGTACAACTTATTTAAGCACAACTGTAATATATGTATATGTAATTTCAAAACTTGTGTTCTACCGATCAGGAAAATGTGCTTGTTTCATGAAAGATTCTCCTGTTGCATCAAGAATTTTTTTTTTTTTTTGGGGGGGGGGGAAGATTAAACAATCTTAAGCCTAGTTTTCATGTCAAACATTTTTACAATATATTTTTCCTCTTTTAGTGAACACTGAACACCAAAGTCCAAATATGGTGATAATTTACCCTAGTGTCTCCTCTATGAGCTGATGTAACTCTGCTGCTTAGTCTTACTAATTACTGAAGTATCAATTTTAGAAGTCTCCTGTGTCGGCTATCCCTTATCACTGAGTTGCTTACATTTCTTTGAGGCTGAATTTATTCTAATACCAGGACTAATTTTTCATACTTGAGCAGTAGCTTGAGTTTCAGAATTTCTAGTTTCATGTGTGCTTCATGATGTCATCCCCCATTTTCAGAAAGACTGATTCCTGGTTTTTCATCATTTTCCCCTTCTGTTACATCTACTTTGCTTTCCAAAGTTTTTTCATTGAATCATGTTAGCTACATTGCAGGTTCAGCATGGACAGTTTTATCACGGGCATTTGTAGAATATGTTGTCTGGGGTTGGGATAATCTACCAAGGACCCTTCTCATGTACTACACCAACTTTGTCTCCTCCCCTGAAGGCTACTTTCAGACTGTTGCATGCAATGCACCAGAATTAGCTAAAACCGTAGTCAACAGTGACTTGCACTATATTTCCTGGGACATCCCTCCTAAACAGCACCCTCATGTCCTTAACATCAATGACACAGACAAAATGATTGCAAGCAATGCTGCATTTGCTAGGAAATTCAAGCAAGATGATCCAGTCTTGGATGTGATTGACAAAAATTTACTACACAGGAGAAAAGGACTATTCACCCTCGGTGGTTGGTGCTCTGGCAAACCCAAATGTTCCAAGGTTGGGAATGTTTACAAGATCAAACCTGGTCCGGGATCTCAAAGGCTTCGTCGCCTCGTAGTTAGGCTAACTTTGATGGCTAGATTTGGTCAGAATCAGTGTAAATAGATCCTATGGGGAACTTTCATGGTTGAAGGTGGAAGAGTCAGAGATATGCAGATTACTTTTTTATGAGCCAGACATATCATTCTAGCACCCAGTTGGAGGGACAGAACTTTGAGGTTGGAGTGCAACTGCAACTCATCATAGCCTGTCAGGCATATCAATCCCACATATGAACTTAGCCATAGTTGCCACCATATTCAGTACCAAAGATGACATGAGGGTCATCTTTCTTTCTGTATGTCCTATTTACGTAAGAGCTTACAATTTACACAATATTTTGCAGCATCAGGATTCTGACTTCCATAGATTTTGATCTATTGTTGCTTTACTTCATGTTTCATGATTTTCTTTTCTGCTTCCTACATACTACAGATATTTGCATCAATAGATTTTAGGCTCAGTCAGCCATAGACTCTGCAAAACACTTATAAATCATGATCAACAATTCAGTGGATTACCAAAATTTGGGATTTTTTATTTTTTTTTTCCAAGTTTATTGTCAATGATTAGAGGCTTGAACAACAATCCAGGGAATCTCAATTCAGAGATTCTGGGGAGAAACATTTCAGATTCCTTTGATTTGCAATTTTGCATCAATTTGCATTTAAAAACTTTCAAACAACTAGAAGAGGAATTGCGAGAAATTTGTGCATGAACAGTGTCCATGTCACAAGTCACAGCATATGTGAAGCCCACAACAGTGTACTTATCATTGACAATGTATCATATATGAGTTTATCTTACTTAAAATTCACATGTCAAATATTTACTGAATAAATGTAATACTCTAAGAATATATCAAAATTTCACGAAGGAGAGAGGAAAAGGAAATGGGATAGGAAGGTGCATCGAAGAGGGATAGAACCCTCCCCACTAAGCATCAAAAACAACAGGTGCACCGCTGAGCTACAAAGCTCGTGCTACCATGTGCTGGTCTTTATTCTTATTCTTTCTTAACAAACCACTCATTCCCCCACCAAAACCCCCAGTCATATCATCATATAGAAGTATTCACAGAATGGCATAATTTATAAAATATTTATTAACTTCTACATGAATTCATATGTTAGTTTTTTTTTTTGGGGGGGGGGGGGTGGGATTGGGGGCATTAATTCATACGTTAATGAAGCGTTCTTATATTGGCTATGTTTGGTGAAAGTTGCTATGTCTATCATTTATTTATTTATTATTAGTCTTTACAATAAATATTTAACGTTTGTAAAATATAATTAGTAATCAATTAATATTTAGTAACTAATGCAAAGTATTAATACTCTTAAAAAAAGATAGATACCAAAATAATCCTCACATTTAATAGTAATAAAAATAAGAATGTGAGGAATAGACTCTTAAAAGGTGAAAAATGACAATACATTTAGATTTATAATGTCTCTAAAATATATAGTCATTTTCGGCCTTTTCTTATTTTCATTCATGCTAAGTGAAAATAAAAGCAAACTATTGTTAGTAGGGATTTGATAGGCACACATTGATGTGTGCTTCAACTTAGTAGTTGTATGAGTACTTAGTTATAAGAGTTCCAATCTTCAAGCTGTCAATGAAAAAATGAAAAAATGAAAAAATGAAAATAGAGACCAAGAAAATATATAAGAATGTAATGGGAAGGGAGTGGGCCATTGCATGACTAAATTCATTTCACTTACTTTATATTAGACAAATAACGAAAATAAGAGTAAAAAAATTTTTGTAAAAAGTCGAGAAAGAAAATAATATAGCTATTTTTAAATATCAATTTAATATCTACTTTTATTAGCCTGTAATATATTAATATATTTAACAATCTTTGAATTAAAAAAAATGATATTTTAAAAACTTTTCAAGGAAAAAAAAAATGAAGATTGAACACCTCTTATATCTCTCATAATAGTAGAAATTTGATAAGAGAACATTCAAAGAATTAGAGCTTGCCAAATTAGAGCCCATAAAAATGTATCTATAAATTGAATATGGATCATAACGTAACAAAACCTAACAAAGATTTTCACCTTTTCTTTCAATATAGAATTTTATCTACAGAACATTCTTAAAGAGATCAATCTCACTCGTCTCTTTCCCTGCTTCTGCTATTGATCTAATGCAAAAAAAATTTATGTTACAACTTAGTGTATATTTGATATGAGAGTAAAAATAAGAACAAATTTTTCATAAATAAGTTTTATATACAATTTTCTATACAAAACTCATCCATAAAAATTTCATCCCTATTTTTATTCCACATCAAACATACAAGTAATAATTATGGTTTTTGTGTACCCTTCCCTATAGCCTTTCCTGGCAACAGAAGCTAAGCATTGAACAAGGCTTCTGTCACCTCATGCACAGCAAACTTTGTATCTTTGTAGGCAGCAGAGTGCAGAGTAGAGGCCAACTTAAACCATCTCCAGAATTTTGACATTCCCTGTGGAATTTGCAGCAAGTACGGTGGAGGACTGACCACGCCAACAAACAGAAGAGATGAACTGTGCAGTGTCATCCACTTCCTGCCCAGAAATTGGGTCCATGTTGCCAAACTTGAATGATAATGCTGGCATGGGAAAAGCCTTATGGTATATGAACACCTAATCCACACAGAATATGACCTTCAGTAATACAGCAAAATCGAAGAGAAAACACTTCAAGTGCATGTTTGGATTATCTTATTTTGTATTCAAAACAACTCATAATCAAAATCTTACTGAAAAACCTTTTGAAAAAAGACGATTTTTTCCTAAAAATTAAGCTTTACCGAATATGCATAAGCTTGGGTCCATTAGTCTAAAACCACTAATAGGAGGGGCTATCTGCTCTTTGCTGCATATTAAAACCTTGTGTTTTTAAAGAATGCCCATATCCCCTAACTAACCGTACCATATTAGTTATGGGTATTGTTGCTACCTATAGAGTAGATAATGACTTCTGTTACATTATTAGGATTATTATTGTGTTGGGAGTATTATTAGGATGTGCTTGCACAAGTTGTCCTACATTTGAACTTTACCTAGAAAAAGGTTTGTGTTAGGATTAGGTTTATATTTATAAGGTTTGTGTTTTGTAGCACATCACAATTATTCAGAGTCATATCAGTGAACTATATTCTCTCTGTTCTCTCCTCTAATCCCTAAATTTCAGCAACTTCATTTAACAATATCTATCAGAAAGGTACAGGCAAAAGCAATATTCTGACAACACATTTAGAAAAATATAATGAAAGGAACTCAATAACAATTATATACCAAATATTTCTGATAAATTAATGAAAAAGGACATATGAAATACCTCATTTGTCTCTGAACCAGTAGCAATGTAACCATCAGATACTGACAACCCCACGAAGTTCTGCAACCAAAGGGAGATGAATCAGCAATATATCATCCCACGAAAAATTAAAACATTGAATACATAAATTTTGCTGGAAATTAATTATTAATGGCCCAAATTTTGCATATAATTCTCGTACACTCACTATATAGTCACTTAGTCAGGCCCACCAATTACTTTTCAACAAGATATGAATCTCAAACATCACAACAAGATGAGCTATTACATGAACAGGGATTACAGGAACACCCTGATATCTCCATAGATATTGAACCAAAAGAAAAAAAATAAAATAACAGTATACCACTAGTCCATGAACAGGCAATTGTCAGTTTGTCACACGGTAAGAATGGCATGGGTTATACTCATGGTCATTGGAGCCTCCTATTGGGTTGTTTTTAAAGGATTAAAATGACTAATGATTAATGAAATTTTTTTCCACCTCTCGGTAAATTTGGATTTGGATGAAGGCTCCTGAATCTGTCAAAAGCTAAACAGAAGCTCAACCACAATGAAAAGGGAGGGCATAGCAATGCTTTAAATAACCTATTCATTTTATATATGAAACAATTCATTTAGAAAAGAATGTGATTAACTATTTCCATTTGTAGATGCATATACATTTTAGAGTGGCCCAATGCACGAGGCTATCATCACTGTGGGATCTGGAAAGGGTTAGATGTCTGCAGCCTTGCTCCCCTGGCCACAAGGGGAGAGGCTGTTTCTATGACTTGTATCTATGACCCCCAGATCACAAGGCAGCAGCCTTACTGTTGTGCCAAGTCTCACCCTCTTCCAGATTCTAAATAATATTCATAAAAAATATCCGTGTTTCTCTTTGCAGTTTTCCTCAAGAAACTTATGATTCATAAAGATGGAAGCTGAACCACCAAATTCACTGGTTAAAGAGGTTCTAATAAACTTCTAAGGTAGACTGTCAATATGCATACTACACTAGATTTTTTTTTTTTTGGTTTTGCTTCATCACTGCAGACAGAAACTGATTTTTATAGAATCAAAACCACCCCATTTTATGTCATGATCATGACAAATGTGAGGGACTTGAGACAAGAGTTACAAGCATATTGACCAAGAAAGAAGTTTTATATCCTAAGAGTCTAGAAGGATGTATTAGAGAAAGACTCGAGCAGTTTATATTAGCAAGCTCATGACATAACATATGATAATAGGTAAGTCTTTAGACGTTAGTTATCTTCGCATGGGCAATAATCTTTTAGTCCATGGTATTTTACAATTTGCTTCATTTTTTTTGGACAAAAAATAGCTATTTATTTATTTATTTATTTATCGTCCTCCCTATATGATTTGCTCAACTTTATCAGGTATTGTTTACAGGATGAAAGTATATGAGAAACCATAATGAAATAATCCCTTGGGCAAATATAATTGAAATTTCATATATTAGAAAAAGACACAAAAATTAGTATGATCAACAAATGTACCTTAACATTCATGTGACCTGTGAATGATTGAATCGGTGAGTCTATAACTCGAGAAGCACACATAGACAAATCCCAAAGCTTTAAAGTGTTATCTGTGGATGCAGAGACGAGGTTCACAGTGTCTACAAACTTGATGTTGCTCACTGTTTTATTATGTCCAACTAATGTACAAAGAGGCATTTTTAGGTTGCGAAGATCATAGTAATATATTCGATGATCTGCTGAACCAAATGCAATGAAACGAGCACAATCCAGGGGAAACTGAACACAGCATACATTTGCCTTTGTTTTGATGGTACCAACACTAACTCCCTGCAGTAACAGCCCAGGTGAGAGAAACAACTCATTATACATCAAGAATTAAATACAAAAAGCATGCAATAGATGACTGCAGTACGTTTAGTTTCAAAGCTGACATCCACCAAGTGCAAAAATGGAATTGCCTGATTGATACTCCATAGCTTAACAGAACCGTCATCGCTCCCACTTGCCAACATTGTTGGGTCTGCTGATGAGAAATCAATGGACCATACCCGCCGCTCATGCTCCCTCATTTCAGAAAGTACTTGACTTCTTGTCACATCCCATAACTGAACAAGATAAGAAGTAAGTTACATACAATATTGTTACAGAAATCACACACAACCGATCATAGGTGTTGACCTACCTGTACAACACCTTCAAAGTTACTTGAAGCAATTTGACTTTTGATGTAAGTATTCCAACATATACTGCTCAACTTTGACCTGCTAGCCATTTCCACTACTGGATAGTGGATATCACGGTCCTCATTTATGATTGTGTCACATTCAAAAACTTTAATTTTCTTATTTACACCGGCAGTAGCAAAAAATTCTCCATTACGATCAAAACTGAGAGAGCATACTAGGTTGGATGAATGTAAAAGATCTCCTTGCTTCAGGTCAGCCTTAACCTTGAGCTTACTGAAAGATAGGTACTTGCATAAACCCTCAAGGAAAGGATTTATCCAGGCACTTTTACCCTCCCTGCACTGATCTTTTGATGCTAAGTGATTGATGCAACTTCTTTCAGTCACAACAACAGACCCTCTACCATCAGTTGCTATAGGTGGATGTCTAATCACTAGTTTCCGTGATGAATAAGAAGGTCTGCATCGTGTTAAAAAGTATGCTGACTCTAGTTTCTTAAAGTTCTTCATTAGCCGTGAACTTTTTGAAAGAAGACTTCCTTGATTTTTCTGATCATCACCTATGTTATCATCACATCCCTCAAGGATGTTAACACGCAGCCCCGTTCTGACTCGTTTTCTGTTCCCTAGACAAGCAGAATCCTCACTATCAATAACTGTCGTGGATGGGAAACTTGATGCTGAACAATCATCACTCCCTAGTTCAGTGCCAGTTATCTCTTTAAATATAGTTTGCTGCTTGGTCACTTCTTCAATATCTGAACACAGAAAAGAGACAGTATGTTGCAACTTCTCAGCAACTTCCTGTTTTCTTTGTTGAATTAACAAAAGGAATTCTAGCAACAACTCCTGACCCTCTATCCTTTCTTTAAGTTCTATGGCTGCCTCACGTTCTTCCATATCATCTCTCTCTTCATTAAGGAACTCACTCTCCAACAACTCCCTGCTACACAAGGAAACAAATGTTTTAAAAAATATCTTCTAAGTTTATTACATAATTAAAAATGCTTTGATCAATAAGGATCTTGATTCTTAGAAACTGTTGTGGATGCTTTTCCATATAAAGACAGAGATACTCAAGCGATTGAAATTACAAATGCTGATTGGGCTAGGTCTCATTCAAATAGACGTTTCACTTCATGATACTGTGTTATTATAGTTATTGGGGGCAACTTCGTATACTGAAAAAGTAAGAAGCATGATGTTGTCGCCAGGTCAAGTTCAAAAGCATAATACCAAGTCATGGCAACATGTAAACTTATATGGCTGAAACAGTTGGTTCAAGAAAGAAGATTTGGAGAAGTGAAGCTTTAGTAGGGAACATAATGAATAGTATATGTAACAAGCTAGGCATGATTGATATCTATGCACCAATTTGAGGGAGAGTATAATGAATGATAGCATGTGATAAATGTGTTAAATTTGCGAAGGTGCTTTAGTCTTTTAGTATCCTATAATTGCTTCTGTACACATTATATAACACAGTGCCTGACACAGTTGTGATGATGGCCTATCTATCTCTCTCTATGTTTCTCTCTCTTTTAACACACTAATAGTGTTCTACAGCTACACTCTTGTACTACACATTGTACTACACGCAACAAATAGCCCTCTTCTCTACTATAAATAACACTAATGGTGTAAAGTGTTATTCACTAACAAAATCACAGAAATAATGGTTCTCTCTCAAAGATCCTTTCTTTTTTCATGATCCTACTCGGCTAGATCAATGCAAAAATTAACATATGACTCTTTCAAGTTTATCTTATGTCATGTATTGAATCTATGTAATTAGCTTCTCAAATGGGCTGTTGATAATGGGCACCGTTTCCAAGAGATATGTAGACCACAGACCTTAAAGCTTAAACAATCTCAAGAGTCACTCAAGACCTTGATTGTAATAACCCATTTAACTTGTTGATCGAGACCCACAGTTTTTCTTTCTCTCACATTTCAAGCTAAAGCCAAATAAAACAAATTAAGCAATTATAAAAAAAAAAAACAAAACAGAACTTAATAAACAGAAGAGCATAAACAAAAAGGAGCAAAAAGAAATCTCCTCAGTGCAGCGCTGGAGGCCTTCTCATCAGCCAAACAATTTCTCTCCTCCTCTTCATTTTGGCTTCAATCCACTCGCATCTAGAGTTTAAGGTTAGTTTCCACTCTTTGATTCTGCTTCTTTAGTACCAAACAACCACAAAATTCATTCAATATTGCTGTCTTGCATAGGTGGGGCGGGTGTATTTTGGAGATTGGAGGAGTTTAGGAGATTGGGTTCCTCTAAGTTATATTGGGTAGCCAAATCTTAGTTTTCCTCTTCAATTTGTTGAAAATGCTTGAAAACCTTAAACCTTATAATTAAGGATTTTATCTACTCTCCTAACTCATAGTCAATTTATGCTTAAATGATTTTTCTAAAGCTTCTACAAACTCAAAATTTTTTATTGTTGTATAGTCCTTTTATTTTCATGGAAACTTATATTTTTCTAAATTATGAAATATAATAATCTAGTATGTGACCCTGTTTTAAGGCTATGGCTTTAAGTTGAGGGTTGTGGAAAATTTTAAGAGGTGGTTGTGATATTATGAAGGTATTTGTTTGGCCTATTTTGATCTATCAGATTTTTTATTTTTTTGGGTGTTAGACTCGTTGGAGACTACTTCACGTGCATCCGCTTGAGACTTTGGAAACTATTTGGACATATCTTGACTAAGTTCCTAGTATGTGAGTGGATAACTTACATTGTGGCATATTTCGATCCCCTAAATACCTCAGCCATGCATTTATTTTCCTCGTAGTAACGTTCTAAGTCAAGTTTCCTTTACTACTCAAGATTTAGAATTTTGATAACTCTTATTATAGCAACTTTTACTTAGTTATATACCTCCTTTATAGTGTCAATGGGGAAACAAGACTTTTTAAATTTTATTGAGAATCTCAATGAAATTATAAAAGTTACACTATGATGGATTTCGTTTTGGTGGTAATTAATTTAGACTTGCTAAATTTCTCTTTTACAATGGCACTGCTTATGCCCTTAAGCTATGGCTCTATTGAGTTTATGAATTATTTGGGTTGTTGCCCATGAAAGGTTTAATTGCAAAGTTTAGTTCAGAGCTTCTGAAAATTGTTTTAATATTATGTTTTAAATTTTATTAAGAGAGTTGAAAAATGAAAACTAAGGACTTTGATGCATCAAATTTGAGTTTGATATTTCAAATTGATATTATTTTTTCGATATCAATGATGGGTTCCTTGGTAGAACACCATAAATGTTAGTTGGGATAACAACCGATGTGCTCATAGTGAATATAGAGATATGAATTGTTAGACCCCCCATTAGAAAAGTGTACCACAAAAGCAGGGTTAGAGGAAAGAAGGGAGCACTACATGAGGGAGTTGAGGGAGTTACGGAAGCAGAAAAACAGTGCAGAAGAGAGTGGAACAGGCCAATGTGGGGCAGTAATGCAGGCTGCATAACTGTCGGATGAGTGGGATACGAGAGAGAGGGAGTGGACTGCAAGGGTAGTGGCAGTTATGCATGTGTAGTGGCAGTTATGGATGATGGGGAGGACAGAATATGAAAAGGGAGCAGTTACAGACAGATGTAGTGGCAGTTATGGATGATGGAGAGGGTAGCAGATAAAAAGTGAGCAGTTACGGACGGAAGAGGGGGGGAGAGAATTCTGGAGTGAGTCTTGTGGGAGAGACCAAGCCTCTCGAAAGCTTGGAGCCTTTGTCATTCTGTGTAATTTTCCTTCAGTTTTTTCCAGTTTGTTCTTTGTAATTTTCTGTCAGTTTAGCAGTGTATTTGCTATCAGTTTAGCAGTGTGTTTTCTGTAAAAATCTGGGCTTCAATCCCAGGTATTGTTTACGTGAAAGGGAGGTGTGTTTTCTGTAAATTTTGAGCTTCAATTCCCAGGTGCTGTTACGTGCAAGGAAGGTTCCTAACATGAATAGATCTAGTGAGGTTAACTGATTTTGTTAAGCTATTGGGTAAGTGGATCCAAAGCACTATGTTATGGCAATTGGGTAAGAGGACCCCTAGCCTTTTTGCTTGGTTGTGTGAGCAAATCCCTAACCTTGATATTTTTCAGGTGAGGCAAGACCCTTGGCTTGAGATGATTATAGATTTGATTTGTTGGGTGGAGTTGCTCCCAACTCGTATTCTGGTTCTTTTCATATGATACCCATATGGATTACTTCATTTATAGCCGGACCTCTTGAGAAATGTTTTCTTTTTTTATTATTAAAGGAAATCATTTGATATTTTAGTTTCTATTTATGAACTTATTATTGCATTAGCATGTTTTTGAGTTATTTTGGAAAGTTTATCGATTCATGCTTTTACTTCCCCCCTCCCCCAATTCACTTTGTTTATTATGCTCTTACCAAGTCTATGTGACTCATCCCATTCTATTTCTTTATCATTCAAATCAACAGGCAATTGAGTAGCTTATTCTTGGGATTTGCTGTACTCTTTGGGCATGATTGTCTTTTTGGTATGCCTCCATTTCTGTTGGTGGCTAGCGATGTTCTAGACTTTAGTATTTTGTAGTTATAAGAATAGTGTTGTAATTCCTTTTTTATTTGTATAGGCCCAGTCTCAACTTTATAGTTGTATGTTAAGTTTCCCCTTGCTAGGCTTGCTAGGCTAGGTTGATACTGAGCTAGCTTAGCTTGTGTGTCAGTCATGGCTCGTAGTCGGGTCGTGACATCAATGCAGTCTTTGCCTCAATGCAAAACCAGCTAAAGGATCTATTTCAAGATAATTTGCCAACTAGCTGAATCTCAACCTCTCAACATCTCCTAATTAAGGAATTGGAAAACAGAAAGGAAAAAGAAAACAAGTCATACAAGTGGCAGGTAATTGGAACTTCTCACAAACAAATTGGATATTTGATATGCAAGAGCCATGTGGTGAAGACAAATTACCCAGTTGTTGGACGACTACTAGGCTCAGGATGTAGTAACCATAAGCAAAATGAAGCTTCTTTAGGCCACTTTAGAAGTAACTGTGGAGGAAGAACTCTATGTCTAAGGCTAGACATGGTTCTGCTCTTTTCTTCTCTAGAGCTGAGTGGATAGAATAGCTGGTCACATATAGGATAATCAAGTTAGAGTAAATCAAAATAATAAATAGGATAAGATAAAGTAGATCAAAGTACCCAATTAAAATCTAACAACTTAAACAAGAATTGTACAATGTCTGTTATGAACCTCAAAAAGGAGAACCCCCAATCGGTATATGTCTGAAGCACAGACACTTGGACTACCAGCTAGCTCTTCAGGACTTGTGTACCAACTTGTCTCCATTAGCAGTATCTGTTTCATTGGAAATGATTGCTTCTTTCCTTCTACTTCTTCAGCTTTTATCCTGTCTTTCATTTTATTTTCTTCTGTTTCTTCTATTAATGACGCACGAGCTGCATACACTGCACTTGACAGCATGCAACTAGAATCTGACAAAGCAGTTGTTGAAGTCCTGACAGGTACAAAATCATCACTTTCTATACATCTCTTTCTTGTGATGCAGACCTTGGGGAGAGAGAGATGTTGGTGTTTTAATCTCAACAGCTTGGCTGTTTAACCCATCTTCTAAAGAATCTGAGCCAGAATCTGAACAAGATGCCGACTCAATAAATGAGACATGGTTGAAAGATGACATGACAAAGCAGGATGGCCTCACATTATGAACAACAATTCCTTGTGAATGCGCTACATTAACAATTTCTACTATTTGCCTGAATATGTGCAGGCATTCAAAGACATCTACTGATCGTTCAGGTTTATCTAACCATTGCCTCAAGCTAATATCACCCCATTCTATAGAACGAATAAAAGGGTCAACCCCTACTTCATCCTCACAAACCCCAGAAAAACCACCCAGGTTTTTGGGCTGATCTCCTTGAGCCAACACAACCCTGTCTCTTTCCTTTCTAAGGCCAGAATCCTGTGATGCCTCACCAGAGAAGGGGTTTCTTTCAGGACAATGAAGCCTTGGGTTCCTGTCTGAGACTTCAGAAGTACTTAATGTCCTAGAACCGTCGAACTTCTGCCAAGTAGAGCCAGACGAGCCTTCCATCTTTATCCACTAAGACTTGCATGAAGGCCAGGGAATACACGTCCAATATATGGACTAGTTCTCCAACTTGTTTCGCACTCTTGCACCTCCACCATCAGCATTACAACTCAAAAAACTCATTTCAGTGGCTCCAGGAAAAACACAAAGAGTCAAAGACTCAATATCAAGGTCAACTTCTCAGCTTTTTGGCACACAACGCAATGACAACTTCCTGCCAAGATACCAACGTGAATTTATAAACTTATCAGCATGTAATTTATCCCATTAAATAAAAACCAATTCAAAAAATTCAAGAAGAAAACTTTTTTAGTAGGTAAATTAGGAAATTGAGAAAACCCAACAACGAAAACCGTATTTATGCAAAGATCTCTAAATTTCAGCGTAGACAACTCCAACACAAGGAAAAACAACGTAGACCCTCGAAAAGGATCAAAATTTTGCCAATGGGTCATTATTTCCGACTACCCATCAGAGTAAGTGGAGGGACAGAAATATAGTTATACAGAGACAGAGAAACGGAGAGAGAACAAAGCAGAGAGAGAAGGGGTGTACCAGTGCCACCATAGGAGGATCTCCTGTTTCTGCTAGGCCATCCTGAGAACGGAACAGCCACACAACAAAACTTTCTAGTTGCACAGCACACTGAAGCTCCACAGCCTCATAAATTCCCCACATTTCTCATTTTCTCTCAGCAAAAGAAAATCTTAGAAAAAAAAAGGCAAACAAAATAAAAAATCAAACAAAATAAAAAAACCTCCCCCACATAAAAAAAAAAAAAAAACGTTGACCGTTTGAGAATTAAATAAAAAAAAGCAATAATTTTTGCTGTAGTTTCATACCCTCTTCCCTTGTTTCCTCGTTGGGTCTTTTGTTGTTACTTTTTAGTCTTCAGTTTTTGCTGCCCTTTTAATTTTAAGCCTTGAGTTGTTCATCCTCGTTATCTTCCCGCTTTATTCCAAACAATCGACGTGGCATTCCCATGGCCTCAAGGAGGTTGACGAAGAGACGAGAGCAAACGAGGGGTGTCAATTCAACAACTTGTTGCTGCCCA
This sequence comes from Castanospermum australe, assembly GCA_019955255.1. Taxonomy (NCBI): domain Eukaryota; kingdom Viridiplantae; phylum Streptophyta; class Magnoliopsida; order Fabales; family Fabaceae; genus Castanospermum; species Castanospermum australe. The sequence goes on from NSJW01000359.1 coordinate 201,686, forward strand.
TATTTTGAAAATTTTCAAAAAGTAGCGTCTGCCAATGGTAATTACTAATTACTGGATCAATATGGTGTCCCTGCTTTTCCCAGTGTAATCTGCTTTGGTGAAAGTGTATATGAAGATAATAATAAAGAAATAATTAAACAATTTAAGATAATCAGACTTTGTGGTTCCAGTTGTGTTAAATTATTATTTACTGATCAACAACTTCAATAAAGATACAATAGAATGTTTGTGAATTACAGGAGTAATCATTGGCTTAAAACTTATTTATTGATAATTAATTGAGAAAGTCTACACATTGGTGTCTAAACTTATGCGGAGATTTCAAATATGTAACATACCTAATTGAGAATTGGTTAAAATAAACAATTGAATTGAGAATAAGATAAAATAAATAAATAATTTTTATAGTTTTATTTAATTTTTATTTTAATTTTTATAATTTTTTTATATATTAATTTTTATAATTTTATTTATTTATATTTTAATTCTTATTATGAAAGTATTAGTTTTTATATTTTTTTATTTATATTTTTATCCTTATAATTTTTATTTATTAAGTTATTTATTCTTTATTTTTATAAAAAATTAATTCTTATAAAGACCTATATAAATGAGTGAAATTAAAGAAATTGATATAAAAAAAATTATAAAGACCAAAATAAAAATTGAATGAAATTATAAGGACTGATTATTTATTTTAACCTTGAGAATATTAATATTTTCAATGTTCACTTTTTTTTATCATTTAAATTTAAAGTAATTGTATAAATATTAAGAAAGTTATTAAATAATTTTAATTATAAAAAAATAATTTAATATAACTAAATTATACTTTTTTTACTTTATTAATATTTTTTATTTTTTCTAATTTTACTTATTCTATTATTTCTCTCTATTAAAAAAATAATAAAGTTAAAAAAATTAATTAATACTTCTTTAATATTTTTAAATAACATATATTTTAAAATAAAAAAAAATATATTTTATAGGACAAATAAAAATTGATGGAAGAAATAAATGTCCAGTGAAAGCTTATTTCTCTTTCAAAGTGGTCGAAGTCACTTACAATGATGTGGTTCAATAACAAATAAATTAGAATAGTAGAACAAGTTTTATTTGTAATGATAAAGATTTAAATTTTACTAAAAAATAATTTATAGAGCGAAATATCTTCATTGTTCCGAGGGACATTGTAATAACCTAAAAAAAAAGTTGTACAAAAAAAAAACCTAAAAAAAAGTGGTCCAAGTCAATGCTGATGGTGCTATGTCGGGTTGTGTTCAAAAATCTTAATTGAGAAGGGATTCTGAAGGACTTTTCACGGCAGCTAAAACCATTCTTTTCCCAAGATGCATAGGAGCACTAATGGCTGCGAGGGAACGTTAATTTGTCCTTGGATTGGGAAGCGGGGTGCATTGCATGTGTATCGTGGGATTCAATCAGATCGATGTCCTCATTGTATGTTTGGTTTGGCATTGGGTAGAAGAGAAGCCCGTTCCAACTTTCCAAACTCACGTTTAAAGTCATTTGTCTGTGTTGGGCAGAAATCCCTTTTCATTCGGCCTTATCATTATTTCCTTTTCAAATCTTGGTTTGAGTAGAAATCTTTTGCATTGTAATAAAAGTTAAATGGTGAAATTTTGACATTTTTAACATTGATAATTTTTTTTATATCTTTTATTTTATTTTTTTATTACCATTAACTCATGCCCTTTCATGTAATTATATATTAAAAAGTGATTTTGATTAATACTATTCAAATAACATTTATTTTGTTAAAAATAATTTTTAAATAAATTTTTTTAAATATATGTAATTTCATCACAAACTTATATTTAACCAAAATTAAGTTTACAAAATTAAATTCATCCAAAATTAAATTTATAAAATTTAATTCAAATACACACTTATTCTCCGATGGGATAGTCTGATCATGCAGTATATCTACTTGCTAGCTTCTTTGTTTGAGTCAAGCTATTACATCACATAACATCCACTACAGTTTTTATGTTGAAAAAGATAAAATTTAATGAATCTATTACCCTCGCCCAAATTAAAAATATTTGGTTGAAAATGAAAAATCATACATGTGAGGTGATTGTTACGAGTTTTTTTCAGTTGAATTCTTTAAGTTCATGTTGTAAGAATTTAATATTATTACATATGATTCAACAATTTAAGTTGGATTTAGTGATAATTTTATCATCAAAGGCCCATGATTGGTTCTAAACCATATTCATGGTTTTCTTTATTTTTTTGTTAAATATAGTACTTTACATTAATTATTTTAATTAAATTCTCATTAAGATTTAATTATGTTGTTTGAGAATTCAAGTTTTATTTATATGTCTTATTATTTCCTATTTATATTTTTATTATATTTTAAAATTTGGTTTACTTGAGTATTTACAGTAAAAGAAATGTGTACTTGAGTCTTAAGTTTGAGTTTCTCATGCTAATAAAATTAAGACTATTTGAGCTACCTACATATTATATATCTTGTGAGTTTAGATTAGTTCTCCAATCTTAAAGAGTTTAGAGTAAGTTAAACTAATTAAAGACTAATTAAGTTACTAATCATTAATTTTCTTAATTTGGGTCTCTAATGTTATACATATCAAGTTTCCTTTATAATTACCATCAAGGTAACTTCCATTATAACTATTGTACCAAAAAAGTAAAAGTTACGCCATTGAACATTATTATTTGATTTCACATTAACTTTGATAATTAGTTTGTTCATATACTTCTGTTGGTTTTGTACCATATATATCTAAATTTTTCAAAAATTTAGCAATTATAATCATATCAAGCCTCCATTTAGTAAAGTAGAGAGAGAGAGAGAGAGAGAGAGCAATACCGTTTGCAGCACGATGTAGTGTCTCATTGGTACCATAGATTTTGTGTGGCAATAAGGAAGGGCCTCCATGTTTTGATTTGGACCACAACGTTAGAACGCAGGACTGTTTGTTGTGATTTTTTTGCAACGGGTAACTATCCTTTGTAGGCTCTAATCAATGCATCTGCCTGATCTTCTCATTGGTTTGTTGTTTTCTTTTGTTTTTCTTTAATTTGGATCTTTCTTCATATTTAATTAGTATCTTTTTTGTAATCCTGTTAGAGAAATAAATTTATATTATATTATATTAGGACGTTATAAAATTTATTATTTATATTTAAAAATTTTTATATTTTTTTAATGAAATATTAATAAAAAAAGAATCGTGATCCGTTGGATTGTTATTTGGTTAGCAGCACTTCAAACCAAAGACTGACATGCATCCAAATATCACGAGTTTTCCAACGAGTGGCTGTCATTAATTTCTCCTCTTTGTTTCTTTTCTCTTTCTTGGTTTTGTTCTTTTCTTGCCTTTTTTTTTTTCTTAATTTCTGAATTGAAACATAACGAAAGAAGGAGGATACTCTGCATCAACCACACAAAACCATATAATTAAGTAAAATGCTTGATAAATAAATTGAGGAGGAAAAAAATGTTATGAAACTTGAAAATCTAAAGCATATTACAAGAATGTGCCCACAAGATACTTTCATTTGTTAGGAGCAGCATAAACACAACAGAAACACAAACCGACACAACCTGTGGGCATTATGAATCAAGGCAACACTCGGGCCATTATGTAGCAAAAGCTCACACACAAGAATGTTTTTTTTTTCGGGAGCATGAACTTGAATGACTCGGTTTGTAACGAGATATGAGTACTAGAATTCCAATAATATAACTGCTCTGAAAAAATTTTAGAACCTGGATCCTCTCACTGAAAAAAATTTACAATTTCTATGATTTAATTTTGCCATTTTTTGTAGGCAATATTTTGATCCCATTTTGTAATATGAAATAGTTAACTTGGTATATACATCATACCTAAATTTTTGTTAGAAACGAATTAGAACTATCTAGTTCAAAGAGAGATGTTTGAAATGCTATCCCTCATCCAAAAATATGTTATAAAATATACAACACCACGTAGGGACAGATGCACAACCACGTACTCTGGATTTTATGCTGAAGCAATGATGAATCAGAAAGATGGGAGAGGAGACACAGAACAATGCATATACTGAGGCATCTTCCGATTAAATATTACTCTATCAATAGGAAGACATTGTCCCCCAGTATTCTACAGTTTAAGGCTGATAAGCTTTACAAGAATGGCCATATATATAAGAAATTGCAGCTGTAAGTGGAAAGAAAATATGTGATAAATTGGAGGGAGAGATTTCTAAGCTAGAGTTACCTAACATGGCAACGGGGGGGCATTCTGCGAGGGATATTTTACTCCCTATACAGGCAAAAGAAAAAAGAAGGAAAAGAAAAAGAAAGAATCAAATATTGTTAATGATGCTTTGCAGCATCAGGCTCTGCAACTCAACGACCAGAAACAAATAATGAATTGTTCATCTGGTTCCCTTCAGCCTGAAGTCTTCTCATTTTTGCCTTGTCCAGTCGAGCTCGTCTAACAGCCTCTTGAATTTGGCGGTCATGGTCTTTCAACACCTGATCCATGTTGCTTGATGGAACCATCAATGGACCAGAATAATGAATTTTATGACCCTTTGACCCATAACCAACCTGCAGCATTAAGAAAAAATAATAGAGAAAGAGAGAAAAACATTTAGACCAAACTCAACCAAAAACACTGTTCTAGATCCCACTTCATCGAACAATAACAGTATGCTAGTAATGACGACATGAGATCAACCTAGCAATCCATAGAAAACAATATACACAAACAAATTGTACAGTTCAAAACATAACGGATAGGAAGGGTAGAAGCCCAACTACTTACAAGAATTGGGTCTTGGTTGCTGCCTCTCCCTTCTTCCTTTTGAGAAGCACCATTAAGGCACCGTACATGATGCTTTTGATCTTGTTGCATCGACAATTCAGAGGCCTCCTTGAAGGATCCCGAGAACCTACTCATTAGTTTTGGAGCCTCCACTTGTGATGATCCAGACCTTTCTCTGCGATCATCAGACAAGATACTCCTGGCTGCAACTAAACCAGAGACTGTTGATAAGTCGCCCCCCATTGAAATCTTTGGAGGGTCATCCTGGCTCTTCCCAGCTTTAGCCCACGCAGTGCGGTGAGCCAGTGGACCTGAATGGGAGGCTCTTTTATGTTGCTGTACCTGGGGATCAACACCTACTTCTACAGCTTGTGATTGCCTAGGGGGGTCAATGGGAAATCCAGAAGCAACTTCTTCAGGATGAGGGTTAAACTTCTCACTCCTGCTTTTAGAATTAGTCTGACCTTGTCTCTTCTGTAATTTAAGGTTTCAACAAAAGAAAAACAGACGTCATAACAAAATGAATGAGCATGAAAATTATCCGCACAGAACACAAAGAGGATAAAGATATTTCGAAAGGGAAACTAAAAGGAAATCAACAATTCAACCTTTAACCACTCTTTCTCTTTTTTATTTTGTCTTTTAGTTTAACTCCTGAGATGCCATGCAAATATTTAATTGACGGTATAAAAGCAAGAGAAATCCAAAAAATGGACTCATGCATTGACAAGACCAGTTGGGTTAATAAACAGCAAACAGAATAATATCAAACATAAACAGTAACTACAAGTCCCCGTGACCTAGTTGGGTTAGTAACTTAGTATTATGATTAATTACAGGTACCTGCATTGACAAGACCAGTTCAGCGTTGGCATCAGGTGCAGGGACGGCTCGAGATTCTCTTGTCCCTCTTCTCTCAAGGTCATGTCTCTGGCCTTTGCTTCCTGCCGCTCCTTGTCTGCAAACATCAGAAAACCAAAAATGAAAATCTAACGGCCAACTTTACAAGCTAGCACTCAAGCAGTACAAGACCCAAAGAGAACATTACAGCAGGACAAACGAGCATCAGCCTGAATAGACATTTCGGTTTGATTTATTGATAATTTACACCCGTGCCATGAGTCATTTGAAACATTAACCCCTGATCAATAGTTTGTTGGGGTAGCCACACTACAAGCCATGAAGCCATTGCACTTTGAAAAGAAAGAATAAAAAATTTTGACAAAAAGATGCAACAAGAATAATTGCAGATATTTAATTAGATGGTTCATAAGATCTTGAAACATCCACACATGCAGAGGCACCCTTCAGAACTGCAATTTTATTAATGCATTTGGCAATACTGAATACAATTCCACACTAAAACTGAATACACACCTTCTAGCTTCTTCTTCATCCCGAACTTTGGCATCAAATTCTTTGCAAGGAGGATACTTTGGCAAGCTCAAAGGATCACAAGGTAGAGGCTTTGTTGTGAAGAACTAAATTGCAAGGACACCAAAAGGAGAGTTGTGAACAATGCATACTGAAGTATTAAAAACAATTATTATTACCAAAAGTAAATATTTTATTCAATACCGTGCTTGAGAAGTAGACAATGAAGAACTACTAACCAATATGTAATAAACATATCAATTTGCTGATATACATATTAATTTTCTATCATAGTAAGGCCTTGGACAATACTAGTGGATACTTACAGTAATAGGCATGATACAGAGACAATACAGGAGCATTAAGATGTTTAGCAAAAGCAAATATGCACAAAGATGTCATAAAAACATGTTAATGTTGCCATTTTTTGAAGAACCCGCAAACAAAGTTTGGAAAATAAGTTAAACTGATGCTTTTCCCAACGCCAACATCCACTCTCATATTTACAGATCGAGTTGCATTGCACGTAAGAAACATAAGGAAAAGCAGTATTAGCAGCAAAAGGTGAACATTATAAAAGATGCTCTAGTATGTCTTCAAAAATTCATCAAGAATTTCACACCTCACTCTTCAAAGCGGCTGCTGCAGTTCCACGATCAGCAGGATCTACGGACAAAAGGGTCTCCATGAGTGCTAATGCAGGGGCAGGAAAATCCTTGAATGTTTCAGCAACACAACGCCTATATGGCTGTTGGGGCTTAAATATTGTTGCATGAGGCAACTTCGATTTTCTCCAATAATCCTCAGAAGGTGAACCACAAAGTTTAAAAATTTTATGTAACTGCTCCACCTATAAGACAGAAAATTGTACCTTCTAATCATTTTATTAATACAATTAAGCTACTGATGCCTAAGACTGAAAAAGAACATGAGTAGGAAATTGTAAAACATAATATTTACATGTTTTTTCAGGTATTACTGATATTTCCTTGACAACCCAACCTAATGGATGTTGAAAATTTTTTTTGAAATTCACAACATGTAATACACATTACGCAAGTATAACCTAAATTTTTTCTCCCACTTGTGAAGAACAAAGTCATTTTAACAGATGAAAATAAGGAAATGCACAAATGCCACATTTGAACTGAAACATTTAAGCACATATACCTCAGTTCTTCCAGGCATTATAGGCTTGCCAGCATACAGCTCAGCAAGTATGCAACCTGTACTCCATAAATCTACAGCAGTGCCATAATAAGTGGCTCCAAGTAAAAGCTCTGGTGGGCGATACCAAAGAGTGACAACTCGGCTCGTCAGGGGTTGAATTTGATTGGGATTAAAAATGCTTGCCAAACCAAAGTCTGCAATCTTCAATATTCCATTGTTGTCAATCAAAAGGTTCGAACCCTTAATGTCACGGTGCAGCACACCACAGCTGTGGCAGTGATCAAGTCCACATAAAAGTTGCTGCATGTAACATTTAACCTGCCACGTACCAAAAGAAATTAAATCTGATTTCTTTTTGTGTGTCTAGTAGCATTATGTCTTTAACCAGAATTGTCTTTAGAGGAAATCTTATACTCTTTCATGTAAATTCACATCCTCTTATTTTAATAGTTTCTTTTTTAATCCCAAAAATAAAAAGGAATTAAATCTCAGTGATTCTTTTTTTTTTTTTTGTCCTGTAGCTTTTTGTCTTTAACTATGTTTATCTTTATTGGAAATCTTACTCTTTCATGTAGTTTCCTCCTCTCATTTTCAATAGTTTCATTTTCAATCCCAAAAAGAAAAAGGAATTAAATCTCAGTGAAAATAGGAATGAGTATCTTCAATTATTAGCTTATAGGTACAAATATCAGAAAATCATTTGGTTGAGTATCACATTAAACAGCAATTAGTAGCACCCAGATTCTTCTTGGAGTATGCTGTAAGTTACATTTGTTGTAAAACAGCAAGAAAGAAATAGAAAATAAAGAAGTTTTTGATGTTACCTGTGCTTCTGTAAACTTCAGTCCAGGATGTGACGCAAGCCCGGCCAAGTCATGCTCCATGTACTCAAAAACAAGGTATAAGCTGCAAGACATCCTTGATGTAACCAGACCTTCCAGTTTTATGACATTTGGATGATCAAGCCTACGCAGAATGTGAATTTCCCTTGCCATGAAGCGAACACTCTCGGGCTCCAGATTATCAAACCTCACTTTTTTCAAAGCAACAATTTTCTTTTGTTCAAGATCACGAGCCCTATAAACATTACTATATGTTCCCTGTCCAATCTGGGCATCAGAATGAGGAAAAAATTATCATTCATGACAAACTAAAGCAGCCTGAAGGAAATATCATCATTTAGTAAACAGAGACCAAGAAGAAAAGAGATAACTGTACATAAATCTAAAATCCACAAGTACACAAGTCCCATATTCTAATGCAATTTTCTGTCAAACAGATGAACACATCAAAGCATAAAACCTAGCATATATGAAATGCAACGAGAAGCAGAATTGGAGTAGTAGGTTCAAATTCATAGTATCTTGACCTTGGCCTTGGCCTTGCCAACATGAAGCAGTAAAAAATGAAGCATAACATCATTAGCATCTCACATTCAATCATTAATAACATTCAAGAATTTTGTGCAAAATGTTATATAGCGAGATCATAAAGATCAAATATCACTTTAAAAATGATAGCTTGCATAACACATTATTTAGGGTTATAAGCAAGCAAGAAGGACTAACCACATTTTTTAAAAAGAGTTCTAAATCCCCTAGAGACAGTTTCTCTACCAAGAGTTATTATCAGCAGTGAAGTTAATTACAAGACTCATAAATTACCAAAGTTGTGCATAGAAATAAGCAATTTTGTCAAATATTTGAAAACAGAGCATAGAATTGCGTTAGAGAGGTCAGCCAACCACCATCATCATGGCAACTTTTATACTCATAATCAAAGAAGGTAGTGGGGAAGCTAGTTTCTCGTTTTCAACATTCCATCACTGACATAAAGCAGAATTTGGAAACATAGATAACTAAAACATAAAAGAGGGGAGGGGGGTTGGAAGATAAAACAAAATTAAGCATTTAATACATAAAGAAAACGAATTTGAAAATTTAACATTTAAATCAATATTTTACTGGCAATTGTAACACTAAAAATAAAGCAAAGAAAAGGAAAAATAGGATGTCTGCATCTAACCAAAGCATAGTCAACATGCATTTATGAGGCCAGATCAAGAAAGAAGCATACTTTATCCAACTTCTCAAAAGAATCTGCACGCCGCGGCAACCATCCCTTGATAGCCTCTCCAGCCACTGCTGCCAGCCAGGAGGGCCATCCAGCTGCAACCTGCTCCCCTTCCATGGCTTTGGGAACACTACCAATCCCTGGATGTTGAGCAACAACATATTCCATTTTTTCCCTCTTCCTTTCAAAATTATCACTTTGCAACCGAACAGAGCCGTTCCCTTGCTTATCAATTAACGCAGTTCTCCCATCATTACCATCATATCTATCCTTCACTCGATATGCTCCTCCCTCCTTGATGAAGTAGCGCTAGATACACGCGATTCCAATGAAGCCTTGCTTGTTAAACGCTCCCTTGGGCTCTCCTTACTATCCTCAATGGCAGAGGGCTTGCAACAGATGCAACCCATTATGCACAGAAACCCCCTCCCACAAAACCAAGTTTCAATCTCAATGTTCACACCCTCAATTGCATTTCCACAATTCTATCCTAGTATCCTCTTCTTCAGTGCCCATAACCACCAACTCAACCAGAACCTTCCCCATTGTCAAACAAAAAGTTAAAATGCAAAATTACAACAGTAACCCAGCATTCATCACATCCCAAATGTGGTCACAAATTACCAAACAAACGATGCATTCCATCCATAAAAACTCATAGTAAAATCCTCAAATTCAACAAATCAAATCTCAAAACTTGAAAAGGACAGTTCTTTGCACAGTAGAATAACTTACCCAATGAAAGCCCACTAATTTCTAATCCAGGAGCAACCAAAGCTTGCAAATTTACAACAAAGAGAGTGTAAATACCAATAGCCAGATCCTGACAACCTTGTTGAAGTGAATTTCCAAGGCGTGGTGCCTTGAACGATAGAGCCCCTGAAGCTTTTCCCAGCACCCAAACAGAAAGTGAATAAGGGTAACAATGAAACTCAGGAAGAGATGCAGAAGTTGCGCAGGGAAGCCATGGATCTAGGGCACAAGGATTTGAGAGACCCGCAGGGTGTAGTGTGTTTCGGAAGATGAAGAAACGAAACTAACAATAAAAAAAATTATATATTTAATTATTATATTATTATAATAATTATTAAAATAAAAAAAATTGTTGGAAAAAAAAAATATTTGTTGTCGCGGCGCATATTTATGTTGGCAAGAGGGAGTGTCCCTGCACTGCACTGCAGCTTTCAGTGAAAAGAGAGGCTGTGAAATCCCGTGCTTCAACACACTCTTCTTCTAAACTAATACCCACACGCGCCCAAAAAATAAAATTTTCTCAATATTTATTCTAATTACTCTTAAAAATGATTAATTTTTTAAAAATTTTATTTTTTAAAAAATCCTTTTAATAAAATTTTAATTATAAATTATTTTAAATATAAAATAAATTAATTTAAATATATACTTATAATCAAATTATTTTTCAACATGTTTAAAAAAATTATTTTTTAGAAAATAATTACTTTTTAAAAAAAATTTAATAAAATTTAAATTATAAATTATTTAAATCATTTCAGATTAATTAAAATTCAATGAATAAAGTACCCATTAATTTTTTAAAAAAATTAATATATAACATTATTATTAATTTAGGTATGATAAATACTGACGTAATACAAATTAAAGTAAAAACACGTATTAGGTCAATATTTATTGTATATATATTAATTTTAAAATAAAATGCAAAACATTAATAATACTTACAAGATAATTAATAATATGCATTGAATTGGGTGAATTTTAATATATGTATATATATATATATATATATATATAATATAAATGCACTTAATATAAATTTAATATTTTTTTTATTATAAGATTTTCTTAAAAATAGTAATAATACGTTTTTGCAAATTAATTGATACCTCGTAGATTTAAAATCATAAATGAAAATATTAAAAAAAGTTATTTTTTATGAATAAATTATTAAATTAATCAAATAAAAAAGACATTATGAGCGACGCGTGTAGTCACGTGCTTGCAACGAGCGTGCAATTGGTACAAATTTTTTTTACGTACCTTAGGAGTCGTTTGGCCCATTGAAAGTCATTGGCTTTTCCACTGCTTTTATAAGCCCAAGTTCATAAATTTTGTTAGGTAAGAGAATTACCATCCAATCACTCGCCCCCTGAAATCGTAACAACAGGACGATCCGGTGGCCCCACATATTCCTTATATCACTCTTTTGATTCCTTGCTCCATCATCGGACGGTGCATATCTCCCCATCATGTTCTTTGATTCTCTTTTTTTTTTTTTGGTAAAATTAAAAATATCGTTTGATAGGTTTGGCTTAACTAATGACGCGCCATGTCGTTTTCAATTTTGGGTATCACACCCAACTTACGTAACTTGTTCCCATTTTTACCTTTTCTTTCTTATTTTTGAGGTTTTTAAAAAAAAAAATTAAGATAAGGAAAAATTCACTTCACTCTAAAATTAGGACAAATCATTAATTACTAAAAATTTATAATAAAAATACATATTTTTTTTACTGATAGAAAGATTTTTAAATTTAAATATAAATCATATAATTATCATGAATAAAAAATTAACTAAATAAGCTAATCTTATTAATATTTTAAGGTCTTTTTAGTAACTTTTGTAAAATATAAAAAAAAAGGTTAAATCTTATTAAAGGGTCTATTATTTTATATTGGAATCAAGCATCTAATTGCAACCAATGAGTAAAAATGCTAAAAATCATAAAAATTAAGTGGAATTGTAAAATTTAGATAAAAATAAAAGAAATTATAATATTGGATGAATTAGAATAATTTAATATTTTTTTGAATAAAATTAAAATTTTGAATGAGGAAATTTAAAATTTAAAATGTGATTTATGTTAAGGCAACAATTTGAAAAGTTCATAGTTTTTTTTTTTTCGAGGATTATGATCCTTGTTGAAGAACACTCTTTCCATCCATGATTCATATCTTGTTTCTTTGGTCTTTTTCATTGGCCACCCCCCTAGATGATTGGACGGACCATAAGATGAGAACAGCCCCTCTTATATACCCTTTGGTTATGGCCAAAAGGTTTTGAAAGTCATGAAAGCATAACCTTTTCTATCTAATAATTGAATGCATCATGAGAAACTCTAACGCACTACACATTGGTAATGTAGTAATATGTACTAGAAATAATCAAAGCTCACATAAATCAATTCGGATGTTCTATCAAAACTAAATATTTGTAATTTCTTCTTTTTTAGTTTTTACACATCATGCAAATATGTTAAATTATATATTTGATATATATAATTTACACTCATTTTCAATTCAATTCCTATAATTTTTTTTTCAAATAATTTATCATAATTTTAAACATTTTTAATTTAATCTCTTTTTATTATTTGGTATTATGATATCATCAACTTGTGCATACATAATAAAATTGGCCATATCAACCTTTACTTTAACATTTATTTTGTCACATATGCATAACTTAATAAAAGAGACTAAGTTAAAAATATTTACAATTATGAGAACTTATTTAAAGAATAAAAAAAAAACTATAGAGACAAAATTAAAAATAAATATAAATTATAAAGATTAAATATTTAATTTAACCATACAAATATTAAAGCTTTATTTGATATGTTAGAATTTGATCTTAGTGACTTTGTTGGATGTCAAAATGGAATAAATTTGATCTGCCATGTATTGAAATATCTAAGTGACTAAACAAGAAAATTAAAAAGAAGTGTGACTAAACAAAATGGAATCTAAAAGGTAAGAAACTAATATGGAAAAAGGAGAATGTTAATCCTTCTAAGATACCAATAAAATAAAAAAAAACTAGTATTTATGTTTATTTTAAAAAAAAACCCAAAGTGATAGGCATGGTTGAAGGTGAGACCCACCCACCACCACAGCTGTCCATGGCCATTTAATAATGAATAGTTATCCAAATATAATCATGCATGGGTGAAATTTATAACCTTGCCTTGTTTCATTGAGACAATGCAACGAGTGAGTGGGGTCCCATTCTTAAGTTCTGGGCAAGGCTACCGATTGGGTCCACAGTGCTGGCTTGCGTATGTTTTTGTGTCTTCCTTTCATGGGGTCTAACGTTAGAATAAGGTTTTCACAGTCATAAACCTCACAATTTGTCCTTTTAGGTACCCCCAACTCTGTTTTAATAGTAGTCACCCAAAGTCAAGCAGAAATCAGATAGTCACCGTAAAGGCCAAAGGTCAATGGAACATGCCAGCTGTACCTGTGTGGAGGGCTACACGCCTTCACTAATTTATTATTTCGAGTCTGGTTAAACATAAATTATTTATATTAAACAAAAACGTTCACAAGCCAAGTTTGGCAGGGTTTTATCTGGTTGAATCTCAGTCCAAAGAATTTATTGAGTTAAATTATTGGTTTTGATCCTAACTTAAACTATATACTTGAGCACCCTTGATCGTTCTCAAATTCGAATTAATCAAAGATTAAACACATTTTTTAAGGTCAAATTATAATAAACTCCTTTTATTTATAAATTATACGTAAAAAAATTTCTATATTTTAAAATTTATTAGTACAGCTCATTGAATTCACTAATCAAGATAAATTAATTTTTTGTATGGAGTCTTTTGCATATGTACAGTAAGTTAATATGTACTAGTATATATATTTTTATAAGTTTAGAGAGTCGTATTGATAAATCTTAAAGTATTTAAAATTTTTTTACACATAATTCATAATTAGAATATGTTTCTTTTTTGTATAGCATTATGTTTATCTCTATGTGATTCTTTATTCTTTTAATTTTATAAGTAAAAGTGAATTTTAAATCTACTTTAAAATGAAATATTTTACTTTTTACAAGTTATAATACTTTTAGTGGTGATTTCTTATATGAAATATGCTTAATAATCAATAGTCTTTAAAAAAAGAGCATTTTATATATCGTGATTTAATTTGAAATAAAGATTGTATTCATTTTTTTATCTTTCTAAATTTACTGTATCTTTTTTTATCTGCTTCTTCCTGATTGATTAAGCAGAGAAAAGATTATGGATCAATCTTCTCCACGGAAACGAAAGAAAAGATATTTTGATGTGCCTCTTTCGGTTATAACTGTCACTGAACTTTTATTAAAAAAAAATTAGTTGAGTTACTAAGCACATCATTAGCTTAAAAGACCAGTGGTTCAGCGAGAGATTCTTCTTCGTGAAAATTATGATTTATGACGGTGATGTAAATATTGTTTATTGTTTAATATTTATGGTTGTAGTTGCAGTTGGATAACCATTAGAGTGGGTAACCGTGTTTCAACCAAGACTGTGATTACCAATTAAGCTAACTGGTCTTTTCACTTAAAGTTCCTCACATTAAAAAAAAAAATAAAGCTCAAGCCTTTTTGGCCCCTAGTCATACCCAAATGATTTCCACCGTCCAAAGAATTTTATAAAGTGCCCGAAGCTTATCTTTTGTTAGCAAAATTGTAAATTTAATTTGTATATTCTATCAATATAAAAGTTTTTACAATATCATTTAATTATAAGTTAAAATATTATTAATAAAATTTATTATGATCATATTATTTTTATTTTTTTAATCTAATAAATACAAGTCGCATAAAATGAGATATATAATTCTTTCTCGCCCCAAAAGTATTTCTCACAATGGTGAAAGCAAATAATTTCGAACACGGATACTTCTAATAGTATTTTGTGGAAAGCGCAAATTCATTGTTTGATGATAAGATGCCATGCCTGTTTTAAATAAACATCATTTCATTCATTTGATTATTTAAAGTGTACTTTTTCGTGAAAATATATTAACTAAAAACGTGAATAATACATAAGTAAGGTTTTAAAATTTTAATATCATGAATCAATTATTTCAAAATTTAAGTTATTAAATAAAAATACATTAATAATTTTATATTCTAACATACATTATTTTGAGAAATGCTGAAAATCACAAAATTCTTTTATAAAATCATATACAAATTTCTTTTTTTCGTGGGATGTACCCTTTTATAACTGGTTTTTTTTTTCATTTCTCTTTACACCTCTCATGATTTATGATCAGTCAACAATGTTTCGTAAAATATTTTGTAAAAACATTTTCGCGTGAAATAGCATAACTCGTGTTATTTGAAATTGAAGGAGGTTTTGTGCGTTTGATCTTATTAAATTTAATTTAATTTGAATTTTTTTTAAAAAAAGAAGTAATGGGCCATTGATTGGATTCAAAAGCAACGTTGGTCTGTTCTCATTGTGGGGGCCGCACAACTTTGGGCCACAGCCATGGCCCATTCGAATGTTTGATTGGAGCAAGGTAGGCTGTCGTTGTCTCTTCCAGCCAGCAAAAACTAAAAGCGGCTTTCTTGTCAGTTTCCTCCATTCTTGGCACGCCTCAATCTGCTTCTCCCGAATCTGCACGTACTTGGGTTTGAAATTTGAATAATGGATAAATTTAATTTTTAATTATTTAATTATAAAAATTTTGATATTATATTATAAATTAATTATTTTAAAAATTTAAATTATTAAATAAAGACAAATAAATTATTTTATATCTCAAACACTTTGCACATAACATGGTTTGTCTACATCAATGAGTTAATTTTTCTCCTCCAGCCAAGCATTGTTATATATGCAGAGCATGTTTAGCTACTGCTTCTGTCGGTTTTTTTAATATTTGAAACATGAAACCAACAGAAAATAACATTTTGTGTTTTCTGAAAAGAAAAATACTTAGCAGTTCATATAAATTCAAAATGCGTATTCACCGTTGTGTTGTCCTCTCCCGGGCCTTAAAATCCATTCAAGCATAACACTTTCTCATTGGAAAAGCAGGTTTTACTACTATTTCGAACTCAACATTTTCCTTTTACTCTGATGGGAATTGTAAGCTGGATTACTTTGATCAGGGTGAAATTGATCGATTTGAACAAAAAAGAAAAAGGAAATGTTGTTTATTTTAGACATACTAGAATCCCACGCACAAGGTGCAGTGTAATTGATTTCTGCAACTTAATTCATATGTCAAGAAAATTAAGCAAAATGAACAGACTTTTATTAAGTTCAATCATTGTTAAGGTGTTACCAATCCAAAACAATGGAATCATCACGCTTACCCTTGTCAGTTGTCCTACTTGGAGGTAGTTTTTCCAATTTTTGATTTAGAAATCAAGAGGACGATTGCATGCATATGTATCTATGATCTGTTTATACTGGTGATGTGTTTGATCTTTGCTCTACCTATCTTGCATTTGAATTATTTACTGAAACTTGAAATCAATTCTTTGAAGTTTGGTATCTGAAATAAACTTTTACTAGCATCAATGCATCTAAAACAAATCGTCTGCTGAAAAACAGTTCCCTACTTCCCTTCTGGCTCCTAAAGTCTACACCTTTGAATTAAGATAGCTTTTAGAATTCATTAGTCACTAAGCAATAGCATGTTTCAGCCTAGACCACGGTTTCAAGTTAAAAGCACACCAGAAAGTGCCTATTCATTGCAGAACGTGCTTGGTTGCAACTTGCAATCTCAATGTGCTGGACCTTGAGAAAGCAACTTTGAGCTAAACCTTTGCTTAAACTTCAGTAAACTGGAAAGGTCACCCATAGCTCAGGCCTCAAGAGAGGAGAGAGGGGAGGGGGGGGGGGGGAGAATACTTTATTGGAGAGTAGATCACCATTATGACTGATACACGGAAGATGAGTTCTCCTTTTGGCCCTTTTTCTATTTTCTAAAACGAAGAATTCTCACACGCTCTTGGCTGCAAGGGAGGAGCCCGTGATGGCTTTCCTTTTATACAATTTCAAATTGTGTGATACGATAAGATTGCTGTCTTGGGGCGGGTCTACAGAATCAGAAAAGGTCACATTATTTATTTGGGTAAATTTTTTAAACAAAAAATTCTTTTATTTTAAGAGTATCGTACCAACCGGGTTAAATTTTGAATATCCGTCCCTAAAATTTGGATATCTATTCCTAAAAATATCTTTTATTTTAGATTTAAAATTTAGATATTAATTCTTATAATTTTATTAATTTAAATTTTAATCTTTAAAAGATTAATAATTTAATAATTAAAAATTATAAAGATCAATTATTCATAAAAAATAGAGATTGATGTCTTAATGAATAAAAATTATAAAGAATAAAATTAAAATAAGTAGAATATATAACGTCTGATGCCTTAATGATAGGGATCAAAATTCAAAAGAATAAAACTATGTAACTGATATTTAAAATAAATTATAAGGATCAAAATTAAATTATGTAAAATTATAGTGACTAATTATTTATTTTTACTTTTATAACGATAACTTGTACATTTACAAAAAAAATTTAGAATCTAGATAGGTTGCTTAAACTAAAAATTTTGCGTTGATAATAAAGTACAAGTAAATATCACATTTTATGGAGAGAATGATACCATTATCACTCATAGTTAGAAAAAATTAGGTTTATGTGACAGTTCAAATAAGTTGAATCTTATGAAGATATTTTTAATTCATAAAAAAAGTAAATAATTATTAATTAAAAAATTAATAAAAAAGATTCTAACAAATTTATAATTTTTTATTTAAGTATTAATATTTTATTAAATTTTAAACCAATAAATACTATACTTTACTCTGTCCAGGGCAATATCCACTTATATATGTAGAATTATTATACATACTTACAGATAGCAGACCTATTTTATTATAGAGTCTTATCAAAATCAATTATGATATTTTTACCACTTCAATCCTATACCTTTCTCTATATACTTATAGCATGTTTGGTATTATGTGAAAAAAAAATAAAAAAATAAAAAAAAATATAAAATTTTTAAAATTAAAATATAAAATACCTCTTAATTTATATTCTTTATTTATATTCTATTCCTTTCTTTTCTTTGATATTAAATGAACTGCTTTTTATGATAAAAATAAAAGAAAAAAATAAAAAAAATAAAAAATTAAATTTCTCTATTTTTATTACTATTCAAAGTAGATATATCGAATGAGGTGTATGATATATCAAAATAAAAGAACACAAAATCTAACATTGAAAAACTCGACAAGGATCAGGTATATTTTCCCTTGCATCTACCTCTGGTTCCTTGAAGTTGCGGTGTCGTACAAGAAGTTCCTTATTCTCCAATGTAAATTATGTTATATCATGAACAGTTTACATGATTAATAGAAAATAATATAAATAAACTTAAGGATTTGGGCGGCTGCTATGCTTATCCAAACATCTAATAAGCAAACAATTATCTCTCAGATCAAGACAAGAAAGCCCCTTCACCAGTGCAAAAAGCATTTCAAGATCAACAAAGTCTAAACCAGGCAACTCCAACCCTGCCCCTACATACTCAAAAGCCAAAATATTACAGCACAATGCTTTGAAATCATCTTTTAACAACAGATCTGTAGACCCATTTCCATGACCCACTCTTTTTTTATTCTTTCAATTGTTTAGCAGAACAAGCAAGGAAGCAACCAGAGAAAAGCATGGCATGTTCTGCATGGGGTTCGGAGGCAGAGGCTACGGGTATGGAAGCAATGTCTATACCATTTATGGCATAACAACCTGCTTCTCGTCATTAATCCCTATGCAAATCCAATCTCAAAAAATTAATCCTTTTCCTTTTATACATCAATCCTGATCTGCATGACATATTCACCCTTGAAGGAAAACCCCTTTTCTGCTCATCTCCTTTGACCATCACAGCTTCAATGGCACTGTTTTTGGTTCAAGGATTTCAAGAGTATCTCTGACTCAAGGGGTTCTCTGAGTTTTCTTGTTTGAGCTCTGGTAAGTGAGAGAAGGCCCTGTTCATTTTGTTTGGGAGATTTGTTATGAAGTTATAATCAAGGGGATCATCTGAGTTCTTTTGCTACTACCTTTGAAGGGTTAGGTTGAGCACTGTTCAGTTGCAACTTCTGATTTGTTGAAACTATAAAAATTGAAGTCTTAAAGGCTCTGATCGAAAAGTTACCATACCTCAAACTCGAATTAGGATTGGTCATGGGTTTTTGTGTTTGCTCCATTGTTACACTACTGGAAAGTAGTACTTGAAATTCCAAATGCCATTACTGGTGAAGAAGCTTAATTGAGTTAAAAGTAAGAAAGAGAAAACCTTCATGGTGGTTCTGGATCAATGGATTCTTCTGGGTTTTCCCTAATCTGTGTTCTTCATTCTGCAATAGCTCTGACTTGTGGAGCTCTGATGATGTTTTACTCCAAAGAGATCAGTGTCTTCGGCCATGGACCCGAGACTGCAAGCAAGCTTCAAGGATCAACACCCCACGATCAGCTGCTGATTCGAACTTCAGACTCCTTCTCGGGCTTGCTGTTGTTCACGATCGGGTTCCTTCTGTTGATGGTTGCCTTTGTCAAGGACAGGGAGTTTCAGAGTTTCTTTGCCAAAGGGTGTGTGCTTCTTCACATTTCCATGGCAGTGTGGAGATTCTGCTTCGAGAGGAAGCTTGAAGATCTTGCCCACGACTGGCCCAGGCAGGCTGTTGGGGACATTGCGTTGGCCATTTCGTGGGTCTTCTTTCTTGTGTACTCATGGAGAGAGAAATATGATTAGTCATTGCAACCTGCAAGCTTTGATGCTTGTGGAAGAACAGTGTGATTTTTTTTGGCTCCAAGGATCCAAGATTCACAAGCTCTGCAACTTGTTTGGGCATCTCAAAGGGATAAATTGTGCTGATCTGTGGTGAAAAATTTTGGGTTTTGTTTGGGCTGTGATTGCTCAAATTCTCAAGGTAAATGGAAAACCATTATAGGAGATCTGAAAAGTTGGAAACACAGGATGGAATAGCTTGTTGGGTTAGCTTCCTGGTTCAAGGTGCATAGATTCTGTGAAAGTGAGATTATTCAGGATCTGGGTTGGCAACTTTCCTTGATTACTTCAATTTCAACTGCGAACTTGAGTAGTTAAGAGTAAACTTCATTTTCTGCTTTGGGTCCTGAAAAATTTACTTGTTTGTTCCCTTCTGGCTTCATGTGTGAAGTTTTGAATGTAATTTTTTTTTTTCCTGTATCTCATCCATAATATTGCTGCAAGTATATATATTTGGCATATTGCTGCATTTGGGCACTAGGGAGAGAATTAGCAGATAATAGCGAGAGAATTTTCTCTTTTCCATATGGATCAAGGAATGTCTTCTTGCCCATCATTTAAGGGTCTAACTTTAGGATGTTGATTTATTCTTTTTCTTTTCCTTTTTGTTGTCCCTTTTCTTTTAGCTAAAGTAGATTCTCTAATTTTGAACTCCTCAACTCTTGTTTTTGTCCAATTTATTAGGACCTTTCACAACACAAGCACTTGACTTTTAAACCCACTTGAATGGAATTTGTGAAATTAATTAGTTTATGAAATCTAAAAATCCATTTAAATGAATTTTAATATATGAAAATAAGTCAAAAAATAATTTATATGAAAAGTATTGTTATTTTAAATTGGCATAAATACTTTTCTTTTAGAACATATTTATTATATAAGCGTCTATAGTATTTCTTAATAAACTCGTTTCAAACTTGGTCACAACAACTTTTTTTATCCCAAAAAATTTTCCTTCAATCAAAGTTTAAGAAGTAAATAATAATCCCAGAATTCCAATGACCTTTGGACGATTTTTTTTTTGGTCTTATCTTTGGATGATTTTTTTTGGTCGAATCATCCTTTGAAAGATTTGTTTTTCGGTTAGGAGATGGAGGGTTGGGGGAGGGGGTGAGTTGTTCCATATCCGGAATCGAACCAGGATCGGGAGGTATTAGCAATACCACTTGGGCCAGGCCAGATCCCCAATGAGGATGATGGGCCTTGTGCTGAGGCTTTTGATTTGGGCTGGACCCAGAACACCCCTACCTTAATACAAACAAAAAGCCCACCACAACCCTCTTTCTCCATTGCAGACTTAGAAATGGAATAACAGAGCACCAGAAACTCCGAAGACTACGGTGCAGACCTGAGAGATGCGAGCTGCCATCGACGGTAACCTCTCTTCTCCTTCCCAATCCATGTATCTCTGTTATTTCTTCTAGAATCTAGAAGTAGCGAATCAAATCCATGCTCAGACCTCTTCAAACTTGTCATATCTCTTTCTCTGCTAAATTTTCCATTCTCTGACAACTTCTTCTTCTTGAGTTTATGGAAAATTTTCTACAAGCCCATTTGTTTGCTAGATTGAGAATCAGAAAAAAAAAACAGATATTTGGCGTCTGGGTCTTTGCCGGGCAGCTTGAGGATGTGATGGACGCCATTTGCTTTTTGTTTTTTTGGTAAAATTTGTAATTAATGGATACTTTGATTTATCAAATATTAAATTCTTATGGTTCAAGTAGCTATTTATATCCAGCAACTGGGTCTTTTTGGGTTTTGGTAATCGATCAACAAATAGTAATTTTTTCGCATGTTTTTTGAAAAAAAATTCATATCATTTCAAATAGGTGTACCATCTTCTGTCAATTGGTTATATTTTTGAGATTTGAAAAATTAGGAACTCTATTGGTGGAAGGTAAATTGGATTGAAGTGCACCAAACTTATGTCAAAATGGATTGGATTATTTTCTAGCTCTTCATCTGGTAATAAATATTAAGATTATGTCACTTCTGTTTGGTTCAAATGGGGAAATGAATTTTAATACCCGTCTTGGATGAAAGATTCCTATACGTTTATCATTTTATTTAAAGCATATTATACTTGCTTTCTCTCCAACTTACATCTTGTTTCGAAATAAATTTCATTTGTTTGCATTCTCAGTATCCCTTCTCTTGTTCTTGGTCTATCTGACTTACACCTCTTTTTCATTGTTTCTTATTCTGCAGAGGATTTAAGCTAATGGGTGGTATGCAACTGCAAAGTGGTTCCCCTGCCTTGGCCTTACAAGGGTCACAGCAAAACCAAAGCTCAGTAACTGTGACAACTGGAGCAGAGTCAAAGCCAAAGAAGAAAATCTGCTGTGCTTGCCCAGACACTAAAAGGCTGAGAGATGAATGCATAGTAGAGCATGGTGAAGCGGCTTGTACAAAATGGATTGAGGCTCACCGTCAGTGCCTCCGTGCTGAGGGATTCAATGTGTGAGGTTGGTAATGAAAAAAAGAGGAAAAGAAGACATTGGTAGAAAAACTCGGTTGATTTTATGAGATAGATACAGATTTTGGATCACGATTAATTTATTCTAAAATTACATAAACAATAATATATTTGAAATTTTGAATAAAAACAAGGAAATTGATTGCTACATGCAATTCATAGTACATGTAATTTTTTCAATGAGGTTCTACTCTCTTACTCTTGTTGAGACTCTCTTACTCTTGTTGAGACTGAAATATCTAAATCAAAATTACGAGTTGTTATATTGCCATTTGCCAGAAATGTTTTAGTTTTTCATTTACTATGTAGTGGTTATCGTTTATGTACTAAAATCAATTGTTAAGCAGATAGCTGCTGTTAATCAATAAATACCCTTCCCAGTTTTTGCTTCCCCTTTTACCTGTTAGTCCCTCTCGCTGAGCTGCAAGCATAGTTGTTTTAGAAATTGGCTTAATTGAGTTTTTAGTCTTTAGTTCATTTTAGTTTTTACTTTTTAAACTTGTGATTGATAGTGTGCATGATTTAGTCTTAATATGTATGTTTGAATTAGATTATTTTGTTCTAAAAAAAGTTTGTCAGCTAAAAGTTTTTTCTTGAGTATTCTATTATAGTTTTTTTTAATGTAAAATAAGTTAATTTAAATATATATTTATTTTTTAATTTATCAATTACATATAATATCGTATTCAAATATTCTTTTAAATGGTGATGTGTCACGTTGAAATATTTTTCACCCAAGGCTATCACATCAATAACCAGTTAACATCTGACTATTTAACAAAATTCTAACGTAACATGTCATTACTTAACAAAATAATTTGGATGGAGATTTTATATAAGGATAACATTGGATTGGTAAATTGATGAACTAAAATGGACAAATTGAAAAAGGACTAAGAGTAAAATTACAAGGACAGAAAACTTAATTAAACATTAGAAGTTTAAGGTGCAGAAATTGTCAATGGTTCTCACTGTTCTCTCGTTCTTCCCTCGATACTAGGGTGGTAATATTATGTGTTGCATTAGATCAAGGATCAAGATTTATACTGCGTTATTCTGAATCTTGGACCAAGTCTCATGCAGGAGCAGTAGAATAAAACTTCTCATCAAAATGCATAAATATATTCATCCCTTTTAAATGTTTGTTAGGCCTTTCACACCTAATCATAAGTTTGAAAGAGTTGGGCAACTGTAGACTCCGTTCTTCCTTTGATGTATGGTAGTGATCTTCTATCCATCCGTGACCATCTCATATCTAGTATATTACTTGATACTAGTTTCGGCGTTAATACACCAAAATCCTTCATTAACTGTCAAAACTCTAATGACGAGTAGCTTTAGACGGCTCTTATAGAAGTTTGTTGGATGACCAATATAGGTTGAATGTTCTAAAAGCCGTGCTTTAAGCCTTTAACAATGGGCATATGTATGTGAATGTTAACTGAACACCCTCCAACCATTTCTACTTCATTGATTATCTCTACATGTGCACTCCTTACCAGTTTTCTTCACGGTTAAGAATCTTTCCAAATATGCGTGGTCCCATTCACCTTGAGTTGAAATAGATTTCAAATCCCGTGTATCACTACTTCTCTTTAAAATGTTGGTCTTTGGTTTTTCACATGTACAAGTGGAAACTCTGTGCTATTGTAGATGCTGTGCTGGTGTCCATGGCAGCGCAAAAGTGACTATCAAACGGAAAGAAAGAGCAGTTGTATGATTATTTTAGTCCATTTAACCACAGAATGCCACAGCCATGGGCATTATATGACTATTACAGGAACCAGACACGATTCACTGTGCATCACTTATACAGACATGAAGTACTACAACAGCACACACATTTATTCAGTAAATATTGCATAGGTTTGTATTGCCAAACACACATGGCAATTTAATGTGTCATATATGCCTTACTGGCCACAGGTGCAGTTCACACAAGCGCAGCTAGCACCGCACTTGCACTTCCCATCATGCTCAGCAGATGGAACATCCATGACAACAGTCTCGATGTAGCTGCAAAAACCAAAAAATGGCAGTCATAATAAGCTTTTTGTGTAAGCTGCTGGTTTTGCGTTACTAGTCCTGTAATGATTAGATAGCTTAAAGCATTAAAAGCCAAATAGAATGGACACCAAAAGTAAACTTTACCTCTCTTCAGTCTCTACGATGTCAACACCGTAGTTGTTTCCCTTCTTCCTGAATAACACAGCATGTGAGGATAGAAGTAAACCAATCAAACAGCTCTAATGGGTATCATGCAAGCTATAGCACCTCTCATCTGTGCCAACTTTGTTAGTCTTTACTCTTTGCAAATAATCTCCAATATAGATTAGTTATCAAGGAGTGTGATTTAGTTATCTCCTAGCTCTTGACTATCGATATTGAAACATGAAATATGCATGTAGTTTTTGCTTTACATGCAAACACAGAAGAGAAATGAAGCACTTACACGCACTGACTCTTGTCAGCGCAGTCGCAGTTGCCGCACGAGCTCGACATGTTGATTTTGAGCAAGAAAAGCACCAGAAATGAACTTAGCTGTAGATTTCAAAGCTTTGTACTGTGCAGCTATACCTCAAGTTCTGAACCATGACCCAGTATTTATAGTGAAGGAAAGAGCAAATCTTACTGGGGAGGTATGCATTGATTGGGATTCCTCTGTCACTCTGGACCTCACAAGGCATGTGAGGAGCATAGGCCTCTCTGGAGAATTATTATCTGAAGGAATCTAAGTTATGGAGGCTACCCTTCCTCTTCTCCCGTCATGTCAATTTGATTCGGTTCTTGAGAGAGACCATCACGTATAAATATTCTGAGATTCCATTACTTCTTTTTGGTTCAAAATTTTCATTTTTCTTTCTAGATATAATGACAATTCACAATGCATTACTATCATTGTTACTAGATGATAAACTACTTTATTCTACTTTGAAGTTAATGCTCTTTCCTTTGTCATCTTTTACTCTTCCTCCAATTTCCATCTCTTCAATAGTACTTATTCTGCATAGGATTTGTGCCAATAGGTAGGGTGTCTCTGCGAAATGGTCCCCTAGCTGCCTGGCTCTTCTGGAAAATATGGGTTCTTGCCTAGTCTTATCGATGGGTCAAAAGTTTAGATGTGTAAGAATTTAATGTTACTATCAATATATTCGGACAAAGTGGATGTAGTTTTTAAAATTAAGGGGATTTGTCCAAGAAAATTTTATGAGAGTAAAATTAAGGCTGTCCGTGGGTTGGGTTGAGTCAAGTTTAGAATATTTTGCACCCAACTTACTCATCAAGGAAATGGGTTGAGTTGGGTTGGGTTTGAATTTTTTTTTTAAACTCGAACTAATCCAACCCGGACATTAGTAGGTTGGGTTGAGTTAAATTCGTGGATCTGACGTATATTAAAAAAAAATTTACCTTCTAAATTAAATGCCAAAATTAATATAAGATCAAAAATTTATTACACATCATAATAAATAACTGAATCAGTTTCAACAAAATATGACATTCAAAGTTTCAAACAAACTAAAAGTCAAATATAATAAGTTATAAGTCACAAAAATAATATAACAAATCTTAATTTTAGACATAAAAAGAACTAATACAAGTCTCAAAAATCAAATACAATAAGTCACATAAGGTCAAAGAGAAGGAAAAATAATAAATATTAAATTTAGTATGATGAATATAAAAATAATATATTTTTTATTTTTTTAAAAAAAGATAGGTTGGGTTGGGTTGAATGGGTTGGAATTTTTTTAACTCGCAACCCAATCCATCGTCATTGGGTTGAAATTTTTTAAACTCAATTTAATCCGCGAACCCTATCTAACTTGCCAATTATAGGTTGAATTAGGCCAAAACCCACGGATTCGTGAGTTAATCTTACCTAATGGACACCCATAACTAAAATGGTTAGTTTTTGTTGAACATGTATGCATGAGAAGTGAGAGTTTTGATGATCGTAATTTTCACTTATTGCGGTGATAATACTTCGGTCATTCTTGTATCGATTCTCAATTTGAGTATACAAATAAGGATTTAATTTTAATTTGATTTACTGTGAGTGTAGCATTATTATGTAATTATATATTGTTATATCATTAAAAGAGTTTAATTATGAAAATAACTATTTTAAAAATTTAACTATTTTAATGATATATCAACACATAATTATATCATAGTATAAAGACTTGTACAATTATAATAAATTAAAACTAAACTTTAGAAATAATAGCCTTTTGTTGGAGTGTTGACTTAGATTTCCAATTGTATATGTTTTGTTGTACCCGAACTGCTATATTTTCCCTCTTCGTAGGCTACTGTTGTAATTCAAATACTGTATATTTGCCTCTGTACACTGCGAATTCAATTCAATGAAATGCATTGCCTTCAGTTTCTTTACCTTTTACAGCTCCGTGCCCCCATAGATGTGTTGTGTTGTCTTTATATTATATTTTCCGCTTTCTTTTGGCAATATTTTCATGTCAATTTTACGAGATAAAATTGCGTTGCTTGTTACTCAGCATGGCTTCATGAGGGTAACTGTATTGAATTTCTGCTTGTTGACTCTTGGATCATGAACCTCACTTAACCATTTTGACTGCAGTACCAAGGGGCACCGATCACAACAACTAGCCTAAAGTCAAAGCCAAAGCCAAAGAAGAAGATCTGTTGTATGTGCTTGCTCGACACTAAAATGCTGTTAAGCTGAAAGCATGGTGGAAACACGGCAAAGAATGTCTTAAAAAATGGATTTGAGTATCTTATACGTGCTTCTTTTCCAAGAGCTTTAATATTTGACAAGTTTTTACCTAATTGATTATATGAGAAATGATGCAGTTTTTGAGAAGAAACAATTTATATATTCTAGTATTTGATACGCATAACAAAGCAAGGAGGGTGCATTGTTTTGACTGCTGAATGTAACTTCCAATTTAATTTACCTGTAATCTCGAGTTACTTGCTTATCAACCTGCTTATTCATGATTAGAATATAATCCGGTAACTATAGATACCATGCCTCATTTGATGTTCACCAAAGTTTCTTTCTCGTAGAACACCACTCTCAGATGAAGTTAAACTTAAACATGATCTGGGACAAGATCTTCATTACTTGTACACTCTCAGAACCTATGAATCAACAGCCGAGTTTACTTCACTGCTAAAATGTTTCCAAGAGCATATCAATGAAGTGTTTAGTACTATTTAGTTCACTTGATTCTTCTTCGAGATGCAAATTATGCAAAACTTGGCCATTAGCATGCCCACCAATCATCTAATTAGTCTCATTTGTTGTCTTTAACTCTTTATCAAGGTAGGCTATCCCAATCGTTTACAAGAACCATATATTTGGAAATATGTTGAAGCAACCTTTATTCTTTTGCATCATATGCAGATGTTCTTTCTTCTTGGAGCATATTTTACGGATTCATTATGTCATTACACTGCTTCGGGCGTATATTTGTCCCTTTTGAATATTATACCCCATTCACCTCGATTTCAAGTCACTGTTTATAATCTTCTGCATTTTCCTTATATGAAGATTATCCTTTTCTTTTCTCGTGCTAGCCAGAGTGGCAGAATTTAGAAAAGAAGATTGTCTAACATAAGAGGTATGAGCAACGATTGCTATAATAGTAAATCGCGTCTTGTGCTTCGAATATTGTCACTTTTAGTCCTTCAGAGTGTGCTTCAAATATTGTCACTTTTAGTCCTTCAGTGTGTGCTTCAAATATTGTTACTTTTATTAGTCCTTCAGTGCTGAATTATGAAGTTACCAGTATATTGTGCAGTGTAATTTTCGATACTTAAATAGGGATTTGTGGGATTGAGTTCATCTTTTACCTTGGAGACACGAAATAAAGGGTTAAAAGAAAGATGAAGCAGAGAAGGCACAGAGAAGACGAGTATATATATATATATATATATATATATAGTAAATTCTAGTCCATTAGATCACATAAGGCCTCGAAGAGGCCACTACATAACTGTGAACACATAACTCACAGGCACGTCACTCAACAGACAGCAGAATACAAATTTATTCACCATGATTATATTAATACGAGCATCACAGTGCACGCATCCACACATATTTTAGCATAACTGTGTGGTCTTACTGACCACAGGTGCAGTTCACACAAGAGCAGCTGGCACCGCACTTGCACTTCCCGTCATTCTCAGCTGCAGGAATGTCCATGACAACAGTCTCCACATAGCTGCAAAAACAAGCCACTTCAATTGTTACTTTATCTCAACGCTTCTAGCCAGGTCATACTATCAAGACAATGGCCATCAAACTTGAACATTTTACCTCTTCTCTGTCTCAACTACGTCAACATAGCTGCTTCCCTTCTTCCTGGATTACAAATCACATACAATCAGGATTCAGGATATATATATATATATATATATATATATATATAGCCAATCTAATAACTTGAAGCATAACTGATATGCTTAAAGACACTAGAAACATTTAAAGACAAAAACTAGATACGCTTAGAAAAAGGAATATTAGTGAACACTTTGTCATACTTAGAGACCTGCATCTAGTGCTTGCAGTGTATAGATGCACATAAAGCTGAACTAGTTATCCTGAAAGTCTAAGCTTAAGTGTATGTTTGGTATTGGGGTAAAAATGGGGGTGGAAAATTCATGGATGAGTTTTGTATACAATTTTATACACAAAGGTCATCCATGAGTTTTTCACCTCAATTTTTATCCCCATCCCAAACATACACTAAGTTAGAAAAGAATGAAGCTTAAACCACTTAGTCAAGAAGGTTTAAATGTAAAAACTTCATCTAAAAAGCTTAAGCTAGAAGCCTAGAATCTTGAAGTTCAAGAACATGGTTTTTATGCCTAATAGCTCAGAAAACAAAAGAACACTTACACACACTGGCTCTTGTCAGCGCAGTCACAGTTTCCACACTTGTCCGACATGGTGGTTTTTGGGAGCAAAGAAACACTGGCAATGAAAATGAGAACTTCCAAAGCTTTGTATGAGCTGCTATATCTCCCAAGCTCAGCACTTCTCCAATATTTATAGAGGAGAGATGGCCATGCTAGGATTGTGGTTTGCATCATGAGGCCCCATATTTGGACCACACAAAGGGATGAGTGAAGCACGCGCCTCTTGAGAATTATCAGAAAGAATCTTAATAAAGGAAGAGGCCCTCTCCTCTCATGTCAACCTCTTTTCTCAAATTTAGCTGTAGAGATTGCAGAAAGAGGTTTAGCCCCACGCTCAAATCAATTTGAAGGTGTAGCACACGCTCAAGCAAGTGAATGTTGATATATCATTCAACTTTTATATATGGAGCAAAAGATTTTCTTACTTTTAGAGTTGCATGCTTTTGTCCTACTTTGAAGTGCTTGTTCAATTCCGTGTTATCATCTTTCCTTTTCTTTTCCCTTTTATATATTCTGGATGTTATTTAGATTCTGCATTATTTATATTCAGAATGAAATAAAGTTTTATTAGAATTCATTTTCTCTTCTGCTTCTCGCTCTCTGCCAAAAGTTGCAGAAGTACATTGAAATATGGATTCATTTTGAGTTGCTGCTGATAAAGATGTATGTTCAATTGTTACACCAGCAGACATGCTACAAAATATATGGAACGGAGTAAAAGAGCCGTTCATTGTTTCAAGAAGTGTGTAGACCCATTTATAAGTTGGTATATGATTTTGGCTTAAGGGGAACCTCCTTATATCTTTTTTTTTTTCCTTTCATAAATTGGTAAGTTGCTATAAATTAAGCTTTGGACTTTTGCCTAAATTCTCATCTACTCCAATTAATTTTGTGAGCTATGCTTCAACTTCCTTGAGTCCTTGTCAAATCCATCAAAATGAAAAATAGAATAACTTTTACATTGTGAATTTTCTGTCATTGTGGTACTTTAATCTTAGTTTTCAGATTTTGAGCTGTGCCGCCACAATTTATAATATTTTCAATTTTTGGACTGTCCTATTATTCGTTAAGCATATATGCTTTTAAATGTCAGCCATCCAAATGGTTGGCGCATCCTTAAAGGTGGTTCTCAGTTAAACTTTTTTTTTTTAATTTTTTAATATGATAAGGGTATTTTGGGGTTAGCCTTCATATCAACCAAGACTAATTCCTTTTCAGGTGATCTTAAGGATGCATTATTGCACCCAACATTTAGACTTAGAGGATTTAGAAAACTTAATTCTCATTCTTAGTTAATCTACAACCAAAATTAATTTTGTGACGAGCAAATTCTTTGCACTAGTAAAGATCTTCTTGCAGCTACCTCTTGGAATCTTATTTTTTCGAAAAGTAAAGTTTTATGGGTATTTTCTACAGCAAATAGCTTTTCCAAGTAGCCAACTTTTGCTCTTTCATTTATTTTTGCGATAGGAAAACATAGCTTTGCATTTATCTTTTTATTCTTTTTATTCATGAATTGAAGAATAAAGTAATATTAATGCTTTCTGTGAAATATATACTGGTACCACAGTGCGTGCTCCAGAAGAATTGCCGACGTCCTCTTTATATGCCAGCCTTCTTTTCATGTTCTTATCTTAAAAGACAAAAAAGAAGAAAATCACTATTTGTGTGATTAGGGAGAAAAAGGGTCTCGTTTTTCTTGCAATATCCAAAAGATTTTTTTGTAACTTCATATATATTATAATCCTCACATAGATTGTTACGTCATTATTGCATGTTTAACTTCACTAACTTACCATTAATAGAATAGAAAAATGCTGGAGCCATAAAAATCATAAAAAAAGTCATAACTGTGATTGTTATTAAATTGTGTATAAATTTATATATATTGAAAAGGGCCTGGTCATAGAGACTCTAATAGTTTCATAGGTATTGTGTGTGTTTATAAAATATAAATTTGTAAATCTAATCAAATATATATAAATATATTCACATACACAAAATTATCTTGTTAATTATTATTGTACACTAGATTAAATAATATGCATTTTTTTTTACTAATCATGCAAAAGTTTAATTTTCATTTTCTTATTATAGTAGTTTATGTATGAGATGAAGTGAAGCAAGAAGGATTTGCATATCTTGAATTTTTATATGGGTATAGGTTTAGAATTTCATCTCCAAAACTAACGTGTGTTAGTCCAAGTAGGAATAACTTGGGTCCTTTAAGTGTTATGTCTAGGGTTCAATAACTGATAGATGTGAATAAAGTATACGCTGTTGGTAGGCCTCCTTCTCATAAAGTTTACGATTGAAGGTCAGAAAATTAATCTTTCACCGTTTAAGTGGGAATACTTTGAATACAAAAAAAAAAAGAATTTTATCTCCAAAACCTGCATGAGGTGCATGTTTAGGGGTGTGAGGCAAAGTTGAGGTGAACAAAACCAGCCTCACGTACGGCCGTCTCTATCAATCATTCCAAAATTGTCATCTTCCGAAATTTTATACCAACTCAAAAAAGCATTTAGTGTTTCTCACTACTTACTAACGTTGATTACATTGATCTCTCTTAATATTAGTAATTATTACATTTGACACTCTTTTTATTTAAAAAATTATACCTACATCTCTTATTTTATATAATATTCTTACACATGGTACCCTTCTTTATTTGATAAATTACACCTACTTTCCTATTATGTATGTGTCTTATACCATTTTTCATTGTAAATAACAAAATAAGAGAAGTAAATATATTTTTTTCAAACAATAAGAGTGTCGAGTGTAATAAACACTAACTTCCGGAAAGATGAATTAATTTCTCCTATTATTTATGATCCTCTTGAATCTTGATTCTCTTAATTTTTAATCAAAATAAGCATAAAATAAAAATATAAAGTATTTAATATTTTAAAAATATAAAGTATTTAATATTTTAAAAATATAAAAAGTATTCCATTCTTATTTTTTTGGTTTATAATATTCAATTTTTACTTTATTTAATAAATAAGAATATTATTAAAGAGATAAATTAAGAAGATATAGAATTTCATTATTTATACTTTTTTCTTCTGAGCATTACATTATTTATACCCTACAAAGAAGAAAACTTGAGTTTACAAAAAAAAAATGCAGTTTTGAATTATCCAACAATTTTAATGTCTAGGCCCAACCAACTGAACTAAGCAGGCTTATAAAACTTGGATCGAACTGACCAGTTCAACCGAAAATATAATTGAACTGGTCACCAAGCTAGTCCGGTTAAGCAATTAGATTGGGTAAGTAATTGAATTGGTGTGGCGATTGACCCAGCCGGTTTTTGTGAGAACCGACGGACCGGCTGGGTATCATAAAACCGGCTGAGTTAGTTTAATTATTTTTTTTATATTTTCACCAAAACGTCATTGTTTTAGGCCAAACTAAATGAATCTGAGGCTGAAACCTAGATCTCGCATGCTCTGCCTATACTATAGCTCTTCGCCTTTTCCTCGTAACCCCATCGCCAGCGCTCATCTGTCGTGAAGAATCAAGCCATTAAGGATTGCGTTAAGCCTCGCCTGAGATAGTTGCACAGAGAACGTCCGATAGCCTGCATTCTAGCACAAAAACTGGTCACCACAGGCATAGTCGTGGCATGCACCAATAGTCGACCAGAGCTCGAGTTGCTGTCCTTGTTCCGGCCAGAGCTTTGGTGTCCACGGTTTCACCAATCCACCCTCATTCCACCATTTTTGTCTCTATTCCAGTGGCAACTTCTACTCACATCAAGTTCGTCCCAATTTTGTTCCTATTCAATCGTCCCAATTTTATTCCTATTCGGCTATTCCCTTAGTTAGTTCATTGTAGTTCCTATTCAACCTTGTAATATCACAATATATAAATGTTTTAAAATGCAGGGTAATTTTTGGTATAGCCTATTTTTATTCATTTGCCGCCAGTTAGAATAAGTATTCAATGACAGAATTACAGTAGAAGATGGTGTAGTGAATGCTCTGCTAGCAGCAAATTCAGTTGAGCATCAGTTCAAATTTTAGTATGTACTTGTATAAGTTTATTTTTTTCACCAATTGTATCAATGGATCTGTGAAGGCTAGACGCACCAAGCAAATTTTAACTACTGTTTTTGAAGGCACAACAAAGCAAATGATTGCAAAAGGATCCTTAGTTTGATTTTCTATTTCTCTTTTATGTTGTTATATTAAGGCATGTCCCAATTTTGTTCCTATTCTACTATTCCCTTAGTTAGTTCACTGTAGTTAGGAGTTAGAAACTTGGAATTTTAGAATGGTTCCAAATCGTGTTTGATGTAAGACTAAATTTAGAATACCAAAGTTTGAATGCAAATATAATTGAAGGTCTAATTAAGAAATTTCTTGAATAGTTGAAGTTTGAATAAAATATAAATTCTGAAATCCATCTATTTATGTATTTGATGCAGATTACAGTAGGATATTTTAATATCAAATTCTCTCACAAAACTAGTACATTTTATATATGTAAACTGTGAATTATTTTGAGATGTTTTTTACATACATATAGTGTACATGAATTAAGATGTCATATGATCAAACACCATCAACCAAAGCATTAACTTAAGATTCATCTCCCAAAAAAAGTAATAGGGGAAAAACAGATCCAGCTTGGGGACATTGCAAACAACTTGTTGAGGATGGTAAAACTATACTATTATGTGTTAGAGGAGGTGACATTAATCGATTTAAGGCTCACTTGGCTGGAGAAAAAGGACGAGTTGAACAATGCAATAAGGTGCCAGCGGATGTTCGCTTTCAAATGAAGCAAAATATTGATGAATGCAAGAGTAAGAAAATAAAGGTGCAAGAGGAATATGAAGATAACAATCCATATAGACCCACTTTACTGATGAAGAGCAAGTAAGAATAGGTGATGATGGGGTGCAAAAGTCAATGAGAATGTCTAAGCCAACAAGACATGAAACACCTTCTGGATCTCAAAAGGGAAAAAATGTTAGTCGTATATGTTCTTATTTTATGCCTAGAATTACTCCTAGAGCTCAGTCTACCTTCAAAAGTGTCTTGCAAAGTAAAGAAGTAAGGGAAAAGTTTGATCTTGCTATCTCAAAATGGATGATTGATGCATCTATGCCATTTAATGCAATTAGCTTGGTATATTATCAACCTATGATTGATGCTATTGCTAGCATTGGTGCGTGGTTATAAAGGCCCCAACTTTCATAGCCTTCGTGGTTATTTGTTAAATAAATGGGTTGAAGAAGTAAAAAAAGTTTGTTGAGAATTATTGCACTACTTGGAAGCAGACTAGGTGTACTATAATGGCAGATGGGTGGACTGATCGTGTAGGCGAGGCGAACTCTTGTTAACTTTCTAGTTTATTGCCTTAAAGGAATGGTTTTTGTAAAATCTGTTGATGCTTCCCATGCCTCCAAAACAGAATATTTATTATAAAAGCTTTTCAGGGAGGTAGTGTTATTTGTTGGCCCTGAAAATGTTGTTCATATAGTCACGGATAATGCTGCAAATTATGTTGCTATTGGAAGGTTATTGGAGGTTGAGTTTCCCATTTTATCTTGGTCTTCTTGTGCAGCTCATTGTATCAATTTAATGTTGTAGAACATAGGGAAGTTGGAAGAAGTAAATAAGACTGTGTCACAGGCTGCAAAGATTACCAAATACATATATACCATTGTTATCCATTGTATTTGATTAGAAAGCATACAGGTGAAAAGAGAAATACTTCATCCAGCTCCAACTCGTTTTGTTGCTAATTTTATTGCATTGCAAAGTATTTTGGCTCAGAAAGATGCACTAAGATCCATGGTAACATCTAAAGAATGGACAAACTCAGCTTACTTCCAAAGAAGTCCAAGGCAAAGAAATTTGTGGAACAAGTCTTAGATTCAAGCTTTTGGAGGCATTGTGTCGATGTTATTAAACTTACGGAGCCACTTGTTCGTGTGTTGCGTATTGTTGATAGTGAAGGTAAGCCTGCCATGGGTTTTCTTTATCAAGCTATAAATAAGCTAGAGAAGAAATGGTGAAAAGTTTTCAAAGGAACAAGAAGAAAGTGGAACCTTATTTGAAAATCCTAGATAATCGTTGGGATTTTCAGTTTCGCAAAAATCTTTATGCTGTTGGCTATTGGTTAAATCCAGCTTGTCGATATAATGTTGAAGAATTTGAAAAGCATAGTGCCACAACATATGGCCTTCTTGATGTCATTGAGAGATATGTATATGGAGCTTGCTTTGCAATCTAAGTTGACAAATGAGATGAGAATCTTCAAAAATGTTGAACATGATTTTTGAAGGCAAGCTGCTATAGTGATCGTACTACCATGATGCCAAGTAAAATTAGTGATTGATAGCTATTTACTTTCTTTCTTTATTTGTAACCGTAGTTATAAGTTATAACTTAATAATATGCATACTAATTTGTATGTATTACATTAAATGTAATATTCTAGATCAATGGTGGGAGACCTATGGATCTAGTGCACCGACTTTGCAAAAGTTGGCAATTCGTGTCTTAAGCCAAACTTGTAGTGTTTCGGGCTGTGAGCGAAATTGGAGTGTCTTTGAGCACATTCATTCAAATAAGAGAAATAGATTAGAGCATTGAAAACTTAATAATCTTGTTTATGTTCATTACAACTTGAGGTTGCAACAAAGGTATCTATCTTCTTATTAATGTTTATATTCATACTCTAAGTATTTTCTAATCTTGATATATGTGATTATATTAATAAACTTAGGAATTGATTGAGGCATCAAAGTTATGACCCCATTAAGTTTTGAAGTATTTGAGAATCATTCTAATTGGGTATTGGAGGAGTCATCCACCAATCTTAACTGTTGAAGAGGTGGAGGCTTTACGTAATGACCATGCAAATATGGTTAACCAACCAAACTTAGATGATTTTGGTATGTTTTTTTTAATTGGATTATAGTTTTTTGTTTATGATTTTATTGTTCTTTGTTAATTATTTTGTGAATTTATAAACTTATATAGAAAATGACATGGTTGTAGGTCAATTAAATTGGGAGGACCTTGGTAATGATGATATAAAAGACAATGCTGCGGAAAACGCAAACCAAAATAAAGGCAATGTTGATGATGAAATGAGGTCTGAATTTGACACAGATTTAACTTTTTGAGAACAAATGTGTTTTGTATTGTATGGATATTAATGAGTATTTGTGAGTTGTGATGATTTGAGAACTTGTATTGTGAACTATTTTATTTGCTTATGTTTTGAACTAATGAACTTGTGTTGTTTGTTTATGTTATGAACTTGAGATAGTGATTTATCTTAATTTTTAGGTAATTTTTATTTTAATTAATTATTTTAGTTTATGCCGTTCGATTATTAGCCCATCGATTAAACCAGTGATTCATTGACCCAATAACCAAATCGAGTCGGTCATTGATTCGAGTTTTATAACATTAAAACCATGTGCGGGGTTCTAGATTGTCCAAAAGCTTATGAGGTCCGAGCAACATCACGTAACAAAGTTTACTGTTAAGACCAGAAAAAGGTCGGACCAAAAAAAAAACACCAGAAAAAGGTGTGACCAAAAACAGAAAAGACCAGAAAAAAGTTGAAGATAACAAACAACATCAAA
The DNA here is from genome assembly GCA_019955255.1 of Castanospermum australe. Taxonomy (NCBI): domain Eukaryota; kingdom Viridiplantae; phylum Streptophyta; class Magnoliopsida; order Fabales; family Fabaceae; genus Castanospermum; species Castanospermum australe. The sequence continues at coordinate 238,699 of NSJW01000359.1, forward strand.
GTAGTAAAAATTAAAATGGGCCACATTTTGATCATAAGTAATTATTCCGAGTATTTTGCATAAACATTTTCTTTTTGCCATTGCACATACTGTTATAAATGAATTTCTAACAAATCTTATTAGACTAAACTAAAATGATTCAAGTCCAAAAAAAAAAAGTAAAGAGCTTTGTTATACTACATAAATTACAGACTTAATTTAAATAAATGTTTTATAATAATATACATATCAATCTTAGAATTTTTTTATATCTAATAAATTGACGTAAAAATACATAGTACCTAACAAATGTGGTTTATAAAAATAGTTTTATCTACTGAAGGTTGCATTGTATTATACTATTATCTACTCCTCCTCCGGGCCGGGTTGAGTCCTGCTCTCCGTGCGGACTCTATTGGAACCACATTTGTTAGATTGCAGTTTGCTTTTCTTTTGTTTTCTTTGCTGCTGCACCCAAAAAAAAAATGTGGTTTATAAAAATTGAACATTATTTATAAAACTTCAATCTAAATTTCTTTTGGGATAATTCTAATTTGATTTGTTGGAGATTTAAAGTGGCGATACTTTCACACTCTTAAATCACACATGTTTCTCAAATTATATTTCTACAATTCTCACAATATCAATCCGAGAAAATTATTATCCTATAATATAGGTATATTTGTTAAGGTGTATAAAATTTTAAAAAAATGGAAAAATAAGAGAAGTTAAAATTGGTAAGATACAAACATACCAAGTTATTTTATGCTCTATTCAAATAGGAAAATATTGTATAGACAAAATTTTTTTGTAAGAAGTTCTGTTAGAATGATTTAATATATTTTTTAACTCTTGAATTGATGAGTGGTTCCTATCATTTAATTTCATCTAATAACTTTTTCTTATTCTGCCTGATTTCTATAAAAAAATTTAGTTATTTTTTTCTGATTGTGTCGCATTACTTATTCAAATATATATATGTATTACCTATCCTAGAGTCGCCATTTAGGAAGAACTTTAACCTTTGCATTCTCAATCGGAATGAGTGAAAACTTCGTTTCTTTTTTGTATTATATATATATATATATATATATATATAAGGTGAGGATCCACTTATTCTAAAAGTAAGTTTTAAAAAACTTACACCATTGAATAACTTTTCATAGAGTATAAATTTTATTAATCCAACCGTTGATTTATATGATATTATTATGATAATCATACATACCAAATTTAAGATAAATTTGACATTCATAGGTATTTAATTTAATAGTTAAATTTTTACTTATATTTTAAAAAACGTATTGTACGTTGAAATAAAATAATTAGATAAAATACTAATTTATTATAAAATTTTGTGAAATTTTGTGGATTTGATCTACCTTGTAAAAATTTTTATTTTAATAGTTAGATTAATGAAATTCACACTCCATCAAAAATTATTCAAATATATAAATCTTCTAAAACTTACTCATGGAGTAAGTAAATCTCCAGACATATATAATAGATATATATTTATATGTATGTATGTATGTATTACCTTTTATAGGTTTAAGCGAATGGTGCTACATGCACATGGATTTTCTGATTTCTTTTTTCAGAGTTACCCTTGTTTTGGTTCATTTATTATTTGTGTTATTGTGCATCTTTCATATTCGATATATATCAGAAAGTTGCAGAGGGAGGAGGGCATGGAGGTGACTGGTGAGAGATATGAAAAGCTTAAGTTGCTGAAAGCTACAAAGTTCTCCATGATATATCATGATGCCTTTTGGAATGCACTTGACTGTTTATATGACCTTTCGTATTGCTCATGATTCTGGTGCTTCAATTTCTTGTATCTGTCAGTCTGGCAATACTTCAATCCATCATTTTCTTCTCTTTTATTCCTAATTAGCTCTGCATGTCTTGCCTGTTGCCATTTTAGTGCAATGGGGGTCTCTATGCAAAAGGGTTGATCTGCAGGTTGAACTTTTCTTCCTTTCTTTCTTGCTTTTCCTTTGTTTTCCCTCTCTCTTTCCATTGGCTTGAATTTGATGCAGGTTGTGGATGCTTGCCAAGCCATAGAAGATGTCGAGAAACACTTGCGAGAGATATATAGCACTTGATTTGTGTCACAGAATGCCATAAGAAAATGCCTCTTTCCCACTTCTGGTCGATATAGCTTGCACTCTTGAAAGGGATGTCATACATCAGACAAATGTGGCAGATAAGTTCTGAACACTAAACTCGATTCGTGCATAATTATGGTTGCTTCATTCCCACATATCATAATTAGAATTTAGAAATTTGTTTTCTGAATAATTTGAAAGCACTCTGGTCCTGAAAAATTACAATATGTGCTCAATTTGGAAGGAATCAAGAAATCATGATTCGACAGAACAGAAAGTTTTGTTTCTGTATATGGTGCAGCTTTTGATGACCCTGATGATGGACAGGTTCCATCTGCTTAAATTTCACTGAAGTTGTTGACATACATTGGGACTGCTTCGAGTGTTTCATGCCTGTGGTGGGAAAATATTACGTGAAAAGCCAAATTGGGGTGAGGATTTAGAGTTCCGAATCTTAACCTTGATGTTAAATTTATCTATCAATTAAAATGTGGACTCTGTATATTAGTCTTATGTCACTTTTTTTTGGGTCTATTTAATGCTAATATTATATAGATTTCATATTTATTATATTTAATTATATATCACTAATAGGATTACCTTTAGTGTCACATTACAGTTCCAAACTTTAATTCACTTTAATTTTTTTGCTTAATTTTTCACATTTAAATAATTTCTCTTTAATATTTAATCTGAGTAATTCTCATTGTAATATCACATTATTTTTCTTTTTGTGAAATTACTCTTTGAATATGCTTTTATCAAGTTGTAGGGTGTTCTCTTTTGAATGATTCTACGCTACCCCCCCAAGATACACCGTACTCCGAGTGATTTCTCTATTAAAAAAATATTATATAAAATTTTTAAAATTTTTGGCTTGGGAGCATGATACCTCTTAATGGTAGCATGATATTTGTTCAAGAAAATAAATTTCATACTTTATTTATGATTTTGTAGAAAGAGACACATGAAATGAAATCACAATTTCATATTTTTTCTTGATAACAGACATGAGTGATTAGCCATCTAAATGGAGTATGCACAAGTGACGGAAAATAATTAACTACGTATAGAGGATAAGGTAATAGAGGATAATTGATTAACCATCTATGAAACATATATCTTTAACTAATAATATATCTATATATAACCACGAATTTAGAAAGGACTGTGACTAAAAAATTCATGAGTTAAATGAGTGATTAACTACATGTGATTAAATAATTAAATCAATTTAATAAATAGTTAATCTAAAATATATAAGGAATGTGAGGCTAAATAGTATGTACATATATAATTTTTCGTCTTTTAATGAACATGAAGTGACTTAAAAATAATGAACAAACTTTTTTGGGACCTTACTCAACCACACTTGCAATGTTAATTAGTCAATTCCCTTATGAAGCATAATCCAACTTTTGTTTTATTCGCTGAAATGGTTCATGATGCTTTGTAGTTAGTTGGTTTTCTTTCCGATAGAAACTTGAAAGATTTATACAAGGGTGATGGACAAAATATATAAACTAGAAAAAAAGTTGTGAAGATAAAGAGTTGTAAAGAACTAAAGATAATGAAGTAAACAAGTAAAGTGGACAAGCGTAAATGGGGAATGCATCGTCTTCTTAAGCATGTAGCTGGGTTTGATGCTTACGCTTGTGGTCCTGTGGTCCTACAAAATAATTAATTTAATAATTCTCTTAGTTCTTAATAAAAAGTATTAAACAAAAAAAGTATTTAATGCCTTAAAAATATAAAATTATTTAATAATTTTTTTATGTAATAATTAAGATGATTATTATATTAATTGTTTAGAAGGATTTAGAATATATATACTTACACTATTCGATTTCTTTTTTATAAATGTTAAATTTCACCAATTCAATTGTTGGAACAAAAGTTTTCATGAGATATATCAAATTCATAAAATTTTATGAAAATTTAAAATGAATTGATACTTTATCTAATTATTTTATTTTAAATATATGATATGTTTTTTAAAATATAAGTAAATTTGAACTATTAGATCATGTACCTAAAAATGTTTGATTTATCTTAAATTTATTTTAATATACATGATTATCACGATAATGTCACATGATTTAAGAGTAAGATTGGTAAAATTCATATTCATTCAATGGTGTAAGTGTTTAAGACTTAATCATAAAGTAAATAGATTCCCACCTATATGTGTGCGTGTAACACGAGTGTAAGAGTAAATTTTTTTATCCCAATTTATAATCATTACTTTTAGAAAAATATTATATAATTAAAATTTTTTTATTAAAATTTTTAAAAGAATAATTTAGCATGTTTGTTGACTATTAAATAGGTAAGTGGTTTCTACCACTTAATTAATCTAACTTAATTCTTACTAAATTATGTCAAAAGTTTTGTTTATTTTTTCTGATTGTGTAACATTATTCTTATTTTTATTTTAAAATAATGCCTTTTTTTTTTTACAAATTTTAATATAATGGTTTAAAATCACCCAACTTAAGAAAGAGAATAATAAAATATGTTTTTAATAAAGAGATAGAACAATAGAATCTCTATTTAACCAACCAGAATATGACTCCACTCATTATATAAAATATTAAAAATAAAATGTATTCTTTTTATAAAATGATGCATATTATAATTGTTTTCATGAAATATTAACAATTTTATAAATAATAATATTTGAATAATTAGATTATTAAAATATTATTAATTTACTAGAAGATTATTGGATAATAATTCAATAATCTAATAATAATATATATAATTAATTATAGAGCCAAAAATTGTTATTCCATATTATACTAGTAATAATTTTTCTTAATTGTTTAAATTTTATAATAATAATAATAATAATAATAATAATAATAATAATAATAATTCTGATAACAATCTTATTCTCTATAATTAAATAAAATGTTATTTACATAAAAATTTATTATAAAATAATAGTATAAATATTAGTAGATTATTCAAAGACATTATAAATTATTAATATTTTATGTCATTTAATTATGTTTTATAAATATTATTCCATTTTACTCTATTTTTTCCTTATCTTAGAAAAGGTTTTTTACTTTATTTTATTTGTTGTTTTAGAAAATTAATAAAGTATCAACGTGTTACAGCTTAATTGGTAAGTAAACTTGAGTTGAGTGGTTGAGGAATCTCTATAATATCAGGGGTTCAAACACCCCGTAAAAATTTACTGCTAAGAGAGACAATTCAATTTTTTTATTTTTTAAAGTGCACCTTTTACTTTATGAAATCACATGATACAATTATCATTTTTAATCTATTAAACTACACAATATTATGATTTAAATTTTTTGTATATCTTTTTCCTATCCTAAATTCCATCTCTAATTAAATATTGTCAACTTAACAAAATTAATTCTTAACTACTCTATCGTCAATTTTTATTTGTCGTACAAGAGAATTTTTTTTATTTAAAATTAATTTTTTTTAACTTTATCCTTATCTTTTAATGGAGAGAGAATTAATAGAATAAGTAAAATTAGAAAAAAAAGAAAATATTAATAAAGAAAGAAAAATAATAATGTAGTTATATTGAACTATATTTCTTTATAATTGAGATTATTTAATAATTTTCTTAATCTTTGTATAAAAACCTTAAATGACAAATAAAAGTGGATAGAGAGAGTAAGAAATAAGTTATTACTAATTGAGAGAGAATTTATTTTTTCTCAACAAAATAAATTTCTAATTAAGAGAAGAATAATTTTATATTTTTTTTAATAATTTTCTTAATTACTAAATGAAGAACATATTAAATTTATTTTAAATTTTTAAGTTATTAAATATTTTTATTTTTTTATTTAATATTTTATTTATTAAATATAAAAAATTATTAAGAGAATGAATTAAAAAAATAATAATATTAAAAAGAGAAATATATATTTTTTGCTTAGTTATCAATATTTAATAAAAAAAATTTCTTTTAATAAAATTATGATATATATTATTTGAATGTAAGACTAATTCATTCAGGTATCTCCCTGGCCACAAATAGAAAGGACAGGATTAGACACACAAAATGAGAAAAAGAAAATTTGAATCCCTAATAAAACACCAACTCTTTCTCTCTCTTTCGGTTTCTCTCTCAGGTCTCACCGTTTACGTTTACGTTACATTTAACAAAAATCCAATCTTAATTGGACTTCCCATACCTCACGTGTCTGGGCGCACTTTTTTAAATTTTACAAATCAGACCCAACAACTTTCCAAAATGAAAAAGAAATTTTTTTTTTTCCACACTTGCGGACCCGGTCCACCACCATGCCCCGTCCTGTTTTTCATCTCTGCCGTTCATATTAATCAACGGCTACTGCGCAGTGATTCGGGTCAACACAAAACCATGGGCAAGTCTATATTTCAGTTTCTTCGCCTTCTTGGATAAGCTTGGCGGTTCCATCATCCTCCCAAACAATCTCAACCGTCTGATTAACAAGCTCATTTTTAAGGTTGAAAATTGAAAACAATATTAAAGATAAAAAGACAAATTACATTGAATTTGAATTTTATAAAATTATATTACTCTTTTTTTGTCAATTTTTATATGTCATTTAAAGTAATTATATAAAAATTAAAAAAATTACTATCTTTGTACATTTTTATTTGTTATGAAATTTTTTTTTATTTAAAAATATCTGTTATTTAAAAATAATTAAAAAAATATTAATTATTTTTTTAATTTTAATTTTATTTTTTAATGAAATAAAAATTAGTAAAATAAATAAAGTAAATAAATATTAATGAAATTTAAAAAATAATTTAGTCATATTAATTTTTTTATAATTAAAATTATTTAATAATTTTTTATTTTTTGTATAAAAATATTAAATAGTCTTTATAGAGAATACTTTTTAATTTATAATATTTATACACAGTCATAGAAAAAAAATTTATCAAAAGAATGTATATATTAAAACAATTAAACATAGAAAAAATTCAAAATATAAAACTGGTTGGCATTCTCAATTATATACTCATTTCATATTAATTACTTTTAATTGTTATTCTAAAATTATTGTTAATTAAATAGTTTTTATTTTAAATTAAATATTAATTCATTATATTTCTTTTTGTTATTTATATTTAATCGTGAATAATTTAAGAAATTATAATTGGCGACGAGGGCAGTTTTGTTTGATTGGCCAACGGCCCCTGGAGACGAAACTGACCGCAGAGGAACAGAGCCGACTAATCGAAGCGAGAGTGGCAGAATGGTAAATTAAAGAAAAATCGAGCCCGATTTGTGAAGGAAACATCCGGTGTCGTCGCAGTCCATGTTGATCTCCATGACAAGGCGCGAAGCCATAAAGCATCCTCGCTCTTCGTCTTCTTCCTATTGTTACCGTCCTGTCTTTCTCTCACTTTCTCTCTCTCCAAACAGAAATTTTCTCAGCTGAAGAAAACCCGATTCGCCTTTTGAATTTCGGCGGCTGACACTCGGAGCTGATCTCCTTCGAGATTTGGCGATGAGCCGATCAATCGAGCCGCCGCCGTTGCCGAAATATTCATTTGGGAATTCCAAGTCCTTTTCTCTCTCTCGCTCTCTCTGTGTGTTTGTTTTTCCCCTTTCACTTTCTTTCTCTCCAATCACCATGACCCCCGCATGAACACCCACCCCTTACTCTTTCGCTGTGTTAACAGGAGGAGTGTATATACTGGGAGCAATTCTCGCTTCATGGACCCTGACGTCTTCGAAATTCCTCCCCCAATTCACCACCCTTCCAAATTGATGAAGCAGAAAGTGGTATGGTCATGGTGGGGGGGCGATTCTTTCCGTAAAGCGCTTCTGTTTTTATTCCCCCTGAAATTCGTGGCTTTTTTTTTCTTTGCTTCGGGGGCTCGTGAATTTATGCGAAGTTTTGATTTTTTTTTATTTATAAACTGGGTTTTCGGAAATGATCGTTCTTTGGTCGATCAATTTCGTTTTCAGTTGACCCATCTTTCCCTTTTGCTTTAAAGTCCTAGCTTTTGATGTTGTCATCGCATTTCATGGTCGCCGAGGTTCATTGCTTTACATGCTAGGTGCTCCGGGTGAGCTTTGGTAGTCTAATATTGCTGGTGATGGATTGAAATTGGTTGTATTAATGTCTTCATTGCAAAATTGTAAACTTTGGGTGTTTTCTTTGGAAGTGTCCAGCTTTGTTCGCATTGTGTATGGTTTTTTATTTTCTTTTATCTCCTTTTCACATATTTATTTTTAAGGTCTTCAATGATGATTAATTGAATTTTAAGGATTTTTTGCCATGTTCATAGGAAGGGTCTATGCTTTGCATAACCTTTAGATACGTTGTTTAGGCTTTCAGTTTAGATTGGATATCACTGTACTGATGATCGTATCATTTTTTCCCTCTCTTTTTGTTTATTTTTTTGAAAGTTTTGCTGGTAATAATATGTGGAACGCTATGTTTGTGTTTAAACTTGTTGTTTTCAATTTGCAGTACTCAATAGGCTTTAACACTAATGATATGTAATGGATGTTGAGGTCATGGAAGGCTTTATCTATGAATAGATGTCTCGTGATTGAAATTCCCTAATCATGTAGTTATTTCTTCTGGAGTTGTTTTATTACTGGGAATATGTGCTGTAGGCATGTTGAATTGCTGATGAATACTTATTTGTCTACAGACCTTGAACAAGGTTTTGTTGATATGATTTAGAGGGGGATTAATATTTTTACTATGCTGTGTTGGCAGTGGAATGGTGTTTCTGGCTGAAGCTATTTCTTAGGATCTTCTAGGATTATTTATTTGCCACTGCAAATTAACTGTCTCATTGGATTTGGTCTGCATCCTGTGCTGGTTTGCCTTTCAGATTTTTCATGAGATTTGCTTAATATATGTATTTCATGAAGGGTGGCCTTGTTATTTTGAATTTTGGTAGCTCTGTTTCTGTTTCTGTTCTTTTTAAAAGTTCAAGATACTTTTGAATTTCTTCTCACTCTCAAGCAATAAATTTCTTCTTTGTCCAAAAGAAAAGAAGAAAAACTGCTTAAGACTAGCAATAGTAGAAGAGTTTGTTGAATGCTTATTCTACAAATTCTACCATCGTAGACATTAAAATATGCTGCCTTTAGGGTGGAGAAGCTGCAACGTTGTGATATGTTGAGCATGTTGTATTATGAAGAAGTGTTTCCTTTTTTAGTTCTTGTTTCTCTTGAGAAGGTTGTGTGTTGGTGAGTAGAGTTAGGTGAATTGAAGTGATCAATATTCATTAGACTTTGCAGAGATGCCAGATTTTTTATCAGCATTTCCCCACATGGTATCTCAAACCAAGAAAGAATAAAAAAAAGTGATTATATTTTTTGTTCTCATATGGCTGGGACAGGTTAAACTTAACTAATTTGTGCTGGTCTATTTATTTCTTTCCCTTTGTCCTTTTAAGTCTAATTTGCACCTGGCCATCAAAATAGGGCAATTTTATTGAGGTGAGATAGTAGATAATTTAACTCACCCTCTTTATTGGTCAAGGATGCTGGAAGAAAACACTAGTATCTTGGGGGGATTGAAATCGAGAGTACAACCTATATATGCTTGTATGGCAGGTTGCTTTTCTTTACCACACACCACTACATATCTACTGCTTTTGCAATCTTTAATTCTCTCCTTAACAGTCAATATTTGACATTTATATGCTATTTCCCCATCATACTAGGATGTTTTTTATCCTCCAGTTGTGATAGGCCATTGGGTTAATGTTATGATAAGATATTATGAAACAATCAAGGTCTACTTTTGTGTCATATTATGTGCCTGTCTGTTGCATGCGATATTGTTAAAATCAGATCGAACAGTGAACTAGCGAGACTTCTGGTTCAGGTTCAACCGTTTAAATCGACTGGTTGAATTTGATGACATCATCAACATAATTCACAAGAAATAATGTGAAATTCATGAAAAAAATTCATAAAATATGAAAATATGTTGAATTTTTTGAAATAAAAAATTAATAATTGGCCGATTCAAACGGTTCAACTGAGTAGTTCAAGTTGTTTTGACCGATTTTGTCCGGTTTGGACTGGTCCAAATCGGTCTGACCATAAATTCGGTTATAAGGTTAAACCATAACTAGCTAAGTGTATGATTCATAGTTGAATTGGTCGGACCGTTCGGTCCAGTCCGATTCTAACAACATTGGTTGCATGTGAAATGTACCCTGATCTGGTCTGGACTTAGGAGAACGTAGAGTCAAACAATTTGTATGGTTTGGGTAGCAGTATTCTGTTTCTTTTTGTTTTTTCCCCTGAAATTTAGTTGCCCTAACTTTTCTGTTGTGCTGCTTGTTGCCTCTGTGTAAATATATCTGTTTGAGTCAATTAAAAAATGCTTCTTTCTGTCCTAATTTTCGTTTTGAGATATTCAAACTGACTGCATTTTTGTTGATTGGATTATATCATTATGTCCATGACATATATTTTATCATAAGAGCACATGATGCTGCTAATTTTAATCAGCATTCATTCCTACTATGGTAGTAGGAATTATCCATATGGCTCTAGTAGTTGTCTGTTGTAGGGGTTCGATTTTCATTGTCTCATAAACTAATGCATGATATATACCCAATTGGAGCAGCAGCTACGAGTGTGCAAACTGCTTTCCTTTGGGTTTGGCCAATGCCCCTTCTGTAGTGAGTTATACAGTTTACTAGTTATATCGCACTGGTTTATATATATTTTAGATTATTTGGAGGATCATTTAGATTAATTTTCTTACTAAAAATAGTTTCATATGAATTGTGTTAATATTCGGTGTACTTACCTTTAAAAAAGATTTAAAGGAGTGATATTTGAGGATAGTAGTTTCATTTGAGTCGTATTACTACTCATCTCAAAATCATGAGAGAAAATTTAGGAGAGTGATATAATAATTTCATCAGGATTTTAGTGGTCAATGTATCTTATCTAATAGCATTCTTAGACTCAAACTCAAGTCAATTTTACTATATGTATAGATTATTTAGTTCTTGATATTTTTTTTTTAACCTGAGGTAGATACAGTATATCACATATGCTAATTGCTAAAAGTTATTTATGCTGTAATTGGATCCCTTTATTCGGGAGTCTGGAATGCAGGATGTTTGGGGATTCTTGTTTTCTTTCTTATTACTAGAAGAGGCATCTATGCTTATGGGTGCAAAGAGAAAATCCGATTTCATTTAAGGCATGACAGTTTTGTCTGTTCTTAAATTGAGAAAACTGGATGTAAACTGACTTCAAATTGTAATATATTAAAAAATATTTTAAAAGGAAAGTTCCTTAATGTTTTAAAATTGACAAAACTGACTGTAAACTGATTTTAAATTGTAATATATAAATAATATGAAAAGCAAATTGCAAACGGTCTGTTGTAAGTGGTGGGCCTTTGTGCTAATATGTGCTGAATTTTGTCCTCTTGTAGTTATTGTAAAAACTAAACATTGGGCTTTTAGGAAAAGTAAGGCAGACACCAACTGGGGGTGATCCCTTTCTATAATAGTATAGATGTCATTTTTCTTTCTTCTACTGTATGTGAAATTTTGGACTTGATATTCTTCTTTTGGCATCTTCGACATGGTTATATTTTTTTTATATTTAGTTTGCAAATTTCAAAAGCATGACTCTAATTTTTTTCCACTGTATTGTTTTTGTAAGATTCTGTGTCTGTATGGGGGGTCTATCATTTTCTTACGCAGATTTAACAATTGTATTTTACTTTTCTAGGCCATTTTTCATGATGTGATTGACATCGACAACGATGATGACTCTTCAGATTTAGTGTTAATTGGTGAAAAAGTTGGTAAAAGTAACAAGGGGAAGACAATTGAAGCCGTTCATGATGGTTATGCTGATCATCAAGTTGTGGTTTGTGAATAAGATTTTGTTATTTCTAGCAGCAGATTGATGTTATCTTTTCCAATTTCCAGCATAAAACATGACTTTAACATTTTGCTTGAAATCCTTTTCAGGAAGTGTCTGATTATATATTTTGTCCGCCTGATATGGAAAAATTTGGACCAGCTAGTGGGATTGAGTCTTCCAATGATTACACTTCAGTATCACATAATTTAATCAATGTTGATGGTCATGATTCTGATCTATCATATGATGATGATGATGACGACTACAGTGATAGTTTTTTGGATGACTATATGGATGTAGATGAGTATGCTTTATTACAGGCACACTTTGATAATGTGGATATACCTCCGGGAATTGAGGCACCCATTCCTTGGTTGCCGGATGCTAAAAATTCTCTTGTCACAGGCTCATCTCAGCCTTCATGGTCAATAGAGCCTACTAACCCTGAAATCCAAGGATCTTCAGTGGGTAGTTCTAGTTTGCAAATCAAAATGGATGCTATTGATCACCCTTCCGGAATAGAGTTATCTTCTCCTCAGTTATTTTCTCAAGCTGCCCAGCCTGCCCCTAGTAAGAAGAAATCAGCTGCTTCGCACCGCAGGGGCCGTAAGTTGAATTTGTCATTAGGAGCAGAATCATCTAAATCTCAGTGGCTTTTGGGACATTCTGAGCATAAAAAGAAGCCTTACGTTTTTGGTGCTTCAACTAACAATGGTTTCTTAGACCATTCAGAGGCAGTGAAGCTGCCACCTGGAGGTGAGCCACAATATTGGGGACAATTTAAGAGTGCAAAAAAAGGCAGCTGGAAGTAGCAGTTCATACCATTCAAATTTCATTGGACCTGTAGATGGATCATTCCATCCCCCGGAAATAGAATTAGATCCTCCGGCTATAGAATTAGCAAACCCTTTGTGGAAGAGTTCTTTTAATTTTAATCCATTTACTAATTATACAGCTAATTTTAATCCATTTGTTCCTTTTCATGCCCCTCCTGAGCAAGTGTTTGATAACACTTGGGTTCACAATCCAGTGAGAGATGGAATGAATGGTACAGCTGCCGATAGTATTGTTGTGACAATCTCTGATGAAGTCAGAGATGAAATTCTGAGGAAATTCCAAAATTTTAAACAATTTGACACCGTTGAAGACACTTCAGACCATTACTTTGTTCGCAATAATTCTTCCATGAAGCAGGTACTTTTTTTTTTTTTTAAAGATGCACTTTATTTCAGTTCTAATCATAATTACCTAGGTTGACCATTAACTGTTTCCTGAGCAGCATCCAAAGAATTGGGCTAAAAGAATCCAGGAAGAGTGGAAGATGTTAGAGAAGGATTTGCCAGGTGAGTTTGTTTGTTTAATATTCCTGTTACAAAATGGCTGTAATATTTTCCTCTATCATATCACTTTTAGTATTTGTTTTCAAGCTAATGGGTCTGTACTGTGTGGTTGCCTCCATCATTGTTATTAATATGCTAGGGGGTGCCTGTCAGATCCCAAGGCCAAAGGCCATTGGCATGGCTGATTTTTTATTATATTCTTATGAAATAGCACTTGTTATTTTTTCCTTGGTGGAGCCCAGATACTTGTTCTGAAATTGGAAGTTAGAAATAGCCATAAAATTGTGTTTTGAATATCATAATGTGCAACCTACCACTGGAGTTTTGTGCAATCTCTTGCTGTTTCTTTGACTTTTTCCTTTATCCCCATCAGATTCGATATTTGTCAGAATTTATGAATCAAGGATGGATCTTTTAAGGGCTGTGATTATTGGAGCAGAGGGAACACCCTATCATGATGGTCTTTTCTTTTTTGATGTTTTCTTTCCCAGTGGTTATCCCAATGTACCACCGGTATGTGATTGAGGATACTCTATCTGACTGACATTATTTTCATATTCACTCTTTTTAATTTCAAGTCTGACACAAGGTACATTTTTCATGGCAGCAAGTCCACTACCACTCTGGTGGTCTTCGACTCAACCCAAATTTGTATAATTGTGGCAAAGTATGCCTTAGTCTACTTAACACCTGGTCTGGCAATAAGAATGAGAAGTGGCTTCCAGGTGTTTCAACAATTCTACAGGTTCTAGTCTCTATACAAGGTCTAATCTTGAATACAAAGCCTTATTTTAATGAACCTGGATATGCACGTATGAGTGGTTCAGCGAGTGGTGAAATGAGGTCCCTGCAGTATAATGAGGACACATTCATCCTGTCATTGAGGACAATGATGTATATGATAAGAAGGCCTCCAAAGGTTTGATTTTAGTAACTATCTCTTGGTTAAATGTTTTTTATTTCATGCAAAGCGTATTGTTTTACAAAGTGTGCTTTGTCATGTTCGCTCATAGCACCTTAGAGGGGGTAAAGAGAAATAATCAAGGAAGCAATGGTTAGGCATTCTCCTGTTGTGCCTTTTGGCAAGCTATTGAGAGGAAGAGGAGAAAAAGAAATAAACATTGTATTAGATAATACAGAAATAAATGTAACATTTTAGAACAATAGACTGGGCAAATATAGCTAAATGCTTTTGAGGGTTTTGATTCGGTCCTTTCTGAAGTATATTAGAAAACATAAAAACTTTCATTAGCCAATAGTTGAGATCTTACCCATTGACCATTGTCCACATGCTTTAGCTGCATTAAAAGAAATGTATTTTCAGAATTGGTTGAACATACTAGATCTTTGGCTTACTTTTGTTAATATAGTTTGTTGCTCTCTCATCAAGTGTAAAGTGGACTTTTTTTTTACGTACAAGAAGTTTTATTTTTGAGAGAAAAAGAAGGAAGACCTCATTCAACATTTAGGTATCAGTTAAAGTGGTATGAGATTTATTTTGCATGAAATATGTGCCTTGCTTCAGTCAGACACATGTCTCTACTTTGCTTGTTGCACTTAGGCTTTCCAAGATGTTGATACTTTTGTGTGTTGTAGATGTTTGACTCCCATTGCAAATCATCAATAATGATGCTTATATTGTCTGATAAACTCCTATTTTTACTGGATTAATATTTCTTTCGGCTGAATTATTTGATTTAATCCATACTGATCAACTTATGCACACTGCTGGAAAGTTTTATCATGTAGATGTAGTGAAACCCATATTACATTCATTAGGTTATTGCATATGTCTTTGGGAAGAACTTAGAGCATCAATGGTTAAATGCATATTCGTCAACATATGTATCAACAGCATAAACATAATCACTTATTCCTTAAACTACTTCCAAATATATTCTTGTCATCCTTCTATTTGTGAGCACTCTAGGTTATTTTTTCCTTCCCTCCCCCAAAAAAAAATGGTTAAAGGGAACTCAGTTTCCCATCCAAAAGCAAATGTTTATTGCTTGAGGAGACCAATTTTTTTGGTGTCACTTGTGATTCAGTTTTTCACTTTGGGTTTCTGTAGTTATGTTGTGAGATATGTTCACTGCAATTATGAATTATGTGTTATTTTAGTATTAGATCCATGGAAATCATATGACTGAAGAATATGGCAAGTGCTAGAATATGCAGGGTGTTTTCTATATTATTGCCTTGAACTTGTCACCATCTTCTGTTTTTGGGGTTCAAAATTTGACTGTTCAGGTTATTTCTGGTTTCAGAATTTTGAGGACTTTGTTGTGGGGCACTTCTGCAGCCGAGCTTGTGATATTCTGGTGGCATGCAAAGCATACATGGATGGTGCCCAAGTTGGCTGTTTGGTCAAAGGTGGGGTTCAGGATGTTGATGAGGGTGACAGGAGCTGCTCAAATCAGTTTAAGGTGAATCTAGCTGCATATGTGAATACTCTTGCTAGAGAGTTTACACAAATCGGAGCTAAGGACTGTGAGAAATTCCTGTCTCCATCAACAACAGGGAACAAACTGTTGGGTGAATTGCCTGAGGCTGCTACCAGTACAATTTCTTGATAAACCTAATTTTGAGACTTGATACAAAAGGCTTATTACATCTATTACACCTAATAGCAGGTTTATGTTTTATATTACTTAGTTAAACTTAACACAGTTAGACAATGCCTGCACATAATTTTGGATGTTGTATATAGTTGCAGATGCATATTTAATGCATTGTTTGGATGGCATAATATCCCTGATCATATTATTCTGGCTTATATATATTTCGTTTGTCTCCTATTGCGGGAAAAGGTAGATAAATTAATCATGTTTTTGATGCAGCAAACAGTAGTAGTAGTTTGTTTGGTGTATTTTAATTTTTAACCCTTTTTTCTACCAGCCTATACTATCTCCTCCCAAACACGCCCCAATTGATCGTTTCTTGTCGAGGGGCAGCCTAGTAGCCATGTTTGTTGTATCACGGCCCATTGGCTCAAACGCCTTTTAGAACCATTGTCACTCAACCCATGTTCTTGTGTCAAGGCTTAAGAAGTTATATAGTATAAAATGCTGAGGGGAAATTTTAAATATTGCCATCTCCCACTTCATGGTTGATAACATCACCTCTTCCAATAACATTGTGGCCAGAATTTTCAGAGTACAATGGCTGTCACCATCTTACCATAAAGAAATATAAAGCGTTAACATTTTCTTTGCTTTAACATTTTCTTTTGTCTAGACTCTAGTCACGGCACACTCTGTGACTGATGACTTCTTCTAAGTCTTTGTGAACATTGACTTGACTCCCATGTCTAGATTTTCTCAGTTTTCGCAAAATTAAGCCTCTTTTTTTTGTTTGTTTAAGTTACATAGGAGATTGTGTGGGAAGGAAAAAAAGGCAGGTTTAAGCACGGGCACAACGATGAGTAAGAATCGACCTCATAATCGAAGTCCTTGAAGAAATTTAGTATCACTTCAACTATGGCTCTTATCGACAAAGTCTCTTTTTCCATAATTGGAATAACAAATAGTATACTTTCTTATCCATTTATATGCCACCCAATAATGTCGACTTAGTCATGTTGCCTCAGGTTCTACTGGCAACATCTCTGTATTATAATAATATAAGGTCTCATTTGATAAGACGAAAAGTAATAGAATGGAATGAGAATAAGAAAATTTTTATGCTTGAAACTTGATTATTTTATACACTCTATTCCATTCAATTCCTTCTTCTTTTTTTTTTTCATTACATCAAACATGTACTAAGTTCAAATATCAAAGAAAATATCTTAAGAAAAAAGGTAAGCTCAAAGCAGTATAAATCTAGTGAACAAAATGAGTAATGCTCAAAAGCTTGTCACAACTCTTATTTAGGTATTTATTTAAAGGAAGAATAAGAGTAATGTGCCAGAAAAATCAGTCAAAATTCAACTATAATTAAGAGTGATTATTGGATAGAATAAAGTGGTAGAGATTATTTACTTATTCAAACATTAACAAACATATCAACTAACTCTATAAAAAATCTGATAAAATAATTTTGACTGCATAATATTTTTTGAATAAAAAGTATGAAAGTTTGTGTAGTCATTAAAGAAATAAAAAAGATGAGTTGATCAATAAAAAAAAAAATTGGTTGTCAGGAACTTGTGAATTAGAGTTTGTGAAGGTAACATTTCTCGAACAAAATTATAAGGATTCATACGTTTAAAAACTTGAAAATTTTATGGTTAAGAAAAAGACAAATGTTTTTTTATTACACAAAAATATATTGACAAAAAATCAAAATTATGCTCTACATGCGGTTAGAACATAGAAATTTGTTGTGTGTGTTTCATGTCTTTAATTCTAGAAAAATGATTATCATGAAAAAGTTTTCGTATAAATTTTACGAAAGACTAAACACTTATAAGGAATGAGTAATCCTGTTTTTATTAAATATTTATTTATCAAATTTTAGATTGACGGTAGTGTGATTTTTGTCACATTGTTTCGTTAAAGCTTTCGTCGTAAAAAATAACAATGTTGTTAATTCTATTGTTTCAAGACCTATTCACTCAGACTTATACTATTTATTACAAAAAATCTATTCACAAATACACATATTTATTGTTCCTTTTTACCGACGAGTATTGATGCGAGTAAAAGGGACTCATATTTCTTTAAAAGATTGACCTCAACAGTATAAGTTTGATTTTGCATAGAACAAATATTCTTAAAAAAAAATTTCAGTTTGATGCTAATTGTACCTTAAAAAATTAGTCTCATCCAGTAGGTGAATACTCTAAAAAAAAAAAAACTATTCCTTTTTCTTTATCTCGGTTAACTATAACAAATCAAGGTAAAAAAAATATTAAGCATTAGAAAAAAACGGTAGATAATTCTTGTTTCTTTTGCGTTCTACGAAAATACTTTCGTAGAAAATAGTATTTTCCATTGAATCGTCTAGGAGTGTTTCTAAATTGTGGTTGGAAGGTGACTTGTTTATTGCGGTTCAGTTTATCAACCAAGGTTGTACAAGATAGTCATCCTTGTGCCTCTCTGGTTAGAAGAATTCAAGACTTCAAGCTTCGAAGTTTACTGGATGATTTAGCAGGGTCCTTCTTAGGGGTTTTGACCCCTCATGTGTATCAAAGGAAAAAAATAACTGAAAGTACAGAAATTGGTGCAAAGATAATATGACTCAATAAAAGCAAGCTTATCGTCACAAATTCAAAAGATTAATGTTATACAGTAAGAATAAATGACTTAAATTTTTTATATAAAATTCAGTTAAAATTTAAATATAATTATTAGATAAGAATAAATAAAGTAGTAGAAACTATTTATCTATTTAAGAGTCAATAAATATGACAAATTACTTTATCAAAAATTTTGACCAAAAAACACTACTTATATTTTCCAATTCAAAATTCATAAACAAAATATCTTGCACAAATATTTAAAAATAAACACAACTGAAATAAATAAATAATTAAGACAAATAATATAAAGAGTAACGTAAGGAAAAATTGACCCACAAAATTTTTTCTAGAAGAAGAATAATACTTTTTATCTTATATGAGAGTTCAACCTTTGATTTTTATTTTAACTTAACATTATTAACAAAAAAAAAATGCTTCCAACCACAGCCACGAGTATGTTTAGGCTACGGACAATGGTTGCGAAACTATTTCGTAAAAGTGGTAATGAATGAGTTAGTTTAAACTCGGATACTTTTTTTTATTTTTGTAATTTCTGTTTTAAATATTTTGGTTAAAAAATAAAATAAGACCAAAATCATTTATGTGATATAGTAGCACTGATGCTAGGCTAAATCTCAAAAATTTTAATTTTTTTTACCATAAAAACGAAACAAATAAATAATGACTAGAAATTTTAATTTTCAACCATGGATGTAAATATTTTTTTTTGGAAACAACCAAATGGTTATTGGTTTATTAATTACAATGTGTTAAAAAAATATTTTCTCCATTTTTATTTTTCTCATTGTGTTCCTCCTTCTTTCAAAACCTTATCCCAGCAAATCCCGTTTTCCTTAGAAACCCATCGCTTCAACGTTCTCGTCCTAAACACGGGTAACTCTGGTCGAAAAATCACTCACTTCACACCCACAGCAGACAGACATGTTAAGCTTATCTTCGTTCCCATTCCGCGCCCCAATTCTCTATCCCCATCATCTTCACTATGCAAGTTGCACCCTTTCCCCTGTTACTCTCTTCCTTGCCCCCAACCCCACCAGCCCCATTCTCCAATTTCGCACCCTCTCTTTCCTGAAGCCTCCTCCGTTGGAAACCAAGCCACCGGCGACCCTTTTCCTGCGCGCCAAGTCTCCCGCTACGGACAAGTCCAGTGAGCAAAAATGGGTGCACGAAGGTTTGATCACCGAGTCCCTCCCCAACGGCATGTTCCGGGTTCGCCTCGACAACGAAGATTTGATCTTGGGTTATGTTTCTGGGAAAATTCGGAAGAACTTCGTTCGTATTTTGCCGGGAGACAGAGTCAAGGTTGAGGTTAGTCGGTATGATTCGTCCAAAGGCCGCATAGTTTATAGGCTCCGTAGCACCTCTTAGGTTTTTCGTGGCTGCAGTTGCGCACGTGGGATGTTTGTTAAAATGATTGAAACGCTGGCTTGTGTTTGAACCCAATTCTTGGGTGGGATTGTTACTGTTGAGGAAGTTCGCGAAGGATTGGGGTTGATGAAAGTGGATTTGTTGGTGGTGATGATGGTAAGGAATTTTTGTATGTAGGTAATGCTCAACGGTGTGATAAGGAGAACTTAAACTTATGTGTTCCTTTGTTTACTTTTCAAGCATCCTTGACTAGAAGTCTAGAACCAACTTGAATATATGGATCTTGTGCACAAGTACTTCATCTATGAATTTTGCACTATTCAATTCAGTTTCATCTTTTAACTATTATCTTAACAGTAGTTCTTGTGGAGCATTTGACCTCAAATGACGTATTTTTGCTGAAGTTCGGTGGATGATTTATACCCTTTTTCCTGTGGTCATATCATTGCACATCAGTCCTTAGCTACATTGATTTATCTGCATCCTTAGTTCATCCTCTCGCATCTGATGGCAAAATAAACATCAAAGCTTAAAAAAAAGTGGCCTTCTACTGCTGAATTTGCCTTGTTGAATGTGTAGTGTTCTACTAAAATCAACATCCAAGGGTCAGTTTGCCTTGTGCTTACCACCTATTGCTTCCTTTGGCCTAGGTTAGCAAAGTTCCTTTCCTGAGTGTCACTCACTAACTGCTACTTGATTTTGCCGAGGTGAACCATATTTCTGTCCACTATTTTTTGGAAATATGGATATAGAAGAGTTTGTGCAACTCTACATTGTCAGAAAGATGTAGAATGATCTATTTTTTGGTTTACACAAGAATTGAGCCTATCACCTCTACCCTAGCCCACTCCATTAACACTTGTATGCCCAAGTGGCATATAATGAGCTATTTAATATGACATAAACTGCCAAGTGTAGCAGCAATTACTTGTGACCACCTTCTATTCACTTTGAGAAACAATGGAGTATTGTTGCAGGCACTTCCATGGTCACATCAAAGGATTAGTGGTATTTTATCACCATGCACACAAACTTTCTCATTTACTTTTTTGGTGGCCACTCTCCATGTCATCAGTTTCTTCTTCTGCCCTTACAGTCCTTTACGCCATTCACTGTGCTTTAATAGCCCCTGAATGATATCTCACTGCAGTTGCACTGACTACTTTCTGACTCTCATTAATCCGGTATAGTTTCCATACTTCTAATTTGTTGATTTTCAATGTCTAGTTTCTGAAAACAAACAAATTTCATAGCCGCACCAGCCCACTGAACAGAGGCTGAAGGTGTATGCAAGATTGAGGGACAAATAGTTCTGGAAATTATTATACGAAGGATTTTCTATACTTAAGTATGAACGGCTTCTCGTCGAGTTCTACTGGAAGTTTATATACCACCAAGGAGGTAAGTTACATAATCTAGGTTCCGGACTTAACCTAGATGGTGTTAAATATTCAAGTATCATTACTAGTCTAATTAGTGTGAGCAACATAAACACATAATCATATAAACAATCACTAAAAATTTAAGTAGGCAAAATCACAACTCCTTAACAAATCAAATCAATAACAAAAAGCACAATAAAAATCACATTTTCAAAATCTCAAAATTTATGGATGATCACTTAATTATCCAGAACAGAATAGAGTCAAACCCAAAAGAAATTCAATATACTAAAATAAATAGCAAATCAAATGAGAAACCCAACAACTTTCTGGAAATCCAAACACAAATCAAAATAATAAGTAACACAAACACATAAGCGTGGAAGCAATCACTAAAAGTCCAAGTAGGCAAAATTATAAACACTCAGCCAAACAAAGTGAGCAGCACAACAACATAGACACATAAGTAGGGAAGCAATCGCTAAAAATCCAAATAGGCAGGATCACAACCACTTAGCCAAACTAAGTGACCAACACAACAATAAAAATATAGAAGCGCGGAAGCAATCACTAAAAAAATGCGGTAGGCATAACTACAATCACTCAACAAACCAAATCAGCAATACAAACACATAAGCATTGTACCAATTACTAAAAATCTACGTAGGCAAAATCACAACCACTCATCAAATCAAATGAGTAGATAAAAGCACAACATGAATTGCATAATCGAAATTCCAAACTGCATGGGTGACCACTTCATAATCCACAACATAACAAAGTGAAACCAGAAAGGAAATTCAACATATCAAAATAAAAGGCAGACCAAATGCGAACCCAAAAACCAGCTGGATATTCCAACACAAATCAAAATAATAAGTAACACAGACACAGAAATGTGGAAGCAAGCACTAAAAATTCAAGGCAGAATCACAACCACTCAACCAAACGAAGTGAGCAACATAATAATACAGACACAGGAGCATGGAAGCAATCAATAAAAATGACAGTAGATAGAATTACAACCACTCAGCAACATAAATCAATAGTACAAACATATAAGCACTTTACCAATCGCTAAAAATCCAACTAGGCTAAATCACAACCACTCAGCAAATTAAATGAGTGACAAAAAATACAACATAAATCACATAATCGAAATTTCAAAATGCATAAATGACCACTTCACAATTCAGAACAGAAAAGAACCAAACTAAAAAGGATACTTAACATTACAAAATAAAAGGTAGATCAAATGAGAAACCCAAAAAATAACAAGAAGTCCCAATACAAATCAAAATAACGAGTAATACAAACACAGAAGCACGAAATAATCACTAAAAATCCCCATAGAAAGAACTACAACCACTTAGCAAACCAAATCAACAACACAAACACATGAGCATTAAACCAATCACAAAAAATCCAAGTAAGCAGAATCATAACCACTGAATCAAAACTAGTGAGTAATACAGAGCACAAAATGTAGATCACTTAATTGTAATTCGAAAATGGATGTGTAACTACTTCATAATCCATAAGTGAACAAAGCCAAACTAAAAAGGAAACTCAACCTACCAAAATCACAGTCAAACCGAGTGAGAAATACAATATCGTGTAAAAAGTCAACACAACTCAAAATAATGAGCAACGCAAACACAAGCATTGTATCAATCAATAAAAATCCCAGCAGGTATAATCATAACCATTAAGGAAACGAAATGAGCAATATAAATCACAAAACGTAAATCATAATTTGAAATTTCAAAATGCATATGCAATCACAACACAATTCAGAACAAAATATAGCCAAATTAGAAAAGAAAATTGTTCGTGCTTATAATTTCAGAGGTGGTCTGACACTGCCTGATGAAGCCAGAGAGCTCTATCGTTGGTCTGTCATCAACATCGGTGGGTGCACTTGGAAAGGTATTCCAATGCTCAAGTTAGCAATAGAGCAAAAAGTGGGTAGGTAAAAAAGGATCATACCTAGGGTTAATATCTTAGTGTGCTTAAATAGAAGCTGAAGAGCTTTGCTTTTAAGGTGATGGGTTGGATGTATACCATTGGGCTTGGGCCCAATAAGGATGTCGAAGAGCTCCACCGTTTGTCTGTCCTCTACAATGGTGGGTGTATCTGCAAAAGCACTCTGATGCTCAAGTTAGTATTAGAGCAAAATGTGGGCAGGTAGCAAAATGAACATACCTGGAGTAAATCCATTAGTGTGCCTAAATAGAGGTTAAAGACCTTTGCATTTATGGTGATAACTTGAATGCATACCATTGGGTTTAGGCCCAATAAGGACCTATCGATCCAAAACTCAAATACCAAAACAAAGCCAGGCTAAATGAGAAACAGAAAATACTGTGAAAATGCTCAACACGAATTAGAAGCAAAGAAGAAATTAAAACTAGACCAAATTAGAAACTCAAAAAGCAGTTAGAAATCCCAACAAAAATCACAATAATGAGCAACACAAATACAGAAGCAGAGAAGCAATCACTAAAAATCCCACTAGGCAGAACTACAACCACTTATCAAACCAAATCAATAATACAAACACATAAGCACTGTATTAATCAATAAAAATTCAAGTAAACAGAATTACAACCACTAAGCCAAATCAAGTGAGTCACACAAAGCATAAAACGTAGGCCACAAAATCAAAATTCGAAAATACATGTGCCAACACTTCACAATCCAAAACAAAACAAAGCAAAACCAGAAAGGAAATGCAACCTATCAAAATCAAAGTTAGACCAAAGAAGAAACACAACAACTTGAAAAAATTCAACACAAATCATAATTTTGAGAAACACAAACAAAGAAGTACGGAACCAGTCACTAAAAATTTCAGTAGGTAGAATCACAACCACTTAATCAAATTAAATGAGCAACACAAAGAACAAAACATAAATCACATGATTGAAATCCCAAAATGCATGCTTGACTATTTCACAATCCAGAACAGAACAGAGCTAAATCTAAAAGTAAACTCAATATACCAAAGTAAATGCTAGACCAAATGAAAAACAAAAAACTACAGGAAATCTCAACACAAATAAGAATAATGTGTAACACAAACACAGAATCATGAAAACAATTACTAAAAATCCAAGTAGGCATAATCACAATCATTCAGCAAACCAAATCAGTAACACAAAGTACATCACAAATCACATAATCGAAATTACAAAATTAATAAACCTACTTGAAAATCTTGAACAGAATAAAGCCAAATCATAAAGAAAATTAAACATACCAAAATAAAAGGCTGACCAAATAAGAAACCCAAAAATTAGTTGGAAATCCCAACACAAATCAAAATAATAAGTAACCCAAACACAGAAAAGCGAAAGCAATTATTAAAAATCCAAATAATCACAATCACTTAACCAAACCAAATGAGCAACACAATAAGACAGACATGGTTGCGAGGAAGCATTCGCTAAAAATCTAAGTAGGCAGAATTACAACCACTCATAAACACAAATAAGCAACATAACACATAAGCCCTATACCAATCGCTAAAAATACGAGTAGGCAGAATTACAACCACTCGGAAAATCAACTAAGCAACAAAAACCACAACATAAATTGCATAATTGAAATCCCAGAATGTATGAGTGACCACTTCACAATCCAAAATAGAACAGAGCCAAACCAAAAAGTAGGCTTAACATTTCAAAATAAAAGCAAGACCAAATGAGAAACACAAAAAATAGCAACAAGTCCCAACACAAATCAAAATTATGAGCAATACAAACAGAGAAGCTCGAAACCAATCACTAAAAAGCCCAGTAGACAGAATTATAACTCCTCAGCAAACCAAATCAGTAACATGAATACGTGAGTAGTGAACCAATCACAAAAAGTCCAGGTGGATAAAATCACAATCCCTCAGCCAAACCTAAGGAGTAATACAAAGCACAAATGTAGATCACATAATCGTAATCTGAAAATGCATGTGTGACCATTTCATAATCAAGAACAGAACAGAGCCAAATCAGAAAGAAAACTCAATTTACCAAAATCATAGTTAGACCAAGTGAGAAACACAACACCTTGTGAAAAGTCAATACAACTCAGAATAATGAGCAATGAAAACATAGGCACTGTACCAATCACTGAAAATCCCAGCAAGCATAATCATAATCATTGAGCAACCGAAATGAGCAATATAAATTACAACATGTAAGTCACATATTCGAAATACCAAAATGCATGTGTGACCACATCACAATCCAAAATAGAACATAGCCAAACGAGCAATACAAGCAGAGAAGCACAAAAACAATCACTAAATAGCCCAGTAGGCAGAATTACAACTCCTCAGCAAACCAAATCAGTAACATGAACACGTGAACAGTGAACCAATCACAAAAAATCCAGGTGGACAGAATCACAACTGAAGAATTTCAGAGAGCAATCTTTCTGACAAAAAGATTACTCTATGAAATTCTTTATGGTATCAGAGCCCTCTCCAGAGGGCCTGATCCGAACCCTATGATGTGCGATTTGGCACCATGAGTGCTTACCAAACAACCTCTGGAGACATATCGTCAAGCACGACAACTTCAACTCTAGCAGATGCCACTCCATCAATGAATTCCAAGAGGGTTCCAGTTGCTGCAGCCGAGAGCCCATCAATTATGATCACTGGACACAGGTTCAATGGGTCGAATTACCTCCTGTGGTCCCAAAGCGTCATGATGTACACATCTGTGGTCGAGGAAAGGAGGATTATCTCACAGGGGATGCTGTCCAACCAGATAAGACTGACCCGAAATACAAGACATGGAAGGCTGAAAATAACTTGGTCATGTCATGGTTGGTGAATTCCATGACAATCGAGATAGGGGAAACCTACATGCTGTGTGCCACTGCAAAAGAAATTTGGGACGGAGTACAAGAATCATACTCAAAAACTGACAACACCGCTGCCTTATTCCAAATCAAAGGTTTGTTGAAGGATCTGAAGCAAGAAGACAGGAGCATTACTCAGTACTATAATACTCTTGTGAAGTATTGTCAACAAATCGATTTATATGAAGTTCGTAAGTGGACAACACAGCAAGACACAGCCACAATACACTCTCTTTATTAGAGGGTGGCTATCAGTGCGTGAACAGATTCCTTAATTAACTTGTCTAAAGTAAGGCTAATAATTAGACATCAGCATATTAGAGGCAATGTTGTGCACTCATGGAGGTTCCTTTTTGCTTAACAACTTTCTACATCATATTTGATCAATCACTTGCATAATGAAGATTGCATATTATTATACAACATGTGAATCTTAAATCCAAATCCAATTTGAAAAGTTATGGAAAATGAAATTGAACAGCAGGTAGACTAAACCAGTAGTTTTTTGGACTTTGAATTCATATTATTTATACTAAACCTTTGTTTTATTTGTAATATTTGTCTCCTGAAATTTTAATTGATGCTTTTTTCTCTCTTAATATACTTGATCAACCCCATTTTTTACATTCATTCAGTTTCTTTCTCTCTAATTCAGTTTCCATTCATTCATTGGGTTGCATTTCATTTTAATGTTGGGCAGTGATGGGATTTTGCTTAAGAATTACTGTCTTCTCTTGAAGAATGTATACCTTGCCTTCCATAGAGCTAGAGCTGTAATTGTTTTAAAAAGAACCGAATGAGACCAAGACCAGGATCAATTGAAAAGTTTGTAAGAAAACTAGGACTTCACCCAACTAACAAGTTCTCTTAATTTAATTTGTCTCTCCATGAACTTTTTTTTTTCCTTTTTCTTGGCATTAGTATAGTCAAATGAGGTTACCATGCCCAACATTTCATAAAACATAGTCTCGGAAAGTCAGAATTCGTTTTGTGTATTAGGTGGAACCCAACATGATGTGCTTCTATAGCAAACAAATCTGAATCTGTGGTGGAAGGATGTGATCATTATCAAATATTTTGACATCTTTAAACTCTAAATCATATCAAATATATTGAAGTGATAGCTTTCATTCATCTGAATAGATTAAGGTAGTAGTCACTTTTTTATACCAAAACCCCAATATCATCTTTAATATTAGAAATTCTTGAAGAGCAATTGCCTTCAACAATTTCATTGATTTTTTCTTTTTAGTGCTGTATATATATCTGTGTCACATATAATTATGCATAAATTTACATGTTATCTAATAAATTTCTATGTTAGTTGTCACCTTTTGTCTTATGCGTATCCGCGTATATAAGTCTCTGATTATGTGTTCTTTGTGTATTTGTTAAACTTGAAAAGGAAAAAAAGCTCATTATTATTTGATTCACAAGATTGACAACAGCTAAATTAGATGATTGCTAGCAACACTTCTTCATAAATGCAAATAACAAGCTCGGGCCTGGCATCTTTCATTAGCCATGGCCTTCTTGTGGTTGTGATCTGCATTTGCGTCTTAAATTATACTTTTGTAGTTTGTGCTATTTCAGTTGAATTGTACTAATAAGTAATATTTTGAAAATCAGCGTTAGCTTTGGTTTGTTGACCCCGCATGACTTGAACATTTTGGGGGAATATGGTTCTTTGCTGTCATTTCAATTTGGGGGAGGGGCTTCAGAATAAATTCATTTTCTTGAACACTTTCTTGTTGTACCTTCTTAATAGTCCCATCTAAAATGACTTTTCTAGTTATAGGCCTTCTACTTCATGATGCAAGATTTTAATGTTTTCTTCTGTGCAGAAAATGATCATACTTGTTAGATTGAAATCACATGTAGCTCCAACACCCTTGGTTTAGCCTTGGTTTCCATTTTCAGAAGGCTAGTGGCTTCTCCTCTCTCTTACAATATCAGATTTTTCGTGT
The DNA here is from genome assembly GCA_019955255.1 of Castanospermum australe. NCBI lineage: Eukaryota > Viridiplantae > Streptophyta > Magnoliopsida > Fabales > Fabaceae > Castanospermum > Castanospermum australe. The sequence continues at coordinate 266,783 of NSJW01000359.1, forward strand.
CAAGTTATGGCTTTTCCATTTCAATCTGAGTTTTATCTTTATTCATAATATAAGGCGTAACACCTAGGTTTATTTTACCCTTCTCTAATAAATATAATTTCAGGTTTAGCCTCATTTTCAGTTAACACCAGTTTCACACCAAACCACGGGTCTGTTATCTGCATAATTAACACCTTGTATTAACCAAAAAACCAAAAAAAAAATCTTGTAACTAAAATTCTGCTGTCTTTGGAGAAATAAATTAGATGGAAGCCTTAAAGTATTACTAAGGATCCCCAAATCTAATTCTAGGGTGTTCAACTACTGCATTTGGTAATTCTTCAAGAACAACCAGATAATTTGTTAGCTATCCAAGCACCAAATTTATTAAACTGTTTTTACTATTGACCCTCTTTTTCTTGAATTTGCTCAAGTTTAATACTGAATCTAAGTAGAAATTTTTTCTTATGTAGGCCAACAAGCTGTCCATCAATCTTCTTAGATACTGTGAGGTTGATCTGCTTGAATTTCTGACCCAGGTGAGGAAACTTTAATTGTTGACAATGGCATGCATGATATTGAAGATGCAAAGTCTTTTGAAGCACACAATTCTTGCACCTATTGCGTTGATAAGAATTATGTGATACAACTTGGATAAAGGACGGACCAGTAGAGTAATACAGAAAATATATCTAGGCCATCTTTCTTATTGCCAGATTTAGTTTCTGGAAAACTTGAGTCCATAACAGTGGAACAGTCTTGTATATTGGTTTTTAGATCGGAGACTTCCTACTCTCTTCTATATATTTTTTAAAATAGTCTGAACCAAGTTACCCCCTTGGGACTGTTTATTGGATTATCCCATATAATAAAAAAAGTATACTAGTCTAGCATTTATGTTTAGTGTTTTCTTTTTTTCTTTTCAGTGTCAGTCTTTGCAGCTATTCTGGACATGGTAATAGACAGGTCATTCTCTGTTCTCTCTCTGTTTGCATGCAAGCCAAAGAAATGCATTGACTGTTGCTGTTATTATTTCTTTATATTGTTTTGTTCCTGTGTGCTTTGAATTAATTTGGCTTCCTTAATACCAGAATTAGCACTGCTTATCTACTTGTAGTTCTTTCCCAAGTGTACAAGTAAGGTTTTTCTGCCTTTAATTTGTTCATCACATTATTGTTATTTGTGTTAAGATTTTCAGCAGCTTTGTATTTTTCAGCTGGTCTGACATTTACTTTAGCATGTTGAGTTTCCTTTTTGATTTGACTCTTTCCTATTCTTGTTTGTGAAGTGGTCACACACGCATCTTGTGAGTTCGTTTATGTGATTTATGTTGTGCTTTTATTTTCTCATTTGATTTGCTGAGTGGTTGTGATTCTTCCTACATGGATTTTTAGCGCATGGCAGAGTGCTTATGTGTTTGAATTGCTGATTTGTGTTGCTGAGTGGTTGTAATTCTGCCTATTGCAATTTTTAGCGATTGCTTCCTCGCTCCAGAGTTTGTCTTTTTGTGTTGCTCCCTTGGTTTGGTTGAGTGGTTATGATTCTACCTACTTGAATCTTTAGTGTTTGGTTTCACGCTTCTATGTTTGTGTTACTTATGATTTCTATTTGTGTTGTGACATTCAGCTGATTTTCGGGTTTCTCATTTGGTGTGGCTTTTATTTTGGTATGATGAATTTCTTTTATGATTTGCTTCTGTTCCGGATTGTGAAGTGGTGATCCGTACATTTTGGGTTTTCTATTTTGTGATTTTTCTTTTCCTTTGTATTACTGATTTGGTTTGCTAAATGGTTGTGATTTTGACTGCTTGGATTTATTTTTTTTTTTGTGTTTCTGTATTTATTATGCCTGTTATTCTTATTTGTGTTGAGATTTCCCATGGATTTGTGTTTTTCATTTGGTCTGGCATTTACTTTCGAATATTGAGTTTGCTTTCGGATTTAGATCTGTTCTGTTCTGGATTGTGAAATGGTCAAGCATGCATTTTAGGATTTCGATTATGTGATTTATGTTTTGTTCTTTGTGTTGCTCATTTGATTTGATCGAGTGGTTGTGATTCTGCCTACTGAGATTTTTAGTGACTGGTTCCATACTTCTTTGTTTGTGTTTTGCTAATTATGATTTGTGTTGAGTTTTTTCACGGTGTTGTGTTTCTTTTTTGGTTTGACTTTGATTTTGGTAGGTTGCATTTCCTTTTTGGTTTTGGCTTTGTTCTATTCTGGATTGTGAAGTGTTCACGCGTATTTTCGAATTTTGATTTTGTGGTCTACGTTTTGTTCTTTGTGTGACTCACTTGGTTTGGCTGAGTGGTTATGATTCTGCTTGCAAGGATTTTTATTAATTGGTACAGTGCTTAAGTGTTTGTATTACTGATTTGCTTTGATAAATGGTTGTTGTTTTGCCTTATGGGATTTTAAGTGATTGCTTCCATGCCTTTGTGTTTGTGTTGCTCATTATTTTGATTTGTGTTGGGATTTCCAATTGTTTTTTGAGTTTCTAATTTGATCTGGATATTATTCTGATATGTCAAATTTCCTATCTAGTTTTGCTCTGTTCAGTTTTGGATTGGGAAAAGGTCACTCTTGCATTTTAGGATTTTGATTATGTGATTTATGTTATGCTTTGTATTGCTGATTGGTTGTGATTCTACCTATTTGGATTTTTCATGATTAGTTCTGTGCTTCTGTGATTGTGTTGTTCATTATTCTTGTTTGTGTTCAGATTTCTCACGGTTTTTTGGTTATCATTTGGTTTAGTTTTTTCTTTGTTAAGTTGATTTTCCTTTTTGAATTGGGTCTATTCTGTTATGGATTGTGAAGTGGTCACCCTTGCATTTTGGGATTTCAATTATGTGAATAATGTTGTGCTTTGTGTTGTCGATTGGTTGTGATTCTACTTACTTTGATTTTTAGCGATTAGTTCTGTGCTTTTGTGATTGTGTCTCGTTATTCTTTTTTGTGTTCAGATTTCTCACTGTTTTTTGGTTATCATTTGGTTTAGTTTTCTCTTTGCTTTGTTGATTTTCCTTTCTGAATTGGGTTTATTCTGTTTTGGATTGCGATGTGGTCACCCTTGCATTTTAGAATTTTTATTATGTGATTTATGTTGTACTTTGTGTTGCAGATTGGTTATGATTCTACCTACTTGGACTTTTAGCGATTAGTTCTATGCTTCTGTGACTATGTTGCTCATTATTCTTATTTGTGTTCAGATTTCTCGTGGTTTTTCATTTTTCATTTGTTTTAACCTTTTCTTTGTTATGTTGATTTTCCTTTCTAAATTGGGTCTGTTCTATTCTGGATTGTAATGTGGTCACACTGGTATTTTGAGATTTTGACTATGTGATTTATATTGTGCTTTATGTTGCTGATTGGTTGTGATTCTATCTACTTAGATTTTTAGCGATTAGTTCTGTGCTTCTGTGAATGTGTTACTCATTATTCTTATTTGTGTTCCGATTTCTCGTGGTTTTTTTTTTTCATTTGGTTTAGCTTTTTCTTTGCTATGTTGATTTTCTTTTCTGAATTAGGTTTGTTCTATTCTGTATTGTAAAGTCATCACACTTGCATTTTGAGATTTCGATTATGTAATTTATGTTTGTTCTTGGTGTTGCCCATTTTGTTTGATTGAGTGAATGTGATTATGCCTAGTGGGATTTTAAGTGATGGGTTTCGTGCTTCTGTGTATATGTTTCTTATAATTCTAATTCGTGTTGAGCATTTTCACGGTGTTTTCTATTTCTCATATGGCTTATCTTTGTTTTAGTATTTAAGTTTTAGACTAGTAGGTCCTTATTGGGCATACCTAACAGTATACATCCAAGCTATCACCATATTCGCAAGGGTCTTCGGCCTCTATTTAGGAACACTAATAGATTTATCCCAGGTATGTTCATTTTTCTACCTACCCACATCTTGCTCTTATACTAATTTGAATTTCAGAGTTCTTTTGCAGGTACACCCACCGTCGTGGAGGACAGACAAACGGTGGAGCTTTGCGGTGTCCTTTTTGGGTCCAAGCTAACAATATAGAGCCAACCCATCACCTTAAACGCGAAGGTCTCCAACTTCTATTTAAGCACACTAAAGGTTTTACCCCAGTTATGATCTTTTTTTACCTACTCACTTTTCGCTCTGGTACTAACTTGAGCGTCTGAATGCCTTTGTAGGTGCACCCACCATTGTGGATGACAGACCAAAAGTGGAGCTCTCCAGCTTCATCAGGAAGTATCGGACTACCCCTTAGGTTCAGGCATGAACAAGTTTTTTTTTAGTTTGGCTATGTTCTCTTTTGGATTGTGATGAGGTCACACATGCATTTTGGTTTTTTGAATATGTGATTTACTGGTTGTAATTTATATTGCTCATTTTGTTTGCTCAGTGATAATGATTATGCTTGCTAGAATTTTCAATGATTGGTACGGTGCCTGTGTTTGCATTGCTCATTATTCTGAGTTGTGTTGGCTTTTCACAAGGCATTTTGCCTCTCACTTGGTCTGACTATGATTTTTGTAGATTGAGTTTTCTTTCGGATTTGGCTCTGTTTTGTTCTTGATTAGAAAGTGGTCACATATGCATTTTCGGATTATGATTATATGATCTACATTTTGTGCCTGCCTGGATTTTTTGTGATTAGTTCACTGCTCACGTGTTCGTGTTACTGATTTGTTTTGCTGAAGAGTTGTAATTCTACTTACTAGGCTTTTTAGTGATTGGTTTCGTGCTTCTCTGTTTGTGTTGCTCGTTATTTTGATATGTGTTGCAACTTCTTGCTATTTTTTGTATTTCACATTTGGTATTGCCTTTAATTTGGAATGTTAAGCTTACTTTTTGGTTTGGCTCTATTCTATTTTGGATTGTGAAGTGGTCACCTATGCATTATGTGATTTCGATTATGTGATTTTTGTTGCTCATTGGATTTTCTGAGTGGTTGTAATTCTCCCTACTCATATTTTTAGCGATTGGTACAAGGCTTATGTGTTTGTGTGGCTTATTTGTGTTGATAAGTGGTTGTAATTCTTCTTACTAGGATTTTTAGCGAATGCTTCCTCGCTACTGTGGCTGTCTTATTGTGTTGCTCATTTGGTTTGGCTCAGTGGTTGTGATTCTACTTGAATTTTTAGTGATTGCTTCCGCTTTTCTGTGTTTGTGCTACTTATTATTTTGATTTGTGTTAGGATTTTCAACTAGTTTTTGGGCTTCTTATTTGTTCTGCCTTTTATTTTGGTATGTTGAATTTTCTTTGTGGTTTGGCTCTGTTATCTTCTAGATTTTCAATTAGTTAAACATTGATTTTGTAATTTCGATTATGTGAATTGTGATGTACTTTATGTTACTGAATTGGTTTGCTGAGTGATTGTGATGATGCCTACTTGGATTTTTAGTAATTATTTTCGTGATTCTGTGTTTGTGTTATACATTATTCTTATTTGTGTTGAGATTTTCTGCAATTTTGTATTTTTCATTTGGTCTAACATTTACTTTGGCATGTTAAGTTTCTTTTTTGATTTGAATCTTTTCTGTTCCTCTTTGTGAAGTGGTCAACCACGCATCTTGTGATTTCGATTATGTGATTTATGTTATGCTTTTATTTTCTCATTTGATTTGCTGAGTGATTGTGATTCTACCTCCGTGGATTTTTAGCTATTGGTAGAGTGCTTATGTGTTTGAATTGCTGATTTGTGTTGCAGAATGGTTGTAATTGCTTCCTTGCTTCGGAGTTTGTCTTTTGTGTTGCTAACTTAGTTTGGTTAAGTGGTTATGATTCTGCCTACTTGAATCTTTAGTGTCTGGTTTCACGTTTCTGTGTTTATGTTACTTATGATTTCTATTTGTGTTGCGATATCCAGCATATTTTTGGGTTTCTCATTTGGTGTGACTTTTATTTTGGTATGTTGAATTTCCTTTATGATTTGCTTTTGTTCTGTTCCGGATTGTGAAGTGGTAATCCATACATTTTGGGTTTTCTATTTTGTGATTTGTCTTCTCCTTTGTGTTACTGATTTGGTTTGTTGAGTGATTGTGATTTTGACTACTTGGATATTTATTGATTTTTTCTGTTTCTGTATTTGTGATGCTCATTATTCTTATTTGTGTTGAGATTTCCGGTGGATTTATGTTTTTCATTTGGTGTGCCATTTACTTTGGTATATTGAGTTTTCTTTCTGATTTAGCTCTGTTCTATTCTAGATTGTGAAATGGTCAAGCAAGCATTTTGGGATTCTGATTATGTGATTTATGTTTTGTTCTTTGTGTTGCTCATTTGATTTGACAGAGTGGTTGTCATTTTGCCTACTGAGATTTTTTGTGACTAGTTCTGTGCTTCTTTGTTTGTGTTCTTATAATTATGATTTGTGTTGTGTTTCTTCTTTGGTTTGACTTTCATTTTGGTAGGTTGCATTTCCTTTTTGGTTTTGCTTTATTCTGTTATGGATTGTGAAGTGTTCACATGTATTTTCGAATTTTGATTTTGTGGTCTACGTTTTGTTCTTTGTGTGACTCACTTGGTTTGGCTGAGTGGTTATGATTCTGCTTGCAAGGATTTTTATTAATTGGTACAGTGCTTAAGTGTTTTGTATTACTGATTTGCTTTGATAAATGGTTGTTGTTTTGCCTTATGAGATTTTAAGTGATTGCTTTCATGCATTTGTATTTGTGTTACTCATTATTTTGATTTGTGTTGGGATTTTCAGTTGTTTTTTGAGTTTCTAATTTGATCTAGATATTATTCTGATATGTTGAGTTTCATTTTCGGTTTTGCTCTGTTCAGTTTTGGATTGTGAAGTGGTCATCCTTGCATTTTAGGATTTCGATTATGGGATTTATGTTGTGCTTTGTGTTGCTAATTGGTTTGATTCTACCTACTTCGATTTTTAGCGATTAGTTTTGTGCTTTTGTGATTGTATTGCTCATTATTCTTGTTTATATTCAGATTTCTCGTGGTTTTTTGGTTATCATTTGGTTTAGTTTTTTCTTTGTTATGTTTGTTTTCCTTTTTGTATTGGGTTTGTTCTATTCTGGATTATGAAGCGGTCACCCTTGCATTTTGGGATATCGATTATGTGATTTATGTTGTACTTTGTGTTGCTGATTAGTTGTGATTCTGCCTACTTGGACTTTTAGAGATTAGTTCTGTGCTTCTATGGCAGTGTTGCTCATTATTCTTATTTGTGTTTAGATTTCTCGTGGTTTTTTGTTTTCATTTGGTTTAGCTTGTTCTTTGTTATGTTGATTTGCCTTTTTGAATTGGGTCTGTTCTGTCCTACATTGTACAGTGGTCACACTTGCATTTTGAGATTTCAACTATATGATTTATGTTATGATTCTACTTACTTGGATTTTTAGCGATTAGTTCTGTGCTTCGATGAATGTGTTACTCATCATTATTCTTATTTGTGTTCATATTTCTCGCGATTTTTTGTTTTTCATTTGGTTTAAGTTTTTCTTTGTTATGTTGATTTTCCTTTCTGAATTAGGTCTGTTCTATTCTGAATTGTAAAGTGGTCACACTTGCATTTTGAGGTTTTGACTAAGTGATTTGTGTTTGTTCTTGTTGTTGCCCATTTAGTTTGATTGAGTGGTTGTGATTATGCCTTATGAGATTTTGAGTGACTGGTTTCATGCTTCTGTATCTGTGTTTCTTATAATTCTAATTCGTGTTGAGCATTTTCAAGGTGTTTTCTGTTTCTCATTTGGCTCTTTGTTTTGGTATTTATGTTTTGGACTGGTAGGTCCTTATTAGGCTTATGCCTAATGGTATACATCCAAACTACCACTATAGCCGCAAAGGTCTTCAACCTCTATTTAGGTACACTAATGGATTTATCCCAAGTATTATTCATTTTTCTACATTCCCACATCTTGCTCTTATACTAACTTGAGTATCGAAGTGTCTTTGCAGGTACACCCACCGTCATGGAGGACAGGCAAACAGTGGAGCTATGCGGTGTCCCTTTTGGGCCCAAGCCCAACTATATACATCCAACCCATCACCTTAAACACAAAAGTATCCACCTTCTATTTAAGCACACTAAAGGTTTTACCCCAGTTATGATCATTTTTTTACTTGCCCACTTTTTGCTCTGGTACTAACTTGAGCGTCGGAGTACTTTTGTAGGTGCACCCTCCGTTGTGGATGACAGACCAAAAATGGTGCTCTCCGGCTTCATCAGGCAGTATCGGATCACCCTTATGGTTCAGGCATGAACAAATTCCGTTTTTAGTTTGGCGATGTTATGTTTTGGATTATGATGTGGTCACACATGCATTTTGGTATTTTGAATATGTGATTTACGTGTTATAATTTATATTGCTCATTTTATTTGCTCAGTGATTATGATTATGCTTGTTGGGATTTTCAGTGATTGATATGGTGCCTGTATTTGCATTGCTCATTATTCCGAGTTGTGTTAGCTTTTCGCAAGGTATTGTGTTTCTCACTTGGTCTAACTATGATTTTGGTAGATTGAGTTTTCTTTCTGATTTGACTCTATACTATTCTTAACTATGAAATGGTCACACATGCATTTTCGAATTACGATTATGTGATCTACAATTTGTGCATTAGGTTTGACTGAGTGGTTGTGCTTCTGCCTACCTGAATTTTTTGTCATTGGTTCATTGCTCACATGTCCGTGTTACTGATTTGGTTTGCTGAGGAGTTAGAATTCTGCTGACTGGGCTTTTTAGTGATTGGTTTCATGCTTCTCTATTTGTGTTGCTTCTTATTTTGATATGTGTTGGGACTTCTTGCTATATTTTGTGTTTCTCACTTGGTCTTGCTTTTATTTTGGAATGTTAAGCCTACTTTTTGGTTTGGCACTGTTCTATTTTGGAATGTGAAGTGGTCACCCATACATTATGAGATTTCGATTATGCGATTTATGTTGTGGTTTTTGTTGTTCATTTGATTTTCTAAGTGGTTGTAATTCTGCTTACTCGTATTTTTAGCGATTGGTACAGGGCTTATGTGTTTGTGTTGCTTTATTTGTGTTGATGAGTGGTTGTAATTCTGCTTACTGGGATTTTTAGCGAATGCTTCCTCGCTACGTTGGCTGTCTAATTGTGTTGCTCATTTGGTTCTGCTAAGTGGTTATGATTCTGCCTACTTGGATTCTTAGTGATTGCTTCCGCTTTATTGTGTTTGTATTACTTATTATTTTGATTTGTGTTGGGATTTCTAGCTAGTTTTTGGGCTTCTTATTTGGTTCGCCTTTTATTTTGGTTTGACTTTGTTATGTTCTAGATTTTGAAGTAGTCAACCATTGATTTTGTAATTTCGATTATGTGATTTGTAATGTATTTTGTGTTACTGATTTGGCTTGCTGAGTGATTGTGATTATGCTTACTTAGATTTCTAGTAATTGTTTTCGTGATTCTATGTTTGTGTCGCACATAATTCTTATTTGTGTTGAGATTTTAAACGTTCATCTGGTCTGACATTTACTTTGTTATGTTGGGTTTCTTTTTTGATTTGACTCTTTTTCTATTCTTCTTTGTGAAGTGGTCATCCATGCATTTTGGGATTTCAATTATGTGATTTATGTTGTGCTTTTATTTTCCCATTTGATTTGTTAAGTGGTTGTGATTCTACCTACAGGGATTTTTAGCGATTGGTAGAATGGTTATATGTTTGAATTGCTAGTTTGTGTTGCTGAGTGGTTGTAATTCTGCCTACTGCGATTTTTAGCGATTGCTGCCCCACTCCGGAGCTTGTCTTTTTGTGTTGCTCACTTGGTTTGGCTGAGTGGTTATTTTTACCTACTAGGAGTTTTAGTGTTTGGTTTCACGTTTCTGTGTTTGGGTTACTTATTATTTATATTTGTGTTGTGATAGCTGATTTTTGGGTTTCTCATTTGGTGTGGCTTTTATAATGTTATGTTGAATTTCCATTCTGGTTTGGTTTTGTTCTGTTTCGGATTGTGAAGTGGTGAACCATACATTTTGGATTTTTGATTTTGTGATTTATCTTGTCCTTTGTGTTACTGATTTGGTTTGCTGAGTGGTTGTGATTTTGACTGCTTGGATTTCCATTGATTTTTTTTTCCATGTTTCTGTATTTGTGATGCCCGTTATTCTTATTTGTGTTGAGATTTTCCGCGGTTTTTTGTTTTTCTTTTGGTATATTGAGTTTGCTTTCTAATTTAGCTTGTTTTATTCTAGTTTGTGAAATAGTCAAGCATGCATTTTGGGATTTCGATTATATGATTTGTTTTGTTCTTTGTGTTGCTCATTTGATTTAACTGGGTGGTTGTGATTCTGCCTACTGAGATTTTTAGTGACTGGTTCCGTGCTTCTTTGTTTGTGTTTCTTGTAATTATGATTTGTGTTGAGTTTTTTCACGGTGTTGTGTTTCTTCTTTGGTCTGACTTTGATTTTGGTAGGTTGCATTTCCTTTTTGGCTTGGCTTTGTTATGTTCTGCATTGTGAAATGTTCACACATTTATTTTCAAATTTTGATTTCGTGGTCTATGTTCTGTACTTTGTGTGACTCACTTGGTTTGGCTGAGAAGTTCTTATTCTACTTGCTTGGATTTTTATTGATTGGTACAATGTTTATGTGTTTGTATTACTGATTTGGATTGATAAGTGGTTGTAGTTCTGCCTCATGTGATTTTAAGTGATTGCTTCCGTGCTTTTTTGTTTGTGTTGCTTATTATTTTGATTTGTGTTGGGATTTCCAGTTGTTTTTTGAGTTTCTAATTTAATTTGGATATTAATCTGATATGTTGAATTTCTTTTCTGGTTTTGCTCTGTTCAATCTGGATTGTCAAGTGGTCACCCTTGCATTTTGGGATTTCAATTATGTGATTTATGTTGTTCTTTGTGTTGCTGATTGGTTGTGATGCTACCTACTTGGATTTTTTCTATGCCTCTATGATTGTGTTGCTCATTATTCTTATTTGTGTTTAGATTTCTCGCAATTTTTTGGTTATCATTTGGTTTAGTTTTTTCTTTGTTATATTGATTTTCCTTTCTGAATTAGGTCTTTTCTATTATGGATTGTGAAGTGGTCACCCTTGCATTTGGGGATTATAATTATGTGATTTATGTTGTACTTTGTGTTGCTGATTGGTTGTGATTTTACCTTCTTAGTCTTTTAGCAGTTAGTTTTGTGCTTTTGTGATTGTATTGCTCATTATTTTTATTTGTATTCAGGTTTCTCGTGATTTTTTGTTTTTACTTTTGTTTAGCTTTTTTCTTTGTTATGTTTTCCTTTTTGAATTGGGTTTGTTCTGTTCTGGATTGTAAAGTGATAATAACACTTGCATTTTGAGATTTTGACTTTGTGATTTATGTTTGTTCTTGGTGTTGCCCATTTAGTTTGATTGAGTAGTTGTGATTATGCCTAGCGGGATTTTTAGTGACTTGTTTTGTGATTTCGTGTCTGTGTTTCTTATAATCCTAATTCGTGTTAAGCATTTTCACGATGTATTCTATTTTTCATTTGGCTTATCTTTATTTTGTTGTTTGAGTTTTGGACTAGTAGGTCCTTATTAGTTCTAAGCCTAACGGTATACATCCAAGCTATCATCATAGACGCAAGAGTCTTCAGCCTCTATTTAGGCACACTTATGGATTTATCCTAGGTATGTTCATTTTCTTACTTGCCCACATCTCGCTCTGATACTAACTTGAACATCGGAGTGCCTTTGCAGGTCCACCCACCGTTGTGGAGGACAGACAAACGATGGAGCTCTGCGGTGCCCTTTTTGGGCCCAAGCCCAACAATATACATCCAACCCATCACCTTAAATGCAAAGGTTTCCGCCTTCTATTTAAGCACACTAAAGGTTTTACCTAGTTATGATTATTTTTTTACTTGCCCACTTTTTAATCTAATATTAATTTGAGCATCAGAATGCCTTTTGTAGGTGCATCCACTGTTATGGATGACAGACCAAAGGTGGAGCTCTCTGGCTTCATCAGGCAGTATCGAACCATTCTTGAGGTTTAAGCATGAACAAGTTTCTTTTTTAGTTTGGCTATGTTCTATTTTGGATTGTGATGTGGTCACACATGCAATTTGGTATTTCGAATATGTGATTTATGTGTTGTAATTTATATTGCTCGTTTCGGTTGCTCAATGATTATGAGTATGCTTGCTGGGATTTTCAGTAGTTGTTATAGTGCTTGTGTTTTCATTGATCGTTATTTCGAGTTGTATTGACTTTTCACAAGGTGTAATGTTTCTCACTTGGTCTAACTATGATTTTGGTAGATTGAGTTTTCTTTCTGATTTGGCTTTGTTCTGTTCTTGATTATGAAGTGGTCACACATGTATTTTCAGATTACGATTATGTGATCTACATTTGTGCTTTGTATTACTCATTAGGTTTGGCTGAGTGGTTGCTAAAGAATTTCAGAGAGCAATCTTTCTGTTCTCTATATTTTTTATTATATTTCGTCTGAATAGTGGTACAAATGCATAAATAGAGAGATGACCACACACAGATTGGACATTCAACCCTAGGATCCAAGACATAAATGAGAATCATCTGAATAAGGAAAGAAAAACTAAATCTGGAATGATTGACCAAATCAACATAATCAGAAAATTATATGAAATAAAATAAGGAACAGATTTGATGAATAAAAGGAAGGAGGATCTGCAATCATGGAAAATGATTGTAGAATGATGCGCTGTGGCTCTTGAAGGCTGGACCACATGATGCGGGTTATGGGCTGGACCGCATATCAATCAACACTCCCCCTCAAGCTGGGCTATAGATATTAATCATTTCTAGCTTGCCACTTATCTCTTCGAACTTAGTCCTTGGCAAGGCTTTGGTTAGGACATCTGCTACTTGTAAATTTGTCGGCACATAATTCAGAACAACAAGGCTTGAGTCAATTTTCTCCTTAATGAAGTTTCTATCAATTTCCACATGCTTGGTTCTGTCATGGTGAATGGGGTTCTTTGCTATCCCTATTGTTGTCATGTTGTCACATAAAACCTTCATAGGCACGCCATGTTTCATGTTTAATTCTTGAAGAAGTCTGATTAACCACTTTCCCTCGCATATGCATAAGGTTAATGCCCGGTGTTCAGCCTCTGCGCTACTTCTAGCAAACCACCGGCTGTTTTTTACTTCTCCAAGTCACCAAGTTTCCCCATACGAATGTACAATATCCTGTAGTAGACCTCCTGTTTACAACTGACCCAGCCCATTCTGCATCTGTGTACACCTATATACTGCTACAATTCCCCTTTTTGAAGAATAATCCCTTACCAAGGGTCATCTTGAGATATCTCAGAATCCTGTAAACAGCTTCCAAGTGTTCCTCATTTGGTTTGTTCATGAATTGGCTAACAACGCTGACTGGAAAGCTAATATTTGGTCGAGTGTGTGTCAAGTAAATTAACTTTCCCACAAGTCTTTGGTATCTTCCTGTATCTACAGGGGAGCATTCTTGTTTGAGACCAATCTTGTAATTGGCTTCCATGGGGGTGTCTGCAGGTCTACACCCCAACATACCAGTTTCTTCTAACAAGTCTAGGGTGTACTTTTGTTGTGAGACTGAAATGCCTTCCTTGGTTCTAGCCACTTCTATCCCAAGAAAATATCTCAAGTTACCGAGATCTTTAACTTCAAACTCGTATCCCAGGGACTGCTTTAGCCTGTTAATTTCTTCAACGTGATCTCCTGTGATAATAATATCATCAACATATACAATTAAAACTGTCATTTTCTGATCTGATCCGAATTTTACAAAACAAAGTGTGGTCTATTTGACATTGTTGGTACTCTTGTGCCTTCACAAGTGCGGTGAACTTCTCAAAACCATGCCCTTGGAGATTGTTTTTAGGCCATATAAGGATTTGTGGAGTTTACACACCTTCTTAGAGTCCATTTTGCACTCATTCTTAGAGTCCATTTTGCACTCAACACCATGTGGTATTTCCATGTAGACATCCTACTTCAAGTCTCCATTGAGAAAAGCATTCTTCACATCTAGTTGATGTAGGGGCCAGTTAAGGTTGGCAGCAATGGAAAGTAATACTTTAATGGTGTTGAACTTGGCCACCGGTGCAAAGGTTTTTTGGAAATCAATTCCATGAGTTTGTGTAAAGCCTTTGGCCACAAGTCTGGCCTTATATTGGTTGATGGTGCCATCTGGATTGTACTTTACTGTGAATATCCATTTGCTGCCTATAAGAGTTTTTCCAGGGGGAAGATCAACTATATCTCATGTTTTATTCTTGTCAAAAAGCAGTTAATTCTTCTTGAATGGCAGTCCTCCATTCTCCCTTTTGGGCTGCTTCATGAAAGTTTGTAGGAATCTTCTCAAGATCAACACTGTTCACAAATGCCTGTAACTTTGGAGATAGTTTTTCATAGGATACAAAGTTACTAATAACATGTTTAGTGCAGGTTCTTACCCTTTTCTCAAGGCAATAGGCATGTCCAATTCCTCTTCCAGGTTAGGAGTTGGAGAAGTGGGCTGACATTGCTTAGGGTAGGTGCTGTCTTGTGGTGGGATGATGGCACTCTTCTGCTGCCTTCTAGTGTATATAATGATATTCTTTTGATGTGAGGTGCTGGGTTGAGTCACAAGGTTAGGTGCAGGATCATTTTCAGGTTCGGTTGGGTTAGACTCTGCTAGACATTCTAGTGGTGTTGTTTCGGTTGGTTCAAACTCTGTTGGACATTCTGGTGTAGGTGTTGTTTCAGTTGGTTCAGACTCAGACTCTGTTTGACATTCTGGTGTAGGTACTGTGTGGTATTCAGGAGTAGGCACGGTTTGGGTATATGTGGGTGTATGTGAATCATCAAACAGTCATTCCTTTGCTGTTATATTGGGTGTCTCCCCCTGAATGGATGTTTGGGTATAGAAGGGCTGTCTTTCAAAGAAGGTAACATCCATAGTGATGTACGTGTGTTTGGTAGATGGAGCATAGCACTTATAACCCTTTTGGGTTGAAGAATAGCCAAGGAAGATACATTTTAATGGCTCTAGGATCCAATTTTCCACCATGGTTATTATGGACAAAGGCTGTGCACCCAAAGACTTTTGGAGGAATGGTTGAAGTGTGCAGCAAATGTGGGTAATTGGTTAAGAGAGAGTTTGATGTGGAGATAAGAAATTTAATACCCGTGATGGCATTCGATTGATTAAGTAGGTGGTTGTGAGGATAGCTTCACCCCAATAGTGCTTGGGGTGTTTGGATGCCAAGATGAGAGACCGAGCCACTTCTAGGAGATGTCTATTCTTCCTTTCAGCAATCCCATTTTGTTGGGGTGTATGGATACAAGAACTTTGATGAAGAATGCCATGAGTTTGCATATATGAGGTGAGGTTAAGGTTAAAATAATTTCGGGCATTATCTGATCTTAGAATCTGGATTTCGGTTTAAAATTGGGTTTGGATCAGCTTATGAAAATTTTAAAAGACCTTGGTGACCTCGGATTTGGTGTGTAGAAGGTAAACCTATGTAATCCTAGTATGGCCATCTATAAATGTGACAAACTACCTTGCTCCATTTATGTTTTTGACTTTGGCTAGTCCCCAAACATCACTATGAATTAGTGAGAAGGGTTTAGAGGGTTTATACCCTTGGGAGGAATAAATAGCTTTCACATGTTTGGAGAGTTGACAAATATCACAAGATGAAAATTCAACAACTTTATTAAAAAACTCAGGGTACATTTTCCTCATATAATGGAAGTTTGGGTGACCTAATCTATAGTGCCAGAGGAGTACATCATCATCCAGTTTGGTTGCGGCAAAGTGAGTGACTTTTTCTTCTTGCATCCTTTCGGTTTGCTTCAAATGGTAGAGACCAGCACATTCTCTAGCATTGCCAATCCTCTTCCCCAAATTCAAATCCTGGAAAAAATAACCATTCATGTCAAATTGGATAGCACATTTCAGGTCTTTTGTGAGTTTGCTAATGGAGAGAAGATTACATGTTAATTGAGGAACAAATAAGACATCTTCAATATTAGGTTGTCCGATAACTTGACAAATCCAATCCCACTAACTTCAGCCACATTTCCATTAGCAATTCTTACTACTTGCTTTTCATGATTGGGAAACAATAATGAGATAGAAGGGAAGCATTACCAGACATGTGATTAAAAAGTTCCAGAGTCAACAATCCAGGTATTAGATTTTCTCGTGTGTGCATGTAGAGCTGTCAGAGATTTACCTGCCTATGCTATTGCACTTGTGCTCACGGTTTTTCCTAAATTGTGAAAACTGATCATCTTCTGAATTATTTTTAATTGTTCCTTACTGAACATATTAGAATTTGGGACTAGTGGCTGCAGTTGTTGCTGCCCTTCAGTAGATGCCATGAGTCATCTATTATCTCTGGAAAACTTAAGTTTTCAATTGGCAGGTTTGCCATGCAGTTTCCAACACACTATTTTATTTTATCTAACAATTATCATTAAATTTTAGTTTAATTCTATTGAAATTTCTAGCTATTTTTTGTTGGTTATATAGCATTACTCTTTAAATATGTGATAAGTAGTAAGGTTACCTACATAGGAAAAATATAAAATTATAAAAATAATAAGTATAAAAAAAATTTAAAAGAAGAAGATTAAAAATGAGAAGAAAAATATTATTAAATAAAAAAATAAAATAGCATAAATAAATTAAGAAGAATGTTATAAGACCAATCAAAAGGTTGGATTCATAATTTTCTTCTCATTAGGAATTTAAAGTCATGATCGAATAATGACCTAAATTAATAAATACATCACAACATCTAATATTCATACTAGAATTACTTATTATACAATTATTATTTATTGATATCAAATATTAAAATTTTCTTTCATTTGGTAGAGTCAAACTCTACATGTCAAATTTTAATACTCACTTTCTTTTCAAATATTATAATAATTTTTTATAATAAATATTATAATAAAATTTAATTGTTGGTGGCACACTACAATGATATTGAATTAAAATTATCTATGAAATAATATGAGAGTATTATGTTAAAGAAAAAGATATAAAAAGTATTAAAAATAAAAAATAAAATTTATAGTCTATTACAGTAAATTTTAACATAATATAATATGTGTTTATCTTTTTTTAATATGATTTTGTTATAAGAGAGAATTTAAATCTAATAATATCTATCATTAAAATCTGAATATTTGTAAAATAAGTGTGAAAATTATGGTCTAAGACTTTCGGTTTTTTTTTTATCATCATCATCTAAGACTTTGGTTTAAATTACTGTTAATGCATGTAAGGATGTGCAGGCGAATGAATGGATGCTGGAGTATAATGGATGAGTGAGGGGACCAATTAGCAAATATTTTCACGAACCTTTTTTATATTTCACACTTTTAATTGTACCTCTTAACCAAGTTACTGGTAATGATTTCAAACCATTGATTATTTTTTCTATCCGATCAATGGATGATAAACTATGGAGCATCTATGCTCCCAATCTAATTAGAACCATTGAAGACTTTGCCATGCAATTAAGTGAAGAGATGAGGAGAAATAAGGGGTAGTGATGTGATTCAACGCATTTCAGTTTGCTGGACGAAAATTTTGATAAACATTGGGAACAAATCAAGCCGAAAATAAGAGTAAGGGGAGAAAATGAGGTTTTTTTTTTTTTAAATATGAGATTTTTTCTAAGACCAATACGTGTCCTGAATACTTTCCTTTTATATTAAATCATCAAATTGAATTTTGAATAATTTCACTAATTTCACATTATTTTTGAAAAATTTTAATTTTATTGATAGTTTTTCACAAATCATTTCATTATTTAAATTTATTTTTAAAAGATTTAAAAATTAATCATATTAATTTCTAAACAGAAAGTAACTTAAATGATAAAATAATTTATAAGAATTATCATAAAATTAAATTTTTTAAAAAATTAATATAAAGTCCGTAAAATCTTTTAAAATTAATTTAATTGTTTAGTCTTTCTTTTAATACTTATTAAAAAAATCATATTTAAATTTATTCATAGTTTCTTTCAATATTTTTTTAAGACCAATTAATTTACTTGATAACATTTCAAATACTTTAAATTATATTTTTTAAAATAAATGAAAAATATTTTAATGATTGAATATAAAAAATCTCAATAAATATTATTATAATTAAAAGATATTATCATATAAACTATACTTAAATAAATATTATCTCATCTTCTTTTTAAAAAAATAATACATCACAAAATAAATTAAAATAATAAAAAATATGAATCAATTATACAAAAAGGGAGAATAGGAAAAAGAAAAAAAACTTGACTTCTTAAAATAAAACTTCTTAATGGTAATTAAAAAGCTAAAAACTAAAAAAATACTTAAATGGGTGTAGACGGATAAATAGAAGTGTCAATATTTATATTCTTTTTTAAAATACAAAAAATCTGAATTGTTAGAAAAAAAAAACTATAAAAACAATTGGCCACCCAATATATTAATAAAAAAAAATTGTACTACTAAGAAATTAAAGCATTAATACTTAAAGTATCTTTTGATATATTTTGTTATGAATTATATTTAAACTTTCAATTCTCTTCTCACCTAAATTTTTTAATAAAGAAAAATATTAAAATAATACTAAAAATACTAAAAAATTCTTAAAAAATTAAATTAGGAAATTAGCACATGATCAAATCTGAAAGCAAATTAGCACATCTAAAGGAAAGCAAGATATTGCAAGTTCTTGATGTGTTGGATTTTAACAATTAATAGCAAATTGCTCTGAATCTTGTATATTCAACTATCGCTGCAACTGTTCTAAAAAGCAAGATTTTTTATGAACCTTGTTAACTATATATTTCATAGTTGGACATTAAAATAGAGTCACTATTTCCCCACTCACAAAAGGAATTAGGCTAAATTTTAAGAAATTTTTACTAATTATAAGTCATGTGTAGAAAATTCTTTTATGATTTGAAACTCATTAATATAACTATTAGAATTCACAAAATTATATATATTAACTCAATGTTGTTAACATAAGATTTGCCAGTAAACAAATAAGATTTTCAATTTAAATTCAATCGGTTTAACTGTTTAAAGCGTCTCGTTAAACTAGACGATATCATAAAAATAATTTATATACAATAATATAAAATTTATAAAAAAAATCATAACATGTAAAAAAATTTAATATTTTTAAAATAAAAAATTAATAACTGACTGGTTCAAGCAATTTTAGTTGGTTTTGAGAGGTTTAAACTAATCTAACTTTATATTCGATTATGAAACTAAATTATCATCAGTTAAGTATCCGGTTCACAATCAAACTGTTTGGTTTAGTTCAGTTTTAACAACAATGAATTAACTTCATGTATGCACATAGGGGTAAATATGCATGATATATACGTTTTAATGAATATAAAAAGTCATGCCGGTAAGCTTTAAAGCATAGTGAAATTTTTTATGCATAACCATTGTTGGAGGAAACTTTTTGAAATTTAATCAAGGAATTACCCATGATATTCAATCCATATTGGTTTGTCAAACAGGTTTTCAAGATGGGCTGGACTGGGCCAAGACGTATCGATTACAGGAGGGGACTCTGTACTTTTTTTAATACTATTAGACACAAATTTTTGAGTTGTAGTGGCAATTAGTTGCCTTCGGTACAATCCACACCCGAGTTCAATCTTGCCCTCCTTCCTCAACCAAAATAAAAAACACAAATATTTTAATTTTAACTATTAAACTAATCACAAAGTCTTAATAACAAGTATCTTGATAGGAATATGCATTACTAGAAAAATTAAATGACTGTTAAGACATAAGATTAAAAATTTTATGAAGTAAAATAAGATTCTTTAGATTAAGTCATTAGAATTGTATGCTCATATCATATCTCTTTTAATAAAAGAGTATATTTTTCCCAATAAATTTACTACTTCTATCTTATCTTAGCCCCTCAATAAGAATATCTCCTCTCCCCTCTCTATTCTCTCCTGACTAACAGGGAAAAGGGAGAGTAAATCACACTTACTTTTTCTTGAGTTTGCAAAACCTATACTTACGCCTGTCTGCTTCCATATCATATTATATAAAGAGTTCTATTATCTTTAAAGTTTGTACTCCTATGAAAGCTACAAGAATGAGTTATGAGTCCAAATAGGTTCTCATTTGATGAGGATTTAAAATAAAAAAAAGTAAGTGTTATTTTTAACGTTTATAAAAAAATAAGCATAAATTTTTCCAACCTATTGCTCATTAATTATATGTTTGAAAAATGTCATTATTTAAGAATCTACAGGGCCTTAGGGCCTCCCCTCCTCCTCCGGGTCCCCTGCTTGCTAGCATTATTTATTTATTTATTTTTGTGGGGAATGACACATGACACTTTTGGTTGATGTCATGGCTGTATATAATTGATATGTCCAGAGGTCTACTCAAATCAAATGGGATGCATATGCAAACAATGGTTACCTTCATCTACTCTACTCTACTGCATAATACTATTATTTTTTCAATTTCTTGTTCAACGGAGTTAAGCTGGCAGTGCATCTCTTAGTTGAACACAAATTATACAGAAAAGAACAACCAACCATGTCTCATCAATAGGAAGTCATATAGGAATCTATAGGATAAACAAGACCATCAGGGTTGAATCAGGTAATACTGGAGCCAAAGTATTCAAGAATCTCATAGATTTTGTGTCACAAGTCTCACCGGTTCAGGAGAGAGAGAAAGGCAAAAATCTTCCACTCTTCCTCTCTTTTGTCCCTGTCCATCTTTCTTCTGCAGAGAAAAATTTGGTGACTCTGATCATGTACTCTATGGCACTGTCATTTCTCTTCATGTCATTGTTTCTTTTCACTACCCTCTCCACTTACGCTTTATCATCCTCTGCCACTCAACTCACTTACACAGACCACTGTGCTTCTGTGGTTCCTAAATCAATCCCCAATGAGTCCAAGTTCAGCGTCTTCCCCCATGGTCCACTCCAAACTGGTTACTACATTGGTGGTGATAGAATTTTTGGTGTTGACTCTTTCCAGCACCTGAAATCTGCATCTCTCCGAATCAGGAGAGTTTACGAAACTGATGTTTTTGGCTTACTCAAGATTGAAGCAACCTTGATCCTGCGAAGTGCCTCTTCATTTACCGCGTGGGAAACTTCACACGTGCCAGCAGATCGAACCATAGGCGTCGTCGAAGTTCAGTGACGTTTCGGCTTGATGGGTTCTGGTCAGAATCCTCTGGGAAGCTTTGTCTGGTTGGAAGAGTAACTGGATACTCCAAAGACAGTAATCTGCAACTTTTGGAGGCTGTGCTCAAGCTTTACAATGTCGCCAATTCGAGTAATACCATTACTACTTTGGTCACTGGAAGCTTGGAGAGCTTGAGTTCTGAGCACGATGTGAGTTATTTTGAACCCATTTCTCTGTTCATTCTTCCAAGAGTGGATTATGAGTATACTTTGGACTCTGAACATGCCAAAAATGAGTGTGTTGATGCACCTGCAGGTTTATCAATAAACCCGGTTAGTTTTTGCTCAAACCTTTTTCCAATGACTAACAGTATATATGATTTGCAATATTCTAGTGACTGCAATTCTGCAAAGAACTGCAGTCCTCTTGGTGGGGATACCAAGCACTAGCCTTATCTTGTGTCTCTGAAAGAGATGGTATGTTCAGATGTTAAGCAAAGGGTGCGCGTTTTGATTGAGTTTGGTAATAGTCATGCTGGTTATCAATGGTCTTTCAATCCTTATACTACGTTAGTTGGAGAAGGCTGGTGGGATGAGAAAAAGAACCAATTTTGTTGGACTTTGCAAGATAAAAATTCAATGACACAGAACAGAACAGTTGAAGAACTTGTATTATATCAGAATTTTGGCTCAAGAACATAATAACTTTTGCATTTTCTAATGCATCTTATAGAACACAAAAACATACTCCTCTGTTTTTCTTTTCTTTCACAGTTCTCTGTTTTTTCTTCTCTCTCTTTGCATATATATATATATAACACCTAGTATACATGCATATATATATAGCTATGGTTACCGACTCTGTCTCACCGCCTTTGTAGCTTGCACAGCTACTAATTTCAGCCACAAGGTTTTTTTATTATTGCCGCTTATCATATCTAAGTTCAGCTCACAGAACTTTCTTCAAAGTATTCTAGATTGACGGTGGGATAGTTGCAAAGAATAATTTGAATTCTAACACTCCTCCTCAAACTCGACTTTGCATACCAATCATACCTTTCAGTTTTTGAAACACATCCGTCTTCAATGACTTCGTAAAAATATCTGCAAGTTGTTCCTTACTTCTGCAGTAGACCAACTCCACAACTTTGTTTTTGACTTGCTCACGAATAAAATGATACTTTGTGTCAATATGTTTGCTTCAGCTGTGGGAAATTGGATTCTTTGCAAGTGATATAGCAGACTTGTTATCCACATATAAAGTAATTGAACCTTCTTGCTCATAGTGTAACTCACACAAAATATTCTTCAACCAAATTGCTTGACACATGCATGCTGCTGCAGCCATATATTCAGCTTCACATGATGAAAGAGCAATTGTCTGTTGTTTCTTTGATGACCATAAAAAATTGCTGAGCCAATATGAAATGCATATCCAGAAGTGCTTTTCCGATCATTTGCATCTCCTCCATAATCATTGTCCGAATAGCCAATTAACTTTGATTCTTCAGAATGTGTATAGAATAACCCATTATCAACGGTTCCTTTGATGTATCTCAAAATTCTCTTTGCTGCACTAAAGTGATCTTGTTTTTGGTTGCTCCATATATCTGCTAACTAAGCCAACTGCATACATAATATCTGGTCGAGTGAAAGTCAAATACCTCAAGCTTCCGACCAAGCTCTTGTATAGTGTCGGGTTTGCTGGCTCTCTATCTGAATCAGCTTTCAACTTCATTCCTGCTTCTATTGGTGTGGAGATTAACTTGCACTCCTTTCATCCTGAACTTGCTCAAAACTTCTTCTGCATATTTCTTTTGTGACATGAAAATTCCATTCTTCCATTTGTTTCACCTCAACTCCAAGATAGTAAGACATTTCTCCAATATCTGTCATTTCAAATTCTTTTAGTCATAGCTTTCTTGAATTCACCAAACATACCTGGATTGTTTCCAGTGAAGATCATATCATCCACATATAGGCACACGATCATTATATCTCCATCTTCATTTTTCTTTGTGTATAAAGCATGCTCGTGTGGACTCTTCACAAATCCATTCTTCTGAAAATACTCATCTATTCTAGTGTTCCAAGCTCTCGGAGCTTGCTTCAATCCATATAGTGCCTTTTTCAAATGATAGACTTTATTTTCATCTCCTTTTTTGATATATCCTGGTGGTTGCTCAATATAGACTTCTTCTTCTAGGTAACCGTTGAGGAAAGCTGATTTGACATGTCCATCTGGTATATCTTCCATTTCTTTTGTGCTGCAATTGCTGTAAGAAGTCTGATGGTGTCAATCCTTGCAACTGGTGCAAAAACTTCTTCGTAGTCAATGCCATATTTCTGCTTATAGCCTTTAGCCACCAATCTTGCCTTGTACTTCTCCACTTTTCCTTCTTGATTGGTCTTTGTCTTGTACACCCACTTTACTCCAATTGGCTTATGATCTTTAGGCATAGTTGTAAGTTCCCACGTATCATTTCTTTTTCTTACAGCTACTTCTTCATTTATGGCTTTCTTCCATTTTTCATCTCGTGTAGCCTCTTCATATGTCATTGGATCACATTTTGCCATTAAGCAAAATAATGAATAATCAAATATAGTTTGTACCTCATCTGTAGCTTCATAGATATCATTTAAACTTCTCATCTTTATTGGTGCTTCCCCTGAATAGCTGCTGCTGCTACTGCTTCCTGATGTCGATGGTGTGGATGCAGGAGTTGTTGGAGTAGGACTTGGTGGAGGAGTTTGATCATTTCCTTCTTCAACTGTGTTCTCTTTAGAGTCATCTTCCTCTTTAAAGAATAGACCTTCTACTTTCTTTTCTTCATCACTCCATCTCCAATAATCTGCTTCATCAAACTCTACATCCCGTGAGATGATCACCTTTTTGGTTAGAGGATTATACAGTCTGTAAGCTTTACTCCTTTGCTCGTAGCCAATGAAAATGCACTTCTCTCCTTTGTCATCTAACTTCTTTCTCTTTTGATCTGGAATATGGGCATATGCTATACAACCAAAAATTCTTAGGTGGATGATTTTTGGTTTCCTTGCCACTCCATGCTTCATTTGGTGTCTTGAACTTCACACTTTTAGTTGGACATCGATTTAATAGATAAGCAACACATTGAACAGCTTCAGCCCAAAGTGTTTTTGGCAAATTCTTTTCTTTTAGCATGCTCCTTGCCATATCAAGAATTGTACGATTCTTTCTTTCTGCAATACCATTTTGTTGTGGAGTGTAGGCAGTTGTCAATTGATGAATTATTTCATATTGTCTGCAGAATTCTTCAAAAAGTTTGGAAGTGTATTCACCTCCTCTATCTGTTCTGAGTATCTTCAAATGCTGACCACTTTGTTTTTCTGTCATTGCTTTAAATTCTTTGAATTTATCAAGGGCTTCTAATTTTTCTTTCAGAATATACACCCAAGCTTTTCTGCTGAAATCATCAATAAATGTGATATAGTACCTGTTTCCTCCAAGTGATGGAATGTCGAAGGGACCAGCTATATCTGAGTGAACTAGCTGCAGTGGTCTTCTAGCTCTCCATGACTTGCCAACTTCAAAGCTTTGTCTATGCTGCTTTCCTCTCATACAACTTTCACATAGCTGATCAGGATGATTTATTTCTGGCAATCCATTCACCATCTTTGCTTTTGACAACAGCTTCAGACCAGTGAATCCAAGATGACCAAATCTGAGATGCCACAACCACGAGCTGTCTTTCATGATGGATTTCATGCACTTTATTGCTTCTGTCTGGACATTCAACTTGAATAGGCGATTTCTTGTCATATCTACTTTCGCAATTAACTCTCCCTTCTGATTTTTGATGATGAGAGAATTATTTTTCAAGTGTATATCATACCCTTTCTCCAAAAGTTGTCCAAGACTGAGAAGATTGCTTTTCAATGATGGAATGTAATAAACATCTGAGATGTATTTTCTGTCTTCCATTCTTTGTAAATATCATAATCTTACCTTTACCTTTGACTAGAACCTTTGATAAATCTCCAAATGTAACTGTTCCTTGAACTTCCTCGTTCAACTATGTGAATAACTCCTTTTTGCCACACATATGATTGCTTGCTCCTGTGTTGAGGTACCAGACATTTTTGTTGCTATCTTCGTCACCTTTATAAGTGAACAAAATGGTTGATTCATCAACTCTTTCTTTATTTGCTGTAAAGTGACTTCTTTCTTCAACTGTACGAGCTACTCTGCATTCATAACTGAGATGACCAAATCTGTTGCAATTATAACACCACAACTGAGATTTATCACCCCTTTTGTCGAAATCTACCTCCTCATCGATTCATGAATCCTCGACCTCGACCTCTACTTCGACCTTGTCCACGATTATATGAACCTTGGCCACGTCCATATGCACCTGTATCATCCTCAAATTCTCTATTTGTTTGACCACGTCCACCGCGTCCACCATGACCGCCACAAGTATTGAATCTGCCTCGAGTGTTGAAGCCACCTTTATATCCACCATGATTTCTACCACGTCCATAGCTGCTACTAGCTAGATTTTCATCAAACGATAACTTGCTTTGCAAAGCTTGCTCCAAATTACTAGAAGCTTCATTCATATTCATTCTTTGCTCGTGAGCTTGAAAGAGAACCCACAAGCTCATCAATAGACATAACTGACAAGTCTTTGGCTTCTTCAATGGCAGTGACGATATAATCAAACTTTCTTGATAACGAGCGCAGAACCTTCTCCATTATTCTAACATCATCTAAAGCTTCTCCATTTCTTTTCATCTCCTTTGCCACCTTTTTTACTCGTGAGACGTAATCTGTAACAGGCTCTCCACTTTGCATTTTTAAAGTTTTCAAACTTAGCTCGAAAGTGATTGGAGTCGCACCTTTTTGGCTTTCTCTACTCCTTTGCGCAAGACTTTTGTAAAATCTCTCCATGCTTCCTTGGATGACTTTGCATCTGATATTTTTTCAAAGGTTGATTCATCAACACCTTGAAAAATTAAGAAAAGAGCCTTCTTGTCCTTCCTAGTGATTCTCTTAAGTGTCCTTCTTTGCACATCTGATAAAGCTGCTTCAGCGGCTGCATCTACGGGCTCCGTATATTCGGCTTTCAACAAGCTCCCACACACATCTTGTGAACCCAACAGAGTCTTCATAAGAGTACTCCAGTTTTCCATAATTTGCCTTTGTCAATCTCGGAATTTGAGGTTGAATCAGCTCCGTCATCTTTAATAACACGATTGAACCAGTGGCTCTGATACCACTTTGTTGGACTTTGCAATGATAAAAATTCAATGAACACAGAACAGAACAGTAGAAGAACTTGTATTATATCAGAATTTTGGCTGAAGAACATAATAACTTTTGCATTTTCTAATGCATCTTACATAACACAAAAACATACTCCTCTGTTTTTCTTTTCTTTCACAGTTCTCTGTTTTTTCTTCTCTCTCTTTTCATATATCTATATATAACACCTAGTATACATGCATATATAGCTATGGTTACTGACTCTGTCTCACCGCCTTTGTAGCTTGCACAGCTACTAATTTCAGCTACAAGGTTTTTTTATTATTGCCGCTTATCATATCTAAGTTCAGCTCACAGAACTTTCTTCAAAGTATTCTAGATTGACGGTGGGATGGTTGCAAAGTATGATTTGAATTCTAACAAATTTTGCATAGCTGCTTGCCGTTTCTTGGGCATGACAGAATCAGTGGCTAGTGTTCATGTGGGCGATTGCTCAACAAGAATGAGCTTGAGGATTCCAAGAATTTGGTCAATCAAAGATGCAAGTAGCATCGTGGGCCAAATTTGGAACAACAAAACTGTGGGTGATTCGGGTTATTTCAAGAGGATGATTTTGAGAAGTCCTCAGGACCAGAGAATTGGAATCTCAGGCTTAAAGTATGAGTACAGCCAACTTGACAGAGTCAGAAAGTTGTGCCCAAGACAGAAACCTTTGAAGAACAAGGGGATAAGGTATCCAGATGTGTACTTTATGACTTGAGATTTGACATGTCAGTTAGAAACTCTTAACACCTGGGGTTATTCTGTTCCCTTGATTGTTAGTGATCAGTTCCATCAGTGGAATTTAGACGAAGCCCTTCTTTCTAACTCAACCTCCACACACCCAATTTTTTCTGCAAACTCCAGCAACACTGGCTTGTTCAATATTAGCTACAAAATCAGCATCAGTCTACTACCTAATGCAAAGTTAGGTGAAGGGAATTCTCTGCTAAATACATCCTCAAATGCAACTGAGACGGTGAATGTTGCTGCTGAGGGAATTTATGATGCCGAAGCTGAAAGCTTATGTATGGTAGGTTGCAGAAATCTTGGCTCAAAGAATCAAATACCAACAAAAAATTCTGTGGATTATGAAATTCTAGTCAAGTTTCAATTCCCACCACTAAATGCAAAGAACAATGGAGGTTATATTAAGGGAAGTATTGAAAGCACACGCAAAAATTCAGATCCTCTTTACTTCAAACGCTTGGACCTGTCTTCAGCTGCATTTTACACAGCAGAAGCAAAACAAATCATAACGAATACAAATATGGAGGTCATAACGGTTCTGACGTGTACCATTCTAGCATGCGTTTTTGTGGGATTACAACTCTACCATGTGAAAAGTCACCCTCATATGCTTCCCTCAATCTCCCTTATCATGCTACTGATTCTGACTTTGGGAAATATGATGCCTCTTGTTCTGAACTTTGAAGCTCTTTTTGCAAAAGTTTCTGACAAGAAAAATCTTTTGCTTGGAGATGTTGAATGGCTTGAAGCAAATGAAATAGCTGTAAGGCTAATCGTAATGGTTGCTTTCTTGCTACAACTCCGTCTGCTGCAGCTAACATGGTCTGCAAGAAAGGCTGATAGAAATCAGATGAGCCTCTGGATTGCTGAGAGGAAGGCTGTGTGTGTGATTTTTCCTTTATATGCAGCTGGATTCTTAATTGCATTGCTTGTACACCGAAAAGATACCGGGCCTGGTGATTTAGTGTCCTCTTCTAGCCTTTCAGAATACCACCAACATTCACCTTGGGAGGATTTGAAATCTTATTCTGGTTTGGTACTGGATGTCTTTCTCTTGCCTCAAATTATACTTAATCTGTTCTGAAATTCCAAGGGGAATGCTCTTTCTTCTTCATTCTACTTTGGAATCAGTTGGGTGAGACTGCTTCCCCATGCATATGATCTATATGTGGCTCATTTATATGATGATGGTTCATCCTTCTATGGGGATGAGATTGCTGACTATTACTCCACTGCTTGGGATATAGTTATTCCTATAATAGGCCTGATGTTTGCTGTGATTGTCTATTTGCAGCAGCGCTTTGGTGGTCGCATCATTCTTCCTTGGAGAATCAAAGGGTTAGAAGAATATGAAATGGTGCCAGTGGCGACTGAAACATAATGCCAGTGCAATCCAACTCTTACAAGTCTACTTGAAATACAGTAAACTAAATCTTGATGTCAGAAGCCAAATGACTGACCCTTTCGCATATCTCTTTTCACTTATATGAGCAACAAAAGACGTATAATATTACTGTTCTCTATCAATAATTTCCACTCAATAAATTGCTGCTTTTCTACAAATCAAGTGTAGATTTGGTGAAAGATGTTTAATCGCCGATATATGAGCTCACAAGGAAGAATCAGATAGAGCTGAGTCCCTGAGTTCCAAAGTTTTGTTTTTTCAGCGTTCTAAATTATGTAGTTTCCATCAATAAATGAGCTCCAATTAAACAATGAAGCCAAAAGGAAAAAGAGAACAAAAACGGAAAATACGTTGAGTTCATTGAAAAGAACTTTTTTTTTTTTTTGTTTTCAAATGAGAAAATACTATGTCCTGTGCACTTCACTTGGCTTCATATGCATTATTGCAGCAAATATTTGTTTTAATGCATCTCAAAATTGATAAATACGCCAACTGTGGTGAGCCATATTATTGACTATAGTTTTGTCTCACAAGTACATATCTCTTATTACGAGTTACCTGTATTTGCTTGTGTCTCCCTACCATGCAGACAGTCATATGGTAAACAGAACAGCTCTATTTATTTTTTTTGAAACAATACAGCTAAGCTTCTAGTCAATAAATTGAGATATTTCTAAGCTGTTGCTGCTGTTTTGTACAAAAAACCAAAATAGCGGCTTCTTTGTTTATATCCATTTTCTTTAGCATTTTTTTTTACTTACATCCAAGTGATATATTGAAAGAAGGTACAAAATTAAACATTGTCATTTAACTCCAAAAGTTCAAAGGATACAAACAAGTTGGCCAATCAGTCTTAAAAATTAAAATGAAACCTTTTAGGATTTAATAAGATGCACATACACCTATATATCTGTTGTATCAGTATCAAATGCAGATCGAGATATATATGGATATGTACTGATTTTTTAAAAAAAGATTTGAAGACACTGAGTAAATTTAAATTCAAATGTATTTTGCTTACTTGACACAATTTATGAAATTTTATCAAAAACTTACATTTAAAATAAAATAAAAATAGTAATTATTTTTTATTTGATTACTTAATTATTTTTTTAGTTAAATTATAAAAAATTCTTACTCTTTTTATATTTTAACACTAAAGTTCATAAACTTATAAGAACGTGCATACTTATTTATATTGACCTTTTATGTATGTATAAAAAATCATTTATCTAAAATTAATATACATAATTTGATTTATTCAAAAAATCATATCTAATAATTACAAAACATAAATATTTTTTATACATAAAGCTTTTTTATAATTTAATTTTTTTAGTCTCTAGAACCATCTATTTACTATAAGATGGACACGCGTCCATTCAGCAGTGCTCTCCTCATTCTTAAACCCTAAACCCCTTCCTTCCCTTCTTCCTTCCTATGTATCAGTAGCCACCCTCCTTGTCACTGTGACTCAGACTTCACGGAAAGCTCTCTCTCCGTTTCCATGGCGACCAGAGTCTTGCTCAAGAAGATGAAGCCCCACCACGGTCTTCCATTGCAATTCCTTCGCAACCCCACTTCGATTCGACCCCGACCCGTTTCCTCGATTGCCCCACCGGAAATCATCAACGAAGCCCTGCAACTCTCCCTCAACCAAGCTTCCGCGTTTCCGCTTCTGGGTATGAACCAGAAGCTGTTCGCGGTAGAATCGAGCTTCATCGGCGTCCGGAACAGTGGGTTTACTCTCGGTGGTGGCGCCATGTGCGCTTCCAAGGATGATTACAGTGAGGCTGAGAGCGATGAGGACTGGGATGAACAGGATGACGTTGAGCCTTACGATGGGTACTGCGATAAACGGGATGACAGTGAGATTAGCGATGGAAGCTGGGAGGAGGAAGACGAAGACGAAGACGAAGAGCCGAAAAGGAAGACCAATAGGTGGAAATGAGTGAAGTTGTTGATTGTTTGCCATTCATTTCCTTTGTGTTATCAGTCACATCATCACAGTCTTCGTTGTCTTTGTTATGCGCACGCTGGATGAAACCTGAAATGTTTGACTGTTACATGAACATTATATTCCCAGATCAATAACAATAGTTTTCTTTTGTGTTGGTTACTGCTTTGGGTTGAGTTGTGGTGGGCTGCTATTTGTCCCCCTTTGGATTAATTAACAGGGCTAGTCTTGTTGAAAGAAGAAACCAGTTTGGTTTGATTCCATAACTTCGCAAAATCTTGGATAATTAGTAGTTCGTTTAAGTATTCGTTTTGCTGAAAAGTAACTAATAAAATATGGAGGCCTAGGTAACAAATGATGACCAAAAGCACCATGGTGTCCTTGATTAGCCAACAAATTAGCATATGCAAGAAGTGATGGGCAAACTTGATTACGCATGGCAAATGCATTCCAATATGCCGGTATCTAACCCTCTCTGTCCTTTTCACTTGCGAAACGCAGAGGGTTCGAGTTTGAAATGATTTTTAATATTTTAATTTTTTTTATTTTTATAAATTATATTATAATTAATAATGAGAAAGAGGAAAATAATAAAAAGTTAATTACATGATGAAAAGTTATGTAAGAGAAAATATTAAATTTTATTTTTTTTGTTAATTTTATATCTAATATTTTAATTTTTATGATTTTATTATATTTAAAATTGATCATGTTATTATATAAAAAAAGAAATAATTATGTTATTATCTTATTTAATTTATGACTTGTTAGAGTTTGTATTTTTTTTGAAACATATATTTAAGTTTATATTATATTATAACTATTTTTTATATTTTAATTAATTATTTTGTAAAATTATAATTAGAATGATTATAGAGTTCTTTATTTATGCTATAGGACAAGTTTAAATTTTTTTATTCAAAACTCGTAAGGATAGATTCTCACAAGAAATAGAGGGTGCAGGCGGGTCGGAGTAAAAGAAAACTTGCCCCTACTTGCTCTGTTGTCATGCCTAAGCTTGAGACCTCAAGATGCTGCTGGAATAAGTTTTTTAGCAGGGGAAATTCTTGGTTGAGATGCTCTTTGCTGTTTGATGATTGCATTGCATTTGCTGCCAAATTAGAATCTGGAGAAATATCGAATATAATAACAATTATTTGAGAAAGTTTTTTTTATTTTGATAACGTAGTTATATTAAATCTAAGACTTTTGATATCTGATTCATTACTAGTATTGTTATAATGTTACTGAAATTATTGTCCGTTTCAACCCCTTTTAACCAATATTTTGTGCAAGCATTCAAGCATTTCGTAAGTGATTGGATATATCATTCAGATTCTTTACATGAATTTTAAACAAAGTAATAAAATATTTGTGCAAAAGTAGCTCTGTTTAACTTCAATTCCTGACTCTTTTTTTAGAAACCTATTGTTATTGATTCAATGAATATTTACACTTAAAAGAAGTTAGAGAAAAAAAAAAAAGATGACTGGTTGTTGCAGTTTGAGTTGATATGCTCTTGGGAATATTTGAAAGTGGTCCATTTTGACTTCAATGAACAAACTACTCTGTTCATCCTGAATTGAAAATATTAGAAACCACCAATCAGGTACCTCCTGTATAGTTATCTTTGTTTAAACCATCTGAAAGTGAATTTACTGGTTCATGGAAACGTTAACTTCCTTGCTAATCTGCCATAGCTTCTTCGTTTGTACCTGGGCATTATAATTTTCGTTCTTTGGTTAAATATTAAGTCAGAGTAAACTAATGAAAAACCCAAAAATAGATTGCTGGTCAACAAGAGGTTAAATTAAAACCTAAAAATGGAATATGATGCTGTCTAGTACAGTTCCTTACAATGAGTCTCTGCTCAAGATAATAAACTCTATGACTCAATATTTAAAACTCAATTAACTGAATTAAGCCAAGTTCAACTAGTCAACTAGTCCTGCACATGGCGCTAGGCAATATAATAAACTAAGTGAATGCATACAAGAGCAGATTTCTTTCACATTGAGGAAATTCTCCAAGTAAGCACAAGAAACGCCATTTGATCTTGACTCATCTTTGACGTAAGTTACTGGAGGTGACATTTTGACTTGGGATGCTGCCTCTGGAAATGTCTTTCCTTGGTCTTGACATTTACTTGAGATATTTCTTTCCCAGATTTTGTTGTCAATGCAAAACATCTTGAAGAGATCAAAATGGATTCTTCCAAGTTAAACTTCTTGTTTCTGATCTCATTTGAATATAGGGGGGGTCCAGAATATGTATGAACATTTGAAGGATCATACTTTTTAAAGCTTTATGGTCACATTTTCCACAAAACTGAATTCATCCACCTTGCAACTTATGTGCCTAATATACAATTCCATCAAGCCAATGCTCTATGCAATATGAATGAAATATGAGATTGCACAGCTGGAGAATTTGACAGGACTCGCCGGTGATGAAGTTCTCCAACCAAATGACAATCACTACAAAATAGTCTTAACTCATCTTGTCCATAAATCACAAGCGGTGCAGTTTGTGTGAGAGCCGTTCATGAATTGATAACAACTATCGTTGAAAGTATGGTGGCCATACAAAGATAAAAGAGCAAGATTAAAATCACATTATTAGCAGCACTGGCAATAAAACATGAAAAAATAAGAGAAAGGGTCAGGGGCAGCTTGTGGAACAAAGGCATGAGGACCTGCACACTCATGTTCAAGCATTTGAGAAACAACTTTGTCTAGCTTGTATAAGCCGCATGATTATTTGGTTTTTTGTTAAGAAAATTGTAGCTTGTCTTATGGGTTAGCTATCACATCTCCTGAATTTTGTTTAAGAGAGAAATAGTATAAGCTGACCTTGATAGAGTTGCATTTGTTGTAAATTCCAAATATAGATGCTCAGATCTGCAACCCAAAAGAAACAAAAAATAGAAAGAAACATACAAAGAAAAAATCCTTATCTTTGGCAAAATACTATCAGGCAAAGCTGGCAAGTTTATATTTCTTAATACAGTTTTAAATATCCTTGAATTGGTAATTTCGCACGGAGAATCTGCTGACATGATATTTACTTTGGTTGTTGTGATTGTGGTCGCCCATTATTCACTTGGCTATGCAACAGGAAATCAGTGTCATGTCTTCTCCTTTAAGCCCTCAAACAGAAGAAAACGGAGAGTCACCTTTGTAATGGTATTAGAGTGGAAAAAACGAGAAAAAGAAAACCACTATTTTGATGAAGCTTTCAGAGTGGTTTTTTTCACTTTTTCTGCTTTCGATTTGAGTTGGTACAAATTTGTATACCCAATGACAACTTTTGAACATTTATCCTAGCTTAACATGGCAAGTAAAAGTTGGGGAAGAAAATGGGTTTTTATTTTTGCAGTTGAATTGCTTATATTTAAATCTCGGGGACAGGAAAGAAATATGGAAAAGAAAAAGGAGAGTAAGAACAAGAATGGAACTTTGTCATTTCCATAACTTCAAAACTGTGCAACCTATAACCATTGGCTTTTCTGGAGATGAATATAGAGCAGACAAAAATCCTAAATGCTCCAAAACTAAGGCTTCACAGAAACATATGCACAGAAAAAAGCAACATAGGAAAACACTAAACTAAGTTCACCAATAATTCTGTGCTTCTAGTCCCTGTGATCATTGTCCCTGTTGATGAGATACAAATACAATGACGACAAATTGGGCAAGTCAGTTTCTTCTCTAGCCAATGGCTGATACAACATGAATGAAAAAGATGGCCACAAACTGGGAAAACCCTGCATTCTTCACCTTTATGGAAATCCTCCAAGCAAATTGCACAGTCACTGCAACCTGCTGCCACTGCTGGGCTTCCAAAACATACAACAGATCCAAACAGCTTCTCATATGATCTTTGCTGCCTCTGGTTTCCTCTTTCCTCTACAACCCACAAGAGTCTATCCAAAATTCCCACTGCCCTCTGGTTATTTTGGGGTGTTTGGGCACGGAAGGTTCTGTCTCTCATTGGAATGTCCAATTCACGGTTGTCATAGAAAAACCAGCAGAGGAACACACCGGTGATGTAAAGGAAGAGGAATATGAGCAGAGAAACAATGAACGAAAAGACAGAGATGCACATGAGGATTAGCATTACAATGGCAAGAGCAGCAATGAAGGAGATTAGGGGAGGGGAAGGTGGTGGTGAGGATACATGTATTCTGGGGAGGACCCTCCTGTTGTTGTCCATGGTGATTGTTTGAGCAGAGGCTTGAGAGCTTGGCATGGCTGGTTTTATTTCAGTTGTGTTTCTGTTTGGGAGTTGTGCTAAAGCCATAAACCCATTTGATATCGCCTTGTCTGTATAGCATTAATGGTGCAAACGGATAGCGGAAAGTTTTCTGAATCAACGTAAGCTAATATAATGCACTTAATTATAAATAAGAAATTATTAAATACTTGATTTCCAAAAGTATTAAACACTACTTCATTTTTATTTAACAATTTTTGTTTTAAGTAATTAAGATGACGTAGCACATCATTATTATTATTATATTTATTATTATTATTATTATTATTATATTATTATTATTATTATATATTTCATCCAGCTTTTATGATTAATGATATATCTTTAAATGATTTTATATCTTTTTGAATATTTATTTACAAATTTTTAAATAGAAAAATAGTAAATAAAAAATAAAAGTATTTAATGTTTTGAAAACTTAAAATGTATTTAATATTTTTTTAATTTAATAATTAAGAGAATTATTAATCTGATTATTTAAGATGATATAAAATTACCTTTTTAATTTGTTATTTAAGGTAATTATATAAAAATTAAGAAAATCATTAAATATTCTTAAATATGCATAAAAAATTATTACATTTGACCAAATCATCTTAATATTAAAATATTTAAAATATTAGTAGAGGTGATCATGGTCCACACCAACCCATGGACTCATCAACCCAACTTCGGATTAGGTCGAGTATTTAGGTTAATTCAAGTTAAAATTAAAAGAGCTCTATATGAATTGGTTCTGGTAACGAGTTTATTTTTTGTAACTTGATGACTCGATGACCCAATCCAATTATCATTTTGACTATTAAATTTTACTATTTTACATATCTTTTAGACATTAACAAGGTGTTGTCATCCTTTGGAATTTGATTTTATAATATAAAATAATTTTTTAAGTATATATCTTCAAGAATTACTGGAAAAAAATACAAATTATATATTTTTTATTTTTTTTTAAATTTTTTATGTATGCTAAAAGGAAAAAATAAAATATAACGTGTAACCCGATAACTTGAACCAAACCAATCTCCAATTTTTGTTGGTTTAGTTAAGTTCGAGTTGAATGAAATTTTTTTTTCAAATGTTCCCCCCCCCCTCCAACTTAAAAAATCAATTGAACTTATTTTTACCTACAATTCAACTTGGCTCGAAGGTGTATAACTCTAAATATTAGTATCACTTTATTCATCTTTTATCTCACTTAATTAATATCAATGATAAAGTTAAAGTTTCTTTTAAAACAACATAATAACTAAAATATTTTTTTACAGACAAATTAAAAAATGAGAGAATAAAGAAAATGCATAATACATAGGGAATACTTTTGCCTTTAGGGGGAAATGAGAATAATTAACTTAGTGGCTTAACCTATTAGTTAAGTACTTTGTTTTTCGAGGTCGAATCTTGAGTTATCATCACCTAATGTATTAAGTTACTGTAAAAAGTGAGTATAAAATCACTTGAAAATAAAACTTAATTTCATTTGACACAAAACACAACCCCACAATGTCCGTTAGCTTTAAAAAAATAAGGATATACGATGCAAATGATATTTGCAAAACATCTGTTATATCACTTTATATTGTGTATTATACAAAATTTATTAAGATTCATTGCATAGAAAAAAATTTGAAAGGTTGAATTTATCAAAATCTTCGAGTTTAACGCTAGTTTTTTTCTTTTTGGTATGATATGTACACATGATGAGTCTTTTATTCAAAAATTAGACCACTATATAATACCTAAATTTATATCATTAGAGTAATATGAATATATATATATATATATATTTATTTATTTATTTATTTATTTATTTATTTATAAATTAATCTGATATGGTTCCTGCTGAAATCGGATTATGGTCCTATCAATAAAAGAAAGACATTAATCCATATTCCATATTGATTTTTCTGTGGAACGAGAATCGTGGTGGCTTTATCAATTTTATATCAAACTATTAAATCCTTACTCAATACTCGTGTTTCAAAAGTTAGCAAAACAAAATACTTATTTTTATTTAACTTTTTCCATTTCTAATAAAAATAATGTTTTTTTGGCAAATAATCTAATATTAAGTTCAAATTAACACACACACACACATATAATTATGATAATTATAGTATAAGTTAAATTTCATTTTTTAGGTATATTTAATTTATGTACTGCATATTTGTAGCACATTGTTAATAAATTTTACTTTTGGTAAATTTCTAAAAATACTAATAACTTATTTTTAATGCTAATTTTTTTAATAACAAATTAATCACTGTAAATATGAGATTTTAGGAATACTCACGATTTTGAAATGAAAAGTCATTCGAATTAAACTAACTAATTTTTCTATATTATAAATTAATTAATTTAATTTTAATTTAAACCAAATCATTCTGATTTAGTCTAATTATTTTTGGCCAAACACTTTTGCCTTAAAAAAGAATTAATATCCAACATCATTTTTTTCTTTTTATGATTCAATTAACAATAAATTAACTTAAATATTTTCATACAAGTTACACTAATTAAGATTTTATCATTTATAAATATGTAAATTATAAAAATATATATAAATTCTATGAGTTTGACTTAATTTTTTAAGTTTAGTTTCATAAATGAAAATTAAAAATCAAATCAAAGAAATCCATTTTCATAAAAGGAAAGCAAATAAATCAAAATTAATCGGCTTTTCAGTTCAAAAATTTCAGTCTAAATCGATTTATTTCGATTACGAAGACTCCTAGCTAATATAAATAATTCGCAACAAATATGTGCACAAGCTCTCAGCCCTAACAGCAATACAACTCCTTATTTTTATTAATAAATTAAAACGTTCAATTACTCTTTGGTCCTTTCAATTACACTTTGTTGATTAAATCATTCCATGATTGCGGTGACAATCTGGTGATATTTGTTTTTCTAGTGTGACCCTCCCTTTTATTTTCATAGTATATTATTTTTTATGATAAAAATATATTGATATTAAAAATCACTTTAACGGAGTTATGGCATTTTTTTTTTTCAACAAGTACTATTTCTGAGTGCATTTTTCCTAATCTTTTCTTTTGAATTGCATAAAAACTAAATAAATCATTGTTTTTGCAGAGAGAGAGATATAATACAAAGTTAATATTAGACCTTAATCTTTCTATCAGAAGAGATACATGCAATGTTACTGGTATATACAATTCTTTTCAGTTTTCATATTTACAACCATTAATCTATTCTATATACTAATGCGACAGATTGGGCATGTTAATTTCTTCTGCAACCATCGATCTATGCAATCCGAATGAAAAATGTGGGTGCACACAGGAAAAACTTGACATGACTGGCCAACTTCGAAATCCTCCAAGCAGATGGCACATTCACCAGAACTTCTTTGTATATCATGGCTTCCATAGTTCACCAATGGAGGCAATTTCTTTGAAGCTCTAAGCTTTTTCCCTTCTTTCTCATCTTCAAATGCTGCCGCCACTCTCAAGCTATAGACCAGATCTTGAAAGATGGTGGCAACCTGGTGCGATGGAACAAGGGCACCATAAGCAGCTGGACGAGTTCCTTCTTCGAGATCATGTTGAATGGGCCTCATTTCCACGAACCAGAAGAACAAACCGCAGAAGATTTGGTAGAGGATGCAGAAGAAAATTGTGACCGTGATGCAGACAATGGCAAAAGTTGGAAGACCGACAGAGATGGTGTACTGATACGTGCGTATCAAGCCATCGAACTGTTTGCTCACGACAAACGATTCTGTGAACTCAGCCATGGTGTGTTTTTCTGTTCTGTGTGTTGGTAATTAAATTGTGTTAGTGCAAAAAGATCAATGGATCTTGTGTATGACAAATAAAGTACCATTTTTGGGATTTTATTGCCAAAAGTAGGTGCAGATAAACTGTTGTGTACCCAGGATGTATTGTCTGTGCATTCTAATTATAGATATTTTTATACTTTTTCTTAATAGTTCCCAATAACAGAAAAAACGTATGGCAGATTTTGTGGGACATTATCATAAAAAACTGCATCAGAAGAGTCCAACTGGGTAACCAATTTCTGTTCTGTCACACTCACATATAGCTGGTTTGCATCACCATAAGGTTGATTCGAGAGCTTTTTTGCTGCAAGGTTATCATTAGGCATCTCAAAGGGTGCTTGATAAGAGTGAAAATAGAAAGGTAGAAGATGGAGCAGTGAAAATTGAGTATGCATTTCCATAGAAGTCTAGATACAAGGTAAGTTCATGCCTATTTTTTCTCTCTACAATCTACACTTGTCCAAGGAAAATGTGTGTCTGAAAATTTAGATGGTCAACTATGGTTGTGTCAAAATTTAGCTAACATTTTGATGTTAACATGTGTTCGAATTCATGTTGTGCTAATGCAAAATGTGTATACATAGGAAAGCAACCACGGTCTTAGAACAGAGAATGCTGTGGTCAAAGAATCATTGAGTCGGCATGAGAAATTGTACGCATAGGTTTCTTGAAATAGAGAATCAGAAACATGAGAACCTAGCAGCTAGGGATGAAATATAGAAATTACAAAACATAAAAAGATGATAAGATGAGAGAGCGTAAAAACTGTGTTCTAACTTATAAATAGGTTTATGTCAGAAGACTCAGAACCCAGTTTCAGACATGTTCAAAATTGTCTTGTTGGGAACTTCAAAATCAGGAGCCGCCCTACAATTCTAGTGTTTAAAACTTAAAAATACATTGAAATTTCAAGTTTATATATTTATTTATTTATATTTTAGATCCTTGAAAGTGCATTCAATCCATGGCCATAAAAACGATGTTATTTTCTCATTTTCTTATCCGAAGTGAATTTAGGCAAAAGAAAAAATGTAAAGCGGAATTAAGTTCAAGGATTGTGTAAATTATTTCAATCATCATGTTCAAATTTATAAGCCATTAAAACCTTTTTTTTATAAATGCAAGAGATATAACTTAAATGGTACCGATTTTTTTTTTTTACTACTTGATTACGAAATCGAAACCTATTTAAATCGCTTTGCCTGAATCTCATCCTTGGTCTTTGATCTCTTTTGTAATAAAAAAAATATAAAAAAATTCTATAAGTTAAAATATAAAAATTAGAAGATATTATTATTGAGCATCACTCCTCATTCAATAACTCATTTAATTGGGCTCGCATAAACTAAATTGATAATTTTTTAAAAAGCATAATAATGATTTAATTTCTATAATAACCCTGATTATAGGGGTTCGCTTATTTAGCTATAATGTTATTGATCTTAGGATTTTTTAGATCAATAAAAAAAATTATCATGTCAAGTTGTCAGCTGAGTTGAATTATATATATATATATATATATATAAAACACATTCTTTTAGTATTAAATACAATTGATTTTACGTGAACATTCTCTGTCGATTTTAAATTTAACTCATCTAGTATGACAATTTAGGATTAGCCAAATTAAATTTATTCAATAATTTTTCTTTGTTTTCGTTATACTTATATATTCAGGAATTTTTCATCCAATATATAACATTACTATAAAATAAACCCCAGAAATGATTTAGCGAGCTAGAAATCCTCTTAAATTTTTAAGGTTCAAAGAACATACCAACCCATTAGTCAAACCAAAAGGTAATCGCAGCTATTCACACAAATATTTATACTCCCAATGATTCATTATTATACTTAGGTAAATCTTAATTGAGTGTTCAACATTATTAAAAAAAAAAAACTTAATTGAGTGAGACTCAAACTCAAGCCCACCATTTTTGCAATGAGATACGTAAGTTTGGGTGTGAATGTATGATTTGATGCAGATGAAAGTTTGACACAGTACCGTTACGAATAAGAAATTAGAAATGAAATGGAGCATGGAGCATATATATCTCAAAAAACATTCCAATTTAATGCAGAGAATGAACCGTTTGGTAGTTACCCATACACCAATTTAAGCAAGCATACATATAGATATTCGATTATTTGATGACAAATTCACAATAGTAGGTTGAGGGAAAGTGAAGAAAACTGATTTTAGCTTACCTGTGAAGTTTTTCTTTTTCTTTTGCACTTGCTAAGCACTTTATCATTCACTTATCCTATGTTTAGATTGAGAAAAATACTAAAAAAAAAAAACGAGAAGAAGAAGAAGATCACTGGCGGACCTTCTTTGGCTCTCCCAAATATTTTAAAAGTCCTTAGATACATGTGAGAAAAAAAAATTGATTTGAACCCTCATGGATGTAGAAATTGCATGTATACTTTCATTTTTTTAAATTTTTCTTTTATATTTTGTAAGTAGGTGCATCATCTCTTTTAATGTGTGTTCTTATAAGTAAAGACAATTGAGAAAGTAGAACTTGAGAAAGAAGTGAAAATAGAGTAAGATGAAAAAATATTGTTTTCAATCATAGTTGCATAGTAAATGATGAAAAGTTAAGACCAAAGTTTGTTAAGTGAAGTGCAAATGAATTATACTTTACTCTTAAATAATGTCTCACTTTTTTTAACAAAGTAAAAAATAATTTTCATTCTAACTTGTTTACATCTTGAATTTTTACCTTCTCAAATATGTATACCCTAAACTTGGAATGTGTAATTAATTCATTTTCACTAATCTTTTGCTCATAAGAAAAAGTGTATGGTTATAGCATTTTAATCTTAATTTAAATTTTAAATATATGATACTTTTTTTTGGTTTGTAAATATATGATCATACTTTTCTTCAAATATGAATTTTGTCAAAATTACATGTTATTATAATTATAAATTAAATTGCATATTAACTATTTACTTGGGCTCCCTCAAATTTTTTCTTCAAACTCCTCCATTAGAAAAAACTTATTTTAAACATTTAAACTTGAAATTTTAAAATAAACCTTTCATTTCTTTTTCTTCTCCTTCAATCACTTTTATTCCAAACTTACCCTTATGGAACCATTAATAAATTTAGACAAATTTGATAAATTTGCTAATGAACATCTATATATCTTCAAAATCCGTGTAGAAAATCCATGATATTGTATGTGGAACAATTTAAGGTGTTGACTGTTGAGTATGTACCAAATACAAAATTGCTTGAGAAGGAATTGTTGAACATATGGAAATTAAAGCTCTATAGTCTATTAGGACGTTAGAGCTCAGAGCAATGGTGAATGATGGAGAAGTTGAGTGTCCAACATAATGCTTATTATTACTGGTCAGGGAAAATATAATAAAGTTTCATATATATTATACAAATATGTTAAAATAGTTCATGCTAGAGGAGCAAAGATCCTTGAAGGAGATGCTTTTCATCTTTTTCATGTCCTGTATTGGAATCTACGCTAGTTGTCAACGAATTCCTTTTACTAGATTGACTTAACACGCATTTTAGGCTTGTTTAAAGGAAACCATTGTATGAATAAAGGTAAAATCCTATTAACTAGTTCATAAGTTTCAATGTTCAAAAATATTATGAAGAATTCATGATGTATTGCATGTGAACATTTCATATTTATTCAAATAAGTTAGAGCTTGTTGCATGTTATGGGGGGAAAAAGTCTCGAAGGGATGCTTATGTTTTTGCATTCATCAAAATAACCACTTCTCATTTAAATATCAACATCTGACCACTATGGGTTGGATATTAAAAATTATCGAATTCATTTTCTTCCCAACTTGGAGCCTATCATTTATATTCATTCCGTGCAATACACAGATTTATACATATTAAAGAATTATATATAATAATTTTAATTTTTTTACTAAAAATAATTTCATTTGAATATGTTGATGTTTTGTGCACTAAAAAATAAATTTGATGATGAATCTTGAAGTTGTCATTTAAAAAAGTATTTTAATTGTTGCGCTTTCAGTATAAAGGAATGAGAACTTTTTCTTATTTTTTTTATTTAAATTGTGTTAATAGTTAGTGTAATTATCTCAAAATTATAAAAAAAATTGATGATAGTAATTTCAGTAAGATTCAATAATAACAATTTCATCTAAATTAAATTAGTATTTAATATATTTTATTTAATAAATGCAGTTGGCATTATAAAACATGTCAAAAATTTGCTATCTTTCCTAACAAGCATGTTTGGTAATTTTGGAATAATTTATCGTTACTATCATTATTTTTAAAAAATATTATTCTCCATTATAACTAAAATGACATAAATTAATTTTTTAAAAAATAAATAAATTCTTAATTAGATACGTGCTTAAAAATATTTCTTTGTATGAAATAAAAATATTTTTATATAATTTGACTTATTTAAATTGTTTCATATATCTAATCAATTTAGATTAAGAGTGATAATAATATAATCTTTTATAAGATATTTAACACATGTAATTACTTCAATAAATAGATGCTTATATAAAAATTTCTTTAGCATTCACTATTCAGTGGTGAGGAATTGATCCATTCTTAACCCTTTGTTTGGATTAAAAAAAAGAAAATAAAAGAGGAGGGAAAATTTTAAAATTTAAAATAAAGAAAAAACTTGGAGAAAAATTTTGTATTTTATATTTTTAAAGTTTTCTTGTTTCTCTACTTTCTTTCTTCATTTTCTCTCTATTCAAACATGAAAAAATTTTAAATTTTTAAAATTTTCTTTCTCTCGTCTTTTCTTTCTCTCAATCCATAAGGTAAGTGAACCCAATTTTCCAATTTGGCATAAATTAATTTTTTTTAAAAATAAATAAATTTTTAAGTAAGCCTAAACTTAAAATCAACGTTAGGCATATATAATTAGCCTAACAGTTCCACGGCCAAGTAAGAATTTCTCTTTTCACATATTCACTATTCTTTTATCAGGAATTAATCCACTCAGAGGACCACAATTTTCGAATCTGGCAGTGTCACTTCCTCAGCGACAGGCGACAGGCGAAAGGTGACAGCTGGAGAGATCGTCAGTCCTGCGAGTTGGTCGGTGTTTGGAAGACGCTGTCTCCCTCTCTTCTTCCTGCCATGGCAATTTGTTCCTCACCTTCTTCGTCGTCTTCTTCACCTTCGTCTTTTGGATCTTCGAACAACTCTAAGACATGGATCGTCCATGGCATAGTGGCTGGAGTCGCAATTGCAGCGGCTGTCGGTGCTCACGCTTACCTGACCCGCTTCAAGAAATTCAGGACCCGGGTCGTCGGCATCATACCCGCCCGATTCGCTTCGTCTCGGTTTCAAGGCAAGCCCCTGGTTCAAATCCTTGGGAAGCCCATGATCCAGGTGCGCCGCTACTTTTCTTTTCTTCTTCGTCTGTTCAGAAAGCAGCTTTTTTTTTTTTGTAAAAAAAAAATTACATTAAATCATGTCTGAAAGTTTCAATTTTCTATTCTTTCGTTGCAATTCTTCCATTTCTATGTTAGACCCAATTTGAGTTTTTCTTTCAGTTGAACTGGTGAAGATTTTGTGCTTTCTCTTGGATAATTTT
Source organism: Castanospermum australe (assembly GCA_019955255.1). Taxonomy (NCBI): domain Eukaryota; kingdom Viridiplantae; phylum Streptophyta; class Magnoliopsida; order Fabales; family Fabaceae; genus Castanospermum; species Castanospermum australe. Next base: position 310,942 of record NSJW01000359.1, read on the forward strand.
AATTTGGCGTTCATATCAGATGCTGGGAAATGAATAAAAGGGGTAGAGGATAAATTTTGAGCCGATTTGAAAGAGATTATGCACCAAATAATAATAATAATAATAATAATACTTGTCAAAACTTTGATGCAAAATCAATTATAGTCTGGATCTTCAAATAAATGCTTGGTGATGGCTTTTGCAAGTGAATTAAAGGTTAAGATTACATTAAAAAAATATTTGTGACTCTTTTGTTTGTGTCCTTTTAAATAAGTTACACCCTTCTGTTTTACTCATAGTTCAACTAATTTGTTCAGTACCTTCTGTTTCCTCTACTATTCTCATCATTTTTGTCTTTTAATTTGTTGTCTCTGTTAGAATATATTTATAATATCTTTAGAAGATTTTTAAAATATACTGTGGAATCAATTAGAGCACTAATTGATGAAGCAATTTTATGAGTCGTATCATAATTTTATTATATTTCTTGATTTATTTTCTTATTTGATTAGGGTTACTAGAATATAAATAGATGTTAGTGCTTTGTCTTTTATAACATATCAGCACATATAATATATTTATCACATTATTCTCTATTCTCCTTTCTTCTTTCTCTTTACCTAAACCTTATAATTCCAACAAGGTATCAGAGTGGTTCCATCTACCTTGAGGGTGTCCATGCTTTCGCTATGTCGAGTTGTATAGAACTCCTTGATAAATTCTCCTTTATTGTTTTCTTAGCCCATTCTTTCATTTGTTTTTTCCGAAGTCAAAATCGATGTCTTTGTGATCATTTGTTCTGCGACGATAATTTGGCAATGGTGTTCAGTTTTGGTTCTTTGCTTTTCTTGCATCTGTGAGGGTGAATTTCAGTTGTTCCACCTTTGTGGATTTCAGTTCTGGTGTAGTGAGCATGATTTGGTGATTGGATTTTCTTGTTTTTCCCTGGTTCTATGATGGTGTTATATGATTCTTCTATTCTTAGTCCTGTATGAGATATTGGATTCTTGCCCTTGATTTGTTTCCATTCCTGTTGTTTGGCTCGTTTGGCTTCATTCCAAATTCTAGTCTCTGTTTCCCGTTGTCCCGTTGTTTGGTTCTGTTCCAAACTCTAGTTTCCGTTCCCGCTGTTTGGTTCCATTCCAAACTCTAGTTTCCATTCCCGCTATTTGGTTCCGTTCCAAACTATAGTTTCCGTTCCCACAGTTTGGCTCCGTTTCCAAACTCTAGTTTCTGTTCCCGCAGTTTGGCTCCGATCCAAACTCTAATCTCCGTTCCAAACTTTGGTCTCTGCTCCTGTTGTTTGGCTCGTTTTGTAATGAATGGGTCCCAGGTCGTGCATGCATCAATCCTCTGATGCTAGTGCGATGGCTCTCCGATGGTTTCATTGCACTAAAACTTCTCTGGCATTGTCATTTCTTGGATTTCTCTAGTGATTTTCTCCTTCGTTTCAAGATCTGCAAGAAGTTCCACAACAACAACTTGTTGCGTCCTCTGATTACAATCCAAGGCTTACAGGCTGGTTTCTGGAGTTTTTGGTGGTGCTGTGATTTATCTTTATTTTCTGTTTATGAGTTTGTTATTTGTAACAAGCTAAATCTTAGAACTTTAGGTTAAAGGAGAGTGTTATAATATATTTAGAATACCTTTAGAAGATCTTTAGAGTATACTGTGGAATCAATTAGAGCATTAATTGATGAAGCAATTTTACAAGTCGTATCATAATATTATTATATTTCTTGATTTATTTTCTTATTTGATTAGGGTTACTAGAATATAAATAAATATTAGTGCTTTGTCTTTTATAACATATCAACACATCTAATATATTTATCACATCGTTTTCTATTCTCCTTTCTTCTTTCTCCCTACCTAAATCCTATATGGTCAAAACATGATGTATCTACCTATTTTTGGCTTAATTTTACAGAGGACATGGGAGAGGGCAAAACTGGCAGCTACATTGGATCATGTTGGTAGGTCTATCGACGTGATCTTCCTGCAATCTGGCACGAATGGCTTTAATATATAACCTTGTCCTAGATTATTGTCTGAAAGTGGTATTATAAGATACATGCCTATAAGTGAAACTATGATTCACATTTGCACTTGGCCACAGAAAATCTAAATAAGATCCATGGAGTTTTATCCTTCAAGGAATACTCAAGTTTAAATTCTGTTTTCACATGCATGTCCAATATGTGTTGCTTTTGAGGGGCATTGAATAGAGACACAAATTATGCACTCACATCCTGGAACTGGATGAGTAAATGATTTCCGTTTCACTTCAGCTTGTACTGCTTCCTCACTTGTTCATGCATGTACACCTCTTGTTGGGCTTCCGAAGGCAAGAAATTCTCAATGTTGCCAAGATCTAACTGCTTTGCATTGCTTTCCTTTGTGATTGTCTTGGCAAATTAATTCAAGAACATCAAGATTCGGTCTGGATTGTGGTATAGACAGATTTTCATGCATTCTGTATGCAGACCATCTGGTGCATCATATACAAGAACAAGATAAATAGTTTTACTATTTGGTAGATGCTTACATGCACATGTGGAATCTGGCTTGCTTCTTTGATGTCTGATTGATAACTTTCTCTGGTTCCAGTTGTGGCAACTGATGATGAAAAGATTGCTGACTGCTGTCGACAATTTGGTGCTGATGTCATAATGACATCAGAATCTTGCCGAAATGGTATGCAATTACTTGTATATTGTAGCCATTCTAAGCATTTTTTTTTTTGGTTACGTTTCATACTCTTTGTTATGTCTAACAGGTACTGAGCGCTGCAATGAAGTCTTACAGAAGCTTGGTAAAAAATATGATATTGTTGTCAACATTCAGGGTGATGAGCCTCTTATCGAACCTGAAATAATAGATGGTGTTGTCAAAGCTTTGCAGGTAAGATTTTTTTTTTCTTGTTCTTTTCATACCATGAAAAATACAAATATTGTTCTATGAGCAGTATTCATGTCTGTCTGCCTTAGGCTCTAATCATTATGTGCATTTTTCTTCTGCAAAAAATGTTGAATCAATTATACCCAATCACTCATTTAATACAGAATCAGGTTATATTGAAAATCTCTACATGGAAGTATGATAAATTTATGGCCAAAAGGAAATATTATGATATACTCATTATTGGATTTTTGTTATTCTGGTCATACTGTAATCCATAATGTGCCCTACAGGCAGCTCCAGATGCAGTGTTCAGCACTGCAGTCACATCTTTAAAACCTAAAGATGCACATGATCCAAATAGAGTCAAATGTGTGGTAGATAATCATGGTTATGCCATCTATTTTTCACGAGGATTAATCCCATTCAACAAGTAAGTTCAAAAATAATTAGAAGTTTTTATTTTTGGGTTTATTGTTCCTTCCTTCACAAAATTTCTTACTTCTGAAATTGTTGTACATATTTTCTGTAACATTCCATAAAACTGGATAAATTTTCTGAATACATGCTACAGGTCAGGGAAGGTCAATCCACAGTTTCCTTATTTGCTTCACCTTGGGATTCAGGTACTAATGTTAATTTCTTTTTTTTTTTAATTGGCCATGATAATAATGATTGCCCGTAGTTGATTTGTCTGTTACCATTATTTGCTTCATTATGAGTTAATTATTGTCTGTCTACACATCTGCCAGAGCTATGATGCAAAGTTTCTAAAGATATATCCAGATCTTCAGCCTACTCCATTGCAACTTGAGGAGGATTTGGAGCAGCTTAAAGTGCTTGAGAATGGCTATAAGATGAAGGTACCCAAAGTTTTTTATACAAGTTCTTGTTAATATATCTATATCCCACTGACTTGCAAGTTTTTTACTTGATTATTTTAAATTGATCTTATATAAGCTCCTGGTGGTAATCAAATAGCCTTCAATTCCAAGTATAAGGTCTAGTTGCCATTAGAGATGAGTTGTCCAAGGTTCTCCGCGCATTCTAATAAATGCTTTATAGCTTTTAGCCCTCAACGACAACAACCAAAAAAGGTTTTCTGGCTATTGAACTGACCAATTGACGACAGCTCTTGTGGAATAGATGTTCTATAATTGCTGTGTCATTTACTTCTGCAGTAATCTTGAAATCCTTCTCAAATTGAATAGTTCGGTGATTATAACTTCAGAAATCTGGTTTTGAGTTGTATTTGGATGTTTTCTACACAACAGGACTTGAGTACAGGTTTTCTTTAAGTGAGTTGTAGGATTTTGCATAAAAATGTGAGAAAAAAATAAAATTGTCCCAGGCTTTCACTTAAATTCACTATGGTAAATACCTTGGAATAAAAGGAAATGATTATTCACAAGATATTATTCTAAATTTAGCGACAGTTACGTCAAGATTATGATTATTACTTCTTTAACAGCATGGACTCATAGTTGTAGCTGATAGCTGAGGTTTAATCATTTGATGTGGGACAACGATTCATTTCATTTGTTGTGCATATTACCTTGTACAGATATCTGAGTTAATTTCTATAATCTGTTGTAGGTAATTAAAGTTGACCACGAGGCCCATGGTGTTGACACTCCTGAAGATGTTGAGAAGATAGAATCTCTTATGCGTGCGAGGAACTTGTCTTGAACTTTCAGTTACGGCAATGAAATGATCTGCAAACTAACCATTAACACAGCAAATCACAGATAGAGACTTGAATTCTTTTTTTTTTCTTAACGCTTCTGCTTGTTGGTTTCAACATAGCAGTAGTGTTATAATGTATGTTTATTTTTTTAACATCAGCATGTTTATATGATACAAAAGTGAGAATTAAAAAGTAATAGCTACACGTATAATGTGATGTATGAAAAATGATAGTTACACATATAATGTCATGGATGTGTTGAATCTTGGTCGTTTTGAAAAAAAAATGCAGTGGGACCTAGATTGTTATTTATTGGCTTGCAGAGAAGTATGTAAGTTTATGTGTGACTATCATTACTCTTCTCAAAACTCAACTTTGTGAGTTGGTTTTATGCTGTTTTATCATCTTCATTTGTATGCGACTGAGTGATCAGTGGATAAAATGTCGAATTGGGCAGGCATTTCATCTTTTTATAACAATATCCTCAACCTAATTTTGTTTGAATCTGAAATCACCATATTTTTGCTAACGGTTTTATTCAGATTAACGCATGGGAAAACTACTTGGAACGAAGCATTGTATAAAAACTGCTTATTCAATTACTTGTCAGGAACTGATTTTTATAGAAGAAAATGCTTGTCAGGAAGTGATATACACTAATTTATAACTAGCTGGTGTGATTGTAAGATTCAGTTTGGTAGAGCAAGTACAGTGCAATGCGACTGACACATGTTTGATGTTAGCTGCCTGAGTTTGAAAATCAAATAAAGTGAAGTAACTTGATCTTAGAGATAGCCACATAAGCAATTTATTCATAGTTTATTGAAAAGAGTAGTAGCAAAAGTAACATTACTCAAAGTTTTGTTACTTGCTCATCATTTCTTCATAAACTACGAATAAACTGCTGATATAATTGGACACTGATGTACAATAGTACAACTTGAATATGAATGCTTACCGAGGGTTGCAGATATTGAGTTCGTATCATGTAATCGCTGCCGAACATTGAAGTTAGTTAAAGCTAGGCTGTTTCAATTTTCGCGGTAAAAAATAGTCAATATAAGAGCAATTGGAGATGTCATCCATGTATGATAAGACTTTAATTTTAATTTATTTAATATTAAAAAATTTATACTATTATTTAATTATTTGTTATTAAATTATTAAATTTTTTTATTAAAATAATAATTATTTAAAAAATTAAATACTCTTAATAATATAATAATATATAATTAGATAACAATTGATCATAATTAAATCCGAATAATAATTGGTTTTAGTTTAGTTACTAAATTACTTTTCGTCAAAACATTGTTTTGAAAACATAGGCAAATAGAGAGTTACCAAAGCAAGATAAAGTGGGACGATTTATGTTCTGATTGTTTTACATGCAAATGCACGTTTGTTGATCTCTTATTAATTATTTAAATTTCTTACTATTAATTATGTAGGTATTGAATATAGTCTAAAACAAACGGGATCTTATACCTTATAAACTTTAAAATCATTTACAGTAAATGTAAAAAATAAATTTATATTCATATTCAATCTTTATAAATATAAATTATAAAAAATAATTACAATTGTATAACGTTCGCTTATAAATTAAAAAAATTCCATAAATCATCGTTATTATTTGTTGCCAAGTGTCAACTGAGCCCTGTAAGACCTCGGTGACATGGCGTCGTCCCATTGGGCCACCCAATGTAATTTCAGGGAAATGCACCGGACATCAAAGTCCCACCTCATCCACATTCCTCTCCCGCTCTTGTTCGTCCATTCGTCTCATAATATCCAAACTTCCCCTAATTCTCACTTCACTTCCACATCCCCTTTGCTGTGGAGCTCCGATCCTCTGCTTCAATGGCCACCGTACTCGAATTCTTCGCCGTCTCTCGCCCTTCCGTTGCTTATTCTCCGATCAGCACTTCCTCCGTCACTTCTCCACTCCCCGCCCGCCGGAGCTCTGCCAGGTTGCCGCTTTACAGAGGCCTTCGGCTCAGACCCATCGTCACCACTCGTTTAGCTGCCTCGCCGAGCTCCGTCACCTCCAGAGTCGCTCCTCGCGGTGGATGCGTCGTGTGCGAGGCTCAGGATACCGCTGTTGATGGTCAGCTTTCATTTTCGTTACAGAAAAAAGTTGTTGAATTTTGTTTCGTTATTGTTAAACTGGTGAATTATTGAAAATAAATAGGAAATAAAAAAAAACCCCAACTAACCCGTATTGCTGTATGAGAATAAAAGTTAAAAGGTTTGATTTTTTTTTTTTTGGGATTAGTATATTGTTTAGGATCTATGTGACTTTCATAAATTTTTCCTTGTAATATAATGGTTCTGTCAATTTTTTCTGTTTTAAATCGAGGAACTCGAACTGTATGTATGTTTGATAATCTTCAATGGAACTAGTTTGGTCGGGTTTAGTACCAGAGACCAGAGTCTGCTGCCTTGAAAGTTGGGCTCCTTTTTTTCCAATATCTGAAATGTCCCCTTTGTTTAGTGTTGTTTGAAAGGAACACGTTGACCTGGATTAGTTTTATTTATTCTTTGTAGTTATTCAGGGATTTAGACAATTGATCATCAAGCATGAGGTGTTGGTGCTAAGAATGGACCCAAAAAAAAAATGTGATGCTGTTAGACCCTGGAGCGCCAAAATGCTCAAGCACCTCACACAGCATTACCATTTAAGGGAACACAAGAATGCACTACAGTCTACATCCTGCAGTGAGGTGCTCGAGCGCCTCACAGTATTTCCCAAAAAAAAAAAAAATTGGAATGTGTATACTATAATTCCAGATTGGATGCCTAACCATGTCATGCCATTTTTGGTTTAACTAAATGCCACTGCACGGACATATCATTATGTTTCTTGAGAAAGAACAGGGAGTTGAATGCCCTAATAGTTATGGATAGAGGCTTTGTGGGACTGGGAATCCGAGACCAAACACCAGATCAATGCCAGATTTCAATCTCATATAGTTTTTGTTTTCTCACCTTTGTGCCCTGGTGATGTATAATATTGGGCATGAGAAAATTTTCTACTCCACATACTTGGTAAGATTACTTTCCTTTCATAACTGATATATATGATAAAATCATATTTAATAGTAATTAAATATATTAAATTGATCAAGTCAAGTAGATGAGTCATATCAAGGGGGATGAAGGGATAGTGAGAAAGTTTGTGTGGAGTGCATGGATGTATGAAATTTATGCCAAAATTGATGAAAAGGAACTTCTTTACTATGAGGATGATTTACCCCTTATGGGGAGACTATAGAGAGAAATAAACAAGCCTTTTAAAGTTTTGAAGTTAGAAATCTTAGTTAAGGAGAAGAAATTGAATTTAAGATGTATGGTCCAATTTCAATCGTCAAAGGTGGTCCTCCTTTTCTTTTCTTTTTCATGATAGGGGAGATTGTAGCTATTTCACTCCTTTCTACTTTAATCTTCTGCTTGTTGCTGCAAAAATTGTTGTGTTAGGCTCAACCATCATCAAGAGAATTATAAAGGCAGAAGTAGTAAGTCATTAAAATGATTTATCCTTTTCCACTCTAAAATTGTTATAAACTATTCTATCAATTTAATGAGCTATTATATTTGGGGTTAAAGCTTTCTTCCATTATAGTAGTGATGATAGTGTCAATATAAGGTCTTAATGGTCTAAATCAATCTAATAACTTTTGAAGCATTCAGGATTTATTTTCTTCTTCTTGTATGTACATCAATTATGTGCCAGAAGAAAGATACAATGAATTGCCTTGTGGCATCCATTACCAAAGGTGCCGCCTCTCCCCCTAAACCTGTTATGGGGGTAGGATTATGTTATGGCTTCTCCTTATTGTTCTGCTTACGGCTGTTTCAAGGAAGTTACTATTTTTTATATGTAGAGAGACTAGGAAGTCTTGCTGCATTCTTGATTTTTTAAGTTCCTTGTTGTATCTACAATTTTTTGTTTTGGAGGATATCTTATTCTCCCCCTAGTTGTAGTTTTCTCCTTTTCTATCTAATAAAATTTCCTTTTCTATCAAAAAGAACAACAAAACAAAATTCATTATTAAGGGTTCATACATGAGCATGGTTTGGAGGTAGGGTGGTGCTCATTAGGTATAGTTGTTGCTGTTGTACTTTAGATGGACTAGTTCTAGTTATTGTTGGTCTATTGGCTAATCACACACACACACACACACATATATGTTAGAAGCTTGTCTTTTTTGTAAAAGTTACTTGAATATCCTCAAAAGGAATTTGCTTTTAGTAGATAGGTGAATGGGCTTTTGTCCAACATAAGGTGTGGAGGATGATAACCTCCACACAAAGGTGAAACATGTATGTAGGGCATCGGCAAATTCATTTTCAACAATGTAGAGTTTATTGATGTTGCACCAATGCTATATGTTTTTGTTGGTGTAATATGTTTGCAGTGACATACTTTGACATGCCCATGATCCATAGCTTTATTGTATTTCCTTTGCATTTAAATGAACTTCAACTTACTAAGAAGGTATCGCCTTTGGCTAAGAAATTATTTTCTTTAATAATACAACATAAGCATAGATTTATTTATTTGTAGTAGCATTTTCTATTTGCCTTTCTGTGCTTCTTTTGTCTGGTATGCATGTTTTCTGCTTCAGCATTGTTCATGATCCTAATGATCTTTTTCTTTACGCTTCCAGAGATATTATGCTTGTTTGAGACAAATACTAATTGAAGTCAAATATTTTTGTATTATTGTATGTTGCAGTGCCTCCTATTACTGATGCAAATTGGCAATCCCTTGTTCTTGAATCTGAATCTCCTGTTTTGGTTGAATTCTGGGCCCCATGGTGTGGTCCCTGCCGAATGATCCACCCTATAATTGATGAGCTGGCAAAGCAATATGCTGGGAAGCTCAAGTGTTACAAACTTAATACTGATGAGAGCCCTTCAACTGCCACTCGGTATGGGATTCGAAGTATCCCAACTGTTATAATCTTCAAGAATGGTGAGAAGAAAGATACAGTTATTGGTGCCGTGCCCAAGTCAACATTGACCACTAGCATAGAGAAATTCTTATGATGTGGTAAGTAATGAAGGTCTCTCCAGGAAGTAAAGCCATTTTTCCTTTTAGCTTCTTCTCATCCAAGCGGGCATCTCAAGTTTCGATAATTTACTTTCTTAAATACTTATTTGTGGTCCTGTATAGTTATTGGATGCAACCATATTTTATGTTTTATTAGATGAATTGAGTTTCTAATATGCTAAGTAAATTTGCCATTAAATTATATCACACGTTTCAAATCCATTTTACATCTTTGGCTTCTGTTTCTTTTCACATTTCACCGAGCATTTTTGACCTGTAGGCATATGGGTATAAAACAAATTAGATAATTATACTAAATATTTGTTAACTCTCATGGATATTAAATGGATAAGCTGGGACTCGTAACATTAATTCTTTAGTGCATTTTGTTGGAGCCGAACACATGGATCTTTAAGGGTGCCTCCTTGCCCTTAAATTTGCTTTGGGATGGGATTATGTTTTTAGCTTCTCTTTGCTATTTAGCGGATGAATATTTCAAGGGTGTTGTCATCTATATATCGAAGGATTTGGCAGCTCAGCCACATTCATAGTTTTCTTTTTGTCTTTTTGTGTGTCCTTGTTTTTTGATGCTTTTACCTTATCCTTGCCCACTTGTTTATTTCTCTTTCAATAAATTCTTTTCTATAATAAAACATTGATTTTCTCTAGAATGTTATTTTCTGGTACAAACAAAGTGTTGTCATTGTTTTGCATCAATTATGAAGCAAAAGGACCATGATGGTCTATAGCTCCCATGCAAATAACTCTTCCTTCATATGAAATGACCAATCTAACAGTAGAGCAACTAATAACTGAACCAGAACGCAAGTATGAAAGTGAAGTTTACAGCCCTGTTGGCAAGTTGTCAAAGGTTGCTTTGTTTTGCACCTGCTTTTATTGCAGTTGCTCTATAAACAATGTGTTTTTTTTTCTTCGGTCAGAACAAACAATGTGTTCTTTTCTAGACAATTATGGCTTCATAGTAGATAATGATGTTGGGAGGTCTGTTCACATAGAAAAGTCCAGTAACTACCAGGCCGAGATGGACTATGGTGGCTTGGTTAACGGCTTGGCTGATTGATTATGTGTGTGTGTGTGTGGGAGAAAGTAATGCTTGTATGCAATTTTTGGTACACGCTGATTGATCCACTTATTTCTTGGGCATGATGATGTCTCACCTACTTAAGTGAAGTGGATAAATTGTCTGGAATCTGGACCATGGACGGTTAAAACTTGTGACTGCAAAGGGAAGAGTCAGTTGATCAAAACTATATTGTTAATTAGGGGTGTCAAAGTGATTTATTAATCGACTAATCATCCAATTTATTTATGTTAAAATTTGATTTAGTTTATCCAATTAAGATAATAAATTTAGTGGATGAATTAGATTAAATTAATTTTAATTAGTGGATAGAGTAAATAGATAGTAAGTTGATACATTTATTGAATGTTTAATTTGTAATTTATTCATGCTCTATTGGATTCATTTCAAACCCAATGAATATTTTATCCATCTAAATCTAACAAAGGCTCTATAACATATGTAACAAAAAAACAGCGTGACCCTTTCCAACTTTTTATTTTTATCCATATTTATTTATATCAATATTTTTTTTTGGAACTTCATTTTTATTTAAGTTTACACTTTACATCAATTCTTCCATTTTTGTTTGTTCTTTTCTGTCTCTGGTGCACACGATGGTTTCCTGATATACGTGTGGGTGATATAGTGCCACAGCCACCCACTTCAAGTATTATTGAAAAGTAAAAAGTTAAATTAGAAGATTTAAATGGATCTTAGATGAATTAATTAATACTGTAATTGGCCAAAAAAAGGTAATACAAAAGATATTTTTAAGTATGCTCTGCGTAAGACAATGCTTTTACAACACCACTTATTGTGTGTCATGCTAGTTACGTGCGTGTTGGAGGCTATTTTTGTCTACAACTAATTAGCCAAATGCATTCTTATCAACTGAAGACATGGGCCGATTAATAGAGGAATGAATAGGCCTAAAAAGAAGAAAAGTGGGCCATCAGCTAGCCAGGACTATGTTAACACTCAAGGGACCCATATATAAAATCAAAGAAATAGGGAGTTAGGGTTAGGCCAGTGGCGAAATGGTTAATTGATAACCCTTGAAACATCCCATTCTAAGATCAATTCCAGATGTTAAACGAATCAAGCATTATTGAAAGAGCTGAAGTATAGAAAGAAATGCCTAAAATCTAAGGAGAAGCAGTTACTTCCTAGCTTCAGAACTATAAAAGGTGGTGGTCAATTCCACAGGTTGAAGAACACACAACTCATACCAAAGACATCTATCCAGAATTGATCTTTCCTTTTGACATTTTTAGCATGTTTTATCACTGTCAGTCATTTTAATTTCTTTATCATCTTTCATTTACAGCTTACTTTATTGTTTCTCATTTATTATCCAGCCGATTATTGTTTTCCATCCACTTTTTGCCGTTTACATTGTTGTTATTTACTTTTCAAGCCATTTTATCTATTTTTCATGTTGTTTATTACTTTTTTAAGTTCAGTTAATTAAGTCCATGTATTACCAATTATTATTAACAATGAAATTCTTTTCTTAGTTTATTTTTGCAATCATTTTACATTAGCCGAGCGCATTAGTTTGCATCAAATTTTTAAGAATTCACTCCTTAAGAGTAAGTTTTTCTCTTAAGTAGCTTTTTAAGCACGCTGATCTTGTACGATAAAGCTATGAGGATTAGTCGCTATTGACGGAACCACACAACAAATTCTCCACCAAGAGCTTATATTATCTTTCAATATTAATGCACAAACAATAATTAATATTAAAATTATTAATGGAGGATAATAGTAATTTGCATAATGACTAACATATGCTCATTGATATTTAATGATGTGTAAGATGATTGTCTTACATTGAATATACCAAATAATTTTTAAAAATCGGTATGGCAGGACAATAATTTTGTGGCATAATGGAAGGCCTTCATTTGTGTAAAAATTCTTGTACATTTCTAAAGTATAATAATTACATATTTTAATAAACATTTCTATCATTAATATTAAAAAATTTATATAAATTTTATATTAATAATTTAAAATAAATAATAAAAATACTTCTTACTACACATATTTATTTATATTTAAAGAACATATAATAATTTCTCACCTTTGCGGTAGGGCTGCAGAGTGGAGGCTGATCCATGTTTTTTGATTTGGCAATCTCCATTCGACAGCATGCAGCAGTCTCTTTCGTTAATGTCTCCTTATCCTTATCCTAATCCAACCTTTTTGTTAGTGTGAAGTGAAAGCCATCGTTACTTTAATCGTTTTATTTTATTTTATTTTATTTTTTTCAAAAATAAATGAATTTTGATATTGACATTCATATATGAAATATATCAGAGACGATGTCAAGTCTTTGATGAAACAAAAACATATCTAATGCAATGCACAGATTAATTGAATTATATGTAGATCCTTTTTAAAATATTAATATAGAACTTCTAAATTTTAAAAATAAATCTAACATTAAAAGTAATTTTATGTTCTTAATTTTTATATGTATAACGAAAATTTTAAATAATTTATAAAAAATTATAAATTTAAACTTTTGCCTTATCATTATAAAAAAAAAAGAATATTATCCATTATAAATCTAATAAAACATATTACTAACACAGACAATCATATGCAAAATGCACTAATAAATACTTGTTAGAAAGCTCAAATATATTTGATTGTATGACTTCTTGGGTTTGGTATATATAACATGAAAACTTGTAGACAAGCTGAGGTAAAATCAACTACCAAGTATGCCAACAAAAAAAAAAATCAACTAGGAAGTTGCAACTAAAAGTGCGATAGTTAAAGACAATCTCTTTTTGAATATGGCATCACTACCTCTTTTTTTTTTTTCAGACACTATCACATTTTTATGTGACAGTGATTATGCGCCATGAATATGTTTTATACTTTCTATAAACTATCAAATTCGTTTCAGCGAACATAATTTTTCTATAAAAAAATTTTATTTCTCTTCTTTTAAATATATAAAAATATTTTGGTCGTATACTTCTGATACTGATTAAAAAAATTGAGTTTACTCAAATTTAAAGTCAAATCTAAATTAAAAAAAAATTAACTCAATTAAAATATTTTGATCATATTTTATGTTGCGAGTATTATTCTGCTGATATATTTTTTTTTGCTTAAAGAGTATCACACTTCATAATTAAATAACTATACTTTTATTTGTGATTATTTATCATAAAAATAATTATTGAAAGGAAGATTTTAAGAAAATTAAATACATAATCAAAATGAAAAGGCTGTCTATATATCAAGCGACGCTAAAAAATAAGATTCTTGGTCCTAAAGTATCATGTTATGTCTAAAACAAATTTTGATAAAAGAATCCTATTAAAGCTTCCGTGCTTCATAAGATTTGCTTCCCTTAGCCTATTTGAAAACTCAATTTACTGCTAAAAATAAACATTTTTAGTATTAAAATTAATTTATTCATGTTATTAATACATTTAGCAAAAAAAAAGTAAAAAAAATATTAACATAATTAGTAAATGGTGATCCAGAAGGTTGTAATTACTAAAGACTTGTTTGTATAAGATTGGGAAAAGAAAGTTAAATCTTTCTTTTGAAAAATATTCTTGAAGAACGTGTCCATCGTACGTTTGTAGTGGACAAAATCTTATACAAACGGACTATAAGTAGTTTAGATATCAATAATGGGTTTTTATATTCTAAAACCGCCACCATATATATAAGCCAAACAACAATTCGCAAGTAGAATATAATAGCAAAATTAAAACATGTACACTTGTTAAAATTGAACTTAAATTTCACATCATACAATTTAAGAGTGTACTCTTATTATATTTAGAAAAATTAATTCTTTTTTATAAAAAAAATTCTTTTAAATATTAATCCTAATTTTAAATTAAAATAATCAAGACAAATAACACACTTTTTTAATTATTATGCCAACCACTTTAATTGCACTGCTACTCCACTATGAGAACCAAGATAAATCGGTCATTTTGATATAATCATTCGATGTAAGTTACTATACAATAACAAATAATTCTCTTTACTTAAAATGCTTCTTTTCTTAATAAAAGTGGAATTTAATCTTGATTGTAAAAGTGTTGCCATCAACTTTATATATAAACAGATAGACATATAGATATAGGTATGTCCATTTCCCTATTGAGCTGTTAACAGTGTGTATGGGGTATTGAGGGTGTCCAAGAATCACCGTTGTACTTTAAAACTAGGGGAAGTGATTTTGAGGGACATTTTCACTTGATTTATATATATATATATATATATATATATCATTAACAATTTCAAAAGTTGAATTATGGACATGCAACTGGATGAGATCTACGCGTGAACCAAACTTTGTCACCAACCGGTGATAATTACATTTCAACAACCAAATGGACTTGGTTCCGTGCCAAAAGTAATTGAAGATAAATAAATTAAAAACAAATTGTTAACTTTTGTGATAAATCATTTTTTTTCTTTTAATAGATAAAATGATAATAAAAATTAAATAATATTATATATACATATTCATTTTTTTACATTCTTCATAATTATTCTTTTTGCTTTTCTTTTTTTTTCTTCAATATCATTTATGTGAATGAAAGTTTATGTGCAGGTATCATTACTCATGAAAATAAGTTATTTTCTAGACTACTAACTAAGATATTAATAACATGAGAAATGCTCTGATTTTTAAGAAAAAGTAATTCGTCAAATGACGCACGAAATGAAAAAAAATATGGTGCGTGTTATCATTCAAAGCATCCTATGAATTCATATGCAATAATCACATCATTAGTGAAAATCTTTCGTGTTATATGGTAAAGCTATAATAACATACTTAGATTCACACAAGAAGAGAAAGTAAATAACTACCCATAATTATTTCTAAAGCTGTTTTCACGAAAGAGACTACTTAATTAAAGAGAAATTTATATCGAGCAAAATAAGATTATCTAGATTCATTCAACTAGCTCATCCATGCATTTGTTTCAATAATTAATATATGTTGACTGTTAGTTATATCATGAATTATTATTTTTTATTTATAAAGTATCTCTACACGTTTTAAGACATGAGACTAATTTTACTTCTCATAAATTTATTTTACTAAAATTTCACCTTATTTTCTATTTAATCACTTGTTCTTGTGAGTGAACCAAAATTATTTAAACTATATAAATTTACTCATTGGAATAACTTTTTTTATTATAATGATAGAACAAAAGGTTACACTTTTAATTTATTACAAATTATTTAAACTCTCCTCGCTAAACCACCTCGGTAGCTTAAAATAAAGACAAGGTCGATAACGTGAACATCCAGTAAAGTAAGCAATAGAATAAACTTTTTCTTAAAAATACCAGTGGCACCTTCAGAACACCAATTAACGTTGCGTGTCTTTTTCTTGTTTTATCGAGTGGTATTCTTTCTGACTGTCACAACTTTTAAAGCAAATTAATGAATGTCGGATCTGCAGTCCACGGAATTAAAAGTCACACACAGATTCAAGAATTCCTATGTTGTGTCCAATGTCAATACAAGCGGCATCCTATCTATGGTCGGTGAGTGGTTGTGGGAAATGATAAAATATTTAATGATATATTTTTGGGAACAAATATTTAATGATATATGACCTTAATGGAGACTTTCCAAAACTTGATTAACCGATCCAAACGAGTTGATTAATTAAGCTGAATTAGTAATTCAATTGACCCCTAGAACTTGATGAAAGATTTCTGTTTAGTGGAGTATTATTTTGGAATTTTTTTAGTAAAATTTATTTTTAATTTTTAAAAGATATATATTATTTATTAATTTTATTTTTTAAAAATTGATTCTATTAATTTAATGTTTTAAATTTTAAGTTATTTATAAATTTTATTCTTTTATTTCTTTTAATTTAATTAATTTAATTATTTTAAAAGACTAATTTATTATCAGTTTAAAGTTTAAAAGAATAAATTAATAAAATTAATTTTTAAAAGATTAAATTAATAAATAATATATTTTTTAAGATTAAAATTATATTTTATTCTTTTTTTAAAAAAAATACAAATGTTTTGATTGATTTGTCAATATTTACTCTAATTTTTTTTTAAATTTCAAACAGTTAATATAAAAGTGGTCAGGTTTCTGGTTCAATTGAAAAACTAGTGCAACCTTAATATCCCGCACGAAGGTTCCATTCTGGATGAGAATGTTCCTAAAGCCTCCCTCCACATCCCTTAGATAAAAAAAAATATTTAATATAAAAAATAATAACTAATAAATATTTAATAAATTATTTAAAATACTAATATTTTAAAAAATCCTTAAAATAGCATCGCAGCACCCTTTTTCAAAATTGATTTGGTTAATTTATAGCTTAGTTACAAGTGATTTTTTCAACATGACTTGTCCTTGAAACATATAACAATTCTTTGAATTTTTTTTTCTCCTCCTCGTCAAAAGAGAGTTTTAGATTTTCAACAAAATAAATTATATTAGTTATATAAGAATAATATTAGAAGTATGTAAGTTTTACTCAGATTATATATTTTTCTATTACATATCTTCCACGGCTAAATTCTCCTCACAAAATCCCTTTATATAATTTTGTTTGTTTTTCTTGATATTCTTAAATTTTCTACATAAAACACAATTTATTATAGTATTATTTTTTTATCAATTAAAGATTACACAACCAAACATAACTTATCTTCTTTACAATAAACTTTCTTACTATTTTATATAGAAACTTTTTTCTGCTATAGGCATGGCAAATACACCCAACTCCTGTATATTCAATCCGCCGTGTCCCATATGGGGCGGGTTGAAAACCTGCTCTGACACCGAGAGGGATAGGTTAAGATTCAATCTACCAGTGGGATAGGGTGGGTTCAAGTTCAAAATGTTCCGTCCTTTCTTAATTTCTCCATTACTTTAATTTTCAACTTTTCCTATATTTCGACTCCTCACACAAGTGAGGTGCTCACTGAAACATTAATGAAGATTTTGTTGAAATAGAATATACATAAAAAATTATCCACTATTACATTGGACAATTGTTCTACAAATGATACTGTGATGGATGATTTATTAGGACATTTAGATGGGGGATATTTGTTATTAGGGAAAAAATTGTTGCGTATGCATTGTTGTGCTTACATATTAAATTTGATTGTGAAAGATGATTTAGAAATAGTTAAGGAGGGTATTAAGAAGATTGGAATGCAACACTTAAAAGATATGAAACATTTGTGTCTTGGTGTAGTGAAAAAAGAGTTTCATTTACAAAAAATTTGGTGTTTGATTGTCCAACTAGATGGAACTCAACTTATGTGATGTTAGAAACTGCTTGGTTGTATAGTGATGTGTTTCCTTATTTAAGACAAAAGGAACCCTAATACAAAAAATGTGCCAACTAATGCAGAGTGGGAACTTGCTAAAGAGATTTGTGGTAAATTGAAGGTGTTTTATGATGTAACTCAATTATTTTCTGGGACCTAATATCCAAATGGAAATATGTTCTAAAAATTTGTGAGATTAAGTTGTCATTAAATGAGTGGCTCACTTCTCCTAATCAAATGATTAAAGATATGACATTTAATATGTTGATGAAATTTGAAAAATATTGGGATGGTATTCATGGCATCATGGGTGTTGCTACTGTCTTAGATCCTAGGTATAAGATGACTTTGTTTGAGTACTACTTTCAAAATTTATATCCCATTGACTACATCAAGCAAATTGAACGAATTCAACAAATTTGGTATGTGTTGATTAATGAGTACCAACAGAAGGAGAATTTTTCAAGTTTAAGTATGTTTGAGCCTTCCACCCAAGAACTCATTGGTTCTGGTGATAAATTGTCTGATTATGATTTGTTTGTGAGGAAGAAGAAACGGGCAAAGGATTCATTAGTCAGGACTGAGTTGGATCATTATTTGGAGAAAGATGTTTTACCAAGAACTCTTGACTTTGATATTTTAATTTAGTGGAAGGTAAATGGAGTAAAGTATCCAACTCTTTAAGAAATTGCTAGAGATTTATTTGCTATTCCAATGTCTAATATTGCTTCTGAATCTGTTTTAGCGCGGGTGGCCATTTGATTAGTCCTTATCGGGTTAAATTGAAAGAAGCTACAATAGAATCTTTGATGTGTACTCAAAATTGGTTGTGGGCTTTAGAACATAAAGATAATCTTATATGTTTCATTCAATCTTTATGGTTCATTTTTATTTTATAATAACATTAATTTTGTTTATTGTTTAGATGGAAAACTTATCACTTTGAGTGATTATATTATAATTAATAATGAGAAGGAAGAGAGTGATAAAGGGTTAATTGCATGATAGAGAGTTATGCAAGAGCGAGTGTTGGAGTTTATTTTTATTATTGATTTCTTGTCTAATATTTTAATTTTTTAAATTTTATTATATTTAAAAATAATTATATTATTAACTTGTTTAATTTTTTAACTTATCAAAATTTGTATTCTTTTTTAAGCATATATTTTAGTTTATATTATATTATGACTGTATTTTTATATTTCAATTTATTGTTATATGAATTTATAGTTGAATTGATCATAAGTACAGTAGAATATAAGTTCTTTATTTTTATTATAAAGTAAGTTCAGATTTTTTTATTCAAGACTCGTAAAGATAAGTAGGGATAGGTTCTAATAAAAAAGAGTATATGATGGGGTTGGGTGGGAGAAAATATGCCTCTACCTATTGTCATACCTACTTTACTAAATTTGATAACCACGTATGGTATGAAGATCTACATATTATTAATTGGAAGTGGAATTTCGTGAACCCAAATTTAAAAAAGAAAATATCTGCTTTTTTTGGTACAAAATTTAAAAAGAAAATACCTGCTTTGCCCACAGAGAAAAGAAAAGCCTGAGAAGGACTAATCAAACGGCTGTGGTGAATTGGCCCATGCACCTTGAAACTTTTCAGAGTGTTATACTTCCCGTCCACGCGTCACAATATCATTGGTTTAAATATAAAAATTTTTAAAAAAAGTCCATGGCGTTATAATTAAGAAGATAATAATTAAATTTCTACGAATAAAAAAATTAAATTAAATTTTAAAAAATAATGTTATTTAGTATTTATCTCTTAATTAATAATTGAGAGAAAATAAACGAATTTATCCCTATATACATGGTGGCACCACCACGATCCCACTCACTCTTGATCTACTTCTTCCACCTTTCACTCTCCTCCACTGTTTCCTTCCAATTCCAATTTCTCTCAAACCCCTTTTTCTTCTTCTTCTTCAGTTTTTCCCCTTTGGAGCTAGCTTTGCTATGCTCTTGATTCCTTGTACCCATTGCGTTGTTCATTGATATTTGATTTGTTTTTGGTAAAAAGGTATGCTTTTTTTCCCTCTCTTGGTGTCGTTCTTGTTGTGATACGTAGCAAGGAAAAATTTACCTTTGCTTCTGTTTTTTGGGATCAATATTGGTTTTTGTCTCCTGGGTAACTTTTTGTTTCATGATATTCCTCCAAATTGGTTTGCATGCGTTGGATTTTCATCTGGGTACCGTTTTAAGCTTGCTTTTAATAAGCTCTGTTTTTCTAGGATTGATTCTGCATTAGTTTTGGTTCGATTTGTAGCACTGAATTGGGAAGCTGGGGATTTCTGTTTAAGAAATGTGGAATCACCAAATATGGCCACGTTCTTCATCTGCCTCAAAATGTGTTAAAATTTTCAAGCTTAAATTATTGTCTACCTTTTCTTGAGGAATAAAATATTTGTCTAGGGGATTTCTTCTGGAAATTGGGCTGTCACTGACCTCACTGACCTCCATTCTTGTGGCAAGGTCGTTATCGAGTTATCTCTCTTGCAAGTTCTCAAACAAAATTTTTAATAAAAAGGTGTTTCTTTGGACTAAGATCATAGTTGATTCCAAATGAGGAACGATTTTTGCTGGGGAAGGAAAGATGACTAGAGAAATTTGATTTTGGAATTACCATGATGAATAGTTATAATTTCATTGTAGTATGTGAGGATTTGTGGGACTTGGACATATTTTTCAATCATCTGCATAGAAATTATCAGTTCATGAGAATATACATTGTGGATATGTTACTGCATGACCTGAATCTTTTGCATCTCTGAGTATGTGATTAATTTTAATATGTATGTGATTTTGATTTCAAAGGAACCTTTGGCATCTCTGAGTAAATAACTTTAATTCCTGATCCCTAGTAATTACTTCAAATTGGAACGTTATCATAAAATTCCAGGTTAATTGCATATGTTTGGGTGTGTTTAACAAAATTTAAATAGCTTATGCCATGCTCATTGAGGGTAGAATAGCAACTGATTATTCTACAATTAACCTACTGAAAGAGAAATTATTCAACAGCAAAAATTTGTTTTTGATGCATCTTTACAGTAGATCCTTATGAAAAAAAAAATTGAAGCTTTAATTTCTGAAGGTTTATTGGTCATCTGAGTCTCTGATCTCATTGGTTCTACACATGTACTTCTAGATCTCATTGGTTCCTTTAAAAACTTTGCAGCTTTCTGAAACTTTTTAAACCTGTAACAGTATATATTGCTGTGGACGAAAACTTGATGGAATCTACATGCTTAGACTCTAAGGGGGGAGTCTCAGTGGAGCAGAAATCGAAATCCATCTCAGCGGAGACAACAATCTCTAGTGGTGACAGTGGTTGCTTTGATTGCAATATTTGCTTGGAATCAGCTCATGATCCTGTGGTCACTCTTTGCGGTCACCTGTACTGCTGGCCATGCATATACAAGTGGCTTCATGTCCAGAGCTCCTCTCCTGAATTAGACCAGCAGAAGACATGCCCGGTCTGTAAAGCTCACATCTCTCATACTTCATTAGTTCCCCTTTATGGCCGTGGAACATCTACTTCAGATTCTGAAGCCAAGAAACTCCAGATGGATCTGGGAATACCTCGTAGGCCACCTCCTTGCAGCTTGAATGCTATGTTAACTGCTACCCGTGCATCAACTTCTCATCCAGGTCGCCAACTCCATCCAAATTATTTCCAGTCACAATCACATTCACGGCCATTTCATTATCAGCAATACTTTCCTCACCTCTATGGAGGTTATGGTGCCAATGGATTACCTTATCTTGGTGGCGCGGCTATGACTAGTTTCTTTAGTCCAATGATTGGTATGTTTGGGGAGATGGTGTTGGCAAGGATTTTTGGGGTCTCAGATGCAAATTTGTTTCCTTACCCTCATCACGGAAGTGGCAGTCCTAGAATGAGAAGGCAGGAGATGCAGATTGACAAGTCTCTAAACAGAGTTTCTATCTTTCTTCTCTGTTGTCTCATTTTGTGTTTTCTCTTATTCTGAGGACATTTTACTTCAGACTTTATAGGCTCATATCACTTGCAGTCCTGAATATACATACAGACATGCTGTTAGGGATCAACTATAGGTTGCGTGAGCATGTAGATAGAAGATTTTGATATATATATTATGATGACATTGTATCATGTTTATTTTTTTTTTCTAATGAAGTATGACATGTATGCAACTTGATGAAATTTTTTTTCCCGATCTGAAGCCAAATGACTCGCGAGCCTGATGGAGGAGATTATAAATGGGAAGGGTGAAGAAGGATTCTTAGAAGTTAATCAGGCCTCGGGTGTGAGAATGGGAAAAAATGAAATATTCTGTCCTGTATTGAATCCATTTCTATTGGAACTTGTGGATTAATGATGCATGCAGTTTACATACTATTGTATTCATGAAATGTGGGCGTAAAGATTAGCTGTAGGTACCGTTTTGAGCTATTTTTACAAACTGTGATTGGGATTCGGATCAAGTACTTCAGCTGCATTTGTGGCTAATATATCTTCAATTCCATCAAGGTATTCTTGCATTGTCTCTTGGAATTAATTTCGTTTATGAATTAATGGTATTTGTATGAATGAATTGTACTTTTTTTTCCTAATATAGCATAGGCCAATTTAATAATACTGCTGTGGGTCTCTGAACGAGAAAGAATAAAATGACAATCATGAAAGTAACCTTCAATAATATATCAACATTAATAGTGGAAGCTATATTCTGAATTCTAGTTTTAGAGGATTTTAAGTGGTAGACACTCATTGAGCTTATAAATAGATTTCTAGTGCTGATAAAATTGCTGTTATATTGATCCGTTATCCTTTGCAGGAACTGCATTCAACTAAGCAGGAGTTTGCTTTCCAATTTAATTTTCTCAGTCATCCATATGAAAAAAGCGACATTCACTACGGAGGAGTCTACAAAGTCAAAGAAAAATGGGCAATGTGTTGTAGAAAAAGCTTTTTCACTAGGAACGCAAAAGTGAAGCTAATTCTGATTTTAAAAGTTGCTTTAAACCAGATTTGAATCATCTAATTGTATAAGCACTCTGAAAGGGTTGTATGTGATAAGCGGTACAAAGGACTGCAATGTGAATTTCAATCAAGACAAAAAGTTTCAAGATTGAAGAGTGAGAACTTATATATTGCAATAAGTTGCACAAGTTTATACTCTTGAAATCATTGATTTATTCCAAAAGGAGTATGCTTTACAAGTGCATAAATTTATGGATGTGTCTCACTAAAACCATGACCTGCGCAGTCTATGATGCGTTAGGTTGAAAAATATGATGAGCAAGATAGAAAAGCGATGCAAGAAATATCAATGCTGTGATTCTTTCTTTTTTTTTGGCCCAGATCAATGCTGTGATTCTGAAAGACAAAAAAAAAAAAATGCAACCAAAAGCTGATAACTACATAGTTTTGATCCCAGCCCCAAATGAAAAATGATTTGTTTTGCTGTAAGAGAGAATTCAAGGGTTATTATAGACTATTTATTCATCTGTGCTAGCCACTTCTGGTTAAGGCTCCCATTTAGAAGGGCAAGGTGTATCTCATTCTTAAATCTTACTAACTTTAATTTGACGATTTCTTGAAAGAACTGTATTGGAGTGAGAAAATGGATGAGTATAGTTGAGCCAATCAAGTTTCTGTTTTAGTCTTAAAGGTTATATCTGATTCATGATAGTCGTAACAGACCTATATATTTTTACTGAGATGGCGGTAGACCTGGGAATTGAAATCAAATTAAAAAAATTGAAAAAGAAAAAATTAAATACGGAGAAAGTTCAAAGTTTTTAGTATATATCACTATGCATAGCAAATATTACGTCTCTCGAATTGGGTTTAACAAAACTTGCAAGAGATGCTCAATTGCAGGTTTGGTATGGTAATAGGGGGAAGCAAAATCCACCCTCAAAATTTAACTAAAAACTGGTTTAGGAAACAAAATTATTCAGCAGAGACATTAGAGACACATTCTTCTGGTTGCAAGGTAAGAAGAGACACAAATGCTGCAGGAGAGGAAAACAACGAGTTTTAGGTGGATTTAATTGGATTCTCTTATTTTTTTTGACAGTATCATGTTAAGAGAGAAAGATACCAATTTTTGTATGCAACAACCCATCATTTCTTGTGCACGGGCTCATCAATCTTGTTAATTTTTGTCTTTTTCTCTCATGAGTGACTGTGTCATGAAGAGGATCTAAATTCGTTTTTGGTTAAGTTAAAGTTGTTGATGTGGCAGGATAATCCTCACAGATTCAACTTAAGAAAAGTCACCCTTTATGTCTTTCTATGAAAAGTCAGTAAAAAAAAAGGCAAGTTAAAGAAAAGCACGACAAAGATGCCTAGAGAGTTGTCATTTGGAAAGGAAGCAATCGAAAAGGATGCACACAAAAATGCACTTGGTGGCCCTCTGCCCCTTTCTCTCACGAATTATTCCACAGTCCACACCACGGTCACAGTTAATCTCGCGGCAAGATTTATTGTCCAACATGCAGACAGTGGTGGAATATTTTCTTGCTCTTCTCCAGAACCTGAGTTGCATTGGCGTTCCTCACATCAGAGACGGTGCGAATCAAAGCCTTCACCATATTAACATGGCAAGGTTGACCCATTGCCACAAGCTTTACACAGCAGTGCTGGGTGATGTTCTTGTCGTGGACTAGTTTGTTGAACACTTCTTCTCCGCAATGAGGGCCTATCTTTTCTGTGCACCGAGCCAGAAATGCAGGGTCTGCAGGCTTGGTATCTTGATCACACTTGTGGAAAATCTCATCGCTCTTGGCCAGAACTATGGTCCAATTTGCCCTTTTAAGCTCTGGCTTTGTCACGAAAACGTGCTTCACCAGTCTGGTGTGACAATAGTGGCCACTTTGAACAAGCTTGTAGCAACAATCCTCGGCAATAACAGACCTGTTATCATGGAACAATTTGTCAAACACTTGTTTTCCGCAGTGTGATCCTATATGCCTTTCACATTGATACAGAGACTCGTACTTGGTTGCTGAGATTTTTGTAGCTATTGTGATTATAGCAAAAAAGAAAGCCACCAAAATGGGATAACTGCTGAACCTTGCCATGAGATTTGAGAAGAGTGCACTATTTTGTGTACTGTTTAACCCGTTCGACGAAAATGTTCAACATTGCCGTTTGTTTAAATAGTGAGCCAAATTGAGTCCATTTGTAGGATACTCGTAACAGAGGTTACGCTGGTTCTGCTTCTGATAACGTTTGCTGTGAAACAGAAAATTGAAGAGTACGTTGCACCCTGCAGCAATTTTCGTAGGCCAAAATTATTTGAACTGTCTAGGCCAAAAGAATGTTATGTACAACTTTAAACTGCTTCGTAGTTTAATTTCCATAGTTTTTGTAAAGAATAATTTAATGGTCTTCTTTTGTATGAACATTGATGATTTTTTTTTTTATTTTTCGTTTTATGTTTCTTACAAATTAATTACCAGAATGTGCTGACTTTGTAATACTGTGAGAAACCATCTTGGCTGAGAACGGTTTCTCACCACTAAATTAATTTTTTTTTTTCTCTTCAGTTAGGAATCCACCTTCTGAGAGGGCGATTCTGATCAATAATATGAATACAAAGTTCCTAAATCTATTCGTAAATTTAAAATTATAAATCTTAACAGAAATATATATAAATCCTCAAGATATGTTTATGTTATAATTAAAAATTTAGTTTAAGATATCAAAACTTGTACAATTAAATATAACAATATGTAGAGTAAATATATTTTAAAAATATATAAATTTATAAAAAAATTAAAATATTTAACTCAAAATTCATAAATTATAATGCATATAGTATTTTTAGAATATTAAATCATAACAAAATCACTAGTTATGATAAACTTTTAAGAAAACTCAACTAAAGGAGTGTAATACTAAAACAATAATGTAAGAACATTTCAAGCATTAACTTGAATACATAAAAAGAAGGTTATATTGAACCGACACTTCTTTGGATAATATTATCCAAATAATAGAAGAAGAATGAATTTTTAATAAATATTTCTCTTTCACTTACAAAAGCTCTTATTTACTTACAGAATGAATGGAAAATAACCTTAATTTATAAAGACATAATCATTTCATTTCAACCTTCTCATATGCAAGATTGTAATACCTTGTTTTATTTTAAAGACATGCATCCGAAATTTAAGCTTCAAGGCCGCATAGTATCATTTTGTACATAGCTTGTGATAAGTTTTCAAAGCATTTGAAGCTATATGTTGCTATGACTTTTCTTTCTTCAAGTCTTAGGCCTTGTATAGCTAACTTGTGATAAATTTTCAAAGCATTTAATGTTTATGATTTCTAAGACTTTTTTTTTTTTCCTTCAATCTCTCATACACTCACAACACTCATTTATTTTTCACAGACAAATCACTCCACACACTATTCCATATGTTCCATTTTCTTCTTTTTTTTTTCCGATGATAGGTTTTCACATCATGTTTCCAAATTTTTGTAGATGTTTCAATGATAAGTCAAGTAGCTACGTAGAAGAAAATGTGAGAAAGAGTTGGATCCGAATAACTGCAAACTTGCACAATGTTATTAGCAATGCTCTGCCCAATATAGACAATCTAAAGGTGTCGGAAACTGCACTGGAAAAGATTCTTATCAATGTGTTTTCATCTATGATTATTTTGCCTAGAATATCACATAACTGTATGTCTTTACAAATATGAGATGAAATATATTTTAATACTTTTCGGAACGATACATAAAAACACAAAACCTAAGTCTTGATGGTTTCTGTTAATGCAGAAAGTTCATATTTCAAATGTTTTCGATTGAATTTTATGATATAACAAGCGACACCACAATTCTACACGTTGTAAGGTGATAGAATGCTCGATCATACAATGGTTGATTTCTTAAAGATAATTTAAATATTATTTTTTAAAAATAATTTTTATCTTCTTAATATTAATAGTATTTGAATTCTAAGATATCGAATATTTCTATTTTTCATTTAATATTCTCTATTTTAAATAATTAGAAGAATGTGAGGGTGATTCTTTAAGAAGATTGAGCACAACTCATTTTTTATAAACTTTGTCTATATAAAAAATGGAAAATACTATTTGTCAGTACGAACGATGAAAGTTATATTATTATATTTTCATTTTGGTTGATCTTTAGTGTTTTTTTTTAAAATTTTAAGTTGTAACATCACTGAAAAAAATAACTGAATGTTTGTAAATAATTTTGTGCCACTTTTAGTGAGAAATAACATTCCTCGTAAAAAATAGACGAATAATGCTATATAATCAAAAAAATTATCAAAATTTTTAATAAAATTTAAGTAAAATAAAGGAGGATTGTTGAATAAAATTAAATAGTAAAGATTATTTACTAATTTAAGAATAAAAAAATATATTAAATTATTTTGTTAAAAATTCTGACAAATATAGTATTTTCCAAAATAGACACATCATTAAATGTGCATAATTAGTCATTAAATAAATATATAAAAACAGATAGATCATTAAGATATCAAATTTGTAGTTTAAATAAATTATTCTAACCTCCCTTTTATTTGCTTATTTTTTTACAGACTCTCTTTATTTTTAAAACTTACACATACACCTTAAGTATTTTAAAACGTCTACACATACTCTTTAGGTACTTACATAGGCCTTCCTTATATTTTGAAAACATGCTACACATACATCTCTTTTACAAGGGAGGTTTGCGTAAATTTTAAAAATAGAAGAATATTTATGAAAAAATAGATAAATAAAAAAAAAGTTAGAATAATTTATTCTTATATTTTTACTCATAAAATAAAGCAATGACATACAATTAATGCTCATTCAATGATTTGTCAATTTTTTTCCAGCTAAGTCTATACAATTTGTTTGAACTAAGTTTGTAGAAAAATTGAACCAACAAGGGTAAACGCACTTAGTAGGAGGATCAAAATTTAAAATTTAAATTAAATACTTGTTGAAAAGACTTTTTAATCAAAAGATTAATTATGACCGTGCACGAGGGATCATATCCTCAGCTAGTAGCAGGAGCTTTATGTGTAGGCACTTGCACATAGATTAAGAAATTCATTATATAATATCATTTATAATAAGATAAATTTACTTTGACTAAATTATCTTTTTATTAAAATATTTAAAATATTATTATTTATTTTATTAACTCTCTCTCATTTCATTAATATTAGGAATAAAATTAAAAAAAATAATTAGTTTTTCCTTGATTTTCTAAAAAGATAGATAAAATGAAATAATTTTTTTTAGATCTAAATCCTCTTTTATTAATTAGGTAATTGGTGGGAGTCCTATTAGAGAAAAAAAACATAATTAGATTTAAATTATAACTAATAACTCTATAGCCCATTAGGATATATCATTACATAATAAATTTTGTATCTATAAAATATTCCTGTAACAAGAAAAAATCTAAACCTAAAAAGTCAGATTAAAGCAATGGGGGAAGAATTTGGTCTATATAAACCTTTGTTTTGACTTTCCACTGTTGTTTACAAAGAAACATTAAGATTAAAGCTCATTGACAATCTTTCAGTCGTTGGAGATGGCGAAGATTTCTTTCACACACTTTTTCGTCTTGTCTTTATCGTTTCAGGTTTAGTATTATAATTCCTCTATATCCAATTTCTTAATATCTATCTATGAATTCTAACATGGAGTTCAATATTAATTTTTTTTTCTAATTGTGCACGTTTTCAAATTTTTGTAGTTATTTCAATGCTAAGTCTAGTAGCTGTGCAAAATGTATGTGAGATAGTGCTAGATCAGAATAATTGCAATTTTGCAGAATGTAAGGAGTAATGCTTTGCCCAATTCAGCGGCCTCGGAAAATGCATTGGCAATGATCATTATGAATGTATTTGCGCCTATTATTTGCGCCTAGAATATCAGATAAATCTATGTGTTTACATTTATGTGATGAAATATATTTTAATACTTTTCTGAACAATAAAAACACACAACGCCCAAGTCTTGATTGTTTATGCTATTGCAGAAAGTTCATATTTCAAAAAAAAAATTATTGAATTTTATGATATAACAAGCAACAAAAAAATTCAACATTTTCAAGGGTGATGAAAGTTCAATCATTCCATGGATGATTTCTTAAAAAATAAGTTGAAAGTCTAGAAACATATTTGAGTCTGAGACAACTTGATCCAGATCTTGTATAGTTATGTTCGAGTATTTCAATAATTTAGTGAAAATATTTTAGGGTCTAACGGCTAAGTGAATTGAATGGCCAAGCAGTAGCCATTTATATTTATTATGTCACAATTTGTCTTTTAATTATTAAGACTAATTAAATATGACAGTTATCAGTATAATTGAAGCTGAATTTACTGAAGAAATACGTCAATGAGTCTGATATTAAGTCTCAACCTAAAATTTTAAGGCATTATGTTCATGAATTTTTTCATTATATATGGTGTTCACCTTATCCATTCTTATCCAATGTAAGACTTTTTTTACTCATATTCTACATTTCACTTATACATGAATTCCCAACAAAATACAGTAGAAATCATGACATCATTACTCTTTGTAGAAGAGAACCCTTCTGATTCTAAGATTTGGAAGGACATAGGAAGGGTTTGGCAGAGACATAAAGATTTTGAGTTATGAGATGTTGGTAACGGGTTGAAAGTCATCTTCTGGTCTGACTGTCGGGTGGAAAAAGGTTTGGCTCTCAAAGACCATGTTAATGTCATTGTTGATAGCATTTTGCAAAACAAGGTGGCTGATTTGGTGGATGAATGCTTTAATTGGTAATTCGGGCTGTCGTGGCCTAATTAAAGACAGTGATGGGGTTTGGATCAAAGGATTCACTCGCAAACTCTCTAGCTGTTCAGCCCTTATTGTCGGAGTGTGGGGAGCTTAGGAAGGTTTAGGTCTGGCTTGGAACCTAGGAACTTGGCATGTTATTTTAGAATTTGAGTCTAAGGTTCTTGCCTCTATGATTAGAGAAGTTCTTATGTAGTTCAAATATACTACACACAGTCTACTAATATAAAATGTGGATAACATAATTATTCAGGTGGTTGAAATTGAATATAAAATATTGTATAATAAAATTTAAGTTAATTTTTAATCATTGATTGTAATATTCTGATAATACTTTTAAAAGTTTTTCTATGATCGAGGGTCATTCCAATGGGTATCACAGCACTAGCAAATTGATGAAAAGAATAAGCTCGTGAGAACAGAGACTGGTCGCTTGGGATAGTTGATCCATCATCTAAGAGAGGAAATCAAAGTGCTGACATCCTTAGTAACTTTAAGTTTCAGCAAGAAATGGCTCTTAAGATTTGGGACAAACCCACAAATGGCCGAAGTGTTTTGCTATTACGTGATGATATGGGAGTTGCTACTCCCAGAAACTCTTTAGTAGATTTCCTTTTTTTTTTCTTGAGCCTTTTTCCCCTGTGCATTAAAAAAAAAGTTGAATTTAATAAATATTATTAAATAAGATATATTGAACATTCTAATAAATGTTATTAGATAAAAAAATATTAAACATTAAACTAATTTATGTATTAATTTTTTCTTAAAATTTTGAAATAAGTACATCAAATACTAACACAATTTAAATGAACTATTATGAAATAAAAAGAAGATAGTGAGATCAACTCATTATGTTGAGAGATATCTTTTATAAAAAAATTTAATCTTCTTAATAAATTTGCCTAATAATTCAATTAATCATCTAAAGAAAATAATATTGATAGTATTTGAATCATAAGATATTAAATGTTTATATCTTTTCATTTAATACTCTCTATTTTAATTAATTAGAAGAATGTTAGAATGATAGGAGAATTTAGCAATATTCACTTTTTATAAACTTTCTCTATATACACTACAAAATTGATGCATCATTAACTCCGGATAATTAGTCATTAAATAAATAAATAAAAACTAATAGATCATTAAGACATTAATATATATTTTTAATCATTAAATAAATAAGACAATGACATAAAATTAATGCTCATTGAATGATTTGTTAGTTTTTTTTTTTTAAGCTTAGTCTATACACTTTCTTTGGACTAAGTTTATAGAAAAAATGAAAAATTGAATCAATAAGGTTAGGTCTCATGGTAAGTAAATCACCATTTCAGGGAGGATCAAAATTTGAAACTTTGAATAAGTATAAGTACCTTTGAAAAAGGAAGAAAAATAAATTTTTTAATTTCCCGATTTGAATAGTTAACAATATTTTAAGGAATAATTAAAATATGACAATTAAAATGAGATCTCTTATAAGACTCATAACATTGGGACTAAAATTTTTGAAGGGAAATTAACAAGAATTTGACATGTGACACTGTTAGCAATAAAGTAATTGTGTTTTATGATATATACAAATAATTATTGTACATTATATACTATAGCGTAGAATTGAAAAGGTGATTATAATAAAGTAAAATAAAATTTTTTATGCAAAAGCCTTAATTGAAAATTTTTATTAATCATGTGAGATAAAATTAAATTAAAGTTATTTGCACTTAACTCGTGATTAGGTAAATATGCTATTTTCAATTCATCATTTGTACTTTTACAAGAGAATGATTTAGTGTTAAGAAAGTTAAGAAAGTTAAAACTCAAATAAAAAGAGCTTTACTTACAATATCAAAAGTATTAAAATTCTACTAAAAAATATTTTATAGGAAGGGAGAAGCTCAGTGCTTTAGATAAAATTACACCATATAAAAATAAAAAATAAAAAAATCATAATGTGTACATTGAATACACCAAGAAAGGAATAAACTATTTAGAAAATGTTGGAACTACTTTTTATGAAAACTAATATTTTTTAAAAGAATATATGGTTCGTTTGATAAGTTTTTCTTTGGCTTTTATTATCCCCAACTGACAATGAAAGTTATATGGTCAAATATATTTTTTTACCAACTATTCCTTTCTTTCCTTTTTATTTATTATTTAAGCTATTCATATAAAAATTAAGAAAATTATTAAATAACATTATTTATAAAAAAAACTTTATTTAACTAAATTATTCTTTTATTAAAGAGTTTAATATTGATTCACTGTCAATTTAAAAAATTATATACTGTTAATATAAAAAGTTTAATTTAATTAAGATAATAATTACTTAAAAAGTAATATTTTTTAATAATTTAAAATATGTAATTAGATGATAATGTAAAAAACTTTTATACTGTCAGTTAATTAAAATTAAATCTTTTATTAAAATACTTAAAATACTATTATTCATTCCATTAATATTCTCTTTCTTTCTTGATTCTCTAAATAGACAGGTAGAAAAAATAAATTTTTTATAAAATAATAAAAGAAAGGGATGGAGTATATGGTTTATATAAACCTTTGTGCTCACTACACTGCTATGTACAAAGAAACACTAGGATTAAAGCTTACTGGCAATCTTGCAGTTGTTGGAGATGGCAAAGGTTTCTTTCACACACATTTTCATCCTTGTCCTTATCGTTTCAGGTTTGGTATAATAATTCCTCTATATCCAAGTTCTCAATATCTCTCTATGCATGCTAACATGGTGTTCAACATTAAATTGTCTTCTCTAACTTTGCATGTCTTCAAACTTTTGTAGTTGTTTCAGTGACAAGCCAGGTAGCTGTGCAGGAAAAATGTAAGATGGTGCTGGATCCGAAGAATTGCAATCTTGAACAATGCAAGGAGCAATGCTCCGACCTACCATTCGGAGGCCAAGGAATATGCATTGGCAGAGATCCTTATCAATGTGTTTGCATCTACAATTGTGGTGCCTAGAATATCACATAAATCTATGTGTTTACATTTATGGGATGAAATAAATTTTGGTACTTTTCTGAATGATAAAAGCACATAGAGCCCAAGTCTTGATGGTTTCTGCTATATTGCAGAAAGTTCATATTTCATTTTTTTTTCTTTCTTTTTTTATGAATTTTATGATATACCAAACGACAACAAAATTCTACATGTTATAGGGTGATGAAAGCTCGATCATTCCACGGTTGATTTCTTAAAAACAAGTTAAAAGTCTATGAACTTGTTTGAATCTGAGACAACTTGATCCAGATCTTGTAGTTATGTTAGAGTATGTGAATAATTTAGTTAAATATATTTAGGGTCTAACGGCTAAGTGAGTTGAATGGTCAAAGCAGTAGCCATTTAGATATTTATTATGTTAATAATTTATTTTTTAATTATATTATTAATAATAATTAAATATGAGTTACAAATCTTTATTAAACACATTACTTGGTCATGATGTGTTGTTGATGCATCAATGGCTTATAAAGTGTAGATATATGTTATATAATTATCTTTAACTCAAACGTGATTAATGCAATGGAAGTGAATTATGCTTAAAGTGAATCTTAAAATTATCACTTTTGGAGGTCTTTACCATACTACTTTTGTTCTAAAATCACGTGAATAATTACTCGCATAATTTTATTTTAAAAAATATAAGATATATATGTCAATTTTAGTCATTCACATATGCCCACACTGCTTCGTTCCATTACAAACCTACGCGCCACCCTTTTCTACCTTTAACTAGGGGATGTCCAAGTTTACGGCCACCAAAACTTAGCAGCAATAATCTCTTTGTATTATTACATGTTCAGGGTTTATCCTAATTTGGTGTGTCACCTTTTAGTATGTTGATAGTGGTTTATTGATTTTGTCATGTGTGCATTATATATAATCTTTCACTATCTGTAAAAAAGGGCATGAGCTTTGGTTTTAATAATCTATCTATCTGTAATTAATATTATAAAGAGATTCTCTTTTCTGATCTCTATTTTTTTTTTCAAAAAAGTATTATTAACCAATTAAATACAAATAAAAAAATTATAAATACAAATATATTGTTTATAAACACACTCTAGGTTACAACTGCCTTCAAATCCTTCTCACTCATATAAGAAGTTATCTTTTTTAATATTAGCCACACTTACAAAAGTCATCAAATATTTTTTACTTTCTCACAAGATTATTTTTATTTAACTAATTAATTTATGTTTTTTATAAAAAAATAATTATATGATCTAAAATAGAAATATCTAGATTGAAAAGTATAACAGTGCTTCTTAATACGTTAATAACATTAATATCAATAATAATAATAATGATAATAAGCTAAAACTTTGATTTTGATAAAGGTTATTTTGAAGATGACATCATACTACTGCCATTTACATATTCTGTACGCTACAATTTTAGCTAATAAACGAGTTGGTTTTTCTTTTTTGGTCAACAAACGAGTTGGTCATTGCAGATTATATTTACCGACGAGCTACTGTTGCTTAGGGAATCAATCATATGTGTAATGTGCCGTCTCAGATATCGGTCGAATTTATAGGGGTTTACTGTATAATTTTATGTCACCTTCAATTTTAGGAATTTAATTTAATATTTAATTATTCGCATACATAATGACAAAACAAGTTGCAAAACAAGGTGGCTGACTTGATGGATGAATGCTTTAATTGGTAATGCGGGTTGTGGTGGCTTAATTAAAGACACTGATGGGGTTTGCATCAAAGGATTCACTTGCAAACTCTGCCCTTATTGCTGCAGTGTGCGGAGCCTGGGAAGGTATATGTCTGGTTTGGAACCTAGGAACTCGCACGTTAATCATTTTAAAGCTTGAGTCCAAGGCTGTTGTCTCTATGATTGGAGAAGTTCTTATATAGTTCAAGAATACTGCATTCAATTTACTAAAATTGTAACAAATAAATAACATAATTGTTCAAATAGTTGAATTAAATATAACATATTATATAATAAAATTCAAGTTAAATCTCAATTATTGAAAGTAGTACTCTCATAATACTTTAAAATCTTTCCTATGATTGAGGGTCATTCCAGTGAGTATCACACCACTAGCAAATTGATGAGAAGAATAAGGAAGCTCCTGATCAGAGACTAATCACACTTTTTTTTGTCACTTGAGATAGTTGATCCATCATCTAAGACAGGAGAATCAATGTGCTGACTTCCTTGGTAACATAACTTTCAGCAAGAAATGACTCTCAAGATTTGGGTGAAGCCCACTAATGGCCAAAATGGTCTGCTATTACTTGATGCTATTAGGCCTTTTGGCCCCGTGTATTCACCAAAAAAGTTATTTGAATTTAATAAATACTATTAAATAAAATACATTAAATATTCTAATAAATATTATTAAATAAAAAATATTAAATATTAAACCAATTTATGTCTTAAATTTTCTTTTAAAATTTTAAAATAAATACATTAAATATTAACATAATCTAAATAAAATTATTATATAATAAAAAGAAGATAGGGAAATCAACTCATTATGTCGAGAGATTTTTTTTCTTTTTAATAAATAAGCCTAATAATTCAATTAATTATCTAAAGAAAAATAATATTAATAGTATTTGAATCCTAAGATATTAAATGTTTCTATCTTTTTATTTAATAGTCTTTATTTAAAATAATTAAAAGAATGTTAGGATGACTCTTTAAGAGAATCTAACATTATTCATTTTTTATAAACTTTATCTATAAACACAAAATTGAGGCATCATTAACTCTGCAAAATTAGTCATTAAATAAATAAATAAATGATAATAGATTATTAAGACATTAAATATTTATTTTTACTCATTAAATAAATAAGACAATGACATAAAATTAATGCTCATTCAATGATTTGTCATTTTTTTAAGCATAGTTTACGCACTTTGTTTAGACTAAGTTTATAGAAAAATTAAATTAATAAGAGTTAGGAGTGGTGGTAAGCAAGTTCTCGTTTTAAAAGAAAAATCAAAGTTCAAATCTTAAAATAAGTATAAGTATCTTCGAAAAAGGAAGAAAAATAAATTTTAATTTCTCAATTCGAATAGTTAAACAATATCTTAAAGGAATAATTAAAATATGGAAATTAAAATGAGATTTCTCATAAGACTCGTAACACTGGGAGTAAAATTTTTGAAGGGAAATTAACAAGAATTTGACATGTGACATGTTAGCAATAAATTATTGTGTTTCATAATATATACAAATAAATGTTGTACATTATATACCATAGTGTATAATTGAAAAGGTGATTATAATAAAGTAAAATAAAATTTTTATGCAAAAGCCTTAATTTAACATTTTTATTATTCATGTGAGATAAAATTAAATTAAAGTTATTTGCACTTAACTTGTAATTAGGTATATCTTATATTCAAATCATCATGTATACACTCATAAATGTGTAGTTTAAAGTAAACCGAAATCTTAATAAAAAAACTTTACCTATAATTTTAGAAGTGTTTAAATCTTATTTAAAAATATTTTGTGAAAAAAAAAAATTTAATAACTTAAACAATGTTATACTTTTATAAGAATAAAAAAAAATTGTCATGTACACATGAGTGCACCAAGAAAAGAATAAACACATGTTTGGTTTAATTTAATTTAAAAAAATTAATTTTTTAAAAATTTTTAATTAAATTTTAATTATAAATTATTTTAAATATAAAATAAATTAATTTAAACATGTCAGAAAATGATGGAACTACTTTTATGAAAACTGATTTTTTTTAAAAAGAAAATATGGTACGTTTTGACACGTTTTTCTCTTGTTTTTATCATCCCATACTGACAATGAAAGTTACCAATGTTCTGAAAACCGGACCGGACCGGCCGGTTCGACCGGTCGGACCGGGAACCGGTCCCCCTTCCGGTTTGGGTTATGTCCCAGAACCGAGGGGGTCAAAAACCGGTCAAAAACCGGTGAACCGGTGTCAAACCGGATGAACCGGTCAAACCGGTACCGGTCCGCGCGATTCCCGGTTCGCGCAGCAGCAGCTTCCGTCCGCCGCGCACCAGCTTCCGTCCTCGTCCGCGTCCGCGCAGCAGCAGCTTCCGTCCTCGTCCGCGTCCGCGCAGCAGCAGCTTCTGTCCGCGCACCAGCTTCCATCCTCGACGATCGAAAGTTCGAAACCCAGCTTCCGTCTCTCCGCAACCCAGCCACAGCAGCTGCTTCCGTCCACGACGATCGAAAGTTCGAAACCCAGCTTCCGTCTCTCCGCAACCCAGCCGCAGCAGCTTCCGTCTCTCCGCGATCGAAACCACTTCCTCCCTCCGCGATCGAAACCCCAGCCGCAGCAGATCCGTCTCTCCGCGATCGAAACCCCAGCCGCAGCAGATCCGTCTCTCCGCGATAGAAACTCCTTCCTCCCTCCGCGATCGAAACCCCAGCCGCAGCAGATTCGTCTCTCCGCGATCGAAACTCCTTCCTCCCTCCGCGATCGAAACCCCAGCCGCAGCAGCTTCCGTCTCGCACCGCAGCCTCCAGTCTCGCGTCGCATGCCGCAGCCAGCCAGCGCCGTCAGCTTCGTCTCCGCACGGACCGCACTGCAACTCCGGTGAAGCCCAGCCAGCAGCACCACCGCACCTGCTGTTTGGCTTGTTTCATGCCTCTGTTTTGCGTTTTTTTTTCCATTTCAGCATAGCTGTGAGCCATTGTGTTCTCGTTGTGCATCATTCCAGCCATCTACTGCTTATCTGGCTGTGCACCATTTCAGCAGCCATCCACTGCTTTTCTGATTTTTCATCATTCCAACCATCATTTTGCTGTGTTGTCTCTCCAGCATCTAGCAGTGTTTGTGTTGTCTCTCCAGTTATTTTATTATGCCCATCATATTTTTAATTTGTTTTCTTACTTGTTTGTAACAAGCCAAGAACTTGTAACCTTTAGCTTAATGAGGAGTGATAGAAGATTTGTATTGATTATATGAATGTAATATTTTTTTGATCTATGATATTATTTTTTTGTGTTTTAAATAAATTTATTATTGATTTATATTGTATTTTTATAATTTTTATTTATTTTAATACTATATAAATAATTATATATATTTATATATAATATAAAAATATATATTTAATTATACTCCGGTTCGACCACGGTTCGACCATTGAACCTTGAATCAGTACCTCGACCGGTTCAATGACCGGTTCGGTTTTCAGAACCTTGAAAGTTACTCAGTCAAATATTTTTTTTGACCAACTCTTCGTCCTTTTTTTTTGGTTGGAGATACTTACACATAAATTAAAAAAATATTAAATAACATTATTTATAAGAAAAATAAATTTTATTTGATTAAATTATTTTTTATTAAAAATTTAAATTTGATCTATTATTAATATAAAAAATTTTATACTATTAATATAAAAAGTTTAATTTGACTAAGGTAATAATTATTTAAAAAATTAAATTCTTTTAATATTTTAAAAATATGTAATTAAATGATAATATAAAAAATTTATATTAATAATAGATTAAAATTAAATTTTTTATTAAAATACTTAAAATACTATTATTTATTTCATTAACTCTCTTTTTCTTTCTTGATTCTCTAAATAGAAAAATAAAATGAAACAATTTATATATATATATATATATATATAAAAGAAACGGAAGGAGCATATGGTTTATATAAACCTGTCTTCGTACTATACTGCTGTGTACAAAGAAACATTAACAGTAAAGCTTACTGGCAATATTGCAGTTGTTGGAGATGGCAAAGGTTTCTTTCACACATTTTCGTCCTTGTCCTTGTCGTTGCAGGTTTAGTACAATAATTTCTATATATCCAAGTTCTCAATATCTGTCTATGCATGCTAACATGGTGTTCAATACTAAATCGTCCTTTCTAATTGTGCATGTTTTCAATTTTTTGTAGTTGTTTCAATGACAAGCCAGGTAGCTGTGCAGGAAAAATGTAAGAACGTGCCGGATCCGAATAACTGCAATCTTGAAAAAACCAAGCAGCAATGCTACAAACAATTCGGAGGCTAAGGAATATGCATTGGCAAAGATCCTTATCAATGTGTTTGCATCTATGATTGTTTTGCCTAGAATATCACATAAATCTATGTGTTTACATTTATGGGATGAAACAAATTTTGGTATTTTTCTGAACGATAAAAGCACATAAAGCCCAAGTCTTGATGGTTTCTGCTATTGCAGAATGTTCATATTTCAAATGTTTTTTTTTCTTTCTTTTTTTAATTTTATGATCTACCAAGCGACAACAAAATTCTACATGTTAAAGGGTGATGAAAGCTCGATCATTCCACAGTTGATTTCTTAAAAGTAAAATAAAAATGTATGAACTTGTTTGAATCTAAGACAACTTGATCCAGATCTTGTAGGTATGTTAGAGTATGTCAATAATTTAGTAAAATATAATTTAGATTCCAACGGCTAAGCGAGTTGAATGGTCAAGCAAAAGCCATTTAGATATTTATTATGTTAATAATTTGGTTTTTACTTATATTAATTAATAATGGTTAAATATGAGTTACAAATCTTTATTCAACAAATTATGCCATGATGTGTTGTTAATGCATCAATGGCTAATAAAGTCTAAGATATATGTTATGTAATTACCTTTAACTCAAACATGGTTGGCACAGTAGACTTGAATTATTCTTTAGGTGAACTTTACTTATAATATCAGAATTTAAATTTTTGAAATTGTCATTTTAGAAGAGCTTTACCATACAATTACTTGCATAATTTTAGTTTAAAAAATCTAAGATATATATGTCAATTTCAATCATTCATATATGCCCACGCTGCTTCGTTCTCTTACTAGCATGGCTTGCATCGTTGGCTTCTCTTTTTCCATTTTATCCCGTTTCATTGTCCAGTGCAAACCTACGCACCATCCTTTTCTACCTTTAACCAAGGGATGTCCGAGTTTACAACCACCAAAACATAGCATCACTAATCTCTTTTTTTTATTTCATGTTCAGTGTTTATCCTAATTTTGATGTGTCACCTTGTAGTATGTTGATAGTGGTTTATTGATTTTTCCATGGGCGCATTAAATATATAATCTTTCATTATCTGTAAAAACAGGAATGATCGTTTGTTTTAATAATCTATCTATCTATAATTAATATTAGGCTAAATTATAAGAAACCTCTTCTAGTTATAAGTCATGTGCTGAAAACTTATCTATGTTTTAAAATTCATCAATACGACTCATTAAATTTAGTAAACCATATATATTGACTCTCTACAGTGGGTCTTTTACACATGTGTAAAAGATTTAATTTGTACTAATATGCATGTTTTGATAAATTTAAAAAATCGTATTGGTGAATTTCAAAGCATAAGAGAGTTTTCTATACATGATCTATAATTAGAGGGAGTTTCTTATAATTTAGCCTTAATATTATAAAGGAATTTTCTTTTTTAGTCTTTAATTTTTTTTTTTCAAAAAAGTATTATTAACCAATTAAATATAAATAAAAAAAAGAAAAAATTGTAAATATAAATATATTTTTTATAAACACACTCAACGGTTACAACGGCCTTCAAATCCTTCTCACTCATACAAGAAGTTGTCTTCTTTAATATTAGCCACACTCATAAAAGCCATTAAATATTTTTTACTCTCCCACAAAATTATTTTTATTTAACTATTGATTTGTAATTATTGTAAAAAAATAGCTATACAATTAAAATAAAACTATGAATATTGATAAGTATAACAATGCTTTTTAATACGTTAATAATAATAATAATAATAATAAATTAAAGCTTTGATTTTGATAAAGGTTATTTTGAAGATGACATCGTACTACTGACATTTACATATCTTGTACGCTACAATTTTAATTAATAAATTAAACGAGTTGGTTATTGCAAATTATATTTACCGACGAGTCACTGTTACTTAGGGAATCAATCATACGTGTCATGTGCCCTCTTAGATATCGGTCGAATTTATAGGGGTTCACTGTATAATTTTATGTCACCTTCAATTTTAGTCTCATAATGTGGGTAGAATACGAAACTAAAAGGTTGTTGGCCGGCGAAAGGTTACTTTAAACATATTTTCTTGTCATGATATTTACGAGTTTTCTTTAATTTAATTTATATATACATTTTTCTGATTTTTTTAATTATAGATAAACTTAATTTTACAAATTTAATTTTAATTAAAAGTGATTTAATTTGAGTAAAATATTTATGTTTTGAAAAATTTTATCTAATATAAAAATAAAAAATAATTGCTTCGAATTAAATAAACTTTTGAGGCAAGAATCATATTTAACAAATAATACAAACATCAATATGTGTTTTGTGTAATGTTAGATTTTGTCCATGTTAATAAGAAGTTGATTGTACGGCTGCGTGTTAATTTCTGACTTTATTAAAGAATCATTATCCTAATTGTTCTTCATTTGAATAAACTACTACTCGTTTAGAGATTTCTTTCAAAAAAATTAAATTATTTTTTCTAAATATTTTAAGTCCTAGATTAAAATTTATTAACTTATAATTATTTTTTAAATAAATTATGGGATTTTAATTTGATTATTTAATTAGAGATACATAAACACTTTAAGTACGTTAAAATTGTATATACTTTTAATTTTATTTATTATTTATTATCTTATAAATATTTTAATTTAGTTTATTTTTTAGTATTTTTTAATGTTGTAAATATATTTAATTTAGTTCATCAGTTAAAGAATAAAACATTTATTAGCTTTCAATAAATCATTCTAATTATAAAAAAAAAGTATTAAATACGTTTTAAATTTTTAAGATATCAAATACTTTTATTTTTTATTAAATGATTTTTATTTTTGATTTGACGTTAACAAAACCATATTTCAATTTAGTTTATTGTTGAATATTTTCCGAAGTTGTTGGCATGTTTGTTTTAATTCATTGTTTTTTATCTTGTAACTATTTTAGATTAGCTTTTTTTATTATTTTATAAATATTTTCATTTTATTCTTTTAATCTTTTATATTTATTTTGATTTTGTAAGGTAAATTAAATTTATTTAAATTATTAATTATTTACACAATTAAATATAGAGTAATCATTTTAGGATAGATATTCAAATTAAAGGTGTAGTAGAATTAAGTTTCTATTCTTCTTCTGTATAAAAAAATTATTAATTTTTTTAACTAAATAAAAATTGATGACAATTTTAAAATTTTTTATTTGAGTTGTTCATTTCAAAGCATCTCCCTTCATAACAGCTGTGACAGTGACCAACTATTTCGTCTAGATAAACCCTTGTTTTCACATTCCAATGCCTTACACAAAGAAACACTAGGATTAAAGCTTATTGACATTATTGCAATGGTTGGAGATGACAAAGATATCGTTCACACACATTTTCATCCTCGTCCTTATCATTTCAGGTTTAGTGCTAATTTGATGTGTCACCTTGCAGTACGTTGATAGTGGTTTATTGATTTTGCCATGTGTGCATTAACTATATAATCTTTCATTATTTGTAAAACAGGGTATGAGCTTTGGTTTTCATAATCTATCTATCTATAATTAATATTATAAAGGGGTTTTCTTTTTTAATCTCTAATTTTTTTTTCAAAAGTATTATTAACCAATTAAATTCAAATAAAAAAAAAGAAAAAAATTATAAATACAAACATATTTTTTATAAACACACTCTACGTTTACAATTGCCTTCAAATCCTTTTTTCTCATATAAGAAGTTATCTTCTTTAATATTAGCCACCCTTATAAAGGCTAACAAATATTTTTTACTCTGACAAAATTATTTTTATTTAACTAATTGATTTATAATTATTATAAAAAAATAATTATATAATCCAAATAAAAATATACAGATTGAGAAGTATGCCAGTGCTTCTCAATACGTTAATAACATTAATAATAATAATAAATTAAAGCTTTGATTCTGATAAAGTTTATTTTGAAAAGGACATCATGCTACTGACATTTGCATATCTTGTAGGCTACAATTTTAATTAATAAACGAGTTGGTTATTGCAAAATTATGTTTACCGACGAGCTACTGTTGCTTAGGGAATCAATTTATCACGATTTGAATTGGGAGTCCATGTATGACAAAAGTTCATCGTAGGTTCATTCAAGCCATTTATACCTCTAAACCTATAATTTCAATGTAAACAATCCAAATAGCTATCATAAAAAATGAAAAAATATCTTATTTCAAAATAAATTTAAACTTATAATATTCGATAGGTAAATCACAATCATTAATAATTTAAGATAAAAATATCATAATGTAGTCTAATCAATAACTACATATAACAGATTGAAAAGATCCTACTTATAAAGATAATAGAGCATATCTAAGAGTATTACCTAACAATATTTTCAGATCTAATATAAATAAATAATAATAAAAAGAAATGTTTAGACTTGCTCGCATGAACGGTGTGTAGGACTTACCAAAAATAATTGAACATTTCCTCTATCAAACCAGAAAAGCTAAAGTAAAAATAATTTCTTTTCCCTTATTTGAAAAACATGTAACAACAGTAGGTGAGTTTACAATTTAGCAAATAATTAATATCTACTACACTAAAAACGAGACAAGCAGGGACACTAGTTTTTCAAGAGTAATAACAAAATAGTTTCTAAAATAATATATCACAAATAAACCTAAAAAAATTATCTAAAAAAATATAATAGGTATATATAATTCTTTTTAAATATAAAAGTTTTAAATCAGTCAATATACATTTCATTAAAAATTATATATAACAAAGCACTAAAGTTAATAAATAATTTCTAATAACAAATCTCAAACCATGAGAAAATTTATTAAAATAAAATCCAAATGGAATAATTTACCAAGCAAAACCACATAGACTGAACACACAGTTTGCGGGTAAATTAACCAATTTGACAAGCTCAAGGCTTGAACTAATAAGCATTACGCTCCAAATCTACAGCCAACCAACCTATGTATGCTAACTTAACACAGAGTTAGCATCTCTTTTGTAGAATATAATTTTAGGGGCACAAAGGCTAATATTTACTACTGTAAGATATAGTGTTCTGACATAGTTTTCTTTCAAAAAAATAATTTACAAAAATATCATATTTCATAAGAAAATGAATTTTTTAAGTGAAAATAAAAATTTTAATTTATTAAAATCAATTTTATTTCAAACAGAATATTTTCTAACATTAGAAAACTCTCTCAAAAATATTTTTCAGATATTATTAATATAACATAAATCCATATTCTAAAACAATTTTCATTAATGGTTCAAAAATCATTCTCTATAACAATGAACATCATTGGTACAAAACTAATATATGAAACAATTGTCATAGTTGTTCGAAAACCATTATCAATATATTTTCTATCAACAAAATTTATTAATTCAACCATTATTTCATTATAACCATGCTCAAAAGTTAAATGTGAGTTTTCCAAAACTTTACTTGTCCAAAGAGTACCTAAGACTCTAACATATTCAAAATAAAAATTATAAAATTCATTTGAGATTAAAA
Source organism: Castanospermum australe (assembly GCA_019955255.1). Taxonomy (NCBI): domain Eukaryota; kingdom Viridiplantae; phylum Streptophyta; class Magnoliopsida; order Fabales; family Fabaceae; genus Castanospermum; species Castanospermum australe. The sequence goes on from NSJW01000359.1 coordinate 355,308, forward strand.
AATCACAAATAAATATGTAGCAGATAATAACCACTCACAATATTTAGTGATTTCTAATTTGGTCGTTTCCTGACAATTTGCTTTTGTGAACTGGAGATTTCTTATACCGTTTAATAACCATATCAATAATAGATAATTGATATTCCCAATTAAATTTCTAAATCCTAAATATTTCTATATTCTAAAGCCTAAATTCACTATCAAAAATTTGTCCAATGAAAACCATAAAATGAAATAAAATAAAAACATAAAATAACAACATAAAAAAATGTCTCTAATTAAAATATCTACTTACCTAACTTAAGTCAGGATAACCTAAAATCTGAATCGACGTCAGGTCTTGCTCTAAAAAATTATTAGAATCTCTTACTATTTTTACAAAGAACCTAAAAGGAAAATGTAATTAAACTTCTCTATCTTAGGGTTTATATATAACCATTTTTAGAGAAAAGGGTTTACTACTTTTTTGATGTGAAACTTAAAAATAAAATAATATCTAAAATTGTTTCCCCTCCGATGTGGAATTAATTAATAACTCTTTTTTTTTTTTTTAAGTTTATCCCCTGTTTTTTTAGCTTATCGTCACATTATGTGTCATGTGCCCTCTTAGACATCGGTCGAATTTATAGGGGTTGAATGTATAATTTTATGTTACCTTCAATTTGAGGAATTTAATTTAATATTTAATTATTTGCAGATATAACAACAAAGTTGATTATATGTGTTTTTATAATCTTAGATTTTGTCCATGTTAATAAGAAGTTGATTGTATGGCCACGTGACTTTATTCAAGAATTGGCATCCTAATTGTTCTTCATTTAAATAAACCATTACTGGTTTAGAGATTTCTTTATAAAAATAAAATTAACTTTTCTGAATATTTTAAGACCTTGATTAAAAATTATTAACTTATAATTATTTTTTAAAGAAAATATGAAATTTTGATTTGATTCTTTAATTAGAGATACGTAAATAGTTAGATACTTTTAATTTAATTTATTATTTGTTATCTTTTAAATATTTTAATTTATTTTATTTTTTTGGTGTTTTTCAATGTTGTAAATATATTTAATTTAGTTCATTATTTTTTACCTTAAAAATATTTTTATTTAATTAGTTTATTGTTTGGTATTTTTCAAAGTTATAAATATTTTTAATTTAGTTCATTGTTTGTTATCTTTTAAATATTACAAGGGTTTTGTTGATGTGCGCATGTAAGGCACAATTAAGGAATGAAAATAATATTTATTATCCTTTGATAAATTATTCTAATAATATATTTAGATTTTTAAGATATTAAATGTTTTTATTTTTTATTTAATAGTTTTTATTGTTGATTTCACGTTAACAAAACCCATATTTAGTTTATTGTTTGGTATTTTCTAAAGTTGTAAATATTTTTAATTTATTTCATCGTTTGTTATCTTGTAAATATTTTAATATAGTTTATTGTTTAATATTTTTCAAATTTGTAAACATGTTTAATTTAATGCATAGTTTTTTATCTTGTAACCATTTTAGTTTAGTCTCTTTTTCATTATTTTATAAATACTTTCATTTTATTCTTTTAATCCTTTATATTTATTTCGAATTTTGTAAGGTAAATTAAATTTGTTTAAATTATTAATTATTTATACAATTAACTTTAAAATAATCGTTTTAAGGATAAATATTCAAATTAAAAGTGTAATAAAATTAAATTTTTATCCTTCTTGTGCATAAAAAAGATGTTGCTAATTATTTTTTTAACTGAAATAAAAATTGATAACAACTTTAAAAATTTTTATTTGAGTTACTCATTACACAGCATCGCCCTCCGTAACAGTTGCGATGGCAACCAACTATTTGGTCTATATAAACCCTTGTTTTCACATTCCAGTGCCTTATACAAAGAAACACTAGGATTAAAGCTTATTGTCATTTTTGTAGTGGTTGGAGATGGCAAAGATATCTTTGACACACATTTTCGTCCTCGTCCTTATCATTTCAGGTTTAGTGCTCTAATTCTTCTATATCCCAGTTTCTTAATTTCTGTCTAAGCATGCTAACATGGTGTTCAATACTAAATTGTCTTTTCTAACTCTGCATGTTTTCAAATTTTTGTAGTTGTTTCAATGACAAATCAACTAGCTGCGCTGGGAAGATGTATGAAAGTGTTGGATCCGATTTGGCGGAATAGCTGCGAAGATGTACTGTGTAGGCAGCAATGCATTGCCGTATATTTAGACAACAGAGTCGGCGGAAAATGCATTGGCCAGGGTCCTTATCAATGTGTCTGCATCCATAATTGTCTTGGCTTGAATACCACATAAATCTATGTGTTTACAAATGTGTCATGAAATGTATTTTAATACATTTCGGAGGCAAAGGAATATGCATTGGCAAAGATCCTTATCAATGTGTTTGCATCTATGATTGTGTTGCCTAGAATATCGCATAAATCTATGTGTTTACATTTATGGGATGAAAATAAATTTTGGTACTTTTCTGAACGATAAAAGTACATAAAGCCCGATGGTTTCTGCTATTGCAGAAAGTTCATATTTCAATTTTTTAATTTGTTTTTTTTTTGTCGAAATTTATGATGTACCAAGCGACAACAAAATTCTACATGTTATAGGGTGATGAAAGCTTGATCATTCCACGGTTGATTTCTTAAAAATAACTTAAAAGTCTAGGGACATGTTTGAATATGAGACAACTTGATCCACATCTTGCAGGTATGTTAGAGTATGTCAATAATTTAGTAAAATATAATTTAGAGTCTAATGGCTAAGTGAGTTGAATGGTCAAGCATAAGCCATTTACATATTTATGATGTTAATAATGTGTTTTTTAATTATAGTAATTAATAATGGTTAAATATGAGTTACAAATCTTTAATAAATAAATTACATGGTCAATCACGATGTGTTGTTAATGCGTCAATGGCTTATAAAGTCTAGATATATGTTATATAATTATCTTTAAACTAAATTAAACGTGCTAGGTGCAGTAGACTTGAATTACTCTTGAATGAATCTTATCTATAATGTCAATGTTACAAATTCTAAAATTGTGACTTTGAGACCTTGTTTTAAAGTTACGTGAACAATTACATACACAATTTTATTTAAAAAAAAAAAGAATCTAAGATATGTATATCAATTTCAGTCATTCATATATGCTCACGCTGCTTCATTGTCTTACCAGCATGGCTTGCCTCCTTGGCTTCTCTTTTTCCATTTTACCCCGTTTCATTGCCCATTACAAACCTACGCGCCACCCTTTTCCACCTTTAACCAGGGGATGTCCAAGTTCACAACCACCAAAACTTGGCACAACACTAGTCTCTTTGTATTATTACATATTCAATGTTTATCCTAATTTGATGTGTCACCTTGTAGTATGTTGATAGTGGTTTATTGATTTTGCCATGTGTGCATTAATTATATAATCTTTCATTATTTGTAAAACAGGGTATGAGCTTTGGTTTTCATAATCTATCTATCTACAATTAATATTATAAAGGGATTTTCTTTTTTAATCTCTAATTTTTTTCAAAAGTATTATTAACCAATTAAATACAAATAGAAAAAAGAAAAAATTTATAAATGCAAACATATTTTTTATAAAACACACTCTACGTTTACAATTGCCTTCAAATCCTTTTCACTCATATAAGAAATTATTTTTTTTAATATTAGCCACCCTTAAAAAGGCCAACAAATATTTTTTACTCTGACAAAATTATTTTTATTTAACTAATTGATTTATAATTATTATAAAAAAATAATTATATGATCCAAAATAAAAATATACAGATTGAGAAGTATGCCAGTGCTTCTTAATACGTTAATAACATTAATAATAATAATAAATTAACGCTTTGATTCTGATAAAGGTTATTTTGAGAATGACATCGTGCTACTGACATTTATATATCTTGTAGGCTACAATTTTAATTAATAAACGAGTTGGTTCTTACAAAATCATATTTACCGACGAGCCACTGTTGCTTAGGGAATCAATTTATCACGATCTGAATTCGGAGTCCATGTATCACAAAAATTTATCGTAGGCTCATTCAAGCCATTTAAGCCTCTAAACCTGTAATTTCAATGTAAACAATTTAAATAGCTACCATAAGTCATCAAAAAATATCTTATTTCAAAATAAATTTAGATTTATAGTATCGGATAGGTGAATCTCAATCATCAATAATTTAAGATAAAGATATCATAATGTAATATAATCAATAACTATATATAACAAATTGAAAAGATCTTACTTATAAGGATAATAGAGCATATCTAAGAGTATTACCCAACAATACTTTTAGATCTAATATAAATAAATAATAATAAAAAGAAATGTTCAGACTTGCTCACATAAACAATGTGTAGGGCTCACCAAAAATAATTGAACATTTCCTCTATCAAACCAGAAAAGCTAAACTAAAAATAATTTTTTTTTCCTTATCTGAAAAATATATAACAACAATAGGTGAGTTTACAATTCAGCGAATAATTAATACTTACTATACTAGAAATGAGACAAGCGGCGGCACTAGTTTTTCAAGAGTAATAACAAAATAATTTCTAAAATAATATACCACAAATAAAACTAGATAAAAATACCTAAAAAAATATAATAGCTATATATAATTCTTTTTAAAATATAAAAGTTTTAAATCAGTCAATATACATTTCATTAAAAATTATATATAATAAAGCACTAAAGTTAATAAACAATTTCTAATAACAAATCTCAAATCTTAAAAAAATTTATTAAAATAAAATCCAAATGGAATAATTTACCAAGCAAAATCACAACTAACTGAGCACACAACTCGCGGGTAAACTAACTAATTTGACAAGCTTAAGGTTTGAACTAATGAGTATCACGCTCCAAATCTATAACCAACATATATATGCTAACTTAACACAGTTAGTATATCTTTTACAAAATATAATCTCAGGAGCACAAAGGCTAACATTTATTGTTGTTAGATATAGTGTTTTGACATGATTTTCTCTCTCAAGAAAATAATTTACAAAAATATCATATTTCATAAGAAAATAAATTTTTCAAGTCAAAACACAAATTTTAATTTATTAAAATCAATCTTATTTCAAACAGAACATTTTCTAACATTAGAAAACTCACTCAAAAATATTTTTCAGATATGCTTTCATAAGTAACCAATGCCGATAATAATTATTAATATAATATCAATCCATATTCTGAAACAATTTTTATTAATGGTTCAAAAATCATTATTTATAAACAATGACCATTATTGGTAGGAAACTAATATATAAAATCCAAAACCATTATCAATATATTTTCTATCAATAAAATTTATCAATTCATCCATCATTTCATTATAACTATGTTCAAAAGTCAAATGTGAGTTTTCTAAAACTTTATTTATCCAAAGAGTACCTAAGGCTCTAACATATTCAAAATAAAAATTCTAAAATTTATTTGAGATTAAAAAATCACAAATAGACATGTAGCAGATAATAACCACTCACAATATTTAGGGATTTCCAATTGGTTCGTCCCCTAATAATTTTCCTTTGTCAACTGGATGCTACTTATACTGTTCTATAGCCATATTAATAATAGACAATTAATATTCCCAATTGAATTCATAAATCCTAAATATTTCTATATTTCAAAGCCTAAATTCATTATTCAAAATTTGTTCAATGAAAAACATAAAAGGAAATAAAAGAAAAACATAAAATAACAGCATAAAAAATGCCTCTAATTAAAATATCTATTTACCTAACTTAAGTCAGAATAACCTAAAATCTGAATCGATGTCAGATCTTACTCTCAAAAATTATTAGAATCTCTTACTTTTTTTACGAAGAACTTAGAGAAAAAATGCAATTAAACTTCTCTATCTTAGAGTTTATATACAGCCATTTTTAGGGAAAAGAATTTATTATTTTTTTGATGTAAAACTTAAAAGTCAAATAATACAAAAAAAATTTCCCCTCCGATGTGGACTTAATTAATAACTCTTATTTTTCTTTTTTTTTTAAGTTTTTCCCCTGTTTTTTCAGCTTATCGTCACAATGTGTGTCATGTGCCCTCTTAGGCATCGGTCGAATTTATAGGGGTTGACTGTATAATTTTATGTTACCTTCAATTTTAGGAATTTAATTTAAAATTTAATTATTTGCAGATATAACAACAAAGTTGATTATATGTGTTTTTATAATCTTATGTTTTGTCCATGTTAAAAAGAAGTTGATTGTATGGCCTCGTGACCTTATTCAAGAATTGGTATACTAATTGTTCTTCATTTAAATAAACCATTACTGGTTTAGAGATTTCTTTAAAAAAAATAAAAATAAAATTTCTGAATATTTTAAGTCCTTGATTAAAAATTATTAACTTATAATTATTTTTTAAACAAAATATGAAATTTTGATTTAATTCTTCAATTAGAGATACATAAATATTTAGATAATTTTAATTTAGTTCAAAAAATTTTATCTTAAAAATATTTTTATTTAATTAGTTTATTGTTTAGTATTTTTCAAAGTTATAAATATTTTTAATTTAGTTCATTATTTGTTATCTTTTAAATATTATAAGGGTTTTGTTGATGTGCGCATGTAAGGCACAATTAAGGAATGAAAATAATATTTATTATTTCTTTAATAAATCATTCTAATAATATTTTTATTTTTTATTTAATAGTTTTTATTGTTGATTTCACGTTAACAAACCCATATTTAGTTTATTGTTTGGTATTTTCTAAAGTTGTAAATATTTTTTTAATTTATTTCATCGTTTGTTATCTTGTAAATATTTTAATATAGTTTATTGTTTAATATTTTTCAAATTTGTAAACATGTTTTAATTTAATTCATTGTTTTTTATCTTGTAACCATTTTAGTTTAGTCTCTTTTTCATTATTTTATAATAACTTTTCATTTTATTCTTTTAATCCTTTATATTTATTTCGATTTTGTAAGGTAAATTAAATTTGTTTAAATTATTAATTTATTTATATAATTAACTTTAAAATAATCGTTTTTAGGATAAATGTTCAAATTAAAAGTGTAATAAATTAAATTTTTATCCTTCTTGTGCATAAAAAAGATGTTGCTAATTATTTTTTTAACTGAATAAAAATTGATAACAACTTTAAAAAAAATTTATTTGAGTTACTCGTTACACACAGCATCGCCCTCCGTAACAGTTGCGATGGCAACCAACTATTTGGTCTATATAAACCCTTGTTTTCACATTCCAGTGCCTTATACAAAGAAACACTAGGATTAAAGCTTATTGTCATTTTTGTAGTGGTTGGAGATGGCAAAGATATCTTCGACACACATTTTTCGTCCTCGTCCTTATCATTTCAGGTTTAGTGCTATAATTCTTCTATATCCCAGTTTCTTAATTTCTGTCTAAGCATGCTAACATGGTGTTCAATACTAAACTGTCTTTTCTAACTCCGCATGTTTTGAAATTTTTGTAGTTGTTTCAATGACAAACCAAGTAGCTGCGCTGAGAAAATGTGTGAAAGTGTTGGATCCGATTTGGCGGAATAGCTGCGATGTTGTACTGTGTAGGCAGCAATGCTCTGCCATATATTTTCACAACAGAGGCGGAAAATGCATTGGCCAGGGTCCTTATCAATGTATCTGCATCCTTGATTGTCTTGCCTTGAATACCACATAAATCTATGTGTTTACAAATTTGTCATTAAATGTATTTTAATACTTTTCTGAACAATAAAAACATATAAAACCCAAGTCTTGATGGTTTCTGTTATTGCAGAAAGTCCATATTTCAAATGTTTTTTTATTGAATTTTATGATATACCAAGCGAACACACAATATTGTACACGTTATAGACCACATGGTGATGAAAGCTTGATCATTACATCGTTGATTTCTGAAAAATTAATTAAAAGTCTTAGAACATGTTTGAATCTGAGAAATTGATCCAAATCGTGTAGGTATGTTAGTTAAAAGAGCTTTAAAAATATTTTTATGAGAAGAGGCAACATTTTTATTTTAAACAAAACCCGTGCGATGTAGGTGAATTGATTATTTGAAATAAACAAAAATAATTATCAATTAATAACAATTTATAATATTTATTTAAATTAAAAGACTATACAATACAAAATTCATCAACTCAATTAAATGATTGAACCTAAATATGTATAAAAACATTATATAACAAAAGAAAACATAGTGTAAAAAAAAATAGCAATGTATAATATAAATTAATTAATAATAAAATTAAGGAAATACCTCTTTATTACAAATTTCGAAAAACTTCCTTGAAAATTATATGCATAGCTTATTGATCATAACTATATGCTAATGAAAAATGTAATTTAATTTAATGATTCACTTTTGATTTAGCTTAAAAAATTATTCCAAATTTGCTTGATTTATAATCTTTGAAACTTTAAAAAATTGCATACCTTCAACTTTTGATTGAGCAACATCTTCAATTGTTGGAGCTAAAATAAAATTAAATATTATAAATAAAATGGATAGAAAACTTAATCTTATATTAAAAAGAATACATAATGGGTCATTTTTTAATTATAAAACCTGGAATTTGTTGAGAAGAATATGAATCAACTCCATTTTGTGGAAGGACATCCTCGATTTGAATATCATTTTTGCCTGAATGAAAGGTTGATTCCATGAACTCTTATTCTTGAATAGAAGTGTTGTCAGTTTCAACTTGGTTCATGACTCCAAAAGATAGAGATCGCAAGATTCTACTATTATGAATTATATTGATTCCAATAATGATATCAGATGAATTCTGATGTCTTTTAGTAGAAGTTTACTCTCTATTATAGTCTACTAATTCTTTGAATGAGATGAAATCAAAGTTTTTAAAATCAAACCAGTCCTTAAACCGGTAAAGGGACTGATTTATGATTTAATAATTTAACCGTGATCGAACCGTAATTGAATCGGTATATAATTAAATATGTATTCATAATTTAAAAATATAATACTTATTCTAATTAAAAACTATATACATATTTTTTTGAATAATACGTTAATATATATATATATATATATATATATATATATATATATGAAGTTTTTAATATCAATTTAGAGTTGTTTTTAAATATACAGTGAGACTTTTTAAATTTTGGTTCTTTGATAATCACAAGTATGTATAATAATGTATTTCACTTCATAAATGTGCCATGGAAGTGGTGGCAACGATTTTCCAATACTTGTCTCATCACCAACTAAACCAACTAAGTTTTGCTGAAGGTTGAAAGCTTTGTCGGAACCGCGGAAAATTTTGTTCATTTGACCTGTTCGACGGTTCTACGCCAAAATATCATTTGTCATGTTTTGAGGAGTTCATAAATTATCCACAGGCGAAATCAATTTTTCTTCATTGCTTTGAAATGGAAATTGTAATTGAGAAATAGAGCTTGTTCTATCAGTACCCAATACTAATCTTAATAAATTCTTGATGGTACCTGCAGCCACAAATAAAATGAGAAAATTAATACATAATATAGGCATTAAAAGGTAAAATTAATTTTTTTTTTATAGAATATTGCAACTTGATAACAACACAATTTGAAAACAAACTAATAAACAATAATACTAAATCTAAATAGAATAATCATGCTGTAGATCTTGAAGATAAATGATAATATTCTTGGTCAATTTTTCATCTTTATTGAAGTTTTCAATTTCATGATAACTATCAAACTTATCAATAATGGGTGTGTTTGGATGGATATTTACCCTATCCACACTAATTTTTAGAAATTCAAACGGGTTTTTGCTCATTTTTTGTCTTATTTATTTTAACATTTGTATCATTTTTAAAACGTGATTCTAGTTTTAAAAGACTATTTGGTCTGAAGTAATTATTTTATGCTTTTGAGTCGAATGTGATTTTTTATCAAACATAAATTACTTCATTCAAATTCACTTCTGGCAAAAATTAAGTTTGCAAAATCAAATTAATCCAAAATTAAATTTACAAATTCAAATCTAAACACACACAACATTTACGACAACATAGAATTTGAATATAATATATTGTAATGTAAAAAAATAAGTAAAAAAATAATTAAATTAATTAAAAACTTAAATAAAAATTACATAAATTATAACAATTAAATAATTTTCATCAGTAACTCTATTGATAATATCATCAAAGTTGAAAAACATGAAACCAAATTTAGATATTCTTTCATAATCTCACTTTTCGGGATAAGATGTCGAATACTGGAGTTAATTTTGAAAGCATGCCAAAGTTTGATAAGATCCTTTATTCTAAGCCATTCCAAATTGAGTGATTTCATAAACATTCCATTCATTTACAAGTCTAATAAACCTCTGAACAAGTGATCTCTTCGTAGTTGCATAAATTCCACCATTATGTTGATCTTCCAACATCAATTGTATGGTATTAATTTTATTTGGTAAGTTAAAGTTAGGTATAGTCCACAATCTAACAATCTTGACTTTTATATTTTATTGATTTGATTTAATTAGACTAATTTGTCTCAACAAATTAATTATTTATTAAAATTTTAAAGAAATAAAAGTTTAAGCAGGAAAAGAATTTTTGCGTGAGAGGAAATTTTTTTTTTAAAAGCTCTTATTTTTAGTTATTATAATAATAGATATGATAAATAATATATTTACGTAATTAAAAACAAGCTACATAAATTTTAAAACAAATCCCTAATTTGAGTGAAAAATAAAAAAATATAAATAAAAAACTGAAGAAATATCTAATTCTCTTCCCTATTTTACATAAATCAAGTTATAGAAGGAGTTATTAAATATAAAATTAAATACGAAATTTAAAATTTAATATGGAGTTATTAAATATAAAGTTAAATATGAAATTTAAAATTTTAAAAATATAAAAGAGATCTTATGAAAATAAGATAATTAATGATTAGACGCAATTGTTAAATGATACAAAATTAAATTCATAATTAATGAAATCTTAATAAATACTTTTAAAAAATTTTTGGAAGGAAAGAAGAAAATTATTGAACAATAAAAGAACTCTCCTTCAGTGAAAAAAACTTAAAAAAGATTATTACTTCTATATTATATAATAGATAAATTTACGTAGTTAAGAAAAACTATGTAAATTTTTAAAAAATCCATGTTTTGAATGAAAAATAAAAAATATAAATGAAAAAATGAAAAATTTTCTAATTCTATTCCCAGTTTCACAGAAATCAAATTACTAAGGAGTTATTAAATATAAAATTAAATATGAGATTTAAAATTTAATATGGAGTTATTAAATATAGAATTAAATATAAAATTTTAAAAATATAAAAGAAATTTTATGAAAATATAGTAATTAATTATTAACGTAATTATTAAATTGATATTAAATTAAATTTATAATTAATTAAATTCAAGTAAATACTTTTAGGAAATTTTGGAGGAAAAAGAAGACTGCACAAAAAATTATTTAAGAAGAAAAGTAGTTTCGTTAAGCAAAAAAATGTTTTTAGAGAGATTATTATTTTTATATTATATATTAGATTTGATTTAATTAAACTAATTTATCTCATAAATCAAATTAATTATTTATTAAAATTTTTTAAAAATAAAAGCTTGAGCAAGAAAAGAATTTTTACATGAGAGGAAATTTCTTTTGTTTTGGAAGTTCCTTTACACTTTTTAATTATTATAATAAATATATATAATAAATAATATATTTACAATAATCTACAAAAAAAGACTACGTAAATTAAAAAAATCTTCTAATTTAAATGAGAAATTAAAATATAAATAAAAAATTTTAAAAAATTTTAATTTATTCTCTATTTTACATAATCAAGTTACTAAATAGTTATTAAAATATAAAATTTAAAATATAAATAAAATTATAGATAACCACAAGGAGATGGAGAACATTATGAAAAATACAGTCAATTAATATGAGTTAAATATAATTAATTAAATGATACTAATAAAAACTTAAATTATATATTAATGAAATCTATATAAATATTTTTTTAAAAAAATTTTTGAAAAGGAAAAAAATATAATACGTAAAAAATTGTTAGCGAAATTATTTTTTTTAAAAGAGACTGATTATTTTTATATTTATATAATAGATATTTAAAATTACATTTATTGAAAAATTAATATTTTTTATAAAAAGGAAATATGATACTTTTTGATTACGTTTTTTCTTTTTGCTTTATTATCCCCAACAGACATATGAAAGTTATTTTAGTCAAATATATTTTTTCGCAACTGCTCCTTCCATTTTATTTTTATTCTATTGTTAAGCTACTAACATAAAAATTAAGAAATTTATAAATAAAATTATTATAAAAAATAAATTATATAATTATTTTTTGATCTAAATTATTCTTTTTATTTAAAGAATTTAATTTTAATTCATTATCAATATAAAAATTTTTATTAATAAATAAAAAGTTTAATTAATTAAAAATAATTAATTACTTAAAAAGTTAAGTTTTTTAATAATTTAAATAATATACTTTAATTAAAATAATAATATAAAACAATTATTATGATAATAAATTAAAATAAATCTTTTATTAAATATTTAAAACTTTATTACTCATTCATTAACTTTCTCTTTCTTTCTTGATCTTAAATAGACTGGTTAAAATTGAAAAACATTTTTTAATAAAAAAATTTATAGGACAAAAGTGCCGAAGAAAGTATTATGGTTATAAAACCTTTGTTCTCACTACACTGCTGTTGTGTACAAAGCAATTAAAGCTTACTGGCAATCTTTGCTGTGTGTTGGAGATGCAAAGGTTTCTTTCACCACACATTTTCGTCCTGTCCTTATTCATTTCAGGTTGGTACAATATAATCCTCCATATCCAAGTTCTCTAAGTATCTGTCTATGCTATGATAACATGGTGTTCATATTAAATCGTTCTTCTAACTTGGCATGTTTCAAACTTTTGTTGGTTCCAATGACAAGCCAGGTAAGCTGCGCACGAAATAAATTGTAAGAGTGCTGGATCCGAATACTGCATCTTTGAAAAATGCAAGCAGCAATGCTCTGCGATCATTAGGAGCCAAGGAAAATGCCATGGCAAATATCCTAAGTCCAATCTGTGTTTGCAATATCATGATTGTCTTGCCTAGAATATCACATAAATCTATGTGTTTACATTTATGGATGAAATAAATGATACTTTCTTAATGAATTAAAGCACATAAAGCCCAAGTCTTTGGATGGTTTCTGCGTATACTTGCAGAAAGTTCATATTTCACTTTTTTTCTTTTCTTTTTGAAATTTTATGATATGCAATCGAAAACCAAAATTCAACATGTATTTAGGCCATGAATGAAAGCTTAGATCATTCCACTGGCTTGATTTCTGAAAAATAGGTTAAAAGTCTATGAACTATATTTGAATTTGAGGAAACTTGGATCCAAATCTGTAGGTAGTTAGAGTAGAGTATAATTGAATTTATAGAATATTTTTAGGGTGTCTAACGGCACAAGTTGATTGAATGGCCATCACATAGCCTTTACGATATATATTTATGTATAATTTGTTTTTCATTATATTAATTAATAATGGTTAAATATGAGGTTACAAATCTTTGTTAAACCAATTACATGGTCATGATGTATTAAGATTTGAATTAATCTTCTATTACAAAATTATTTTATTAAAAAGAGATATTATATAATTCTTTTTATATAAAAATTTATCTCAATGAATTACTAGAGTCTATTTAATTATAACTTTAAATTTAAATGTCTTTTTGTTTTGTTAACAAACCTTCCTCTTCATACTTAATAATAATTATGACGGGATCACCAAAGAATCCATGTCCTGTTAATGCATTCAAATGGTTAATAAAGTCTAAAGCATATATGTCAATTCAAGTCGATTTCAGACATGCCCACGCTGCCTCGTTCTCTGGTTGTCCCAGTTTACAGCCACCAAAACTTAGCAACAAACGGTTCATAACTAATCTCTTGTATTCATTACATGTTCATGTCTATCCTAATTTGACTGTGCCACCCTGTGGTATTTTAACAGCGGGTTTATTGACTTTGCCATGTGTCCATTAGAGCTATTATTGTTTCTATACCGTGGAAAAGGATATGTGAGCTTTGATTTTAATAATCTATCCAGAGTTTTAATATGATTGATAATAAGTATTATTATGGGTACTGTAATTTAAGTTATTTATGGTACTGTAATACAAGTTACAAAACATATACTGTGTTGTGAAATTTTTTTGACAAGTAAGATACCCAAATATTTTTTAAAAAACCCATTATATAAAAATTATAAAACGTTTGTAGCCGTCCTACAATGTAAAATGAGAATCACCCCAGCAATTATTAAGTTTGATGTAGTTCCAATCACCACTGCAAATTATAATATTATAGATTCGTATCAGCGTGACTAAATTTATAATTTAATTATGAATGTATCTATTCTATAATACTATTATAATAGTTTTTTTTTCCCAATTTTTTTATCCCAACAAAAGATTAACCAATTAAACACATAGGAAAAAGAAAAAAAATTATAAATATAAATGTATTTTTTTTATAATCGCACTCTATAGTTATAACTGCCTTCAAATCCTTCTCATTTTTATAAGAAGTTATCTTCTTTAATATTAATCACACTTACGAAAGCTATCAAATATTTTTTATCCTCTCACAAAGTTATTTTTATTTAACTAATTGATTTATAATTATTATAAAAAAATAATTATATGACCTAAAATAAAAATATGCACATTAAGAGATATAAAACTATTTTTTAAGATGTTAATAATAATAATAATAAAAAATTAAAGCTTTGGTTTTGATAAAGGTTATTTTGATGATGACATCATACTACTCACACTTACATATCTTGTACGCTACAATTGTAAATCTGTAATTGATAAACGAGTTGGTTATTGCAAATTATTTTTACTGACATGCCACTGTTGCCTAGGGAACCAATTATGTGTGTCATGTGCCGTCTTAGATATCGCTCAAATTCATTATTATTAAAATAAAAAGAGAATATTTTGTTAAAGAAATAAAAATTTAAAAAAAATTAAAATATAATTAGTGAATTTATAATAGTAAGTTTTTACATATACAAATTTATATTTATTTTTTTAATAAGATAGTCTTTTGATAAGAAAGAATTCAAATCTATTTATAAGAGTTGTATGCTTAAATTCATAACAATTGACTTTATAATTTTGTGTCACCTTTAATTTTGTTAACAGGGGAATTTAATTTAATATTTAATCATTCGCATACATACCAACAAACTTGACTGTATGTGATTTGTGCTGTCTTTGATTTTGTCCATCTTAATAAGAGGTTGATTGTATGGTCACATGTCATTTCCGACTTTATTCGAGAATTGTTATCCTAACTACTCTTCATTTAAATAAACCACCACTCGTTCAGAGAATTTTTTTAAAAAATAAAATTGATTTTTTAATATTTTAAGTCCTTAATTAAAATTCATTATCCATAATTATTTTTTAAATGAAGTACAAGACTTTGCTTTAATTTTTTAATTAGAAATACGTAGACACTTTAAGTTAATTAAAGTTGTAATTATTTTTAATTTAATTTATTATTTTTAATCTTGTAAATATTTTAATTTAGTTTATGTTTTTTTATTTTGCAAAGTTGTAAATATATTTAATTTAGTTCATAGCTTTTCATCTTATAAATATTTTTATTTAATTAATTTATTGTTTGGTATTTTTTAAAGTTGTAAATATTTTTAATTTAATTCATTGTTTGTTATTTTGTAAATATTTTAAAGATTTTATTAATGTGTGCCTTGAAGGAATAAATAAGGGATAAAAATAATATTTTTTATTTTTTATTAAATCATCCTAATCATTTAAAAAAATTATTAAATGTGTTTTAGATTTTCAAAACATTAAATGCTTTTAATTTTCAATTAATAGTTTTAATTTTTGATTTCTTAAACACATTAACAAAACTCATATTTTAATTTAGTTTATTGTTTGATATTTTCTAAAGTTGTAAATATTTTTAATTTAGTTTATGTTTGATATTTTGCAAAGTTGTAAATATGTTTAATTTAATTCATTATTTTTTATCTTGTAATATTTTAGTTTAGTTTCATTTTTATTATTTTATAAATATTTTTATTTTATTCTTTTAATCCTTTATATTTATTTTGATTTTATGAGGTAAATTAAATTTGTTTAAGTTACTAATTATCCGCATAATTAATTTTAAGGTAATTATTTTAGAAAGATATTTAAATTAAAAGTGTAATGGAATTAAGTTTTCATCCTTATTATACATAAAAAAAGATTTTGTCAATTATTTTTTTAACTAAATAAAAATTGATGGCAACTAAATTTTTTTTTATTTGAGTTGCTCATTTCACACCGTCGCCCTTCGAGAGAGTTGCCACAGGAACCAACTATTTGGTCTGTATAAACCCTTGTTTTCACATACCACTACCTCATACAAACAAACATTAAGATTAAAGCTTATTGACAGTATTGCAGTGGTTGGAGATGACAAAGATTTCTTTCACACACATTTTCGTCCTTGTCCTTATTGTTTCAGGTTTAGTACTATAATTGCTCTATATCCAGTTTCTTAATATCTATCTAGGCATGCTAACATGGTGTTCAATACTAAATTGTCTTTTCTAACTCTGCATGTTTTCAAATTTTTGTAGTTGTCTCAATGACAAGCCAAGTAGCTGCGCTGAGAAGATGAGTGTAAGTGTTGGTTCCGAATAGCTGCCACTGTGATCTTGCACCGTGTAAGTAGCAATGCTCTGCCATATATTTACACAACAGAGGCGTCGGAAAATGCCTTGGCCAGGGTCCTTATGAATGTATCTGCATCCATGATTGTCTTGCCTAGAATATCACATAAATTTCTGGGTTTACAAATATGTGATGAAATGTATTTTTAATACTTTTCTAAACAATAAAAACACATAAAACCCAAGTTTTGATGGTTTCTGTTATTGCAGAAAGTCCATATTTCAAATGTTTTTGGTTGAATTTTATGATATACGAAGCGAACACACAATTCTACACGTTTTAGGCCATAGGGTGATGAAAGCTTAATTGATCATTCCATGGCTGATTTCTGAAAAATTGGTTAAGAGTCTACGAACATATTTGAATCTGAGAAATTGATCCAAATCGTGTAGGTACGTTAGAGTAGTTCAATAATTTAGTAGAATATATTTTAGTGTCTAAGGACTAAGTGAATTGAATGGCCACACAATAGCCATTTAGATATATATTATGTTATAATTTGTCTTTTAATTATATTAATTAATAATGGTTAAATATGAGCTACAAATCTTTGTTAAACAAATTACATGGTCATAATGTGTTGTTAATGCGTCAATGGCTAATAAAGTCTTAAGAGATATGCCAATTCACTCATTCATACAAGAAAGAATCACCCATTCATCATTAAATATGTCAATTCATACATACATACAGTAAAATTAAAGCTTAAAAGTAATATCAAAACTCCTTAAGAGCCCAAAGAGAATCGGGATGCTAATGTGGCTGGTTGAGCATGGTAAACTTCTTACCAATGCTAGACGTGCCTCTTGGGGAAATAACATTCCCTGTTGCCATGACTGTGGAGATAGAATTAAGACTTATCAATGTACTGGGAGATTGTCCTTTGGACCCCTCAGTTTGGAACCTGATTGTTTCCCCAGCCAAGACCCAAGAGGTATAGCTTCTACATAACTGAACTCAATAATTGGGTGGCATAGAATTCATCAAGGTATTAATTATGGTTATAATGATATGGGGTCTTAGAGCTCTTTTAAAATTTATCAAAAGAAGATTAAAAATTTTATTAAGAAAATGTTTTAAAACAATATAATATTACTCTCTTTTTTATCAGTGACATTGATAGAAAGATATCCGTGATAATAGTCTGGACTTATTATTCTAAGTGTATGTTTAGTTTAGAAGCAAAAATTAAGATAAATTTTTATGAAATGAGTTTTCTATGTAATTTTATCTTCAAACTAAACATACACTAAGAAAGTTGTAAAAGTAAACCCCACTTTCAACAATTTTAATGAATAATATTTATAATAAATTTAGATTAACTTCTTTTACACTAAAAATATTTTTTAATCAATTTTTTAAAATTATTATGATTTTATGATTTAAAATTTTTCTTAAAACAAAATCAGCTAATCCAGAGTTGAACTGCAACGTCCAGAACTGATTTGACAATAACGAATGCCCTCGTGGGCAACAATTATAGAAGTGGGAGTATGTCTACTCGGCAACTGATATTCTAGCAGAAAGGATAGGCCATGGCATGTTTGCTCGCTATTATTATTATTTTTTTTTTTTTGTGAGTTGTTTGCTCGCTATTATTTGTGCAAATAGACTTGGCGATAAACGTGGAGGTATGAACAATTCAAATTTGACTCAACTGAATAGACCAAGATGAACTCCTCCTACTTCCTGTACTGATATGACAACAACGAATGCTCCAGGACGCGCAAAAGTACAGATGGGAAAGTGTTTGAGAAAGGAATTCTGATGTTCTTCACTGCCAATTCACAGAACAATCACACTATGCCCTGTTTCTTCCTCCAACCCCATCCAAAGCAGTCTTGATCACATAAGGTTTCATGTAAAACACAATGGAGTCCTTGGTTGCAAAGACCATTCAAGGCCTCGTCATTATTCCAAATAAAAAATAAATTCAACCCTATAGTCAAGGGAGGATCTGAATTACTAATATTAATACTTAATAGTAAAGTAAATATAATTGGTCAGAAGAATCTTAATGAAAACAAACCAATTAACTAGAATTTTGATTCAAAGACAGGTCAGCAATGCCAGTAATAAGATCGTCAAGTGAGCCTTCCTTCAAATCGTTCCACTCCTGAGAATCATCAAAGGGTGATGGCATCGTTTGAAAGGAATACTCTGCCAGGGCTTTGTCCAACTGTTTAACAAGTTCACCTTCTTCAGATGGAATGTCCAAATCCCAGATTTTGAAGATATTCTCAGATGCGTGCTCCACTTCATAAGCCGAAGAATTCAGATCAAGTCCTAAATCAATGGTTTCACTCTCCTTCAGGTCTTCACTATAAGTTGGCAGAAAAGGATTTCCCTGAAAAGTTAAAGATGGTAGAGTCTCAGTCTTTTCATTGTCTGGATTATCATCAGCGCTCGTTTCTGCTGCTGATCTTAATGGTAAAACATTGTAAGTTGAAGAAGGCTCAGATGAGTGCTCCACATCATAAGTTGAAGATTCCTCATTAAGCTCAAAATCTCTACTTTCGATCCTTCTGTCCTCACTGGAGGAGAGAATTTCAATATCTGCTCCTCCATCAATGTTGAAAGACTGAGGTTGGGGACTGATAATTTCTAATAAAGCATTTTTCAGAGGGATCCAGTTACTTTCTGAAATATCAGAATCTTTAATTAGGCAGGAATCAACCCAGGCAAGATCTTCAGGGGAGAGAACTTCTTTCTGCTGAGAATCAATAGAATTGAGAATAATAGAAGAAACTGAAACTTCATTCTCTGCATCTTCAACATCCATGGCTACAAGTTTGTAGAGACCAATGTAAGCAAAAAGAAGAAAGCATCGTGTTGTGTGCTCATGAAATTCAACCAACGGAATAAATATGGCAATCTCAACAGCACTTTCATAACTTTCAAAGTAGGGATAGTTTCAGTTTTCAACCCATGAGATATATCCCGATGGCACGAAAGATCTGAAAAGAGCTGATTTTCATCTTGTGATGCATACTTTCATCAATGCAATTTGGCTAGGAAATCCATAAAACAAACAACCCCATATCACTTCCACTGATAGAACTATCACAAACAGGATGTTGGTGGCATCACCATATCCAGATGTTGGTTTTCTGATGACTGAACGGGCTTTTAATATGTCCAGACTCCGGTTAAAAGACAAAAAAACCTTAATCTGTTAATTAATACCTAGCTTAAATCTTATAAATTCACACATATATAACAAGGAAAACAAGGCAATATGATTACACATACGACAATAAAAATCATGGAGAAAATACCCTGTCAAACTGAAAGCTCTAATTTTTGTTGATTGCATACAATCTGACACAGGATGGAAATAATGAATCGAACAACTGCATATTATATTCTTAGTTAAATCCAGAGCTTCAAATGAGCAAAGCCAAAAAGGTGAATTCTTTGTTATGAACAGATAGCTACATCATGAGAAAAATATTATCAGCGATGAGACTTAACGGTAACTCCACTTCAAAGATACAACCAAAAAGGGCAATGATTTTAAGACATAATAAACAGCAAACTAAAATAAGAGAATTCCAAGGCCAGAACTCTAACTCTGGCGTTTCAGATTAGAGCGCCTAGTATGCTAACCAGCTCTGTTAAAAAGCAATTAGTTTTAGAGTTATTGCTTTCTGGTGCTTGCGTGCTTACGTGACTAAAGAGGGCAATTACACAGATGACAAGTGGGAGCCAATTTCCCCGCCATTCAAAATCTAAAGAGAATGAGATATCCTCCTAAGCACAACCTTCTTTCTTCTTGAATTTATATTTTATCTTTTACTTTATCCAATACAGCAGTAGCTGCAGCTCCTAAACAGCAAAAGAGGGAGAGGGAAAAGCTACTTTTTTCTTTGATATCACAAGAGCACGAAAATTTCCATTCAATACCAATTTCAACAAACTTCATTCGCGTTATTATTCTAAAGAAAAATAATCAACCCCGAGACTAAAAGTAAGTTTGAACAAAAACCTGGTTCAGTGCAATCAAAGAAAAATTTGCGTTCAGTCCCAGCATTTACCCAGACCCTGAAAAGAGAGGGAAGGGGAGAGCATAGAAAACCACCACTCACTAGCTTTGAGAACAACCCACCAATGACTCTGAACTTCTATTCCCAATTTATGTTCAGAATCACCACAATCCGATACCTTTGACACCATCAAAATCGGCAAGACTAGATTTTTAAGCACGAAGACTTCGATCAAACAACAAATTAAGCAGAGGCAAAGAAAATTCTGATTCAAAATTTTTGAACACAAAGATTTCGAAGAAACAACAAATTAAGCAGAGGCGACAAAATTACGAATCAAATTTACTTTTTGAGAAAAAAAAAAGAAGAAAAATTAACGAAGTAAAGGAGGAGAAAACATATTTCCCGAAATTAAAAAAAAATTATGGGCCACTCACCGGTGCGGCGGCAAAGAAAGGAAGCAACAACTTGCGACCGAACCCTCGGTGCGTTTCAGTTTTTCACCGGCGGAGACACTAGTGATGCAATTCGCTTCAGCTTTTTAGTTTTTGGGTTTTTCAGTGCTTTCAATTTAAAAAGATGTAAGAAAAAGATAAAATTTTTAAATATGAGAAGTATGATTTATAATTCATTGTATGAATATTAATTTTATTAAAAAAAATTATATATTATTATTATTTTGTTATTCTTTAACTTTTTTAAGTATAAAAGTTACGAATAGTGCTATAAAAAAATTTAACAGATATTTAGTTTATTTTTTATTTTTATTTTCAGTTAATATATTTTTATTTTTAATTATAAAAATAATACATTATTTTTATTTTATTTTTTTAAAATTTTATAAACAATGATAAAAATAAAAAAAATTTGTTTTTACCTTTTTTTATATATTTAAAAAATAAAAAATAAAATACAAATAAAATGATATTTTTATAATTAAAACTAAAAATATATTAACTAAAAATAAAAATAAAAAAATAAATTATACACCTCCTTAATTTTCTTAGTCAATATCTTCATAACATTATCATTCTCAATTTGAGTAGTACTATCCAAAAAAAAAAATAATTTCCTTCATAAATATCTTCCTATAATTATCATTTTTTGTTTAGAGAAATTAACTTTGATGAAAAGAATTTTCATTTAACTTAAATTTGGGTTATATAATTTATAAAGATTTATCAGGATGAACAACTGAGTTTGTCAACTTAATATTAGAAAAGTATACTATTTTAATTTATTTTTTTTATAAATAATCATTTATAAAAATAAAAGTAAGACATCTGATTTGAAAATATAAATACGTTTGATCTTAGACATTAAAAAATAAATAGATATTCATCACTATTACTTCCATATTGTAGATGAACCTCACAATTAACTGATTACGTTAATTACAATACAATTTCGTCATTAACATAAAATTTTTTAAACGCTGTTTGAAATCACAAATTTTAAAAATTGATTTGAATTAAAAATAAATTTTTTATTTAAAAAATTATAAAATAAAATTTGTTTTAATTTTATAATAAATTCTAATCATGAGAATTAATTTCAAAATTAAATTAATTTGGTTTAATTTAAATTAAATTAATTTTATTTTTCGATAGTTCAGAAAAGCCATTCACAGTTTCAAAACTTATTTACCATTAAAAATCATAGGGAAAAGGGAAATGCAGTTTTACGGAAAAGTAAAAAAAAGGGAAATGCAGTTATCACTGGCTATGTTTGGGTATATATAGAATACTGTTTAAAACATTGATAAACGATACTAGGTAGAATCTCTCAGTCAGCCAATGAGGAAAGACAGAGATTCACTCTCTAACTAATTTTCAGATATTGTAGCTATTTCTCCAAAATTTTCTTAAAAGGAGACTTCTTTTTTTTTTTTCCTTAAAATTTCAATTTTCAAGTCCATATTAAAAATTTAAGTAAACGAAAATTTTCAACAATTAATTTTGATGGAAATTAAGGTCGGTCAATAGGTTATTATGTTTGTGTGATATCTCTAAGAGGTGCAATGATCGATACCGTTAAGTAAAAATTGTTTGTCTTAAATATGCATATGATAAGTCCCTTAAATGAAGTTATATAATTAATTATTTGATGGAAATTGTTTTGGTCTTAAATATGTATATAAAAAGTCCCTTATTATTCTTTTGATGGAAATTAAGGTCGGTCCCTTAATTGGATATTATTTTATTAAGGCGGAGTATATGTTAACCACTATGTATGAAATATATGAAATATTACTGTCAGCGGTACTAAAGTGCAAATAAAATGAGTTACTGTATAAATACAGTTTCTACCCAAATAATTTGTATTTCAGAAAATAAAATAAGTTTATAATTATCTATTACTGTTATAATGGGGATTGTTAGGTTTGGTCCCTAATTTTTACTCTTTCAAATTTGTGATTCATTTTTAGTTTTTTACACTTTTATAGAGGGAGAAATTTTAAAAAAAGAAGTTATATAACTAACTATCCCACTTTCTAAATAAATTATTCAACTTTCTATTATCTCACTTCTCATCTCATCTTTTTGCTATTCTCTTCTTCTAATATTCACAAGACTTTGCAGATAGAGGGATTTGAAAACTTTGCAGATAGAGGACGCAGGCCATTGCATTTGCATGTGCTTGTTTATCTTCTTGTCTGAAAAATCCGTCGTCCAACCGTATATTTCTTCGTACTTTGCAGGACGTGTAAAAGAAACGCGTTTTTCATAAAGAATCAAAATTCCATGAAAAAGTAGTTGATTAACAGATCCATAATTAATTTATTATGATCACCGACAACCGCGTGTTCTATCTATAAAGCCAGGCACTTTCTCCAAGGATCATACGTACCTGTTAGTTCGAGGAAAGAAAAAAAAGAGCAAAAGCTGTTTGTTTGGTGAGAAAATGGGGCCTCTTCTCGTTCCCTCTTGTTTTCTTTGGTATCTTTTCTTTGCTCTCAGTGCAGTTAGAATCCACGTCCTAGCTAACGGTTGGCTTATCGCTCATGCAAGCTTCTATGGGGCCAATCAAAATCCCACCAGCCTTGGTAAGTCATTTTTAATATGTAAGAATGATAAGTTATACATCTCATTTCCTTGGATAATGTGTTTATACTAGT
This sequence comes from Castanospermum australe, assembly GCA_019955255.1. NCBI lineage: Eukaryota > Viridiplantae > Streptophyta > Magnoliopsida > Fabales > Fabaceae > Castanospermum > Castanospermum australe. The sequence goes on from NSJW01000359.1 coordinate 379,208, forward strand.
AGGCATTATTCTATGGTCTAAATATTCAAAAGGATCACATCAGAGATCAATAGCAATGGATTTCTATATGTAGACACTCTTTAAGTAAGAATGCCTCATCACTATGGAAATAGAAATATAATGGAACATATATGATGTATCTAACATCAACTTCTTGCCAATTTGAACCCGCCATTACAAAGTAATGTATTCATTTTTTGTTTGCTACACATTATAAATTAAAATCATACCCTTTTAATTGTTCTCTGTTTTGGATTTTTGGGTCCAATTAACATTAAAATTTGTTGAATATCAGGGGGAGCTTGTGGCTATGATGATACCTTCCATGCTGGGTTTGGGGGCGGTGAGCACCATGCTCTTCAGAGGTGGCGAGGTTTGTGGTGCTTGCTACCAAGTGATGTGCGACTACCGTGTCGACCCAAAATGGTGCCTCAGAAGCCGCAGTGAGACTGTAACCGCCACCAACTTTTGCCCTCCAAACAGCCAGGGAGGGTGGTGTGACCCTCCTCACCATCACTTCGACATGTCCATGCCTGCTGTCCTTCGCATTGCACGACAAGGCAATGAAGGCATTGTCCTGTCCTCTATACAATGTAATGAAGACGCTTCCATCTTTTATTATAAAACCAACAACACCACAAAAACTGAAAAAGAACAAATTATGACCAGCTAGTATGTAATGACACTTTAACATCACAAAAGGACTTCATATAATTCTAATTTTCCATATTAATTAATAGCAAATGGCATCCAAGCATTTTGAGATTTAAATAGTGTAATATTAAAATACTATCATAAAACAAATGTTGGGTCATAAGAGGAGTTCAAAGCACTAAGAATATTTCTTTCAGAGAACTTATTGAAGAATCACGTTAGTGGGTTTAACACCACTTTTCAACTTAAAACTTTAAAGAAAGATTTTTCCACTATATATAGCCCTCATTTTGTCTATTCTTTTCAATGTAAGAATTTTTTACTCACATCTCACATTCCACTCACATTTGAATTTTCAATACAAAACATGGCTTTCTTTTGGTAATAAAAAAGTGCAAAAGAAGTTCTTTACTCCTTGGGCGTAACAATTAAAAGTTTTGGTTAAAGTTCTTTCGTCAAGTAAAAATTGTGGAATTCAAACTTTATCTCTGTTCATAGAATCACAATAAACTAACCACTTCAATCAACTACTTGCAAGTAGCAAAACACAATTAAAACCAAGTATATTAGCATCACTCATTGGATAGTAATGGAGACCACCTATTCTGAAAGTATTATTCTCAAAAAAATCTTAATGGCTTATATTTAATCTTAATTTTATTATTTAAAATTATATATTTAATCTAATGATTGAATATTAATAAAAGATTACCTGTTATATATTTACTAAATAAGTATACTATTTTAAGAGTAGAGTATAATTTCTCATTTATGAGACTTGTTGATTATTCTCTGACTTATAAATTCTATCCCGTGTACATGAAATGAAGGGTGGCATGCAAAAGAAGCAGGGGCGTTAGGTTCACGCTGAAGGGGCAATCCAATTTCAGCATGGTGATGATATCCAACGTGGGGGGCAGCGGAGATGTGAAGGCTGTGTGGATCAGGGGATCCAGAAGCAGAGCATGGTGGCCAATGCACCGGAATTGGGGAGCGAACTGGCAGAGCAGTGCGGATCTCCGAAACCAGAGGTTCTCGTTCAAGATGACTCTGTTCGATGGAAGACATCTTTCTCAATGTGGTGCCTTCGACTTGGAGGTTCGGACAGACATTTTCATCCCAGAATCAGTTCTTTTAGCTGCTGAGATCTGGGGAGAGATCATACACATCAAACATGTCCCCAACCATGCAATTTTTATAAGGCCGGAGGATATGATACTGTCTCTTTGTTTTCTTTCTTTTTTTTTTTTGTAAATTGATGTTGTTTCAGAGGATTCAATAATGCAGAGTGGATATATATATTCTGCATCTGCAGTATCAAATATGTGTTTGTATATGCTCCAAAAGTTGGGAGTATGAAGAAAAGAAAATTATTTTTTTTAAGAAAATTAACGAGATGTGTAAACTCGATCTCACTCAGTGACTGATGTAGTTATTTTTTCCTTTTCTCTTTTCAGACCCAATATTTTCTGTTAGACTGAAGTAATAATGCTTGGCATGAGAGGCAGAAAATGAGAAATTAAAAAGTTGCAATGGGACATAGCGCAAGTGATCGTTGGGAAGAGGTGGAGATCTTGATTGAGATTATAGATTTAAATTATGGTAATATCTCCTTGCATTATTAATGTATTTAAAAAGGATTAAGAAATAAAATTAATTATAAATTTTTTATTTCAATTTTTTAATAGTAATTGTTTATAATCTAAATGAAAGGAATATTACAAATAATTTGCTAACTCCAACTGTTGCGTGGCCGTTCGGTTTCTTATCTCAATTTCTTTTTTTTTTTTATTTCAATTCTCTTTTTAAGTGTTTAAAGCAAATATTTGACATACTATGGTTTTGGTCTAATAATTAATTTGGTGATAGAATTTTCAGTGATATGTGTGATCGATCGAATACCTGATATAAATGTACCGCAAGAACAGATAAAGTAATTTCTGATTATTTATCTACTTTTGTGTTTCATTTTTTACCTGTCTTTTGATTAAGCAAAGAAAATAACATATTTTCCCAATATTATTTTAGAATTCAAGAGAAAAAGTTGAGGAACAATCTTCTGTATTATGTTTTAATGAATTTTTGTTTTCGCCTTTTCTTTTCTTTCGGTGGGCTTGCCTTTTTACTTTCTAGACCTTACGACTTATTTGTTGGTATTTGTATCTCTAAATTACGAACTATAATTTAGAAAATAAAATATAAGTGAATAATTATTAATTAAAAAATTGAAAATTTTAATAGCTATTATTTATGTATTTGTATATATTTCATTAATTTTTTAATTGTTAATTTTTTAATTAGTTGCACATAAAGTTTGTTTCACATGATTTGAATCTTCTATCATATTTTTCTATCTTAATTAAATATTGATAACTCAACAAAAAAAATATTTAAATTTTAAAAAAATTAATGTTAATTAAGAGAGATATGTGTTCTTATTGAATTATTAGCACTTAATTAGGGAGACATAATTAGAAATAAGAAAAGAAAACAGAAAATTTGAATCCTTATCTCAGATACTTCACATAGTTGAATTTAATCAATTCAACCACTTAACCACATACAATAACCACTTGCAGTTAAGGAAATAAAAAATAATTGATTAATCAATTGTTAAATATATTTAACCAATAATATAATTTTATATAATCATTAATTTAAAAGAAAATGTAAAATTCATAGTTTAAAATAAGTAATGAATTATATGTGATTAATTGATTAAATTAGTTTGATAGTTGATTATCAACCATGTGAGGTGAATATGTAAGCCCAACTTTATGTAACTATCATTTCCTTTAATTCCCAATGCCACTAATTAATTCATTTCAGTCAAGTTAACTGTGGGCCTTTGACTTCTAACGCATTACTACGTTTAATAATTAATATACGGAATAATATATAATTTCATAGTGTATACTATTTATTTTTAGATTTATTTTTTATAAAGTAAAGAATTTATTTTAAAAAATAAAGTAAAGATTATCAACTTTTGATAAAAAAATCAAAGAAATAAGTTTTAATAACTTCATAATTTCTTATACATATACATGTATTTTATCATTAATATATCATTAATATTTTTCTAAAAGTGATTTAATTACCAGATCTATGTATTATATTAATTAATTAATTAACCACTAGTCTAATAGCATTTTTGATTTGGATAAAAATATATCTCTTGTTGCTCTTACCTAAATCATGATTTTGGAGTTTTAAAGGCTAATTCAAACATATCATAAGTGAATTAGTTTTTGAGTATTGGATGGGATTATCAATCTTACATCATGTATATGCTTTTGCTTAAATTATGATTTTGGGATCCCAAGAGTCAATTTAAATGTACTATAAGTAGATTGGTTTTTGGGTATTCAATGAGATTATGAATCTTACGTTATGCGCATGCTTTTGTTTAAATCATAATTTTGAAATTTCAAAAGTTACATCATAAGTGGATTAATTTTTGGATATTGGATCGAATTGTGGATATTACGTTATGTTTACCTCAACTTTTCAACATATTTGACTTTTGCGCACAGGATGGGATGATAATGACCCAGCATAGAGATTCTAATGAACTTTGCTTTCTTGAAGTTTCATCTCTACCATGACCACTAGAGCACCGATCGAGAAGTTCTATTCTAACCATCTTTTACATATTCAAATCCTAAATTCGTTACTTTTTAAGTAAATTTTAATCATTGCACTTTTAATTTAAAAAATTAAGAATTTATTTTCACTCTTTTTATAAAAAAAAATAGGCATCAACCCTTATATAAATAAACAATCTAAAGAAAGTGCGTGCCTCGTATGTCTTGTACTCATTTTTGTTTACACTCTGTTTATGGCATTTTTTAAAATCCATTTTTGGAGTTCTAGAAAACTGTTAGCCATATTATACCTTCATATGTAAACGCGCAACATTTATAAACTATGGTACTCTATATCTTATCAGCAATAAAGCAATGATATATGTGGCAATTAAATAAAATCACCTACCTATGGGAACAAGGGGAGAAAGTGTAGGAAAACGGAATCACTAACTAATTCATGTTTAGCAAAAGTCGACAGCATTCATTTATTCATTAATATCAAAGTACATAACTGAAGAGTTATGTCCACAGTACATGCAGTTCGCAGATGATGATGATAATAATACATATATAGATGCAGTGCTAGTCTTTATTTAATTAATATACGTTTAATAAAGTCACACATATATTATATGTCCCTGCATCTTCACGTTGGAGAAAATTAACAGTTCTTGGTGCACCAACAGCGGACATCGTTCTTGCACCTGCCGCTGATTAAGTGCTCTTGTTTGGTGCAGGCAGTGTAGCAGTTGCTGGAGAAGACGCATGGACCCTTGAACTTGTCGCTCAGTACCTCACAGGTCTTTGCCTCAGTTTGCACCACAACTTCTTCTGCAGGCACCGACGGATTAATTACAGATATATCTCAAAAGTTAAAAAGGACAATAGAAAGAAAAGAAAAGAAAATAAAGGGTATAATTTATATTAAGTAATGAAGTAAGTAGGGACAATAGCTTGCTCGAGTTTAGTTGATAATACAGAGACTATATGAGAAAAAACGCATACATGATGGAAGTGTAACAATATGCATCTATGTTAAATAAATGTTGCTAGAGACTTGCAAGAAAATTAACATTAAAAGTTATGACTTACGAGCAACAAAGAGAATGACGAGGAAGAAGCACAACCCAGCAAGCGATTTCCTCTCCATGACTAGCTATATTCTCACTAATTTGCTACTAGCACAAATTGTTCTCAACTATGTGTGGTGGTGACTCTTGGACTATAGGTGGCTTGTGTTAGAGATATATATACACCTCAGGTACTTGACTCGTCAGAGAGATGCTTGTCAGTTTCTGGCAATGACGTTGCAGAAGAGAACCGTAAGTAGGAAGAGATGAAAGCAGAATTCAATTCTTGAGTTTGTATTTTCTGGGTGGGATAATTCAACAAAGTCCAAAATTGTAGGCCATAAATAATGACCTTATTAGCACCTGTTTCCAGCAATACATATTTCATTTGCATTTTACTTCAGTAGTAAACTAGTACTCCAAGTACGAACAGAAATTTTTCTTTTCCTTAAAAATATGTTTCCTTTACTAATAACTACATCAGTGCTTAGGAAGTACGAATATTTTAAAATGTGTACTGCATTGGTGTTGAATGTGTATCCCGTACTCAGTACAGTATAGATACTCTTCAAATACCATCAGTACCATACATGTGTTCTGATTTTTTTAAAAAAATGTTATATTTCTGTGTCATACCACGTTGATTAGTTCAGAAGGTTTAATATGACACTTAAATTATAAAACACTCTTATTCAATAAACTAATCTTACAAAAATTCATTAAAACATAATGCCATTTTAGGTATTATCACCAAATTGAAAATATGATCCTATCATGCACACTTCGGTTGGGGTTGCGTCTTGTCTTGGGATACCATTCTTAAAGAGATTGCATGTAGAGGAGTGGGCCTTGCGAATTCAGGGATTTACACGCACTCCCATCATTTATGCCAGTTGGGTTCTCACTGATCTACGCATTCTCGATCCATTGTATGTATCTCAATTATCACTTATCAGCAGAAATCTTTGAATTGAATTTTATGTATGTATCTCAATTACCACTTATCAGCAGAAATCTTTGAATTGAATTTTCCAAGCAAACAAATAACACAGAATGAGTGCATGACGTATAATAGAACTTATACAGGACCGACAGACCGTGGTGTGATTTTGTTGCCTTCTAAATATTTCTGGAAATCATGCATACATGATTCATGCACGAGCTTTTTAACTCAGTGTTAGCAGCTTAATTAAAGTTGAGTTAATCCTTTAGCCTCTATCATCAATTGCATTAAGAGAATTACTTAACGTTTCTTCGCAGCCATCACTTTTCTTGTCTCGGTGTTGAGACTTCAGAGTCCAGATATGATTAAGCTCCCTCTTACATATATCGTCACTGCAAGTGTTAATGTTAGACAACTTGTACTTCTCTTTCTATTATACTAATAGAGTAAAATATTCATACATCCTTTTAATTTTGAATCAGATGCATTTATACTCTTTACTTAAAAAAGAAAAAAAAGATAGCTATATAACATATTTAAATTATGTAAGTAATAGTAATTAAATTTTTCATTCAATATTCTGTCAAATTTAACTGATAATTCAATCACATGTGATATGTACATCAAATATTAACATTAGTTATATTTTTTTACAAAAGTAATTTATAAAATAAAAGAATTGTACATTTAAGTTGACATAAAATTTGATTCTATTATTACTCTTATGAGTTATTTTACAAAACAAATAAGTCAAAAAAAATATTAATAGGTTATGTGCACATAACAAGTAATAAGATCATCACTTAAATTTAACAAAACATTAAATAAAAAATTAATTAAATTATAAATTATATAATTTAAATATTTAATAATTACTTTTTTTTAGTTTAAAGGATATATATGCAACACACTCAAATTTAAAAAAAGTATCTTTACATTTCACCCTGTATACATAACACACTTTCGTGTTAATTTGCTATGCCAGTCACTCAAAAAATCAATTACGGAAAGGAAGTCACTTGGACTCTTCGTCTTGCCTTCCATTGTCTTAGGTGCTACAAAGTCCTGACCATTCTCTCTCAAATTCTCAACATAAAGAATAATTTATTATAAATTAAAATTAATTTTTATGTTCAAAGAGTTATAACTCAAATTGTATTGAATTTCTTTAAGGTATGTATGAATAGAGGAGTTTAGAAAAAAAGAAAAAAGAGAAATATTATTTGATAATCTTTCATTTTATACATTCATTTTAAAATGTTCTCAAATAAAAAGAATTTTTAATCAAAATAAAAAATTTATCCTCTCTTTCTTTTATTTCCAAACACCTCTGCCCAAATGTTTCCTTAGAGACTTCTTAGACGTTGGACCACATTTGCACAAATTGAAAAGCAATATGATTTTTATCACAAAATTTACAATAAGATTACAATATCTTATATAAATCATATTTACTAATAAAAATTTCATATTAATAGTATGTTTGGTATGGAGATAAAATTTTATATACAAATCTCGTTTATAAAAACTCATTTTATATTTTTACTCTAATATCAAACATTACATTAATAAGTAATTATTTATTACTTCATTAATATTTTTTAAAATTAACGTAATATATATATAAATAAATATGAATTATATGACTATATCGTCCGGATTCATTTTTCAAATTGACAAAGATCAAAGAATAAATAATTATAGTTTAATGGTTAGCTTTGTGTTGGGCTTGAAAGTTGGGCACGGGACTAGCCCAGGATGACTCCAGCTTGTGAATTGGCCCGTGATTAAACCCTGAACAACCGATCTGCGTTGTACATGCCGTCCTCGAAGCGAGGCCCATATACCTGGTTTGTAGCACAAGCATGCAAAATATTCGTTTTTCTGTACGTTTGCTTTTACGCGCGGCTGAGCTCTGAGTTAGTAAAAGCTGGCTATGTGATAACCCTTGCTTCGTAAAAAGCAAGATCCACAATCCGATCCATTACCCAAAAATTATGATTTAGGCAAAAGCATACACAGAACATAAGATCCACAATCTCATCAAATACCCAAAAACCAATCCACTTATAATATATTTTAGATTGGCTTTTGAGATTCCAAAATCATAATTTAAATAATAGTATAACATATGATGTAAGATCGATAATCCCATTTAACTCAAAAATCAATCCACTTATGATATGTTTGAATTGGACTTTAAAACCCTAAAATCATGATTTAAGAGCAACAAGAGATATATCTTTTATCCAAATCAAAAATACTATTAGACTAGTGATAATTAATTAGTTAATATAATACACAGATCTAGAAATTCAATTACTTTTAAAAAATATTTAATGATATATTAATAATAAAATACATACATATATAAAACAAATTATTAAATTATTAAAATATATTTTCTTAATTTTTTTATTAATAGTTAATAATCTTTACTTTATTTTTTAAAAAAAAAATCTAAAAAAAATAGTATATACAGTATGAAATTATATATTATTCCGTGTATTAATTATTAACCGTAGTAATGCGTTAGAAGTCAAAGGCCCACAGTTAACTTGCCTGAAATTAATTAATTAGTGGCATTGGGAATTAAAAGAAATGATAGTTGTACATAAAGATTGGGCTTAAATATTTCACCTCACATGGTTGATAATCAACTATCAAACTAATTTAATCAATTAATCATATATAATTAATTACTTATTTTAAACTATGAATTTTGCATTTTTTAAATTAATAATTATATAAAAATATATTATTAGTTAAATATATTTCACAGTTGGTTAATCAATTACCTTTTATTTCCTCAACTGTAAGTGTTTATTATATGTGATTAAGTAGTTGACTCGATTAAATTTAACTATGTAAAGTATGCAAGATAATGATTCAAATTTTCTGTCTTCTTTTCTTATTTATAATTCTGTCTTTCTAATTAAGTGTTAATAACTCAATAAAAACACATATCTCTTTTAATTCATATTAATTTTTTAAAAATTTAAATATATATTTTTTTAAAATTATCAATATTTAATTAAGATAGGAAAGCGGTGCCGATAAGGTCATTATTTATGGCCAAAAATTTTGGACTCTGTTGAATAGAAAATACAAACTCAATTATTGAATTCTGCTTTCATCACTTTCTACTTACGGTTCTCTTCTGCAACTTGCCAGAAACTGACAAGCATCTCTCTGACGAGTCAAGTCCCTGAGGTGTATATGTATCTCTAACACAAGCCACCTATAGCCCAAGAGTCACCACCACACATAGTTGAGAACAATTTGTGCTAGTAGCAAATTAGTGAGAATATAGCTAGTCATGGAGAGGAAATCGCTTGCTGGGTTGTGCTTCTTCCTCGTCATTCTCTTTGTTGCTCGTAAGTCATAACTTTTAATGTTAATTTTCTTGCAAGTCTCTAGCTACATTTATTTAACATAGATGCATGTTGTTACACTTCCATCATGTATGCGTTTTTTCTCATATAGTCTCTGTATTATCAACTAAACTCGAGCAAGCTATTGTCCCTACTTACTTCATTACTTAATATAAATTATACCCTTTATTTTCTTTTCTTTTCTTTCTATTGTGCTTTTTTTACTTTTGAGATATATCTGTAATTAATCCGTCGGTGCCTGCAGAAGAAGTTGTGGTGCAAACTGAGGCAAAGACCTGTGAGGTACTGAGCGACAAGTTCAAGGGTCCATGCGTCTTCTCCAGCAACTGCTACACTGCCTGCACCAAACAAGAGCACTTAATCAGCGGCAGGTGCAAGAACGATGTCCGCTGTTGGTGCACCAAGAACTGTTAATTTTCTCCAACGTGAAGATGCAGGGACATATAATATATGTGTGACTTTATTAAACGTATATTAATTAAATAAAGACTAGCACTGCATCTATATATGTATTATTATTATCATCATCATCTGCGAACTGCATGTACTGTGGACATAACTCTTCAGTTATGTACTTTGATATTAATGAATAAATGAATGCTGTCGACTTTTGCTAAACATGAATTAGTTAGTGATTCCGTTTTCCTACACTTTCTCCCCTTGTTCCCATAGGTAGGTGATTTTAATTAATTGCCACATATATCATTGCTTTATTGCTGATAAGATATAGAGTACCGTAGTTTATAAATGTTGCGCGTTTACATATGAAGGTATAATATGGCTAACAGTTTTCTAGAACTCCAAAATGGATTTTAAAAAATGCCATAAACAGAGTGTAAACAAAAATGAGTCCAAGACATACGAGGCACGCACTTTCTTTAAATTGTTTATTTATATAAGGGTTGATGCCTATTTCTTTTTTATAAAAAGAGTAAAAATAAATTCTTAATTTTTCAAATTAAAAGCGCAATGATTAAAATCTACTTAAAAGTAACGAATTTAGGATTTGAATCTGCAAAAGATGGTTAGAATAGAGCTTCTCGATCGGTGCTCTAGTGGTCATAGTAGAGATTAAACTTCAAGAAAGTAAAGTCCATTAGAATCTCTATGCTGGGTCATTATCATCTCGTCATGTGCGCAAGTCAAATATGTTGGAAAGTTGAGGTAAATATAACGTAAGATCCAATATCTAAAAATTAATCCACTTATGATATAACTTTTGAAATTCAAAATCATGATTTAGGCAAAAGTATATACATAACATAAAATTCATAATCTCATTGAATACTCAAAAACCAATCTACTTTGAGACCCCAAAATCATAATTTAAGCAAAAGCATACACATGATGTAAGATCGATAATTCCATCCAATACTCAAAAATTAATCCACTTATGATATGTTTGAATTAGTCTTTAAAATTCCAAAATCATGATTTAGGTAAGAACAACAAGAAATATACTGTTATCCAAATCAAAAATGCTATTAGCTATTAGACTAGTGATTAATTAATTAATATAATACACAGATCTGGTAATTAAATCACTTTTAGAAAAATATTAATGATATATTAATGATAAAAATACATACATATATATAATAAATTATGAAGTTGTTAAAATTTATTTTTTTAATTTTTTTATCAATAGTTGATAATCTTTACTTTATTCTTTAAAATAAATTCTTCACTTTAAAAAGAATAAATTTAAAAATAAATAATATATAGTATGAAATTATATATTATTCGGTGTATTAATTATTAAACATAGTAATGTGTTAGAAGTCAAAGGCCTACAGTTAACTTGACTGAAATTAATTAATTAGTGGCATTGGGAATTAAAGGAAATGATAGTTGTACATAAAGGTTGGGCTTACATATTTCACCTCACATGGTTGATAATCAACTATCGAACTAATTTAATCAATTAATTATATATAATTAATTACTTATTTTAAACTATAAATTTTACATTTTCTTTTAAATTAATGATTATATAAATATATTATTAGTTAAATATATTTGACAGTTGATTAATCAATTACCTTTTACTTTTTTAACTACAAGTGATTATTCTATGTAATTAAGTGGTTGAATCGATTAAATTCAACTATGTGAAGTATGTGAGATAAGGATTTAAATTTTTTGTCATTTTTTCTTATTCCTATTTATGTCTCCCTAATTAAGTCCTAACAATTCAATAAGAACACATATATCTCTTAATTAACATTAATTTTAATAGATTTAAATATTTTTTATTAAATTATCAATATTTAATTAAGATAAAAAAAATGGCAAAAGATTCAAATCATGTGAAACAAACCTTATGTTCGACTAATTAAAAAATTAACAATTAAAAAATTTAATGAAATATATACAAATACATAAATAATAATTATAAAATTTTTTAATTTTTTAATTAATAATTATTCATTTATATTTTATTTTTTAAATTATATTTCGTAATTTAGAGATACAAATCCCAACAAATAAGTCGTAAGGTCTAGAAAGTAAAAAGGCAAGCCCACCGTAAGAAAAGAAAAGGAGAAAACAAAAATTCATTAAAACATAATGCCATTTTAGGTATTATCGCCAAATTGAAAATGGTCCTAATTGAAAATATCATGCACATTTCGGTTGGGGTTGCGTCTTGTCTCGGGATACCATTCTTAAAGAGATTGCATGTAGAGGAGTGGCCTTGCGAATTCAGGGATTTACACGTACTCCCATCATTTATGCCAGTTGGGTTCTCACGGATCTACAAATTCTCGATCCATTGTATGTATCTCAATTATCACTTATCAGCAGAAGTCTTTGAATTGAATTTTCCAAGCAAACAAACAACACAGAAATCTTTGAATTGAATTTTCCAAGCAAACAAACAACACCGCATGAAAATCTCATCCATAAAAAACTCAGTGCATGACGTATAATAGAACTTATATAGGACCGATAGACCGTGGTGTGATTTTGTTGCCTTCTAAATATTTCTGGAAATCATGCATACATGATTCATGCACGAGCTTTTTACTCAGTGTTAGCAGCTTAATTAAAGTTGAGTTAATCCTTTAGCCTCTATCATCAATTGTATTAAGAGAATTACTTAACGTTTCTTCGCAGCCATCACCTTTTCTTGTCTCGGTGTTGAGACTTCAGAGTCCAGATATGATTAAGCTCCCTCTTACATATATCGTCACTGCCAAGTGTTAATGTTAGACAACTTGTACTTCTCTTTCTATATACTAATAATAGAGTAAAATATTCATACATCCTTTTAATTTTGAATCAGTTGCATTTATACTCTTTACTTAAAAAAAAAAAAGATAGCTATATAACATATTTAAATTATGAAACTAATAGTAATTAAATTTTTCATTCAATGTTCTGTCAAATTCAACTGATAATTCAATCACATGTAATATGTACATCAAATATTAACATTGGTTATATTTTTTTACAAAAGTAATTTATAAAATAAAAGAATTGTGCATTTAAGTTGGCATAAAATTTAAATCTGTTATCACTTTTATGAGTAATTTTATAAAACAAAGAAGTCAAAAATAAATATTAAAAAGTCATGTGCACATCACAAGTAATAAAATCATCAATTAAATTTAATGAAACATTGAATAAAAAAATTAATTACTACATATTATATAATTTAGATATCTAATAATTATTTTTTTAATATAAAAGATATATATGCAACTCACTCAAATTTAAAAAAGTATCTTTACATTTCACCTTGTATAAGAACATAACCCACTTTGGTGTTAATTTGCCATGCCAGTCACTCAAAAATTCAATTATGGAAAGGAAGTCACTTGGACTCTTCGTCTTGCCTTCCATTTTCTTAGGTGCTACAAAGTCCTAATCATTCTCTCTCAAATTCTCAACATAAAGAATAATTTATTATAAATTAAAATTAATTTTTATGGTCAAAGAATTATAACTCAAATTGCATTGAATTTCTTTAATGTATATATGAATAGAGGAGTTTAGAAAAAAAAAAAAAAAAGAGAAATATTACTTGATAATCTTTCATTTTATACATTCATTTTAAAAAGTTCTCCAAAAAAAATTTTAATCAAAATAAAAAATTTATCCTTCATTTCTTTTATTTCCAAACACCTCTACCCAAATGTTTCCTTAGAGACTTCTTGATCCTGACTTACAAGGTTGAATCTCACTTAAGTCACTTACTTGCACTTTAGTCAAACTTCCTTCTCGCACAATTTTTTAGACGTCGGACCACATTTGCACAAATTGAAAAGCAATATGATTTTTTTCACAAAATTTACAATAAGATTACAATATCTTATATAAATCATATTTACTAATAAAAATTTCATATTAATAATATGTTTGGTATAGAGATAAAATTTTATATACAAATCTCATTTATAAGAACTCATTCCATATTTTTTTTTTTGGAATAATCCATCCAGTATCTGACTACTGTCTACTAATTTGGATTCGAGCCGTAGAGATCCCAAACGGGGGTTTTGGCTCTCCCAATATTAATTGTTGCATTCACAGGGTCTCGAATTCGAGATCTCTACTTAAGCGGCCAGGATATCTACTATCCAGATCAACCAAGTATTGGTGAACTCATTCCATATGTTTACTCTAATATCAAACATACATTAATAAGTAATTATTTATTACTTCATTAATATCTTTTAAAATTAACGTAATATATATATATATATATATATATATATATATATATATAAATATGAATTATACGACTATATTGTCCAAATTCATTTTTTAAATTAATAGGCAATCCCAAACGGGGGTTTTGGCTCTCCCAATATTGATTGTTGCATTCACAGGGTCTCGAATTCGAGATCTCTACTTAAGCGGCCAGGATATCTACTATCCAGATTAACCAAGTATTGGTGAACTCATTCCATATGTTTACTCTAATATTAAACATACATTAATAAGTAATTATTTATTACTTCATTAATATCTTTTAAAATTAACGTAATATATATATATATATATATATATAAATATGAATTATACGACTATATTGTCCAAATTCATTTTTTCAAATTAATAGGCAAGATCAAAGATTAAATAATCAAGGTTCTGAAAACCAAACCAGTCACTGAATCGGTCGAGGTACTGATTCAAGGTTCAATGGTCCAACCGTAATTCAAACTGTGGTCGAACCGGAATATAATTAAATATATATTTATATTTATATATAAATATAAGTATATATATATATATATATATAATTATTTATATACTAATAAAATAAATAAAAATTATAAAAATACAATACAAATCAATAATAAAATTGAAACATAAAAAAAATAGTATCATAAAGCAAAAAAATATTACATTCATATAAGCAACACAACATTAATCCACAAAGCATACAAATTAACTAAAATAAACATAATTCACATAATTCACAACTTACAATCTTATACTAACATAATATTAATCCACCATTATAGTCAATTATACTAACAATAACAATCTTAAACAAGTAAACAACACAAGTTTAACAATGTTCCATTAAAAGTAGTCATAAAAAAGTTCATAAATTAAACAAGATCATCATAATCAACATTAATTTATTGAATATCTCCATCAAAAAAATCATCTTTTTGTTCATCTCCACCATCATGATCATCATCAAATGAACCCAAATTTGTTATTTCAGGCTTATTAAATTCAGTATTAATATCTCCACCTTCTAACAAAATAAAAGACTTAGTTAATACATAATGCCAATGTTTTTATATAGAACTATAAGAATAAGACTCACTAACATGATAAGAAGGAATGACATTGTCTTGATAGATTGAACTTTCAATCTCTTCATTAGCAAACTCTGGCTTGAGATCTTCTTCCATCACCCAAAAGTCAACTATGTCAATACTTTCATAATCAATTTGATCATAGGTCCTTCTCTTTCGATGCAATTTAGAAAAAATAAACAAAGTATTATAATAATCTTTCAGCTTACAAACCTAAAGTTTTAAATATAATAAATGAAACTATTAATATAAAAGTGTTAAATGCTTAAATTATTAATATAACTGGATTTAAGACGCAAGTTATAAGTCACATACACAAGATTACTGAGTCTTTGATGCTCTAGCCTATTCCCCCTTTTAGTATGAATTTGTTCAAAAAGACTCCAATTTTGCTCAGATCCTAAGAAAGAAGCTGTTTGACTAAGGACACGATATTCTATCTTTTTCAAATATGGAGCACTAGTACCAAACAATGTCCACCATTGATCTACATATATATGAATATGATTCTCAACATCAACCATCAATTATATATCATAGGTTTCAAAATATTAAAACAAATCAGTATATAAAATTGCTTACTCGGTTGAAGTTCCTTGACTACTTTCAAAACATTTGACCTATCAAAACTTTACTTGCATTCCTGATACACCTGTATCTCCTTCATTGCTTTAATTGGATCACTACAAAAGTTTTTTATATCAAGCAAGTTAAGTAAACCTTACATGACCCTATGCTTCTCAATGAATTTCTCATCATAAAAAAAAGCATGATTTAAAAAGTAAGATGCTACATGGAGATTTTGATGCAAGTGCTTATTCCATCGAGCCTTAATCATTTCTGTATAAGGCTTGTATAAATTTTTCCTCTTCTTAAATATATGTTTGATAGCATTTTTAGCCCTTTGCATACCTTCATATACATATCCCAATAAAGGTTTTTATCAATATCTACAATTATCAACAATCTAATTAAAAGGCCTACAATCTTCACCACAGTAAAGCAATCATGCCCAAAACTTATTATCTAAGATAATAGCACTAACAGCTTTCCCATTAACACTTCTTCCTAACTTTGTGTTCAGTGAAGTGTTTGTCTACAACCAAAGCTTGTAAGTATTTCTTGTGTTCATAAATACTTTTTAAAGTAATAAAAACAGTAGCAAAACGGGTAGCTCCTAGACAAACAACTTCCTTTTAACCTAGCATTTTTCTAAGCCAAGACAAAAATACCATATGGTTGTAAATAAATATAGTTATCTTTGAAGCACGGGATGCAAGGTTAGTTACATGGGGCATGCTGCTAATATCTTTTAAAATGAGATTCATGCAATGGGTAGCATAAGGAGACTAAAAAATATGTTCATACTTATCATGAATAAGCATTCCAACTGTCACATAATTGGCTGTATTGTCAGTCACCACATGCACAACATTACTAGGCCCAACCCATTCAATAATATCAACAAATAAGTTAAATAATATTGTGACATTTTTCACCATAAATGAAGCATCAACAGATCTCAGAAAGGACATACCAGCAGGACAATACACCAAAAAATTAATTAGAGTTCGTTGCCTTTGATCAGTTCAACCATCAGCTATAAGTGTACAACCAGTTTCTTTCCATGAGCTCCGATAATTATCAACAAGTATCTGATACTCCTTCTTAAGATCATCCAACAAGTGAACTCTCATTTCATCATAAGATGAATTTTTAAAACCAGGTCCAATAGTAACAACATCATCCAATGCAACTTGAAAATAAGGTGATTGAATTGCATTGAATGTAATGCCTACATCAACAATTCAACTAGCTATTCTCAATTTAGTCTTATGTATGACCTCTTTACTGGCAAAAACACTTTTTAAGCTTGGTTGGGCTCCTGGAGTTGTCCTTTGTGCAAAATAGTTACCAATTGGTTGGGAAGTACTTGCTTTTCTCTTGCCTTTGTCTGCAATACATTGCATCTTAGTTGGTGTAGGTGGAGAAGTAATCTCTTGTTCTTTTTGTTCCTCTGTTTCATCATAATCATCACAAAAGCTCACTTTATCATCTTTATTTTTTTTTTTTTAATTTGTTTCAAATATGCTAACATTAGGCATTTAACATCATAAGAAATTTTTTTGCACGAAACTATTTGTCCGTGTTTCCCTGTAAGATACTACTTTATCCTATTAATCCCTCATCTTTTATATCGTGTCAAACAAAACATACATGTATACACTGATTTTCTATTTTCATGAGCTAAACTGACATGTTTTCATGCTGGATCACTTTTCCAACGACTAGAACCTGAGGAGGATTGCTGGTCAACAGCATTGTTCTCTCTTGTTTTATTATTAGAATTATCCATATATGAAAAAAAGTAAAATTACAAAATTCACAACTCTAATTGATTTGGACATAGGCATTTAACAATTAGCATACAAATCAAATGTAACAAATCTAAATTAATGTTCTAGAAGAATAACTAATAAGCTTATGAACTAATAACACAACACAGAGCAGTTATAGAAAATAGCAATCAACATTACAAAGTCAATAATACACATAATCAATAGAGTGCATTTCTTACAAGTAAGGGAGATAATGTCAGGTGGAGGTGGCGTCGTGTCGGTAGCGACAGGTGGAGGTTGGTGCAGTGTCGGCGGTGACAGGTAGAGGTTGGCGCAGTGTCGGCGGTGACAGGTAGAGGTTGGCGCAGTGTCGGCGGTGACAGGTGATGGCTGGCACGGCGACATGCACGGTTGAAGCTCGTAGGCATAAAGGCTGCTTGCACAATGGCTGGCGGTGGAAGCTCGTCGGAAGGAAGTATAGAAAGGAAGCTCGTCGCGGAAGGTGGCTCACGGTGGAAGCTCGCACGAACTGCTTAGTGGTGGCCCTATTCTCCTCTCACTCCGTTCCTCGCTCGATGACGAAGGCAGAACGGAAGGCTCGAAAGGGCTACCGGCTGTGGAAGCTCGTCGCGGTGGAAGGAAGCTTGTCCCGAAAGGTGGCTCGCGATGGAAGCTCACACGGACAGCACAGCGATGACGACACTGCTCTGAGATCACTTAGGAGGTCGCACGATGATGAAGGCAAATACAGAAGCTACGGCTGGCTAGGGTTTTCAAACCCCCAGCCCCAAAACGATACCATAGTATTTTTTTTTTAGAAAAAACATGAACAAAACAACGTCGTTTTATGGAGCAGTGATTCAAAAAAAACAATAACAGAACCGTTAGCCGCATGGACCGATGCCGGGTTGACCAATTCTGCCGGTTTGGAATCAGTTCACCGATTTTTTACTAGTTTTTGACCCTAGCGGTTTTAGGAGATTGCCTAAGCCAGAGAAGGGACCAATTCTTGGTCCGATCGGTTGAACCGACCGGTCTGGTCCGATTTTTATAACTTTGTAAATAATTATAGTTTAATGGTTAGCTTGTGTTGGGCTTGAAAGTTGGGCACGGGACTAGCCCAGGATGACTCCACCTTACGAATTGGCCCGTGATTAAACCCTGAACCAATCTGGGTTGTGCATGACGTCCACGAAGCGAGGCCCATATACCTGGTTGTAGCACAAGCATGCAAAACATTCGTTTTCTTTACGTTTGCTTTTGCGCGCGGCTGAGCTCTGAGCTAGTAAAAGGTCGCTCTGTGATAACCCTTGCTTTGTAGTTCCCACTCATCAGCACGCTTCGACATTTTCACAAACACTTGGTTGGCAATGGCGTCGACGATCTCTCTGCTGTCCTTGAGAAATCCCGGAACTTGACAGCAACTTGCTTGCTTTCCAGATCATACTACTCCATGAGGCAAACCACTAACCCAAGAAACCTCTTCTCCAGAATCAGTCCCCTTGGAGACCCTTCCATCAGCGTAGTTCCCGTTCTTGACAAGTGGGTCCAAGAAGGCAATGCGGTCAAAGCCCTCGAGCTCCGCCACATCATAAAAGATCCCCGTGCCCGCAAGCGGTTCAATCAGGCCCTCGAGGTGAGTTATCTTTTCTGCTCGCAAGTTCTCTTCTCTGTTTCTTTGCTGGGCAAAACAAAAAGGGGATTTCCATTTGATGCCATTCGGGAAAGGAGAAAAATCAGGGGTGATTAGGACGACTATAACTAAGTATAAGATTTTCTAATTTCTAGTAATATAATGTAAGACCATTTATTTTATATTGAAATATAATTTAACCTATGCTTCATAGAAATATCTCAAATGGGTATATCAAAGCTTTTTTTTTAAAAAAAAAAATTTCAGAATGTTCCTTTGGAAGACTCTCTTAAACGCTAGTTGTGATTTTTTTTTTTTTCATAAAGAGACATGGACTGGCCTCCTTTGGAATCATTGCAATCTTCATTCTTAAGAGATTGTGACAAACCAAAGATAGGGCAGTTGTGTGCAGTATTAACTCATTGGTAAATAATATTCCATTGTTGAAAATTTCTAGTATAACTTACATGACTGTTAGTGTTGTATTTCTTGACAATATGATCATGCATGATCCATGCAGAGTGTTCACTAGAGAAGGGAAAGTGTTATTTTAATTTTAATTTGATGTTGCAAATATTCTTACCCAGTTAATCAGGATCTATTGATGTCTTGAATGCCGGCATTCATTTCTATTCAAGTAAAAGTTACTTCATTGATGGTTCAATTTTCATGCAAATACTACTCATATCACAGATACAGAGTACTTAACCTCACACTCTTGTTAATGTAAAAGAGGTATATGACATAATGACAAGACAAAACAAGAAGTGCTAAAGGAGAAAAAAAGATGAAATTCTATATTATGTTTCTTTATTTATATCACTCCACTTGATCCTGGTTATTCAGGTTTCCGAGTGGATGAATAGCAAAGAAACATGCCCATTTTCACCTATTGACCAAGCCGTGCAGCTAGATCTTATCGGTAGAGTACGTGGACTGAATATTGCAGAGAGCTACTTTCAGAATCTGAGTGATAAAGATAAAAATGAAAAGCTTTATGGTGCTCTTTTGAATTGTTATGTCAGAGAAAGCGTAGTTGATAAGTCACTCTCTCACATGCAGAAGATGTAGGATATGGGTTTTGTTTCTCCTCTCAACTACAATAATATAATGTGCCTCTATAAGCAAACAGATCAACATGAAAAAGTCCCTGATGTTTTAGCACTAATGAAAGAGGATGGTGTGTCCCCCGATATTTTTAGCTACAGGATTTGCATGAGCTCTTACGGTGAACGATCCGACCTTGGGAATGTGGAGAAACTATTGGAGGAAATGGAAAGGCAAAGCCACATTGGCACAGATTGGATCACATATTCTATGGTGGCCAACTTCTACATAAAAGCGGGTCTGAAGGAGAAAGCTCTGATCTGTCTGAAGAAGTGTGAGGATAAGGCAGGCAATTGCAATGCACTAGCTTATAATCATCTGATTTCACACTATGCAAGTCTTGGGAACAAAAAAGCAATGATGAGACTGTGGAAACTCCAAAAAGCCAACTGTAAGAAGCAACTTAACAGGGAATATATAACCATGATGGGTTCTCTAGTAAAGCTTGGGGAGCTTGATCAAACTGAAAAATTGCTTGATGAGTGGGAGTTATCTGGTAACAGTTATGATTTCAGAGTGCCAAACATCCTCCTGATTGGGTATTCTCAGAGGGGATTGATTGAAAAGGCTGAAACAATGCTCCGAAGCATGGTTGAGAAAGGGAAGACTCCGACTCCTAACAGTTGGGCTATCATTGCATCTGGATATGTGGCCAAGGAGAACATGGAGAAGGCATTTCAGTGCATGAAGGAAGCTGTGGCAGTACGGGCTGAAAATAAAGGCTGGAGGCCAAAAGAAAACATCATTTCCAGCATATTGAGTTGGGTCACTGATAACAGAGATATGGATGAAGTAGAAGATTTTGTAAATTCATTAAAGACTGTGATTCCCGTGAACAGGGACATGTGTCTTTCCTTGACCAAGGTGTACGTTAGATGTGGGATATTAAAATATTTTAATATTTCACCAAATACAATTTTGGCGGTTCTCTTCTGCAACGTCATTGCCAGAAACTGACAAGCATCTCTCTGACGAGTCGAGTCACTGAGGTGTATATATATCTCTAACACAAGCCACCTATGGCCCAAGAGTCACCACCACACATAGTTGAGAACAATTTGTGCTAGTAGCAAATTAGTGAGAATATAGCTAGTCATGGAGAGGAAATCGCTTGCTGGGTTGTGCTTCTTCCTCGTCATTCTCTTTGTTGCTCGTAAGTCATAACTTTTAATGTTAATTTTCTTGCAAGTCTCTAGCTACATTTATTTAACATAGATGCATATTGTTACACTTCCATCATGTATGCGTTTTTTCTCATATAGTATCTATATTATCAACTAAACTCGAGCAAGCTATTGTCCCGACTTACTTCGTTACTTAATATAAATTATACCCTTTATTTTTTCTTTTCTTTTCTTTCTATTGTCCTTTTTAACTTTTGAGATATATCTGTAATTAATCCGTCGGTGCCTGCAGAAGAAGTTGTGGTGCAAACTGAGGCAAAGACCTGTGAGGTACTGAGCGACAAGTTCAAGGGTCCATGCGTCTTCTCCAGCAACTGCAACACTGCCTGCACCAAACAAGAGCACTTAATTAGCGGCAGCTGCAAGGACGATTTCCGCTGTTGGTGCACCAAGAACTGTTAATTTTCTCCAACGTGAAGATGCAGGGACATATAATATATATGTGACTTTATGAAACGTATATTAATTAAATAAAGACTAGCACTGCATCTATATATGTATTATTATCATCATCATCTGCGAACTGCATGTACTGTGGACATAACTCTTCAGTTATGTACTTTGATATTAATGAATAAATGAATGCTGTCGACTTTTGCTAAACATGAATTAGTTAGTGATTCCGTTTTCCTACACTTTCTCCCCTTGTTCCCATAGGTAGGTGATTTTAATTAATTGCCACATATATCATTGCTTTACTGCTGATAAGATATAGAGTACCGTAGTTTATAAATGTTGCGCGTTTACATATGAAGGAATAATATGGCTAACAGTTTTCTAGAACCAAAATGGATTTTAAAAAATGCCATAAACAGAGTATAAACAAAAATGAGTCCAAGACACACGAGGCACGCACTTTCTTAAGATCGTTTATTTATATAAGGGTTGATGCCTATTTGTTTTTTGATAAGAAGAGTGAAAATAAATTCTTAGTTTTTCAAATTAAAAGTGCAATGATTAAAATCTACTTAAAAGTAACGAATTTAGGATTGGAATATGCAAAAGATGGTTAGAATAGAGCTTCTGCAAAGTCCATTAGAATTTCTATGTTGGGTCATGATCATTCCATCATGTGAGCAAGTCAAATATGTTGGAAAGCTGAGGTAAACATAACGTAAGATCCACAATTCAATCCAATACCCAAAAATTAATCCACTTATGATATAACTTTTGAAACCCTAAAATCATGATTTAGACAAAAGCATACACATAATGTAAGATTCATAATCTCATCAAATACCCAAAAACTAATCCACTAATAGTATATTAGATTGGCTTTTGAGATCTCAAAATTATAATTTAACCAAAAGCATACATATGATGTAAGATAGATAATCCCACCCAATACTCAAAAACGAATCCACTTATGATATGTTTGAATTGGCCTTAAAACCCCAAAATCATGATTTAGGTAAGAGCAACAATAGATATACTTTTATACAAATCAAAAATATTATTAGACTAGTGGTTAATTAATTAATTAATATAATACACAGATATGGTAATTAAATCACTTTTTAAAAAATATTAATAATATATTAATGATAAAATATATGTATATGTACAACAAAATATAAAGTTATTAAAATTTATTTTTTAAATTTTTTTATTAATAATTAATAATCTTCACTTTACTTTTTTAAATAAATTCTTTACTTTAAAAAAGATAAATCTATAAAAAAAATAGTATACAGTATTATGAAATTATATATTATTCGGTGTATTAATTATTAAACTTAGTAATGCGTTAGAAGTCAAAGGCCCACGGTTAACTTGACTGAAATTAGTTAATTAGTGGCATTGGGAATTAAAGGAAATGATGGTTGTACATGAAGACTGGGCTTACATATTTCACCTCACATGGTTGATAATCAACTATCAAACTAATTTAATCAATTAATCACATATAATTAATTACTTATTTTAAACTATAAATTTTACATCTTCTTTTAAATTAATAATTATATAAAAATATATTATTAGTTAAATATATTTGACAATTAATTAATTAATTACCTTCTATGTCTTTAACTGCAAGCGGTTATTATATGTGATTTAGTGTTGAATCGATTAAATTTAATTATGTGAAGTATGCGAGATAAGGATTTAAATTTTTTGTCTCTTTTTTCTTATTCATAATTTTGTCTTTCTAATTAAGTGCTAATAACTTAATAAGAACATATATCTCTCTTAATTAATATTAATTTTTTTAAATTTAAATATTTTTTTGAATTATCAATATTTAATTGAGATAGAAAAATATGACAAAAGATTCAAATCATGTGAAACAAACCTTATGTGCAACTAATTAAAAAATTAACAATTAAAAATTTAATGAAATATATACAAATACATAAATAATAACTATAAAATTTTTCAATTTTTAATTAATAATTATTCACTTATATTTTATTTTTTAAATTATATTTCGTAATTTAGAGATGCAAATCCCAACAAATAAGTCGTAAGGTCTAGAAAGTAAAAAGGCAAGCCCACCATAAGAAAAGAAAAGGCGAAAACAAAAATTCATTAAAACATAATGCCGTTTTAGGTATTATCACCAAATTGAAAATGGTCCTAGTTGAAAATATGATCCTATCACCAAATTGATAACCCTTGCTTCGTAAAAGCAAGATCCACAATCCGATCCATTACCCAAAAATTATGATTTAGGCAAAAGCATACACTGAACATAAGATTCATAATCTCATCAAATACCCAAAATCCAATCCACTTATAATATATTTAGATTGGCTTTTGAGATTCCAAAAATCATAATTTAAACAATAGTATACATATGATGTAAGATCGATAATCCCATCTAACTCAAAAATCAATCCACTTATGATATGTTTGAATTGGACTTTAAAATCCTAAAATCATGATTTAAGTAAGAGCAACAAGAGATATATCTTTATCCAAATCAAAAATACTATTAGACTAGTGATAATTAATTAGTTAATATAATACACAGATCTAGAAATTCAATCACTTTTAGAAAAATATTAATAATATATTAATAATAAAATACATACATATATAAAACAAACTATAAAGTTGTTAAAATATATTTTTTTAATTTTTTCATTAATAGTTGATAATCTTTACTTTACTTTTAAAAATAAATTTTTTATTTTAAAAAAGAAAAAATATAAAAAAAATAGTATACAGTATGAAATTATATATTTATTCCGTGTATTAATTATTAAACGTAGTAATGCGTTAGAAGTCAAAGGCCCATAGTTAACTTGCCTGAAATTAATTAATTAGTGGCATTGGGAATTAAAAGAAATGATAGTTGTACATAAAGATTGGGCTTAAATATTTCACCTCACATGGTTGATAATCAACTATCAAACTAATTTAATCAATTAATTACATATAATTAATTACGTATTTTAAACTATGAATTTTGCATTTTTTTAAATTAATAATTATATAAAAATATATTATTAGTTAAATATATTTCACAGTTGATTAATCAATTACCTTTTATTTCCTCAACTGCAAGTGTTTATTATATGTAATTAAGTAGTTGACTTGATTAAATTTAACTATGTGAAGTATGCAAGATAATGATTCAAATTTTCTGTCTTCTTTTTTTATTTATAATTCTGTCTTCTTAATTAAGTGCTAACAACTCAATAAGAACACATATCTCTCTTAATTTATATTAATTTTTTTAAAATTTAAAAATATTTTTTTTTAAAATTATCAATATTTAATTAAGATTGGAAAGCGGTGCCGACAAGGTCATTATTTATGGCCAAAAATTTTGGACTCTGTTGAATAGAAAATACAAACTCAATTATTGAATTCTGCTTTCATCACTTTCTACTTACGGTTCTCTTCTGCAACGTCATTGCCAGAAACTGACAAGCATCTCTCTGACGAGTCAAGTCCCTGAGGTGTATATATATCTCAAACACAAGCCACCTATAGCCCAAGAGTCACCACCACACATAGTTGAGAACAATTTGTGCTAGTAGCAAATTAGTGAGAATATAGCTAGTCATGGAGAGGAAATCGCTTGCTGGGTTGTGCTTCTTCCTCGTCATTCTCTTTGTTGCTCGTAAGTCATAAGCTTTTAATGTTAATTTTCTTGCAAAGTCTCTAGATACATTTATTTAACATAGATGCATATTGTTACACTTCCATTATGTATGCGTTTTTTCTCATATAGTCTCTATATTATCAACTAAACTCGAGCAAGCTAATTCCCGACTTACTTCGTTACTTAATATAAATTATACCCTTTATTTTCTTTTCTTTTCTTTCTATTGTCCTTTTTAACTTGTGGTGCAAACTGAGGCAAAGACCTGTGAGGTACTGAGCGACAAGTTCAACATATTTTTTAATTATTATTAATATATTAATGATAAAATATATTAATTATTAATATATTAATGATAAAATATATGTATATGTACAACAAAATATAAAATTATTAAAATTTATTTTTTAAAATTTTTTGTTAATAGTTAATAATCTTCACTTTACTTTTTTAAATAAATTTTTTACTTTAAAAAAGATAAATCTATAAAAAAAAATAGTATACAGTATGAAATTATATATTATTCGGTGTATTAATTATTAAACTTAGTAATGCGTTAGAAGTCAAAGGCCCACGGTTAACTTGACTGAAATTAGTTAATTAGTGGCATTGGGAATTAAAGGAAATGATGGTTGTACATGAAGACTGGGCTTACATATTTCACCTCACATGGTTGATAATCAACTATCAAACTAATTTAATCAATTAATCACATATAATTAATTACTTATTTTAAACTCTGAATTTTACATCTTCTTTTAAATTAATAATTATATAAAAATATATTATTAGTTAAATATATTTAATAGTTAATTAATTAATTACCTTCTATGTCTTTTAACTGCAAGCAGTTATTATATGTGATTTAGTGTTGAATCGATTAAATTTAACTATGTGAAGTATGCGAAATAAAGATTCAAATTTTTTGTCTCTTTTTTCTTATTCATAATTTTGTCTTTCTAATTAAGTGCTAACAACTTAATAAGAACATATATTTCTCTTAATTAATATTAATTTTTTTAAATTTAAATATTTTTTTGAATTATCAATATTTAATTGAGATAGAAAAATATGACAAAAGATTCAAATCATGTGAAACAAACCTTATGTGCAACTAATTAAAAAATTAACAATTAAGAATTTAATGAAATATATACAAATACATAAATAATAACTATAAAAATTTTTTCAATTTTTAATTAATAATTATTCACTTATATTTTATTTTTTAAATTATATTTCGTAATTTAGAGATGTAAATCCCAACAAATAAGTCGCAAGGTCTAGAAAGTAAAAAGGCAAGCCCACCATAGAAAAAGAAAAGGCGAAAACAAAAATTCATTAAAACATAATGCCGTTTTAGGTATTATCACCAAATTGAAAATGGTCCTAGTTGAAAATATGATCCTATCATGCATACTTCGGTCGGGGTTGCGTCTTGTCTCGGGATACCATTCTTAAAGAGATTGCATGTAGAGGAGTGGCCTTGCGAATTCAGGGATTTACACGCACTCCCATCATTTATGCCAGTTGGGTTCTCACGGATCTACAAATTCTCGATCCATTGTATGTATCTCAATTGTCACTTATCAGCAGAAGTCTTTGAATTGAATTTTCCAAGCAAACAAACAACACAGAAACCTTTGAATTGAATTTTCCAAGCAAACAAACAACACCGCATGAAAATCTCATCCATAAAAAACTCAGCGCATGACGTATAATAGAACTTATATAGGACCGATAGACCGTGCTGTGATTTTGTTGCCTTCTAAATATTTCTGGAAATCATGCATACATGATTCATGCACGAGCTTTTTACTCAGTGTTAGCAGCTTAATTAAAGTTGAGTTAATCCTTTAGCCTCTATCATCAATTGCATTAAGAGAATTACTTAACGTTTCTTCGCAGCCATTACCTTTTCTTGTCTTGGTGTTGAGATTTCAGGTATGATTAAGCTCCCTCTCACATATATAGTCACTGCCAAGTGTTAATGTTAGACAACTTGTGCTTCTCTTTCCATATACATAATAATAGAATAAAATATTCATATATCCCTTCAATTTTGAATGAGTTACATTTACACTCTTTACCTAAAAAAAGTAACTATATAACATACTTAAACTATATAACTAATAGCACTTAAATTTTTCATTCAATGTTGTGTTAAATTCAATTGATAATTCAATCACATATGATATGTACGTTAAATATTAACATTGGTTTTATATTTTTTACAAAAATGATTCAAAAAATAAAGAAATTATAAATTTAAATTAGTATAAAATTTGATTCTGTTATCATTTTTATGAGTTATTTTATAAAACAAAAAAGTCAAAAAAAATACTAATAGATCATGTGCACATCACAAGTGATAAGATCATCAGTTAAATTTAATGAAACATTAAATAAAAAATTAATTGCTATAAATTATATAATTTATATATTTAATAATTAC
This sequence comes from Castanospermum australe, assembly GCA_019955255.1. Classification (NCBI taxonomy): domain Eukaryota; kingdom Viridiplantae; phylum Streptophyta; class Magnoliopsida; order Fabales; family Fabaceae; genus Castanospermum; species Castanospermum australe. The sequence continues at coordinate 407,412 of NSJW01000359.1, forward strand.
TTTTTTTTAGTTTAAAGAATATATATGCAACTCACTCAAATTTTAAAAAGTATTTATACATTTCACCCTGAATAATAACATAACCCACTTTGGTGTTAATTTGCTATACCAGTCACTCAAAAATTCAATTATGGAAAGGAAGTCACTTGGACTCTTCGTCTTGCCTTCCATTGTCTTGGGTGCTACAAAGTCCTAATCATTCTCTCTCAACTTCTCAACACAAAGAATAATTTATTATAAATTAAAATTAATTTTTATGGTCAAAGAATTATAACTCAAAATGCATCGAATTTCTTTAAGGTATATATGAACAGAGGAATTTAAAGAAAAAAGAAAAAAAAAGAAATATTACTTGATAATATTTCATTTTATACATTTATTTTAAAAAGTTCTCAAATAAAAAAAAATTTTAATCAAAATAAAAATTTATCCTCCCTTTCTTTTATTTCCAAACACCTCTACCCAAGTGTTTCCTTAGAGACTTCATGATCCTGGCTGACAAGGTTGAATCTCACTTATGTCACTTTGCTTGCACTTTAGTCAAACTTTCTTCTCGTACAATTTCTTAGACTTTGGACCTCATTTGCACAAATTGAAAAGCAATATGATTTTTTTTAAAAAAATTTACAATAAAATTACAATATCTTATATAAATCGTATTTACTAATAAAAATTTCATATTAATAATATGTTTAGTGTGGGGATAAAATTTTATATACAAATTTCATTTATAAAAACTTATTTCATATTTTTACTCTAATATCAAGCATACATTAATAAGTAATTATTTATTACTTTATTAATATCTCTTAAAATTAATTTAATATATATATATATATTTAAATATAAATAAATATGAATTATGTGACTATATTTTCCGAATTCATTTTTCAAATTGACAGGCAAGATCAAAGAATAAATAATTATAGTTTAATGGTTAGCTTGTGTTTTGGGCTTGAAAGTTGGGCACGGGACTAGCCCAGGATGACTCCACCTTACGAATTGGCCCGTGATTAAACCCTGAACCAATCTGGGTTGTGCATGACGTCCTAGAAGCGAGGCCCATATACCTGGTTGTAGCACAAGCATGCAAAATATTCGTTTTCTTTACGTTTGCTTTTGCGCGCGGCTGAGCTCTGAGCTATTAAAAGGTCGCTCTGTGATAACCCTTGCTTTGTAGTTCCCACTCATCAGCACGCTTCGACATTTTCACAAACACTTGGTTGGCAATGGCGTCGACGATCTTCTCTGCTGTCCTTGAGAAATCCCGGAACTTGACAGCAACTTGCTTGCTTTCGAGATCATACTGTTCCATGAGGCAAACCACTAACCCAAGAAACCTCTACTCCAGAATCAGTCCCCTTGGAGACCCTTCCATCAGCGTAGTCCCCGTTCTTGACAAGTGGGTCCAAGAAGGCAATGCGATCAAAGCCCTCGAGCTCCGCCACATCATAAAGGATCTCCGTGCCCGCAAGCGGTTCAATCAGGCCCTCGAGGTTGAGTTATCTTTTCTGCTCGCAAGTTCTCTTCTCTGTTTCTTTGCTGGGAAAACAAAAAGGGTTTTCCATTTGATGCCATTCGGGAAAGGAGAAAAATCAGGGGTGATTAGGACGACTATAACTAAGTATAAGATTTTCTAATTTCTAGTAATATAATGTAAGACCGTTTATTTATATTGAAATATAATTTAACCTATGCTTTATAGAAATATCTCAAATGGGTATATCAAAGCTTTTTTTTTTTTTAAAATTTCTGAATGTTCTTTTGGAAAACTCTCTTAAACGCTAGTTGTGATTTTTTTTTTTTTTTTTCATAAAGAGACATGGACTGGCCCCCTTTGGAATCATTACAATCTTCATTCTTAAGAGATTGTGACAAACCAAAGATAGGGCAGTTGTGTGCAGTATTAACTCATTGGTAAAATAATATTCCATTGTTGAAAATTTCTAGTATAACTTACATGACTGTTAGTGTTGTATTTCTTGACAATATGATCATGCATGATCCATGCAGAGTGTTCACTAGAGAAGGGAAAAGTGTTATTTTAATTTTAATTTGATGTTGCAAATATTCTTACCCAGTTAATCAGGATCTATTGATGTCTTGAATGCCGGCATTCATTTCTATTCAAGTAAAAGTTACTTCATTGATGGTTCAATTTTCATGCAAATACTACTCATATCACAGATACAGAGTACTTAACCTCACACTCTTGTTAATGTAAAAGAGGTATATGACATAATGACAAGACCAAACAAGAAGTGCTAAAGGAGAAAAAAAGATGAAATTCTATATTATGTTTCTTTATTTATATCACTCCACTTGATCCTGGTTATTCAGGTTTCCGAGTGGATGAATAGCAAAGAAACATGCCCATTTTCACCTACTGACCAAGCCGTGCAGCTAGATCTTATCGGTAGAGTACGTGGACTGAATATTGCAGAGAGCTACTTTCAGAATCTGAGTGATAAAGATAAAAATGAAAAGCTTTATGGTGCTCTTTTGAATTGTTATGTCAGAGAAAGCGTAGTTGATAAGTCACTCTCCCACATGCAGAAGATGAAGGATATGGGTTTTGTTTCTCCTCTCAACTACAATAATATATAATGTGCCTCTATAAGCAAAACAGATCAACATGAAAAAGTCCCTGATGTTTTAGCACTAATGAAAGAGGATGGTGTGTCCCCCGACATTTTTAGCTACAGGATTTGCATGAGCTCTTACGGTGAACGATCCGACCTTGGGAATGTGGAGAAACTATTGGAGGAAATGGAAAGGCAAAGCCACATTGGCACAGATTGGATCACATATTTCTATGGTGGCCAACTTCTACATAAAAGCGGGTCTGAAGGAGAAAGCTCTGATCTGTCTGAAGAAGTGTGAGGATAAGGCAGGCAATTGCAATGCACTAGCTTATAATCATCTGATTTCACACTATGCAAGTCTTGGGAACAAAAAAGCAATGATGAGACTGTGGAAACTCCAAAAAGCCAACTGTAAGAAGCAACTTAACAGGGAATATATAACCATGATGGGTTCTCTAGTAAAGCTTGGGGAGCTTGATCAAACTGAAAAATTGCTTGATGAGTGGGAGTTATCTGGTAACAGTTATGATTTCAGAGTGCCAAACATCCTCCTGATTGGGTATTCTCAGAGGGGATTGATTGAAAAGGCTGAAACAATGCTCCGAAGCATGGTTGAGAAAGGGAAGACTCCGACTCCTAACAGTTGGGCTATCATTGCATCTGGATATGTGGCCAAGGAGAACATGGGAGAAGGCATTTCAGTGCATGAAGGAAGCTGTGGCAGTACGGGCTGAAATAAAGGCTGGAGGCCAAAAGACAACATCATTTCCAGCATATTGAGTTGGGTCACTGATAACAGAGATATGGATGAAGTAGAAGATTTTGTAAATTCATTAAAGACTCTGATTCCCGTGAATAGGGACATGTATCTTTCCTTGACCAAGGTGTACGTTAGATGTGGGAAGGAAGTAGATGGGATTTTAGAGAGCATGAAAGCTGATAAGATAGAGCTCGATGAAGAAATAGAGAAAATCCTTAGCTCAAGATTGCAATAATATTGATTTCCTTAGCTCCCTCCATTCCTTTTGTCTTGCACACCATTTCAGAGTTCAAATGAAGTACGTGGTCTTAGAGTTGTTTTTCAGAGTGCCTAAGACGGCATTAATAGTGTTTAAGATCCATTCAACAGGGAGGGCTACTTCTTGTGAACATGTTTTATGAAAGGAAGAAAGAGAAGCGGAGAGAGGGAAGAAGGGAGCAGTGACAAATTCATGGGGAAAGTATGGTAACTGATATGAGGTATGTGATTGATAAGCACATGACCCTGTTTATGAACACCATTCAAGATCAGAAGCCGTATGACCCAAGTGGCATTAATTACAAACTACATAGCATCAACCTTTGCGCCCAAATAAACTAGCTTGGCATTTGGGTGTACTTTGGAAGTATTTATTTAGTCTAAAAGCAAACATGTTCGCTTTGTGTTATCGATCTTTGAATTGATGGGATATGCAAGAATTTGTTGTAACTTGTAAGCTACCGCCACTAATTTTTCTTTTCAACATTCTTTTCATTAAAAAGATTAAAATCCTTTGTTTTATGTGAAAACGCTATTAAAATCTTTCACAAAGGGAAATAATGCCATTCTTTTAATGTTGATGATTGGAAAATAAGTTCAAGAGAAATCAGAGATTTAGGATATGAAAATGAAAGCATGCTGTGGGATCGTTCCTAATTTTGGAAATTCTATCTCCTAATTTTGGATTAGGATCGTTCCTTCACATAACAGATTTTTTTGTTCTTTTTGAAAAACCCATTTAAATCAATTTAACTTTTGGGAACTCGAATGAAAAAAAATTATCTACTTTCTATGTATCCCAATGCCCAATAGTGAGTTAACCTAAACCATATTTGTTGTATAAGGACAAAAGTTTAAGCCTTTATCGCAACTATTTAATTTCGGAATCAAATCCTACCTTATTTCTACTTTACCTGCATTCTCTCTCCACATAATGATGATGGAAAAAGTTAAAATTTGATCACTGACATTGTCAAGAGAATACTTGCTTCTTCAACCTTAGTTGTGGAAACCTTGTTCACCAGAAGTCAATCTTTATTAATTATCCTCAGCACTAACTCGCTATTACTAGTTTTACTTAAAAATATTTCGGTTATTCATTTTGGAATAAAATTTTATTTTGTTTTTTAATTATAGTCTAGAACAAAATAAATATACTTGCTGGTAGCTGAATAAAAAATTATTACAAAACAAGATCAAATTAAAAAGAAAGAACCAGCTAGAATTCTCCCTCGTTTGTCACGCTTTTAGAAAGTGCCCAATATTCTCTTTAGTGTACTATTTTTTTTTCCCCAAAAAGAAGCAGGTGAGGAATTTATTCAACTTTTTATTGTATGTATCTTAAAAGATAGGACCAATGGTAATTGAATTAGTTTAAGACAGTTAATATGCATATTGATTGTTTTCTAGCGCAAAATAATATATTAGTAACTTGTTAATATTTTGATACTTAGCTCATTTAAATATATATTTAAGTTTTTAAATTATTTAAATTTATTTTATATTCATTCTTAAAAGTGGGAATAGAAAGATTAATGTAAAATAAATTTAAATAATTTAATTATTCAATCATACATTTAATTTAGACTTAATTTAAATTAATATTACATTAGAAGTGAATTACATATGAAAAATTGAAAAATATACCATTTTAGGGTATGTTAGTCAATGTCTATACTGAATGGAATCATTAAGAAAAAGTAGAAAGAAAAAAGAAACAAAGCAGAAAAAAGAAGATATAAGAGATAGAAATGAGACCTTTCAAAGAAGGAAAGAGGGAACACAAACAGTGGCAGGGTCCACCAACATGTGGGCAAAGGATAACCTGTATCATATTCTTTGCACCTCTTGAGTCATCGATCGCTCTTTCACCGTTCGATGTAATGCCGAAGACCATCCAACGGTCTTAAAACGGTCCACGCGAGTCAGACACTAATTTTATTTTAACTTAAATCACTGTCCTTTCTTCTCAGCAAAAGCGGCGGAATAACCTCATTTAAATCTAATTTATTTAAATCTAATTCAAATTTCATTATTTTTTTTCCTATTTATTTAATTTTTAAGAACTTCCCATTACGGCTTGTCTCTTGGCTTCGGCTAACGGCTCATTCTTCGACTAACTGAGTTTCTTTATTAAGTTTTTCGAGTTGTATTTAAAATTCTTAACATTATAAATAAACGTTTTTTTTTTTTTACCAGAACTTACTATAAGCCAACACCGGATTCTTTATTAATAATTTTGTTTTTCTTTGATTCATCGATAGAAGTACAATAATTATTGACAAAATTTTTTTTACAACAATGAAATAAACTTGACAGAATGCAAATGATTTTATCTTTAAAATAATTTATTTTATGATCAGAAAAATATATAAAAAATAATGCTTGGTTGAAGTTTACTCCAAAATTAGTGTAGAAGTTTCAATTGTTATGTTTGACTATTAAATTTAAATATAATTTTAGGTTTTAAAAGTAATTTTTGTCATAATTAACGTTTGTTAGTTTGACCCAAATACATCTTAAGACCAATAATTTAAAATTACTTTTAAATAAATATTTTAAATTTGATTTAATTTTTAAAATTAATTTTTTTAAAATCTATTATACTCTAAAGTAAACTTATATAAAAAAAAAATTAAACATGTACAATAATATGAAAAGTTATATTCTTTCTCATATATCATTTTCTCTTTTTTTTAATAAAAAAAATTCACACTATAATATAAAATATAAACAAAGGATAGAGTTTATTAATTAAGTAATAACTATTCGTTGCCTGCCTGTTTGTTTTATATAGATCTTAACACCACTAAACATTTGAGGTAAGAGTTCTATTGTTCCTTTTGACAAATGTTGTTGGGATGCATGGAAAACTGAATTACAGTCATACAATTTTTATGGAATATTGTGCCGTGTTAAGTGTAATAAAGATTAAAACACTTACCTATTTAGTAACTTTTTCTTTCTTTTTTTACTGGTTGTTTTACAAAAACAATATTTATTTTATTTTATCTTTTATTTTAAAAAATAAATAAAGTAATAATTATTTTTTAACTTTATCTTTAACACTAATAGAGTGAGAAAGAATAAGTAATGTGAATAATAAAATTTTAAATATTTTAATAAAAAATAACTTAATCAAATATAATTTAGTTTTTTGTAAATAAGACTATTTACTGATTTTTTAAGTCATGTACAAAAACTTTAAATGAAAGATAAAAAAACAGAAATAATATATTTAAAATATTAAATTCCTCTTACTAGTTAGCTTGATGTTATTATTTAGGTCAAGATTAATAAAAAATATTAACTTGATCTTTGATTAAAATTATATAATATAATTATTTTAAGAATTCAATTATTAACATTGTATAAATTTGACTTATACATAAAAATAAATTTAATTTTAATTTATTGTTAATATTTATATTATTATTTCATTATATATTGTTATATTATCAAAATAAATTTGACCATAATTAAATAAGAGTTTAATTATTTTAATAATATAATAACATATAATTAAATAATAAAAAAATTTAGAATAAATCGAACGAAATTAAACTCGTCTAAAATAAATCCACTCTCTGCAGGTAAATGCAAGCCGAGTTCAGCTGCCTCCGTGAAGCCACATGACATGAGTTCTTAAAGTGAAACGCCCACTTTGAGTATCTTTGTCTAAAGAATGGAATGAAAATTTATTTATTAATAATCCAAATCCAAAACACTTTCTTTCTCACTGAGGCTTTCACACTCCCCTAGCTTGTGCTCTACTGCTCTGCCCCTTCTTCTTGTGCTGTCTGCATCTCTTCTGCTGCACTCACCCCTCTCTGTGAGTGAGTCCCTGGAATGTTAAATTGAAGCAAAGCTTGTTACTTGGTAGAGAGATACAAGCTTCAAAATGAGGGGTCCCTTAGGCGCAGTAATAGGAAGGTATCCATCAAGTGATGGAAGTACCCAAATAGGAGGAATCATAAGGCACAACAGGAAATGCAGAGATATCGCTGTTCTTGTGATCTTTATAGCGTTCTGGATAGCAATGATTGTAAACTCCAGCTTTGGCTTCAACCAAGGAAACCCACTGAGGTAAAGAATCTTAAAGTTTCTCACTCTATCTGATTGAGCTTTGTGTTAATGGAGTTTCTGTTAATGGAAAGTTGTAGTTTTGAGTGTAAATTTTAAGAAATGGGTACTGTTTCTCAATGGGCTTCTTTTATAGCACTTATTCTTAAGGAGATTTTGTAATGGATGTCTAACTTTTAACAATTTCTACACTTCGATGTATTTTTCTTCCTAGCAGTCCATGATTTCCTACTATCCTTTTTTTTTCCGGGTCTTTGATTAGTTTACTTATTTAAGAAATTTACGACAAGGTTCACATCATTCGATTTTTTTTGGTACAATGGTGGCATAGAGGTTTGAACTTATAAACCACCTGCAGACTACCCAAACCCCTCACTTCTACATCATCATCATTCGATTTTGATTTTAGCAATGTATGTTTACTGGGTCTGTCACCATACTTTTCCTCTTGGGGATCAATTTTGTTAGTTGTTTGCCTGCTGAAGAACTTAAAGGAAGAATTGAAACTTGATTGTGTAGTAGCATGAAGCCCATAATTTTATTCTCCTTTTGTTGTTATCATTATGTAATTTGTGATCTTTGCACTGTGGCTTACCAGGCTTACTTATGGGCTGGACTACAAAGGGAATGTGTGTGGGGACAAGCATGCAAACCCTGGCCTTCGTGAATTGGAACTCAGATATTGGCTAAATCCTAATCAGGTTTATCAGAGTGGATTGAAGGATAGCCAGTTCAAACTGGTCAATGCCCGCAGTATATGCTTGTCAGACTGCCCAATACCTTCTGAAGATTCTCTTAGCTGGGTATGTGATTATCCTGAAGGAGATATTCGTCTTTCCAGGCATGATTGGATTGACAGGAACTATGATTATTTTGAGTTCCTTATGCCAGAAATGAGAAACTCATCTCTTCAACTTCAGGGCCCTTGTTATCCTGTCATATTTCCTAGTGTAAATGGTGAGCAAACTATTCCATTCCGATGCATCCGTTCATTCATATAATGGTTATGTGGATGCATCATTTTGATTTTTGACCTCGGTTGCAGGGTCTGCTCCTTATAAGAAAGGCGTTTTTTTTAGGTTTTTTTCTTTGGAAGGGGAGGGGGGGGGGGTGTTAGGGAACTGTCAATCTCCTATATATTATGAGTTTTTAAAATACCTGATTCTAGAAGCATATTTTTTGTCTAGTTTACTGGAGTTGCCAATTTATTGCTCGAGCATCGAATACGTCTTTAAAGCATTGGCAGCAGATGGGTGGAGTTAACATCAATGAAGACATTGTTATTGATAAGTCCATTCACAAGTCTATTAATTCTCGGTCAGCTGTCTTAAAGGTTAAAAAGTCTTTCAACTTTCTACTTTTTTTGTTGGTGCTATGATTGTGATATTGTCCAGGGAATGTATAACCACTCAAGTACTCTACATCAATCTTCTAGATTATGTTCATATTGTATTACCGGCATGTTAGTTTTAACACAAGAAATAAGCAATTAAAGGAAGTAAGGAAAATCTTGGTGGAGACCTTATGCCTATTCTTATACTATTTCAGATGACAATGGATGTGTTAGTTGATTGACTACAATATCATCTCTCTTCTTCATTTCCCCTCATCCTTTATAAACTTTTTAATCTGAAAATATCATATTTTACTTCTGTTAGGCATGGAGCATGGCCAATTGGCCATGGTACAAAGATTTTCTTTTATTTTCGTAGAGGCTGATGCCTGCAATTCACCCAGATCATTAAGAACTGATAAACTCATAAAAGGATATTTATTATCTGGAAGGGCTTAAAGGGTGGCTCGCTTCTTCATTCCTTCTCATCTGGAGAAGCTTTGTTTGTACATGATACTGCCAGATCTGTATACCTGATAGAGTTTAACATTCAACTGGTTAATACTTAAGAGTGTGGTTGGTAGGAGTGAAAATACAAGGAATAGAAGGCAAGGAGTAAAAATTATGATGCTTGTAGATATGCATTATGTCTTGAATCTTGATACCTTATCTATTTCCACCAATCCTTCTCCCATTCTCACACTTTTGCTCTTACTTAATGCACCCATACTGAACTTTACGATGTTTCGTATGTCCTGCCATTCAGCGTCATGTATTATGCGCCGTAGAATTTGAAGGTATCATCATTTGTATTTGCAGAGATACATGGCTGACGTAGGAAAGGCGTGGCCTGTGCTGATTGTTTGTGGAGGGATTTTACCTCTTTTTCTGTCTGTGATTTGGCTGATGATGATTCGGCATTTTGTTGCTGCAATGCCTTGGATAACGGTGGTGCTCTTTAATGTTCTAATAGTATCAGTCACAATGTTCTACTACTTAAAAGGTTAGGATCCATGTTGGGCTATTTCATGAAACAAATATCTGTATTTTTATGGAATTATCACTATACAGATGTTGAACAAAATATGAATGCTCCTTTTGAATTGATTTTCTTTTTCACCTTTCTCCATTCTATGTATTTAATGTTTGGTTCCTTGCCAGCTGCATGCCTATATATTTTTGAGATCACCATTTGCACAAATATCCATGCATCAACTGCTTTTGTATCCTCTCTGACATATCCAATCAAGCACCTAATCACTTCTCTGCTAGTATGTTGGGTTTGACATGTGTGGACATGGGCAATCCCACTGTTAGACACTTAACACAAATTTGTTTGTGTTACAACTTACAATAAAAAGAAAAACTAGACTCCCGGGCCAGACACAAGCTAGACTTGTTTCAGACATGTTTTTGGTAAAACATATAACTTCCGGTATAAAGGTTCCCATTTCAAAACTAAACAATTGATTGCAATGCATTTTATTTTTATAAAATATTGGAATTTGGAATGTCAAAAATGCTAGATGATATAGTTTAACTTCTTAATTCTTTGAAATTGTATTTTGGCAGAAGCTGTTCTTTCTTTCTATGCAGTGTGGACATTGAAAGCAACCAAAATAATGTTAATACTCTGCTTGGTGATTATAGTTGGAACATAATATACTTGCTTATATAGCTGTTGAATTATCTAGCCACATATTTAAAAAAGAGTATCTAGTCAAATATTTTAGTTTATTGTAATCTAGATGTTGGAGAAACATCAATCAAATTATAATGCTGAGTTAATTTTGTCTTCTTAACTTTCAGCTGGATGGATAGGAAATGATGCTATTTCCCCCATCATTGGTGAGCATGACCCTTACATTAATGTATTTGGGAGGGTAAGTACCTGAGTCTTTATATATGGATTCTCTCTCTCTCTCTCTCGCATTGATGATTTTAGCATGTACATCTTACGAACAGATTTCATTTTCAGGAGCTGACTCATCTACGTGCTGTCACTGTACTTATGACCTTTATCATGGCTGTTGCCGTTCTAACGTCAATTGCTATTGTTCGACGCATCCTTATGGCTACATCTGTCCTTAAGGCAAGCATCACTTTATGATATGCAATTATGTGACTATGATTAAGTTTCTTATTTTTGGTTATTGTCATTGAATTGATCTGCTAGCAATTATATGTATTTTTAACCTTCAAACTTTGACTGAGGTTGAACTTCAAATGTTCCATTCATGGGCAGATTTGTCATGCATCATAAGAGTTTCTTGGTAATCCATATACATCATTTGCTATACATGGGTTCTCAAGGTGGACTCTTATCATGAAAGTGGTGAAGATAACAAATGACTGGTAAAAAAATTAATGAGCATAATTTGGTGTTAAAGAAACAAAATGAAATAGTTTTTGTTACAATAATATTGAGAAACATCCTCTTTTGCTGTTAGTTTTTGTAGTTAAATTGTGGCTAAAGTAATTAAGAGAAATACAGAGCCGGTGTTGAGGGTACTGTGTGGGGCTGGATGAACTCAGATTATCTTATCAAGTGCTCCTACACCACTAGTGAAGTGTTACTGGCTACTGAGACTAAGCCATTGGGATACATTTATAACCCTCTGCTTGGAAAAGAATACTTTAAAGCTAGTGCTAATTTTACATCTGCAATGGAAGTACCCGCAGCTTAATTCAACTTTGGTAAATCGGATTTGATCAGCCATTGCTATTGTTTAACTATACAATGAACGGATGCTTAACCTTTTTACCCTCCTCTCTGACACTTTCAGTGTTGGTATATGATATATGTCATGCTTATGGAGCATTTGTTACTATTGCAATCTATGCCTCCATGTAATGTGTTGAGTTTGCACATCCAGTTGTCATAATGTTAACCAGAACTTTTTGACATTTGTCACACATAACTTGCCCATAGGCACATAATGTGGTACAACACTGCAATTTTGAACCACTAGTAACTGAAATGATGATGCAGCATTGTTTATATTTCCCGAGTCAATCAATTTAATTAATTTTATGCAAATTTTGTTTACAGGTTGCTGCGAAAGTGATAGGAGAAGTTCAAGCACTTATTATTTTCCCACTCATACCATTTGGCATCCTTGCGGTGTTTTACATGTTCTGGATTTCAGCAGCTCTCCATTTGTTCAGCTCTGGCCAGGTTGTTCAGAATAACTGCAACTCTAACTGCTGCGCATATGATCTCATGGAAAAACGGGTGAACTGTGATCATTGTTGTGGATATAGCATTCATTACACACCACATATTGGAGTTGCTATCCTTTTTCACCTATTTGGGTGTTATTGGGCTACACAATTTTTCATAGCATGCTCCTCAACCGTGATTGCCGGGTCTGTTGCCTCTTATTACTGGGCCTGTGGTGAAACATCTGTAAGTCACAATGCCTTGTCCAAAAATGAATAATACAATCCAGAAGGTTCAGTGAGGGTTTTATGAAGCGAACATAACTCATTTTATCAGATTTAACAATAAGTAGTTGCAACCTAAGCAGGGGCCATAGTTTGCCATTTGGCTCAGAAATGATTCCCGATCAGTATAAGGTGTAGCATTATAAATTGTTGAAATATGACGCTCATTCTATTAGTTATCAGAATAATATGGTGAAAGATTGGGGTTAACTAGATTATTAAACTATGTGTCAAGACAAACTTGCAGCTTCATAATCTTAAAGAACGAGTTCAGATCAAACTAGCAAACTACTAGTGCTTGTTTGTTTGGTTGATTTGGATTTGATTATCTATTAATTATTTTTCTGTTGATAATTACTAAATTCTCTTTTATCCATGTTATTAAATATAATTAATATTTCTTGATGCAGCCAGAAATTCCATTTCTTTCAGTCTTTTCCTCCATGAAGAGGCTTATGCGTTACAGTCTTGGGTCTGTGGCTCTTGGCTCTCTGATTGTATCATTTGTAGAATCAATCCGATTTCTGCTTGAATCTATTCGTCGCAAACTAAAAGTCTCTAGTCACGAGCCGGACAGCTGGATAGGCAAGGCAGCATACCAATCTTCTCAATTTTTTCTCAGGTGTATTGAGTGGACTGTCAAATCAGTAAACCGAAATGCTTACATCATGGTAAATTTTGTTAATCTTCCAGAAAGCAGATTTTTATGCATACATCATGTATTCATGTGGATAGACATGTGTTTAATAATTCTTTTAACAAATGGAGATGTATTAAGGACCAATAGAAGGAAAAGCCCATTCTCTTGTACGATATGCCTTGTGATAGGCTTGTTTGGGACAGACTGAATCCCATGTCCGTACCTTGGATGCGTTTCTGTAGACATACTTCAAATAGAGATCAAAACATTTTGTAAATGTTAACAAATTAAATATTTTATACACTTGCATGATTACATTAAATTCAGCTATTTCTCACTTTTCTGAAGAGACTTTCCTTTTGGGCACTTGAACATCAGAAAGTCCGGCTAATTGCTATTCAGTTCCCAATGGTGTATTCTAGCAGGTTGCATAGAGAAAATGTGGGTGTAATTCTAGACAAATAAAACAATGATGATAAATAGAGTTGAGGCTCAGTCGAAAATTATTTACTAAGTGGTTAACTCTTCCCATCTGTCATATAAATGTAGCATAAGATGATTCCAATCAAACCTCCCCTTCCCTAGAATAATGCATCCTTCTTTTCTGTTAATTCAATTTGCTCTAGACTTTTCTGGGAGAAGACTAAAGTTAGACTGTTTACTTGTTACAATTCACCTACTGAAGCTCTCATACTTTTACATCTTTCTGCATTTAACTTCTCGAGTATCTGCTTGATACCTGCAGATTGCTATAACGGGTAAAAGTTTCTTTAGCACTTCTGCTATTGCGACAGAATTGATCATGAATAACATCCTAAAGATTGGGCGTGTCAATGTGATTGGAGATGTCATTTTGTTCCTTGGAAAACTATGTGTCAGCCTCTCAAGTGCTGTGTTTGCATTCCTTATGTTGGACACACAGAAGTACAGATCTGCCCATAACATGATCTCGTCTCCGCTCTTACCTGTTGTGGTATGTTTTCTATAATCTAAGAGAGTAGAGAGGGTGAAGATCAATTACCATTGAACAAAAGCATAAAAGATGATAATTCAATTTTTAGTTCATAAAAGCTAAAACCTTTAAAAGTCGGATAGAGTCTTGATTAGAGGGAGATTACGTCAAAATATTTTATTGTGCTCTACTATATGAACACCATAGATTTCAGTTCCAATAAAATGGTTCATAATTTTTTAGAATGTTCAAATCCACTGATGTTGATTCAAAACCAAGTTGGTCTTACATTAGCCTATGCATCGCAGCCTACTGCTATTTACAGAACTTGTTTTTCTCTCCCTTTGAAAGGGACCTAAATCTGTGGCTCTACTGTCTGCACCACTGAGTGAAAGATTAACCTCATGTATTCAACATTACCATAATGGATAAAATGATGGCTAAAAGGAGCTGGAAAATAGTTTTTTTAAAAAAAGAAGTCTAATAATTCCTCATTTGATGTGAATTTAACGATTATCAGAACCTTATTCTGTGTTGTGTAATGCAGGCTTGCTGGGCTCTTGGATATATTGTTGCAACTCTTTTCTTTGCAGTTGTGGAGATGTCAATTGATACCATCATTCTCTCATTCTGCCAGGATTCTGAAGAGCATCAAGGGACAGCCCAGTATGCTCCACCCCTTCTCATGGAAACTCTCAGTGACCAAAATGAAATGCAGAGACTTACAGAAGGACTCCAATGATATATGTCCTTGTATAATTTTCCTTATGATGACAAGATTTAGATTTATGTTGAGGTGCTTATTTTTGCCACCTGAGTTCTGTCCTTCCCCTTATGTACATGTTATATACAATGCTGGATAAAGGTTCCCGGGGGCCCGTTTACCTTTTAAGTAGTTTCTTTTGACAAATGGGTTATGTAGGATATCATGTTATGGGCACAAACAGAACAAATTCAATACCCCTGTTCCTCTATAATTATAATCTTTCTCCGAAGTGCATTTTCTAATGAATTATAAAAGCTTCGAAGCTGAGGCTTATTGATTGTTAGCTCTAGGGTGTGTGTTTGATTTAATTAAAAAAATAATATTTTTGTTTAAAATCAAATTTCAAAAAAGCCAAGTCAAAAGAATAAAAAAATTTAGGGAGATAAGTTGACAAAAAATTATACATCAAGGAACTAAAATATACTTTACCCAAATATTTTTCAATATTCATGTTGTTAATTACCTGTGAAAATAGAGAGGAAATTGACACCAAACCCATTTTCATTGTTAAGTGAATAACAATAGTTATATATTTTATATAATTTTATAAATCACTAAATAATATTTTAGATTTTAGCAACGTAGCGTTGCTCCAATGTATGCATTGGAATCACTTCCACTGCTACTCTAGCTCCTGGACATAATATAAAATTCACAAATCACAAGTTATACTATTATTATTCCCATTTCAATTTTCTATCGAGAATCGTATCATAATCTCGTTATAGCAGCTGTAGTATATTAACTCATGAAGAATACTAACAACAAAGGACAATTATATTTAGAGTAAATTTTTATTTTAATTATCTAAAGATATAAGTATTATTATTTTGATATCTTAAAAATTTTTGTCATTAATTTAGTCTGCAAATTTAAAAAGTGTCATTAAAATCATCTTTTTATATATGAACAAAGACTAAATTGATAAAATTTTAATAATTAAGAAACTAAATTAATAATAATTTTATATAATTAAATGATTAAATTAATAATATTTTTTAATTATTAGATAATTAAATTAAGATTAATATATTTAAAGAATTAAAATAATTATACTTTTTAGATTTATGAATTAAATTAATAATAAAAATTTTAATAAACTAAAATAATAATACTTATATATTTAAAAGATTAAAACAAGTGTTTACTCTTGTATTTATTTTAGGTGCTTATATCGAATCTAGAGACTTAACGCTCAAATTTCATCCCTTTGTGTGTTGAATTTGGAGGGCGGTGGGCTTACACTTTAAATTAAACTAGCAATAAAAAAAAGGGTAGAAAATTCTGAATCTGTAGTTGTTTATAATATTAAAAAGAGGTTGATCAACGATACGATTAAAGCGGCATTTGAGGTGCCGGCGCAGGTTTCGTCGTAGTTGTCGGTTTCTATTTTTAACATACGCTTTTACACATTTGACAAATAACAATTAACAATTGAATCTGAAACCCATCCCAACCTCACGGCTCTTGCTCAATTCAAAGACTAAAACAATAAAAGGGAATACAAAAATTAAGAGTGCAAATAAAAAAGGACGAATGCTATGCTGGAAGTGGAAATTAAACTCAGCGCCCGAATATTGGTACCCTTCTTACATGCTGTCAAAAAAGGAAGCCAGTTCATCATTGATGTTTTCAAACAGCAACTCAAAATCTGGCAGTGGACATCAGCAAACTGGTCATAAATTTCATTCGCTAAGAAGATTCTTTCTATTTTGTTTGCTTCCAATCTAATCCTAACGAAATAAAGAATTATTATTTGAGCTCATTTTTAAATAACAAAATTTTTATATATAAAATCATAAATATTGATAAAAAGATTTAATTTTTCATATTAATAGGTTACTGGTTATTATTAAAAAATTAAATAAAAAATAAACTAATAATATTATACTGTGTTGTATCGGTACCCATTTTATAAACTAGGGTACCGTAAGAATCTCTATTTTACATACTAATCTACAATTGTTAAATAATATTCTAGGCCAACTTGATTGAAGTTATAAGAATAAGACTTTGCATCTTCACGTGTAAGAGTTCAAATTCCTCTCAGACTAGTAGTCTCGCTTGGTAGTTATCCATGTGCTTCTACCTATAGCTCTGGGATCTCAATCATGTTATTGGCACCTTGACAGATAGAATTGGAATAACATATCCTTACTAATATTTTATGTTAAAAAAATTTAATATATATTTTAGGTCTTACCACTCTACATGTATGAAGAGACTATTACCGTGCTTTGAAGGTGTGGAACCAGTTGGTGAAATCTGAACACACGGTCCAATTTTACTCTTTCAATCTAACATATTGGCTAGACAACAATATGCATAATCACTATAGTAGCAATCAATACCTCAATTGGCAATCACTTTGGGCAATTACGATATGGATGCTATGGAAGTGGAGGAACCAGAAGATATTTGATCACTCCTTTTCTCGGCTTGGGCTGCCCTTAAAGGCCATATTGGCCTGCTATAACAGGTTCATTACTAATACCAGTCAGTCTTCAATGACAGATTATCATCCAGTTCAACTGATTCATGTCAATTGGTCTCCTCCAAAGCCAGGTTACATAAAGATTAATATAGATGGTGCTAGCAAGTTGGATCATGAAATCAAAGTGGCGAGCTGTGGTGGAGTTTTAAGAGATAATATGAGCCAAAGGATTATTGGTTTCACCAAGAAACTAGGTCCAGTTACAGCATTAGTCGCTGAAGCTTGGGCTGCATTGGAAGGGCTTTCTTTGACTTGGCAACGAAATTATCGTCTTGTGCAGCTGGAGCTTGATTCAAAAGTTTTAATTGCAGTCATTACTAGGAAGGAGTTGACAGCGGGTGAAGCAAGGAGTATTATTAAAAGAATCCAGGAGTTACTGGAGAAGAATTGGAGAATTGAAGTAATCCACATCTACAGAGAAAAAAATACAGTCGTAAACGGTTTAGCCTCTTTTAGTCTCACACAAGTTCTAATGCTGGAATAGTCTCCCTAGCTGTGTTGGAGTTTACTTTCATTGGATGTTACGGGAGTGACAACTTTCGGATCTGTTTATATTTTGTAGTTTTCTTTCTTTAGGCTTTGTCCCTTTTCAATACCAAAAAACGCTATCATTTAACTGTTCCATTCAGGCGCACCATCACCATGTTCATGGTTCTAAGAAATTTCCTCTATTTTGACACTACAATATCAACTGCTTCCAAGGCGCACTATTGATGGATTCAAGATTCGTCAAGCTCAAGACTACAATATAACAGCAACTTGAAATCTGACGCAATCCATCTTTGCAATGGTCATAGCGGGGCTGTTTAAGCTTCACCCTACTTTGTTTTCCTCAATTTTTCTAGTGAATACTAATGGCACAAATGACAAATCACATCACTGTCCCTACGAAAATTTTGCAGCATAAGGCCAGCTCTGAGGGGCAGCTAATAGCCATCAACATTGGGATATATGCAGCCTTGGGTGCATCATTTTAATATTGCAGGCACGTGATGTATGAGCATAAGGTAAAATCAATCACCAGGCCATGAGCATGTTCTAATAAACACATTCCAAAAAAAGAAGGCCGCTTGGTGATAAACTCACGTTTCAAAGTCACAGCATATAAATTTTATCACTTAAATTAAATACATCCACTGGGTGATAAAATCAATGAATCCAAAAACTGCTCAAAATCCCCATACATGGATATCAAAATAATAAGAAAAATATTACATATCTCTTGCTCCTCCTCAACTTTTCTGTCGGTGTCATATTTATCTACACTATATATAGTATAAAGAAAATTATTTCTTTTAGTCTTTATTTTTTATTTTTAAAATGCTCTTTCTATTTAATTATATAATTATTTATCTAAAAATTAATTTAAAAAAATTAAACTAAAACTACTTACGCTCTATTACAATTATAATTTTATATACGCTCTATTACAGTTGTTTTCTGATTATTTATTGAACTATAATATTTTAAATATTTTAAAATAATTTATTTTTATTTTTATTTTTACATAAGATAATTATTTTAAAAATTTAAATTTTTTTACGTATTATTAATTTTTAAAATAAAAAATATTAAAAAAATAATTTAAAAAAATGCGGATGCGCTCGTTATCAACAAAGCTAACGGGCCGAACAGGCCAAATTCTGCATATCAATCTTTTATTATATGTTTCCACTAAAGGTATATTCCCTCTATCGAGTCCGCATCTTAAGCTTAGTCAATGACCCCATTTGCTCACTCCTCTACATCTTAATTTCATGGACATGAGGCTTCATTTAATTTATATGACCAAAACAGAATTCCCAAGTGCAATATTTGAAATATATAGTTTGTGAGTTACGTATAGATATGAAGCCTCAACACAGAACTGCCTTGTTTGTTCTCCAACAGGGAATTTCATAATATACTGTTCAAATATTTCAGAGATTTAAAAGGAATACAAGAGAGTGATTAATAATAAAATGAAAAAGCAAGTAGTGGAATAGAAAAAAATACAAAATGTTAATATGAATTGCATACATTTATGAATTCAAACCTTGTGTCTCATATCGATAAGTAATAAAAAAAAATACATTGCTATGTTAAAAAACAAAAGTATAGAAAAAAAATCAGAAGAATGAATATTACATTTTATCCCATTATATATATATATATATATATATATATATATATATATATGTGTGTGTGTGTGTGTGTGTGTGTGTGTGTGTGTGTGTGTGTGTGTGTGTATTTATATATTATAATTTTAAAAATTCTTATACAGTTATATTTATTTAGATTAAGATTCTCTCTTATTGTTAAATAATAAAAAAGGTTATATTAAAGAGATAAAAGCATAAATAATTTTGAATATAATTAGTAACCCTATAACTCATCATGTTAGGTTTTGCACAATAAAATTTTTTGTTAATCTCTTTCCAAGATGTTCGTGTTAGAGAGGAGGATCTAAATTCATATCGTTCATGAATTATATTGCTTTACTACTAGTTATCATTATTTTCGTAAATTAATAGATAAGTTTATACGGATTTTAAATCACTTAGGGATTATTTCGAATAACTTTTTAATTTTTCCACTAAAAAAGATATTTGAATCATATTTTTTTGTAAGTATTTTTATAAGTGTCCAACAAATTCGAGAGTATATCAACGGGAGATCGGAGCGAGCCTTCCCTCAATCTAAATTTTAATATACCAAATTTCTTTTTTTACATTTTTATAATTACAATTATCATCAAACATTTGAATAAACTTTCTTTTTAACTTATTTATATTTATCAACTACAATAAAGACTCATAAAGCATTTTTGTTTATATTTGAACTAGTATTTTGATAGACACTGTCGTGCCTTTCAATCCACATTTTTTTTAAATTTTTTCTTATATAATTATTTCATAAATTAATTAATTATCATTTTATTATAATTAAAATTAGTTAAATAAAAATAATTTTATAAAAATGAAAAATATATTTGAAGTGATAAAATAAAAATAATTAGTTAAATGAATTATAATAGTGTAGGTAAAAAAAAGATAACTCTTTGTATTTGAAAGTGATTGTAAATGTAAAACACAGTTATAAAAAATATTTTATATTTATAATTTTATCCTTTTTTATTTGTATTCAATTAATTATTAATGATATTCTTACTATGATATCCATCCATCACTTTCCTACTTTTTTACTATTTAATTAATTTCAATTTTTTGCTTTTAGTGTTCAATTCTTGAGTTCCTGTAAATATTTCTATAAGGGTTCAACGAATTTGAGAGTGTGTCAACAAAGAGCTGCAACGAACCTTTCTCTCAACTTAAATTTTAATATATTAAATTTTTTTTTACATTTTTACAATTACAATTATCATCAAGCATTGGAATGAGCTTTTTTTCAACTTATTTAGATTTATCAACTGCAATAAATACTCATAAAACATTTTGTTTATATTTAAACTAGTGTTTTGATAGGCATTGTCATGCCTTTCAATTCACATTTTTTTAAAATTTTGCTTTTGTAATTATTTTATAAATCAATTAATTATAATTTTATTATAATTAAAATTAATTATAATTTTATTGTAATTAAAATTAATTAAATAAAAATAATTTTATAAAAAATGTAAAATATATTTGAAGTGATAAAATAAAAATAATTATTTAAATGAATTATAATAATACAGGTAAAAAAAAGATAACTCTTTGTATTTCAAGTGATTGTAATTGTAAAATGTAGTTATAAAAAATGTTTGTATTTATAATTTTATCTTTTTTGTTTATAC
Source organism: Castanospermum australe (assembly GCA_019955255.1). Classification (NCBI taxonomy): domain Eukaryota; kingdom Viridiplantae; phylum Streptophyta; class Magnoliopsida; order Fabales; family Fabaceae; genus Castanospermum; species Castanospermum australe. The sequence goes on from NSJW01000359.1 coordinate 428,505, forward strand.
TCAATTAATTTTTAATGGCATTCCCACTAAGATATCCATCTATCACTTTCCTACTTTTTTACTATTTAATTAATTTCAATTTTTTACTTTTTGTATTCAATTCTTGAGTTCTTATAAGTATTTCTATAAGCGTTCAACGAATTTGAAAGCGTGTTAACAAGGGATTGGAGCGAATTTTTCCCTCAACTTAAATTTTAATATACCAAAAAAATTTTACATTTTTACAATTACAATTATCATCAAACATTTGAATAAGCTTTTTTTCAACTTATTTAGATTTATCAACTGCAATAAATACTCATAAAGCATTTTGTTTATACTTAAACTAGTATTTTGATAAGTACTGTTATGCTTCTTAATCCAAATTTTTTTAAAATTTTTGCTTATATAATTATTTCATAAATCAATTAATTATAATTTTATTATAATTAAAATTAGTAAATAAAAATAATTTTATTAAAATTATAAAATATATTTGAAGTGATAAATAAAAATAATTAGTTAAATGAATTATAATAGTGTTATGTAAAAAAACAGATAACTCTGTGTATTTCAATTATAATTATAATTGATTTGTATTTTTACTATTTAATTAATTTCAAGTTTTTACTTTTTGTGTTTAATTCTTGGGTTCCTGTAAGTATTTTTATAAGTATTCAACGAGTTCAAGAGCGTGTCAACAAGAATTGGAGCTAGTCTTCTTTCAACCTAAATTTGAATATACCAAAATTTTTTTTTGACATTTTTACAATTACAATTATCATCAAACATTTGAATGAGCCTTTCTTCAACTTATTTAGATTTATCAACTGCAATAAATAATTTTAAAATATTTTGTTTACATTTGAATTAGTGTTTTGATAGGCATTGTCATGCCTCTCTTCGCATTTTTTTTTTAATTTTTACTTATGTAATTATTTCATAAATCAATTAATTATAATTTTATTATAAATTAAAATTAGTTAATAAAAAATAATTTTTATAAAAATGTAAAATATATTTGAAGTGATAAATAAAAATAATTAGTTAAATAAATTATAATAGTATATGTAAAAAAAAGATAACTCTTTATATTTGAAAATGATTGTAATGATAAAATGTAGTTATAAAAAATATTTGTATTTATAATTTTATCTTTTTTCTATTTATATTTAATTAATTATTAATAATTTTTTAAAAAAGTAAACATTGGATAGACACTATCATGTCTTTCAATATGTACTTTTTAGTTTCACTTATATAATTATTATATAAATTAATTAATCATGATTTGATAATTATAAACTAATTAATTAAATAAAAATAATTATGTGAAAAAGTAATATATATATTTGAATTTAGTTATAATTGAATACGTAAAAGAAGATAATTCTTTGTATTTAAAAAAAGTTATAATTGTAGATTGTAATTATCAGAAAAAAGTTTTTGTATTTATAATTTTACCCCTTAGTCTATATATATCTAATTAATTATTAATGATTTTTTAAGAAAACTAAAAATTTGAGACTAAAAGGAGGAATCTCCTTTATAAATAGTATAGATAATTAATTATTAATAATTTTTAAGGAAAGTATATTAATGGTTTTTTAGAAAAGTTAAAATTTGAAATTACAGAGAGGAATCCCTTTATATATAATCTGGATGAGTTTATTAAAATGGCTTTTGAAATTCATATATGCTGTTTTAATTTATTTTTAGAAGTTAAAAATTAAAGCTTAGGAAAATAATTTTTTTATGAAATCTAAAAACAGCTTATGTGTTAATTTTTTATAATAATTTTTGACTCAATTAACTTTAATAAATTATTAAAATTTCTTTCACACATAAGTACTTTTCAGAGCGTCCATTCAAAAACTTTCCAACTCATTTTATATTGCATTTCTCATATTTACTTTTTCTATCAAGTTCAAATTCATTTGTTTTTTTTAAATGGTAGAGGCATGAATATTGCACATAACAACTAGCCCACTTTATTTTATGTTACTTTTTCTTGTTTTTATACGGTAAAAGTAATTATATGCTTTTGCATTAATTAAGTAAGACTAGATTTAGAATATTTAATTTTTTTTATAATTCAAAGTTTAAACCTAAGTAGAAAAAATCTTCTTATTCCACTTAAACAATCTGTTAGGTTTTATATTAATTTCAAAAAAATCCTTCATAAATTGTCTTTTCTTATATATATAAATAACCTTTTCCGAAAGAGAGACGCTGCTTGTAAAATTTTACTCCGTCTGTGGCACCTCCAAAACTAGGATATAATTGGTTTCCAATCTCTGTTTACTTTCGTAACTTTCCCTATATTCAATATAAAATTTGATTTGCAATCTATTTACCTTCCGACCTTTTATCAGTGCAAAAGTTCAGAGTGTTTGATGTTGCGTGCTTTTGTAATAAGTGATTTCTATTTGAAAGATAACTTAATGAATGAACTATCTCATTGGGTATGCGCTCTATTTATGCATACGTTTCTTGGCCGCTACGATGCTATACTTCTATCCGTCTAGGGTTTATGTTGCTTGGGTATTTTAGTATGACTATGAACTTTTATACTAACACGATCAAAAACCCTTCCTCTGCAGACACAGAATCATCAACATCAACAGGTTATGGCAGAATCAACTTGGTTGCAGAGGAAAAGCAAGAGGGTTTCGAGCTTTGAAGAAAACATACCCATGACTGATAGCCTATTAAGCGATCTCCCAGACGATTTGATCTGCCATATTCTGTCTTTTCTCTCAACCAAAGAAGCTTGCAGAACAAGCATTCTATCTACCAGGTGGAGATATCTCTGGACCATGGTTCCTGTCCTTGACTTCCACATAAATTCTCCCTCAAACAAGAAGAAGAGGGAGCGCTTTGTCCACTCCGTAATCACAGTTTTATTCCAACGTAATGCACAGGGAATAAGAAAATTCAGGCTCTATTGTTGCTGTGAACCATATCACCTACACGCATGGATCTGCTATGCCCTAGGCTGCAACGTTGAGGAACTGGACTTAGACATTCATCTCATGACAGCCACCAGTTTGCCACCCAGCCTTTTCACTTGCAGAACACTTGTGGTCTTGAAACTTCAGTCTAATAACATCATCCCAGAATTCCCTCCTTGTATATATTTGCCGTCGCTCAAGAACTTTCATCTGTATCTGGTAGATATTTTGTCGTCCCGGATTTCAGAAGAAGATGATTTCTTGTCCGATTTTCTCTCTTGCTGTCCTGTTCTGGAAGAGATTAATTTAAGTGGAAGTGGAAAGTTACCGGGTTGGATAAAAATCTCTGTGCCCAGCTTGAAGACGTTAAGTTTGGATTTTTCGGGTTTCTGGTTTAGAACTGTACTCAAAAAAATTCATAAACTTCAGATAAACACCCCATCTCTTGAAGTCCTTAATCTATCCGATAATAATCACCACGAGTATTTGAAATTGAACTTGTACAATGTTGATCGAGCCACTCTTTCCATACAGAAGCCTCGAGAATATAATGACGATTTATTCAAGCTTTTCGAAATACTCTCTAATGTCAAATCGCTTTCTCTAGGTTCTCCCACAGTACGAGTAAGTTCTTCTAAGCAAAGCTCTGTGAAATGTTATTAATGTTGTGTAGCTTAATGGTTATTCCTTTTCTTTTTTTGGTATGAAGCTTAATGGTTATTCTGCATGCAGTACCTTGGTGGTGGTCTTGATAAACTACGTGTCCCAGAATTTCACAATTTATTGTACTTATGGGTTGAACTCCCTCAGGACTACCGCTGCTGGCATTTCATACCGAGATTTCTTCACAAAAGTCAGAAGCTTCAAGTTCTAGTCATTCAGGTTTGGTGCTTTACTTTTCTGAGAATATAAATTAACTTCGGTGTATCTATTCATAACTTGAATTCTTATGAACAATTTCGTTATTTTGATTGGGTTAAACATCATCTTAGTCTCTATAATTTATATTTATTTTTTTATTTGGTCCGTATATTTTTTTATTTCCATGAGTCCTCGTAGTTCTAAACCATAATAAAAAGGTCCGTTCCTTGCACTTGGTTCCTTGTACTTAATGAATTTGTATCTATGTGGCAAACGGAATTGAGAAAATCTTTCCTATCCCAAAAACATGCAACTGTGTCATGGTAGAAAGGTAAGCTTGTAAGGTTCTAAAACCCCCAAGCACAAGTCCTTACCTTCAAATCATCCTGGAATTACTATGAGTTGATGAGTTATTTTTTATTTATATTTCAACCCTCTAGAGCATGTAGTCCATTTTCCTTGTTTCACCGTTTGTTTATCAAGTCATTTTTTTTTTAGCTTAGGACATATCTTACCCTTTTTTTTTTGTAATTCTCAGTCATTTGTCAATTCTTTATGGTTTAGATCAGTTTGATTCAATTATGAATATCTTTAATAGAAAAGAACTTTTTTACTAATATTTAGAATTATAAAAACTCATTTGAAAATAAAACAAATATAACAAATATAGAGTCCAGATTGAAAACATGTTTAAACTATAAGAATAAAATATATTTTAACTAAATTCTGACATGGAGGGATCTTATGCTGCATCAGATTCTGTTTTCCACACAAGCACAAGTTAATAGAGTCATAACACTAGGTAACGGAGAGGGGTCTCTTTACCACATTTAAAACTATGAGGACTTAATTGAAAAGAAAAAAAAAACTATAAAGATTAAATTGAAATATATAGGTATAAATTAAGGGACTAACAATATACTTTATCCTTTTATTTGTAGAAAAAATTTAAAAGAAATAAGTTTAAAAAGGTGGTTGGAGAATCAAGCTGGACGAGGTCAGCAAGCGTTCCTGTGTGTCTTTCATCAAATCTCAAAAGGTTTGAATTTAGAGGAATTCAAAACATAAAAGCTGAGTTGGACCTAGTGCGATATATTGTGAAGAACTCAAGTGTCTTGGAGAAGGTGAACATTTTTGTAATAAAGCGGAGGGTAAATTCAGAGTTAATAGTTAAGAGGAAACTATCCAAGATACAAAAAGGATCACCGTCTATATGGGTACGCGTTTTCACTCCCTTTCTCTTATTACCTATTTTCTTTTTGTTTTTTTTATACAGTAAAAGTATTTAAGGGTGCACTCTCATGTTATTGGTCTAATACATTTACAAAAATTATTTTCCTTTAGTGCTAACTTAAATTTTAAATTCGAGTAAATCAAAGTAACAGTTAGTATATAGTTAATAGTGTCTCTTTCTGCATAATCTATGACTCAAGCTACTTCATAAAGTTGTATATATATATATATATATATATATATATATATATATATATATATATATATGGGTGGGTCTATTTGTTGGCAAATTGTCTCATGTAATTTGTTCATAATTGATTTTATTTATGGTTATCTTTAGTAAATATCTTTTGTGATTTAAGAAATCTTGAGATTTGAAAAAATCTAAAGGATTTATGGAAATCTATAAGATTTGAAAATCTACTAGGATACTTAGAGGGTTAAGGAGTCTTACTTATAAATAAGCATTGGTTTAGGTGTGTGCAAACACATAAGGAGAATAAGATGCAGACAAAGAGGGGTTTTCTAGATTTTTAGAGAGAAAATTCTCTGGGTTTTCAAAGAGGGAATATCTTTGGGATTATGACTGTTAAAATGGGCCAAATCTATTGGATTGACCCGTTTAATTGCAAGAAAAATGCGAACTAGATTTCTAAAATTGTGATCCATATAAATATAAGAATTTTTAGATCGACCCGTTTAACCTGCGAGTTAAACGAGTAGGGCTCATTTACTCTAGGGCCCCGCTTATTATTTTTGTAATTTTTTTAAGTGTATAATCATACTCATAAAATATACTATATGAATTATTTCTTCTAGAACCCTAATAGTGGCATGGCAATGCATCGGTTTTTTATTATTGTACTTGTCAATTTGATTTAAATTTTAGACAATATTTAAATTATGTAATGTATTTATAGATTTAGTTTGAACTTTGGATAATGTTTAAATTATGTTATGTATTTGTAAATGTAGTTTGAACAATATTTAAATTGTGTAATTGATTTGGCAAGTTTCTTTAATGATTAAGTACGTTTAAATTTTTTTTTTACTTTTTGGTAAAGAAAACATGAAAATGTAAAAAAAAAAACAATTATGCGCGTTGACCTGTTTAGGCTCTCGAGTTCACGTGAGGCGAGTCAGGCTAATTTTTTTTAACCTGTTTAAATGCCGGTAATTTTAGGCTGACCTGTTTAACCTGCAGCCCGTCCAGGGTGGACTTAAATGGGCCAGCCCATTTAAAAGTCCTATCTAGGATTGACAGAAAGGAAATATATCTGGGGTTGATAAAGAGGAAAGATATCTAGGTTAATAGATGGGTTCTTTTGAGCTATGAGAGAGAGTGTACAAGGGGTTTTGGGACTAGGTTTAGTATTAAACCCATTTATTATTCTTGTACTGATTTTTTTCTTATAGTGAAAGTGTTTGCTAAACTATGTTAAATTCTTGTGTCTCTATACTCATATTATTATTTATTAATTTCCTTTTTATGGTCTTTTTATACTATATTTTATTTACTGGATTTGTAAGAGTATATTTGAGAGTCCTGTTTCGTCGCTTCTGGAGTCGTTTCCCAACAATTGGTATCAAAGCTTTAGTTTAAGCTCGGTGCAATAGGTCAAATCTTGGCAGTTTCATAGTCGATATCTTTAATAGAAAGGGAAGTTTCATGCAGAGAACAGTAAAGGACATCATTATTTAACGGAGCTTGGCAAAAGCATTGAAGGGAAAGGATGGGAAGTCAGAGAAGATGACGGATAATTAGTAGAAATAGTTAAAATTGAAGTATGTTAGCATGATTCGACTCTGTATGGCAAATGACGGTGGCAATATATGCTCTGACTACCACTGGTACTCGTGATCTGGTTGCGAGGTTCACATGTTCATTGGTCAAGATGTTCGAATTAGATGGATCCATGGTGTGTGATTGATAAGGGTTTGTGTGTAGTTTAGTATATGTGTGAAGACCAATGGTATTTTCTTATTTGGGTTTTTCATAGTGTTCATAAAGGTTGGAATAAGATTAGACTTGGATCAAGGTAGAAGTATTACAAATTTTCAAGGTGGCAGGACATTCGCCAAGGTAGAGATTTTTTAGGAAATTGGCTCATGTAATTTGATCATGATTGATTTTATTAATGGTTATTCTTAATAAGTATCCTTGGTGATTTAAGAAATCTTGAGATTTGAAAAATTCTAAAGGATTTGTGAAAATTTATAAGATTTGGAAATCTGTGAGGATACTTGGAGAGTTAAGGAGTCTTGATTATAAATAAGTAATGGCCTAGGTGTGTGCAGACATAGAGGGAGAACAAGATGTCGACAAAGAGAGGTTCTCTAGATTTTCAGAGTGAAAATTCTCTGGAGTTGACAAAGAAGGAATATCTTTGGGGTTGACAAAGAGGAAATATCTTTGGGGTTGACAGATGAGTTCTTTCGAATTATGAGATAGGGTGTATAAGGGGTTTTGATATTGGATTTGGTATTAAACCCATTCATTATTCTTGTACTGACTTTTTTTTCATAGTGAAAGTATTTTATCCTTTAGGATGGATGTAGGCATGAGATTTGTCAAACCATGTTAAATTCTTTTGTCTCTGTACTTATATTGTCATCTGCTAGTTTTCTTTTCATAATTTTTTTATGATGTATTTTATTTACTAAATTTGTATAAGCGTGTTTAAGGGTCTTGTTCCGCCGCTTCTGGGATCATATCTCAACACTATTGGCACTTCAATATACTTAATTACACTCCAATATGATTCGTGTGTCTGTTACTCTTCCTTTGCAGTGGAGAGTGTGGATAGACATATTAAAATGCCAATACACACCCCATATATATATATATATATATATATATATATGTAATCGTATTTTACAGTACTTACAATTGTGAACTTTACAGGATATTCAGTTTCAACAGTAGATTGGATCATTTGCCAGAGATGACACTTGCATTAAAGAGCACTTGTAAGGTTCAAAGGTGATAATCCTTGCAGGTCTACAAAGAAAGGATGAGCAATTATCCTATAAGTAGACATATACGTCCAAATTAACTTTCTTTTATTTTCACCACACTTTGTATAGTTAGGCATCTAGATTAACATTTGCTTTCGAGAATAGAACCTCGTATGTTGGCTATTCATGGATTTTAATCTATTGTCATTCATCACATAATTTAGTGAATTCAAATATATATATATATATATATATATATATATATATATATATATATATTCCTTAAACAAGTTATATTTTGGTGAGCAATTAAGCTGACAAAGAATGCAGTAGTAGTGAGTAGATATGTGTACCTGGAACTCATTTTGCAAGATTCCCCTTTGCTAATGAAATGAAACCTTCACACTTCACTGATGGCTACACAAGGGCATGTCCTACATTAACAGGTATGGCAACAATATTCTCATCATTTGCCTTTTGAATTGCTGCAAGAAATTGGTAACGTGAATTGTTACATATATACTTTAAAAAAATAGTAAATTTGGAAATGATTTTTTTAAAAACTGTGACAAAATTAATATCAGTTGTATGATTTCGACCTCTGATTCTATAGTTAGAAGTGGAAGTGAATTTTCACAACAAAATCAAACACTAGAGAAACCATTTTAGGTTATGTTTCAGATATGAGTTTCTTTAGGTGTAAGTATATATTCTCTTTCCTTTTTCTTGTACACCAAAACAAAATTGACAGCCAATAACGTTACTCTGTTTTTTTAAGTACATATTCTCTTTTCTTTTTTTTTTTTTGGGGTCTGACACATGTTTGATAGTTTCACATCCACCCTATGGTTCTGCTGTCGCGGTTGTCACTTGAATATAAACCTAAAAGCCACCTTGCCAAACCATATCCGATTTTTTTTTTGAATTTTTCACTAATTGATTTGTTAATTCTACAGTAAATGTATTTTAAAATAAATTTTTGCGACAGTAAAAATTTATTTTTTTCAAACAATTTTAAAAGTATACTTTTGTAGACTTATTTTCTTAAATATTGATATAACATCACTTATTAGCGCAAACTATGAATTTATCACTATTTCAATTGTTGTATAAAGATTTTACTTCATCTTAAACAGATAGAACAAAATACTTCTAATTATTCAGTTATAACATTTAATTTCATTTTACTCTCAAAAGAGAGTGCTTATCACTTATGGCCTAACATCACATGACAACTTTCTTAGAGAAACTTGCGCCCATACTTAAGATCACCTCGCACACGTGTCTTATATGATGCACATGTATGATGCACTTGTCTCTTATAATGAGATCATCGAGGCACACATCTCTTATGTGATGCACACGTCTCTTATAATGAGATGATCGAGGAAAGTGTTAGATGCCTTTTTTCACCTTTCAATCAAACGTTCGAGAATAATCTTTATTATTGTCTTACGTTCGAGAATAATCTTTATTATTATCTATATCTCTATTTTATAAATAAATTATGATTAGTATTATTTTATAAATTAGGTTAGTATTATTTTATAAATAATTAATTTTATCTTGTTATTTAATAAAATACAGACTAATTATTTACTTGAACCTAAGCATAAACTTTTATAAAAATCATAAAATAAACAGATCTAAAAATATTAGAGAATGATTGAACTTAAGCATATACTTTTACGGAAAAACCATAAAATAAATAGATCTAAAAACACTGGAGAATGATTTAACAGTATGGACAGAATGGAACAAATGAGCATCAACAGAATGAAACAAAAAAAGATAATGGAAGGAAATGAAATAAAAGATGCGACGGGAGTTTCAGAATTCTTTTAAATATAAGTAATAAAAGTATTAGATTCTTTAAATATTTAAATTATGATTTAAGTAATCATATATTTATATAATTGTTGCATATTCTTTCTCTATAGACATTTAAATATATATCAACTTACAAATTAGTTACAATTCTACTTTTTTTTTATTTTTGAAATGTTTGAAATAGGATGTGGATGAATACAACTCCTAATTTAAATTGTTATTACTAATAATTATAATTTAATTTTTCATATATTTTTATATTAGATATAATAATTTTATTTCGACCTAGTAGAATTATTTTCAAGTTAATGTATAAATCCTTTTAAATATATAAATTTCTATAAATATTTTTACAGTAATTAATAATTAATGAATCTCTAATGCATAAATTTAAAAGAAAATAAAATATATAAAAATTTAATTATTTAATTTTTTCCTATGTTTTAAAAGCAAAATATAATATAGAAGAAAATAAATTAACACTCCCTCACAACATAACTCTCAAATATATATAATAGAATAAGATCATGCATATCAACATGTCATGTACAAAACATGAATTTTAGGTTACAGTCATTATCTTGGTAACATATATCACAACAATATATTTTTTTATTAACACATGAAAATTTTCGCCAAAAACCTTAACGGTATGTTTGGTTTGGGGTAATATAGGAGCGAAATTTTAAGGGGTCAAAGTTTACCCCAAAAAAAAAGTATGTTTGTTACGTCAGTAAAATAAAGGGGGAAATTTTTACAGGAGATACATTTACTCTGTTTTGGAATGAAATCTTACCCTCGACGAGAGTAGGGTAATATATACCTCAACTTGCTCTCTCTACACACTGCACTCACTACACTCACACTCGACCCATTCTCTCACTACCCAGTGCCCAGTGCTCACCACCATAGCAGGCCAAAATCCCATTGACAATGCCGACAACCATAGCCAAGGTGGAAATCTGATTGTTGGAGGTCAAAGAACCAATTCGTAGCTTACTCAAAGCTATGTCTCAAGCTCCCCAAATCTTATGTCATTGTTGATTGCAGTACCTCAAGGTTTGAAGTAATTATGGTTTTCTCAAGGTTAAAAATTCTTTTATAAGCATAACAAACAAAGAGAAAAGGAAATTTTAATCCAATAACAATTACTCCATAAAAAGTTTCTCCCTCAAAATTTTCACCCTTAAATTTCAAGCATATACCAAACGCAACCAAAAGATAATTATCATTGATTATGCCTTAGCATAGGTTAAATGGCCTAGGTCTATTATTGGTCTTATTATGCCTAAGCTTTTTATTATACAAGTTAAGGTTAAACTTTTAATCTATTATGATATATAAAACTAATAGTCTTTAAGTTTTTTTTTCTACTTAAGGAGACTTCTTTTTTTGTTCAATAATTTTTTGTACAGTCTTTTTTCCCGCAAAAATTTCCTAAAGTATCTATTAGGATTTCATTAATTATAAATTTAATGATTACATCTAATCAGTAGTTATTATATTTTCATAAGGTCTCTTTTATATTTTTAAAATTTAAAATTTTATATTTAATTCTATATTTAATAACTCCTTACGTAACTTGATTTATGTAAAATAGGAAATATAATTAGAAATTTTTTTAGTTTTTTATTTATATTTTTTTATTTTTCACTCAAATTAGGGATTTTTTAAAATTTACTTACTTTTTTTAATTATATAAATCTATTATTTATTATATTTATTATAATAACTAAAAGTAAGAGCCTTTTTAAAAAAAAAATTTCATTCACACAAAAATTCTTTTCTTGCTCAAAATAATTATTTATTAAAATTTTAAAGAAATAAAAGTTTGCCTTAAAGAAACACAATTAAAATAAATATAATCACATATTATAATAGAATCAATTTGATTTATGAGAAAAATTAGTCTAATTAAATCAAATTTATATTATATTAAGATTTTTTTGTTGAGATTGGGCATGAAAAAGTGTTGTGCAAATCAATTTATGTTTACATTATAAATTTAACAGTTTATAGAACAAATTTCAATTATTATATGTAACAAAAAACTGTCAATTATTATATGTACCAAAAAAATCTCAATTATTATTCTCATAATAAATATAAGTGAAATAATCCAAGTTTTTAAATTTGGAAAAAAAGTAAATTTGTCATAAAGAGGTATTTCCTGACTTTTTATTATTGATTAATTAACATTATACATTGCTATTTTTTTATAATATGATTTCTTTTGTTATATAGTGTTTTCATTATTTAAAAATACATCTAAACAAATACATCTTATTTTCAATTTACTTTTCTTTTAAATTATGTTGTGTCATAATTTACTGTCATATTTAGTTATTTTCTAATGCATTCTATAAAATAATTAAGATTGTGAGTTTTCTATTACTTTTGCAAATAGCTAACTAATCAATTTCTATCTTTTGTAATTGGAGAATTCTTTTATTTTTTTTTAAATTTTGAGATATTTGAGGGCCTCGTGATATTATTGTATTATAGATAAATTGTAATTTGATACATTTCTATCGGTCTATGTTTAATTTTATATGGGCTGACAATTAATGTATAAATTATAATAAATTTTATGATTTTATAGCTAATATTATTTACTGCAATGTTAACTTTTTTTATATATAAATTTAAATAATTTATATTTATATCGTCATTAATTATAACGATAGAAGATATCTTTTTACATAAATTTTTTTAAAAAAATATTAGTGTGAAGAGAAATATTATAAATATTGGTCTATATTACTTTAAGTCACAACAAATATTGGCTTAATAAGTTCTCTTGCTAAAACAAACTTATTTACTAATTCTTCTTTATTTTTCATAACTAGCAAGTAGTTACAATTATAACCACAAATTTATATTTAATCATTTATTTGAATTGATGGATTTTGTAGTTTATAATCTTTTAATTCAAATAAATATTATAGATTATTACTACTTAATAGTTATTTTATTTATTTCTTATAATTAATTGACCGTGCATCGTACAAATAGAAATTTAATAATTTTATTTAAATAAGCATGTCAATCATAAGTTTTTAAAAAGATTTACTTGGATCATAAAAAAAAAGACCCTATTTGGCATAATAGGCTCGTATATTTATTTACTTTACATATATAATAAAAAAAGTAATATTTATGTAATTTATTATTATATATTTATATAATTTATCATTAAATTTTATATCATTTAGAGATTTTAATTAAAGACTTAGGTCTCTTTGAGACCTTGAAACATGGATTCATTAGTTTATTTGAAGGTTTTTATGTAGTTTAAGTCTTTAACTTAGCTTACAGGTCAAATCAGGCCAAATTTGTCATTTTGGCCTAAGTTTTTGACTTTTCTATATCTAATCTATTTATTCTATAAGTCAAACGTAAGTGTTTAAAAAGATCTTTTAACTAATTAAGCCAGGCCTATACTTTTTTTCATTTGACTTAATAAGCAGCCTATTTATTTAATATATATAATTAAAAATTTTAATATTTATATCATTTTATTTTTATATTTATATAAGTGCTATGCAAATCATTTTTTGATTGAAGGTTTGGACTTAATCTGTTTGTTTTGGATTATAATAAACGCAATTAGTGTTCACAAATTCCATGATGCACTTTTATTAGAAGCTCAAAATTTTAACGCAGGCTCAAAGCCCATTTGGCTTGTGATACAAAGAAGCTAGCTTCATTAACACATTTGAAAGCTTTTATTAAATGTATGCATTTAAATAAGTTTATAAGTCAGGTGAATTTTTATGTGTTTATACAAAAAGGTCAAGCCAAGTTTTTGTTTTAAAAAAATAGTAACTTAATCTAATTAACGAAAACTTAACATAATTTATTTCCACTCTTATCAAAGGTTGTGTAGTTTGCAAAATTTGACCTGAATTCTTTAAGAAAATACCAGCCTAACCTTTTTTTTACTTGTACCTATATATGAGTATGATGTCCTATTTTTTTTTTATTCTAGGCAATAATTTATAATATGTAACGATTCTGAAATCAATAGACAGAGTTTAGCGGTTATTATATAGTTACATAATCGTTTTCATATATATATATATATATATATATATATATATAGAAAAAACACTGGTTCAACCCGATTTCTGACGGTCTAATAATATGACCCATGTACTTGGGTTGCTCAGACCGGCTAGGGAATCAATTCATTGGCTCGATATCCCAATCCCAGTCTCTAGTTTAATAACCATGCCTTCTAAACATAAAACATAGCATACCATTACCATTAGCCACTACCATTTGTTCTTTTTCATTTTCGTTTTCTTAACCTTATATCATAAATTAGCATATAGTTCATTCATCTACAACTTGTAGGAAAAAAAAAAAAATTTCAATTCCACAATACATATATATATATATATATATATATATATTGTAGTTAATTATTTATTATTTTTTTTAATATTTAACATATAACATTAATATGATAATGATTTTTACTTTAACTATTAGATTTGGTTCATTTTTTATATAAAAACTTGTTGAATAGTGTATCAGCATTAGATCTTACGTTGATATTGCATATTATGATTATCCAAATTATTGAATAACTAATTTTTTGTTTATAAAGAAGAGTACATACATAACCTTAATTAGGAAAGCCTGGAATGGCACGACTGCAATCAATAGAACCACAGAATATGAACAAGACATTAATCATGAGGTATGGTTTCCAGCCAAAAGAAAGGAAAAGAGAAAGCTGAACTAGTTTACACTGGGACAATTCTTGAAGGAATCTTGAAGCTCATAAAAGTTAAAGAAATATATAACATGAATAATAGTTTGACGCCCACAGAGCCCCCTTTCTACCAAAAAAAAAAAGTAGTTTGACGCCCACAGGATGTTAATAAAATAAAGTGGGTGTGCTGAGTTTCTGTCACAGTTGTCTTTTTCTAGGATAAGTCTGAAAGCCACCTTGCCAAACCATATCTCCGAATTGTTTTTTTTTTTTTTTTTTTCACTTATTGATTTTTTTGTATTCCACCATAAATGTATTTTTAAATAAATTTTTGGGACAATAAAAATTGAATCTCTTGTCAAATAATTTTAAAAGTACATTTTTTTATGCATGTAATGCATTTAAGAAAAAATAATTCCTTAAATATTGATATAACATCGTCTATAAGCACAAATTATGAATTTATAAGTATTTCAATTGCTTGTCATTTCTATTACCAAATATTATTCATATGATTGGACAAAGATTTTTCTTCATCCTATTCCATTTTAAGAAAAGGTCGTATTAATTAACCAGTTGCAACAAGTAATTTCATTTTATTTTTAAAAGACAAAGTAGAAAATAAGAGTTTTTTTAAAAAGAAAAAATAATCATAATTGAAGGCTGAAAAAACGACTACTCTGATCATGATTTCGGCCTAACATCACTTATTAGCGGAAACTATGAATTTATCACTATTTTAATTGCTTGTAACTTCTATTGCCAAATATTATTCACATGAATAGACAAATATTTTACTTAATGTCATATTAGCCAGTTACAACACGGAATTTCATTCTACTTTTAATAGAGAAAAAACAGAAAATATTCATAGAAGAGTTCTTTCAAAACTAAAAAACGATCATAGTTGAATGAAGGCTAAAAGAACAACTACTTTTTGGTCATTGCTTACATAATTAAATGACTTTGGTCTTCGAACAAGGGAAGCTGCTCCCATGGTAATAGCAAAAGAGGTGGAATTTGAGAAGATGAGATGAGATGACAAAGACCCACCTGGGATAAAAAATTTTAGTTTCGAGAAAGAAATTATTTCAATACTCACTTTGTTTTTTTATAGATATTTTAATGAATTATAAAATATATACTCTTTTCATTTTTTTATTTTAAAAATTTACTAAACAATCTCATTTACCCAAAAAAATTATATTTAACTAAATTATTTTTTATTAAAATATTTAAAATATTATTATTTAATTAACTAATTAGTTTTTACTTTATTAATATCAAAGATAAAATTTAAAAAATATAATTAACATTTCTTTAAATTTTTAAAATAATAGATAAAATGAAATAATTTTTTAAAATAAAAAATAAACAAGAAAGAATGAAATGTCACCGTTGTTTCGAGAAACAACCAACAGAAAGAAAAGAGAAGATTACCTTGGAATCTGAGAATCTTATCCATCCCACTAGGATCCACGCCCACAATTTGATGATTCAGCAGCCTCAACCACCCCCCAACTCTTTTGTTCTTTTCTTCTTTTTTTTTTGGTATACAACTCTTTTGTTCTCAGTGTTGGGTAGCCCATATTATCATATAAATACTACAATGATCCTCCATGACAATCCCTGCATTAATATTTACCCAAACTAGCAATTATAGTTATATTTATTCCTTGTTGTTTTTCCTCACTCTGTAAGTTCTGAGATTGATACAGAATCAAAATGTTGGCCATTTTTCACAAAGCTTTTGCCCACCCACCTGAAGAGCTTAACAGTCCTGCATCTTACAATGGTACCAAGAAGCCTAAGGTTCCAAAGGAAACTCTCGGGGAATTCCTTTCCCTTCATCCTCATAACACTTGCTCCATGAGTTTTGGTCATGCCGCAGTGCTGGCTTATGTCCGCCCTGAACGTCCTTTCTCTGCTCATCAAAGGTTTTTTTCCTTCTGCTGAACATTTGTTATCCACAAATATGAAGAAAAAACCCATTTTGTCTTCTCATGATTGCAGGTTGTTTTGTGGGCTTGATGACATATACTGCATCTTCTCGGGGAGCTTGAACAACCTGTTCTCACTCAATAAGCAATATGGTTTGTCAAAGGGCTCCAACGAAGCCATGTTTGTGATTGAAGCTTATAAGACCCTCCGCGACCGTGGTCCATACCCAGCAGACCAGGTTGTCAAGGATCTTGATGGCAGCTTTGCCTTTGTTGTCTATGACAGCAAGGTTGGCAGCGTCTTTGCGGCACTGGTAAGCTAAGTTAGATAATTTCCAACGTCCTGTTTTCTTACAGCAACACAGTCACTGTGTGTTTATTTTCCCAATCTTCTGATTTTCAAGTGCTTCTTTTTCAAAGAGAGGTTAACCATGGTTGCAGGGTTCTGATGGTGGAGTGAAGCTGTATTGGGGTATTGCAGCTGATGGATCTGTGGTGATCTCTGATGATCTAGAAGTCATAAAAGAGGGTTGTGCCAAATCCTTTGCTCCCTTTCCAACAGGTACCATTTGAACCACCATTGAATGGTCTATTATCTGATCCAGCAGTTCAAATTACATTAATTCAGAGGCTAGAATGAATTTTCAATGGGCTTTTTAACATATAAAAAGTTAAAAACACAGTCCTCTGATACATTAGAGGTAAAGTAATAGACTAATAGTATAGATCTTGACAAGTTGGTGTTGGAATGCAGGGTGTATGTTTCACAGTGAAGGAGGTTTAATGAGCTTTGAGCATCCAATGAACAAGCTGAAGGCAATGCCCAGAATAGACAGTGAAGGGGCCATGTGTGGGGCCAACTTCAAGGTTGATAAGTACGCAAGGGTCAACAGCATTCCTAGAGTTGGAAGTCAAGCCAATTGGATGGAATGGGACCAGCATCAGCTTCAAATGTAAACAAACGTTAAGTGGTGCATGTTAGTCCACAGATGTCATCCATGTTCCTTCCACAACTTCCCCCCCCTGCCCTACCCTTCTGACTTTTTTCAATTTTCTGCTTGCTTGTATCATTTTCCTGTTTCCTTCTGAGTAAGTATAAATATTGGAGTGACTTAGTATCATGTTAATTATTGACCACGGTGCTAGTTACAGAGGTACATAGTTCAAGCCATAAACTTATGTGCACAGTTCCATCTTTATCCTTATACATGAAGGAGCACCAAGTAGTTCCAAAGAATTTATCATGTATTATGGATGGCATAACGTACCAAATGAGAATATTAGTGTTGTTTGTATTGAGGCAAAATGGTGTTTGGAGCGTCCATTCCATTTCAGCAGAAGCATCATTTTCTTGCTTCCCCAAAAAGTGTTGAAAACCGTTTACTGGGCTTATTTCAAACGTAAACTTAAAACCAAATAGGCCAATATATTAAGTGGATGAACAAGGGCCAACTATGTTAGTGCTGATACAAACACACGCAGCACAAGTGAATTACAAAAAATATATATATATAGCCAATCCAGAATTTGAAATATAAAGCAATTGCATAGAATCGGTTACTGCAGCATGGGCCACAACCTTAAACATGACATTTCATGCAGGACACAAGGTGATTTGCCACCGAATCGCCCTTATTTATTATTCAAAGGTCTTGGAGGATTGGCATACATCTTCTTAGGCATCATTGATCCTATCCGTTTGGTTTGCGGCAAAAGGTTGAGAATTTTGGAAGGAGTAAAACTTATTAAATTTATGTGTGTTCGATATATTATGAAAATGAAAGAAAATATGGGAAAAATGTTCTTTTTTTATTTTTTTGGTTTATTATACTCACAACTAAACACAAAGGAAATGAAATTTTGATCCTTTTAACATTTTACACGTTTAAATATTACTCAATTATTTTTTATCCCTTTAGTTTTTAAATTAAAACCTAACACAGCTTAAGGGCCAAGGTTCCAAGAGTATGAATTTCTGAGTTGCTTGATGCATTATGTATATTTCATTTATCCCTTCCCACTCTCCCCTTCTCCACCGAAGGCAAAATTACATATTTCTTTTTCTTTCCTTTTTTAATTTTCATTCAACTAACAAACTTGTTGCTTTTTTTCAAAGGACTGAAGGAGTGAGCCCTGAGTAGCTATTCTCTCTGCCCTTTGCCTGCATGCTCTGCTGAACTTGTTATGAGAGGCATGCTCTCCAAATCTTGGTTAAATTATTAATCTATTAGCCAATTCATTCTGGAATGTGGGGTTCACATAAAAGACTATTAATATAATAAAATTTTAAAAATTGAAAGGGAAGATATTTCAGATGTGGACCCAAGATAGGCAATGACATTGATTAAAGTCACTATATGCACAATTATTTCTCAGAAAGTTCATGTGCACTTCGCCACATGGATGATTCATTGACGTTGACAGTAGTCACCGGCTACTACATCAAGGCAAAAGGAGTAAGTAGCTAGCAAATCATCTCGCGCACCCATCAGATCAAGGTCTTCACTCTTCTGAGACGTTATTTTACTCCATGGGAAATGTCTCTGAATCAAACATGGATGTTGGAGGCTCCCACTTAGGCCAAACCAACGAGTTTCTCACTAATCTCCCAGACCCTGCGAGCCTTCTCTGCATCGCTAGCCTCCTGGGACAACTGGTTCTCAAATGAAGCAGAGTCCTTGTTCCAGCTCCAGTAGACACCAGATTTTGTTAGGCTTGGATCGCTCACCACCTAAATTAGAACCAAACAGTTCATCCATGAGAAATAAACAAGGGTATGTCCAAAAACACATTCAGCAAGCAAAATCTATGTTCATCTCCCCAGAGTCTCATTGGTCATTGCTATTACCTGTGCAAGTCTCTTTCCTGCTTCATCTTCTGAGACATAGCCCTTGGTTATGTACTTTTGGAATGGAGGGAACAGAAGCCTGAACAAGGGAATGTGCTCTCTAAACAAGCCTGTGGTGGCGATGCAACCCGGGTAAAGGGAAGCAAATGTGATCCCAGTTTCCTCATGGAATCTTCTGTGGAATTCTTGCATGGTGAGCATGTTGCAGACTTTGCTGTCCTTGTATGCCTTGGCACCATCAAAGTCTCCACCATCTATCATGGATGAACTGTTTACCCCGTTTAAGCCTCCAGCTAGTCCCCTCAAGTCACCAAGGTTAGCTTTGGGAGGCACATTTCCAGCCAATGTGTTGGTGTTTCCTGTTTAATTTACACAATGAGCACCAAAATGCAGCCAAACTATGGTTGATAAAAAATGGAATTCCCAATAAACATCCTAGTGGATATACACCTGTGATTGAGCCAACAATGATCATGCGCTTTGATGGGTAATCAGATTTGTTCAAGTCCTCAAGCAAGAGGCGTGAAAGGAGAAAATGCCCCAGATGGTTTGCGCCAACACTGAGTTCAAAGCCTTCAGCAGTGAATGTAGGTTCCTTAGCAGTTGGCAAGTAAACTGCAGCATTGCAAACCACCACATCTAGTGGCCTGCCTGATCGCCTGAAGTTATCTACAAATTGACGCACACTGTCAAGAGAGGCAAGGTCTAAATGCATAATGGTGTAGTTTTCCTTAGCCATGCCAGCAGATTTTTGCAGCTCTTTCAGCTTTGAGGAAATCCCTACAGGCCATTATCATATGCCATTTTCCTGTCTCCGCCAAAGCCTTGGCAGTAGCCAGGCCTAATCCAGAGGAAGCCCCAGTGATCACAACACTGCCCTTCCTCAAAGTTTTCTTGCCTTCTGATGCAGCTTTGTTGACTGCAGGAGTTGTTGTAGCCACTGTCTGCGCCCTCACACCGCCAACTTTTTGGTGGAATTCCCTCTGACAGAGACGAAAGGAAAAAAAAAAAAAAAAGAGAAATTAGACAATTGATTACAGATCAACAACCCATTTTCAACCAATATTATCGCATAATCTTTTGACCATTTACTAAAATTTTACATGAGAAACCTAAACATCATGCAGACTGCAGAGTTTCAAAAACAATAAAAAATAAAATTTCCCTCTGAAATGCGAACTGCGAATAAGAAAGAAATGCCCATGTTGCCAATTACCTTTCTCCTCATTGCAGAAGAGCTGAAGTCAGCTTTGAGAGGGTCTGAAAATGAAAGACCAAATAGAGTGGAGTCCCTGAGAGATACACTAGACTTTCCCTGCAAACACGAAAAGGCATTTCGCAAAACTTCAATTCAATTATCTCTTTGAAAACTACGTAAGAAGAAGATGTTTCCTGGTGGGAATTTGAAACTCACCACGTTAGGAATGGAGAAAGAAGCAGGAGCCAAAGAAGCAGCCTGGAGAGCCATTGAAATTTGGAAAAAAAAGTATAAACTGGATGTTTTGTTCTACAATGTTCCACTCAACAAGCTAAGCTTGTCGGTTGAAGTGGGAATGTCGAGTGCGGATCGAGGGTGAGCACTTGAGAACGAATTTATAAGGGGAAGTGTTTCTTCGGATATGAAAGGATAAGATAGTTAGCAGCATGGGCACCTGCCACATCACTAGAAACCAACCTATGAGGTTTTGAGTTTTGGATTTCTTATGATATTTTTCGTAACTTCATTAGTGGACTTAGGAAGGAAGGGATATTTTGATCCGTTGGCAGTAGGTGCCACTCCCAGTACCGGACCCCAGTAGTTGTTGTGCGGCGTAAATATCAATGCTGAACCTGAAAGGGACTCGGGGAGGGGAGGTAAATTTCGGGTAGTTGGTGAAAACAAGCTTTCTTTTGGCAGCTTCGTGGATGGGAAGCTTGCAGCAAATTTGGAAGACCCTGCCTCATTAGGAATTATTATTGTATATTTTTGGAGTATTAGAATTATATTTTTTTTAATTATATCTTAATATTTTAATATTAAATTTTTAAAAAATACATTTATAAAAAAATACACATATGTTAAAATAAAAATAATTAATATTATATTAATAAATATACTTTTTAAATTATTTAATATTAAAATATTAAGATATAATTAAATAAAAATACAATTCTAACAACAATTTAGGATCTTGTGTGCATGTTACAGGCTGCTGTGGTGATTTAAGGGCCTAACCACGATATCCTAACCCAATTAGCTCAAGGGGCTATTGTTGGTTGTAGGCTAAGCCCTGGAAGCTGCACTCGATGCTGATGCCATGCCTGTAACCCAGATCTGTGGTGAAGACCACAAAAAAATAGTAATAATAATAACCCAGAACTGTAGTGCAATTGCGCAAATAGATTCACGATCATGACTAGTGAATTTCATTTTATTTACAAGGAGTTGAAATCATCAACTCTACCCAATCATCACGCGACCTTTATTAAGGCCAAATGACCTATGACAAGTGAACTGAAGAATCCTAAAGTGACCGGAACGATAGCGAAATTTCAACAGTGATGTTAGTCGATATGTCAGCATATTAATATTTCCATTGGTCTATAAGATTGTTGTACTCTATGTCTTGAATTTCTATATTTGTAATGTCGGTTTTACAGGAACGTGCCATACTTGGGAATCCAAGCTCTTCAAATTTGTAAATATTACACCCAGGACACCCCAAATATGGAATAAACCTCCCCCATTATCATTATCTTCATTACGGGTGCAACACTTCTGCTACATAATATGTAACTAAATCGGCTGTTGAGATCATTAAACATTGGCAGGTCTCGGTTTTATTCCAGCCGGGAAGTTCAAGCACCACTTGTCTTTATGCTTTCACACAGCTTATCGTTAACAAGATCATAAGCAACTGGGCTGGTTCAGTCTGAATTTCCTGATAAGTTTCCAATTTTCATTTATCTCTTACAACCCTTCTTTTTGTTCACAGACAATTTTCTAGACTGAACAATGCCCTAGTCGCACCAGCACTTGTAGTCATGATGTTTTGTTGAGATTGATTCCGCTTGGACGAGATTGAATTCCATAACAAGACTCATGATAACAAGTATAAAAGAATCATCGTTCCTAATTCAATAAGCTTTTCCCATGCTCGTTAATCTACATTTCCCCATTACATAAATTTTCTAAATTCCTGGTGTACCTTGTTTTTTCTGTTTTCTTTTCTTTTTTGTTCACAATTTTTTTTTTCATTTGCCTGATCTGAATGGCAACCTATCTCCTCATCCCATAAGCACAAGAACAAGGAAAGAAATGGAATTCCCCTAATATTATTCTCACCCAACATCCCTATGTACAAGTTTTCGCCAACAAATGGAGAAAGTGAAGCCTACTACCTTCTGAGCTGATGTCATCTACTCATTCTCCCAAGCTCATAGGCATGCATTTTCTATCACCTCTTATATCCGAAGTGGTAATCCAAAATTTTGGAAAGTTCTAATTTCCCCTCGAAGGCCAGCAGTTACAATCACCATACCCCAGGCTGACATGTTCTGACTTACCCCATTAGAGAAATCCACACTGACACAAGGGCTTCGGTTCCTTGCAGCTGGAAGAAGTTTTTCCTCTGGCCACGTCGCGGAAATTCTATCAAAAAAGTAACTGTTTGTTGCACTTGCAATGGTTGCATGAAGTGGGCTATTGTTGCAACCTGATGCAGATTGTGAACCCTCAGTACCAAAAATTTCCTCTACAGGGGTAGGAGGGTGATTGGCTGAGAAGACCTCATCCAAGTAATTATCAACCTCAGTATGTTCTCCAGAAAATGTATCATGCATCTCCCATGCATCACCCATGCCAGGCCAAGGAATGGCCACTGACACATCTTTACAATGAAAATGTTCATATGAGCGTGTGACATTGACACCCTTACTTCTGTTAGGTCTGCAATCAGCTTCATTTTTCCAGATGTATACATGGGAATCCTCGCTTGCTGAGACAACATATTTACCATCTGCGGTTAGGGAGGCTGAAATTTGGCTATTTGTGTTCCGAAACCCTGCACAAAACTTGTTTCATTTTACTCTGAAATAAGGAACAGAATAGAAATAAATATACAAAAGAAGACCTATTCCCATTTCAGCAAAGATGCAGGCCAAGCAAGACCCCAATTTTTTTTTTCATATATGTTCAAATAAAGTTATAATGTGTCCTGCCTACTGAATGACTCCCCAAAAAGAGATCCTCTAGTAAAATAAACAAAAATCATTTCATTCCAATCTCACAGTCAGAGTGAGGTGGAATCCCATAATAGGTAAAAATATAACATTACTCTTTGGTCACTTATCGCATTGTTTTTGTAGCATTTCTTCTTCAGATGTTTCAGAGAACTTATCATGGCCACAGTAAAAATTCTCATCAAGGTACCCAACATTGTTTATATAGATTCACTGACAGAAAATTTTAATCCTTTCCCATCAAGAGAAACAATGAATTAATCCTTTTTCATAAATAATATATGTAGATATAGTTATATAAGGTTAAAATGAGCTAAATCAAAAAATCCCCAGTCAAAACGGGAATAAAAATTCTCCCAATGCACCACATCCCTAGAACATTTGATATTTACTAAAACATGTAAATAACACATGCCTTTAGAGAATTGCAGTTCTGGCACAGAACGAACGAAATTTAAAAATAGAAATAAAAAACTAAGTAAGGTACCATATAGATAAAGATAAATATCCCCCAAACAAAACGAGAAAAATGCAAAAGTTTTGCTTTGACCAAGGACACAACAACAAATTTTATGCAGACGAAAGCAATTTACAAAATATTCACTGGTTATGTTATCTTTAATAAAATTCACTTGATATATAACAAGTCTTACATACCTTTAAACTTATGGACCAGATCAACACCATCAACAACCCGAATTCGTGAATCAGCAGAAGTGATGTGTACTTCTGATGAACTTCCTGGGGCAAACTGTTCATGAAAATCAATTAGGGAGACAAGCACAAGCATTGTTACTAGTCAAAGAAAATATACTATAATTGTACACCCGCACTTTATTTTTTTTCTTTTTTTTCTCTAAATTTTTGGACAGAAGCACAAGAAAAGGGGCTCATCTCATATAGCACAGCAGTTAAGCCATTAATTACCTGGAAGCCAGTAATTTTCTTGTGATGCGATTTCTTTTTCCTATTCTGCAGATTGATATGACTTTTCTGTTGCAACTTATTTTCTGAATGAAATATAAAAACAATATGATAATTAGTGGCCCTGCAACATCAGAATAGAGTATAGATTATATACACAGTTAAAAAAAGAGTCCAACTGTCAGTACCAGATGTATTATATAAATGGCAGCTACCCTTGTATGAACCAACTAGTGCACCCTGCAGAAACCAGCAATTTTGCGGAGTTACAACTTAAAAATTGAATTTTTTTTTTTTGGGAAAGATAATATTGAATTTTTGAATGCTCAAAAAGATGCATATAAACTTTGGACCAACCTGGCCATCAGGTGTATAACAAGCAGCAGTGACCATCTCATGCAGATCAGTCCAATCAACAACCTGTCGATCAGGAATGCTCCATATGCGAACCTTAGCATCCAAAGATCCACTAATGAAGTATCTATCATCAACAGGATTAAACTGGATGCAAGTTACTGTGCCAGACAGAAAACAGATTGAAGCAAAAGGTATAATTAGCTAGGAACAAAAAAGAAAGAGAAGCGGGGGAGATTGCTTCATTGCTAAATTTAACCACCCAATTAGATGTGAAAGAAATTTTATACAATTTGTCCTATATGCTGTGACAACTAATATTGATAAAACTATGAATGTGCCATAATGTGCTCACCCATTCCTCAGAGAAGGGGCTGTCTGGGTCTTGAATTAGGTTGGATAGGGATAGGTCATACTGGGAATCTAATTCAATTTAGTTGGGGAAAAGACAGAAGAAACTTCGTACACAAACAAATAAAAGTATAAGAGTGCTCTGACATTTATTCAATATTGGTGTGGTATATATGAAATCTACTCAGAATAAGCGAAAGCAAAGACAAGAGCATTGCAAGATGTAATAGCTGCATGTACTCACCATAGTCACTGTGAGAAAAAATTTTCAAACAAGACTTGCTAGACAAATGCCACAGCCGCACTGTTTTGTCCATTGAAGATGAGAGCAAGTGCTGAGCAAATGAAGAAAAAATACTATGAGGATGATATAAAAATACACGTGCTTTAAAATACTATGAGAATGATCTAAAAATACATGTGCTTTAGTTCATATTTCTAAAACACACTGCACCGCTTTATGACAAATATTTGAATTTTAAAGATCATACAACAGAAAATAATCAAGAAAATCTCTAAATAAATCAGTAGATAAACCCCCCATATGAGCTTTTCAAAGACATCTTCTGAGCTTGCAATAATTATGTCATTAAAATTGATTCTTCAAATTTTAGTCACTCCAAACGATGCTCATCATAGTCCCACTAATTTTACTGTATCTATAATCTATGACTTAAGCATATAAAGTGATACAACAATGTTTTGGTAATTTAGATAATAAAGGAGAGTTTGGCAAATTAAAAAAAAAAAACTATTCAAAACTGTTTATATTTAAAATAGCTTCATAAATCAACATAATTTAGAACAAGTTTCAAATTATCACTAATTTGTCTAATGCTGTGTTTGCCATTTGGATAAGTCAATTCTACTGTATAGTTCTTTTTATCCATAATTTAAAATCCTTTAGCAAGGATTGCTGCATTTGGATAAATAGTTGCAGGAATTCTGAAATTCTGGAGAATTTTAAGCAAGGATTTTATGGCCTAATATGAGGAATTCCAAATTACTCCTCTTGAGGCGGAATTTTGGAAATCCTGGGCTTTCAAATCTCTCAAAACATTTTCTCATTCCTCACTCATCAATTATACTTCAAAGCTTGGTCCGCAGATCTCTCTGTTTGAACCCTAAGGCAGCTCCTCCTTGATGACAAGGGTGTGGACCAAGAGCAGTGAGCTTGAAGACTGTGATTCCTCTGTGAGGATCCCACGTTCTAGAGATAGAACTCCAGTAGGAATTTCTCCCATGAGACCTTGAATTTCTGTTGAGAAGATGGTGGAGGAAGGTGAGGGACAGGTTGAGGAGCCAGCCTTCAAAGGTGTAGGTGAGTCAGCTGGTCTCAAGCTCGTGGGGCTATTGCTGCAATGCACCGAGTGTGTCACCTTGGACAATGTTGACAATGCCACTAAGCTCTTGCCAGAGATTGCGGAGCTTTCCTTGCTGTTGGGAGTGTCACTCTAGTACATTAACACAAACTTTGCTTGCGCTGCAGGCACAAGTCATCAGCTCCACCCTTGGCACCACCAACACCAACAAATGTTTCAGTTCTTTCTTGAGTGTTTCAATTGCTGTTGTACAGCAAGAGAGTAATCCAGATGTGATATTTCATAAATTATGTGATTCTAATTACTGTGCCTAAAATTACTGTGATTTAAAATTATTTGAAATTTGAAAATACTCCATCCAAATAGACTCTAAAATTTGGTTTTTAACTAGTCCAACAAGAAAAATTATTCGGCACATGTAATCATATCAATTTTAAAATTTCAAATAAATTAGAAAGAGAGCGGAGAGAAATAAAGATTTTTTTATTTGAAAAAATATTTAATAAAAGAAAACTTACAATAGTATTTGATTTGAATCAGTGATCTTTTAAAATTTGAGTGATTACCAAACACACAGGATTTTAAATCCGGTTCTAGCGTACCTAGTTATCCAGTTTTTGAAGTTTAGCATTTAGCAAACACCTCCTAAAACTTAAATAGGGAATAATGATAAACTGACCTGAACTTAAGCCTAAAACAAGATAAATCCCAACCATTACATAACTAACTCCAACTGGGTCATCATAAAGACGTCAACCAACGATCTAAATAAGCACTACTAAGTTACAAGAAAAGCATCCTAAGCGAGTTACTGACCTGAACACATTCTTTCTGTCTTTTAAGCAGCAAAGTTCAACTCCCTTTTTCCTCATAGCCATTATCTCTACATCTACAGTTCACTATAGTAATTGCTGGAAAATTTGAATATATCCAGAGTCTTTCACATCAGATAGTTAGATACCATAAAGTATTAAAAAATCTTAAGTCGTAACAACACATATCACCATCCTGTTCTTAATAAGTTACCTCTCTAGTTCGTTGGAAAATACCTTTACAAGGAGGGCCTAGAATAATAATGTAACTCCAGGAAAAATAAATCATTGTAGACTCACTAAAATCTTAAATGTGCAAACTTAATTTCAATTTGCAAGGCAGTAGGGAAAAAAAGATCCAGAAATCTTCTCACCGAGACAGAACTTTATCTACTTGTCCCAAAAACTAGAGTTACCAAAATTAGCAGTGTTCTAGTAGCATGTGCCCAAATAGCTTCCATGATGTAATAACCAGGACACACTAAACAAAATAGTCCGCCACTCAATTAACAAAACCTTTGCTGCATTTGCTACAAATTAAACATAAAAAGTTTCTACCAAAAACATAAAAAGTTTTGACAGTAAATATTATATTCTAAAGCAACTTAAAATCCATATTTTGTCGCATGATGCCTAATCAGCCACTTGAAAATTGACCTATAACAACAACCAAGCTTAATCCCACTAGGTGGGGTCAGTTAAATGAATCAATCAACGCCATTGAGCTTGATCAAAAGTTAAATTTTCAGTAAAATCATTTAGAGCAATGTCTTTTTCAGTGGTTTCTTCTAATTTTTTTTATCAGATTATCTTCCTTTTCTCATCGGAGCCTCTATTGGTGTACTTCTCACCACTTGAGCAAACCACCTTAGGCAGCTATCCATCATCTTCACCTCAATAACTACAACTCTTGAAAACTGTCCTATTCCAATCAATTATAATGAATACTGAATCTTCATGCTATCGATACAAAATAGAAAACTCACTCAGACTGTTTATTGTAAGTGAATTCATCAGTTAACACGAGAATCTAAAAAAACCAATAACAATTTTAATGTGTATGAGCGTATCAAGCATAAGTCCATCTAATGCCAATATAAGAGTGAATATTATTTACATGTATATTCAGACATTGAACACAGTGCTGGAATTACAGAATAATACCTATCTTCAAAATAGTAGCTAACCTGAGACTTGGACCAGGATAGGTCAAGCACATCATGGAGATGGCCTTTAAAGGAGCAAATGGGTTTTTCTGTAAGTGCAAACACAGTTTCTGGCACCACTAATTGGTCCAAGCTCAACAATTTTCTGCTAATGGATGACCTCCCCCTTCTCTTCTTCTCTAGATGATTGTCAATGAAAGGGGACAGTAGAGTTGGTTCTGGTGACCCATTCACAACAAACAACATATTCATATTTCCATCTTCTGGTTTCTCCAACAGCAGCTCCCCCTTCCTCTCTGACTCAACGACCTGCCAAACATGAATTACACAATCCTCACCTGCGCTAGCAAGATATTTCCCATCCAGACTAAACTTAATGCTCCATATAGATCCACTGTGAGCCTGTATCTCCTGGCTCTTATAAAGTGCTGTAAGCTCTTTACATGACTTCCCATACTGCCTAACCCTTACTCTCTCGGGCTCATGAAATGTGGCATCCTGACTATCATCTGTGGCAGAGCTTGATCTCCTCCCACCCTTCTCAGACGAGGTATCCCTTTCATCACAACTCCGCCTCTCCTTATGACCCACCATGGAGCTTGCAACACTCTTTATGGTCTTCAACCAACTCCCTTTCTTCTTCAGCCTGGATCCACCTCCACCGCCACCATTTGCATTTGAATCTACATTGTCCTTATTACCATCCCGAACATTTTGCCGTCTCATTAATTCTTGAACAATTGGCGAGTGCCCAACTGCCATCTCAAATTCCTCCATAGTCAACTGCCTTCCAGTCCCCACTTCCTTGAGCTTGTCCCACATGCCGTCTTCCCTAATCTCCTTAACGACAAACTCTTTCCCATTATCGAGATCTCTTATCGTGCACGCTTGCTCATTGACCCTGTCAACCCCATTACAGTCCACACCCTCCACCTCTCCACCACCTTCATTCTCCGAAACAGGCACCACCACCGAACCGTGGCCGAAATCCACTCTCAAGTTAGAGGAGTTGCTTCGGATTTCATCCACACTTTTACAATTTTTCCCCCAAGGTAGCTTATTGGGTGAAGCGGCACCAGTAACTGGGGACCCATTGCCATTACCGCACCGTGACTTAGCAACTTGATTACGGTTATTTACAAATGAACCGGTCTCTGGTGCGACCGAACGAATAGAAAGAATTGAAGACGAACAAAAACAAGAAGCAGAAGAAGAAGACGACTTATTACAACGATCATGAGACTGACCACACACTGACAAGTCACTGCGATCCCCCGCACCGTCTGAGTTCGACCGGAATATGCCGGCGGTGCAACCAGAAGTCTCATCCTCTTGCTGGCACCTCAGGTGATCGGACGATACCGATCGGCCAAACTCCCCATTGCCCACTTCCCTAAGATCAGCGGCGGAGGCCGGTTTACTCCGGGACAGTGACGGGTCGCCGGCGAGACCCATCTCACGGAGGAGACGGGAACGGCGTTCGGAGACGGAGGAGGGTTCGGAGATCCATATATCGTACTTGCACATGGCGAACGGGAATTGGGGCACCGGAAAGGGTGGGTCGGGAGCATAATTGGGAGAATTGGAATTGGAGTCTTCGTTGTGGCTGCGGTTGTAGTTGTTGTTGTTGTTGTCGTCGTCGGAATTGGAGGTGGAGCAGGAGCACGAGGAGGAAAGTAAGCGGTCGTGGGACTCGTAGAAGCACTGGTCTTCGTCTTCTTGGTCCACGGCTCTGGTCATCGTTTATTGGGCACTCCCATTTGAATGAAAATGCCCATAAATGGATCGGATTGGGATTCGGATCAAAAGGGGTTTCGGTATCTGGTGGTGGAGTTGGATCTGCAGCGGTGAGAGAGAGAGAGAAAGAGAGAAGGGAATAGAAGGGGATCAAAGAAGGAAAGGCATGGAATGAAACCATGCGGGGTTTTGGCTTAGAACTCAAATCCAACGAGGCAGTGACTGTGTGTGTGAGAGAGAGTGCAGGGATTGGGAACGAAGCCCTATGCTGGGTCTGGTGGGTTCTGTTGTGTTGTGTGGGGAGTTGGGGTTCCGCAAGGAGCAATATTTTTGTGTGGAGACTCGAGAGAGAACGTGGGAGCGGGAAGGTTTTTTTTTTTTTCTTTAATAGAATATCAAAATAAATATTGTTATGAAATTAATTCTTAAATTTTCAAGTCTAAAGGCCTATTAAGGAGTGTTTTTTTTTAAAAATTTAAAGTTTAATTCTCTTCGTAAAAGAGTAACTTACTATGCCAATACTTGTCCTAGTTCAAAGTTATAACATACTTTTAAAAAACTTTAAAAATTAAACTTAAATTATAATAAAATATAAGTAAAAAATCAATCTAATAAGTCAACTTTCATTAGGAAAAAAGTGTTTTTCTTTCCAATAAAAAATGCCCCTGTTTTGTTTTTAAAAAAATAAATAATTTGTATCAACTTAATTTGGTTACGTTATGCTACTGGGTTATTTATTTTAATTACTTTGATTTAAATCTCAACAAGTATTTAGAATCATTTATTCTTTCAAGTGCACTAAGTCTTTGCAAAAAATAAAAAAATTGTAAATAAATATTATTTGTTTTAAATTTTTAAATTATTATTATAATCACACAACTTGTGCGATTTAATTTTAGGTGCAAGAAAGAATTTGTATGATTTAAAAATATAAACATTTGGACATGTAAGTTATTGAAAGAAGCATTTAAAAATGATGTATTAAGAAGTATCTACTTAAAAATTTCTCTATAAGGAATATGCTCTTAAGATTGTCTAATAAAAAAACTTAGTTTTAATTTATGGAAAGGGTGGTTGAAGATACCCTTATCATAAAAATTAAAAAAGAACTTAATTTTGTTATAAAATGAGTTCTAAACTAAAGTAATTTAGGTCATTAGATAGTATTAATATAAATTTTTTTAGATATATAATTATTAAAATGATGTTATTTTGTGTGTATTTAGTTTATGTCATAAAAAAATTAAAAACTTTTATATAAAATATAAACTCAATCGTAATTCTCGCTCAATCATCATTTTAGAACAAAATTGGGATTTACAAAAAGACAATCAAACATGGGAAGGCAAAGGAGAAAATTCACGTTTTTAGTGGCTTGCCCAGCCAAATCCACGCTAATAAATCAAAAATTAATTCTTTTGAATTTTAGGATTGAGAAAAAGAATAAAGAAAATTTGTGAACTTTTGGCCGATTTGGTTATCCTCCCTTTGAAAAAGAGTAAAATAATCAAATATGAAAACCATTTTTTAATTATTTTGTTTAAGATCTTTTAATTATTATAATTATATAAATACATAAACATTATGACTTGGATGGTTAAATTGCAAGTAACAATGCTGTAGTTCTCCAACCAACAAAAGTTTTTGATGTTTCACAATTTGTCTCTGTGTTTCCCAATGTGTGTTGCAATTTAGTGAGGCATTATCATTATGTCTTGCATTAGCACTAAGCAACAGATTTGTCGTCTCTTTGGCAATTCAAAGCCACCATCACAACAAAGTCATCAAAGATATGGCTTTTAGGGACATATAATCATACTAATAGGGGACAAATTAGAAGGCAAATGAGAGTCATTAAGTGAAAAACACTGTAACTTTGGAAAGTAGCGAGTTCCATCATAGTTACAAATGCCCCTGAATCATGGATAATGCATTCCCTAATTCACTATTTTTGTATATCTCAGTTTGGATGGGAAGTACATTTTTTTAATAAAAGAAATAAAAGAGTTTTTCTTTTTTATTTTATTAAATTTATAAAACATAAACGTGCAAATCTCATCAGAAGCCAGAAAATTGGTAATTTATAAAACTTATAATCATGCAAATCCTATTCAATTCCATCTTATTCTCAAATTTACTTTGTATACCAAACATACCCTTAACATAATGTTCAAGGTGAACTCAGCTTGGTGATTTATAATTGATTATTTTTCAAGAATTTATGATCTTGTTTCATTTTTTTTTTCCATGAGTGTGAATAGACAATCAGATGTAATCATTTTCCGTTTTTTTTTTCAAACCCTAGTATCTTTTAGATAGTTTTGTATAAACTAAGTTAATGAAAAATTGACATATCACCATTTTAAATGTAAAACAATTGTTTGACACATAAAAATATGCAATTATTTAACATAAAATAATGATGTATTAATTTTTTATTAATTTAATTTACATAACTTACATAGACTTAGTCTATATACAAAAATATCTCTATATATCAATTGAAGATCAAATTTAATGCTAAATCTTTACATCCACAACAAAAGAATTTTACCGATTAAACCAGGTAATACCTCAATTTCAAATCTTTTTTTTTATATATATAATGCTCAGTCTTTGACTCTTTTTTGTTTGTATTGTTGCTTGTTGTTTGTCTTTTTATAACATTTCCCCGTCTTTTTTAATAACAAAAAAAGAAATTCTTAGCATAAGTCAATAGACGAAATATTTAATTACCCGTTTCATACTGTATCTTGATTCATTTTCTAAGTTTCAAAATCAGCTCTTCCTAGCAATATCAAATCCACTAACCCAAAATAGCCCTTCAGTGAAAAACTTTCACAGGTTTTAATAGCATCTCTCTTTACATGAATAGTAAAAAATTTATTGTCCATGTCCTTTTCTATATGATTGCATAGAAATGTTCACGGTGAAAGATTAGGCAATCAAAATAAAAGTATCAACGGGAGTTGCATTTTATGAAAACTTTCGTATGATTATTACTTTTAATTTAAAGATATTGAGTTTATGAAATAGTTTAAATAAAGAAAATCTTGTAAAAATACTTTTAATTTATAAAAAAAAAATCAATATATAAGCATTATGTTATAAGATATGTTATTATGGCAATGCAGTTTATAGTATTCTTTTATATTTCTTTTATATCTATCTATACGGTAAGAGATATCTTTGCATCAATTTAACGATCTTATAAGGGTATAATAATTTTGATATTGACATGAAACATTTATCAGAATTAATTTATTTAAAATATTGACTAAAAGTTCAAACCCAAATAATTAAAAAAAATCAACACTTTCTTAATTATTAAGTCTAATAATATTATTATGACAGTTGAATATTGGCAACTCTAATTTTTGTCAAAATAAATATCATAAGATGTCAAATTGGAGTAGGTCTTATCTTGTAATGGTTTATTTGCGATTTAACAATAATTAAACATGGGGGTTGTAAATAATTTGAATCATTTAAAAGACATTAAATAGAGACTAATTATAACTCACTTTTTTTAAAAAATAAATTTTAAAATAAAAGTACTATTACTCAAATATAAATTAGTTTACTAATTTTAAATTGTTAAATTGGATCCCATTTGATTCAACGATAATATTAAATTACAACTCAATAACAGATGGAAACATGTTGAAGAGAGAAAAACCTTGCCCTCTTTTTTTTTTTGTTTTTGTTTTTAAATTTTCACATGAAAGCAATATCTTAAAAGGCATGCTGTCCTAATAGTGACATTCTTTACGTATGTCACGCAATGGTTGACTTTTAATGTCTTAGGTTGTTGTCAAACGAAACCATACATAGCTCACACGCCATGTATTTACTATTTAGGGTATGTTAAATAGTTTAAAAAAATAATAATATTAACAGATTTATTATAAAAACTTGTTGGTGTCCGCGATAATAACTTTTAAAAACTAAAAACTATTTAAACATTATCAAATAAAATAATTTTTAAATATAATAATATTTTATGATGTATATTTTTTTTAAAGAAAAACAATTGAGCCCACGACTAAAAAGAAAACAAGATACAAAATTTCCCATTCTTTTACTTCAGGACAAGGCCCAAGGGGGTTCGGAGTACAGAAGTTGGGGGGTTTGAATCAAACATTTAAATGTGGTTTTATTTGTTTGTTTATAAGTGTGGACACAAATTTTTTATTCTTTTTAATGAATGTGAAATTTTATTTATTCTAAATATTATTTTTTGGTCTTTATATTCTAAAGAAATTGAGAGTTGGGTTCTCTTTTAATTCTGATAGGAGTTTTGTTATATTTTTTTAAAAAATTTTATAATAATTTTATAATTCTTAATAAAGTAAATATTAAATAAAAAATAAAGTATTTAATATCATAAAAATATGAAAAAAAGATTTAAAATTTACTTTATTTAATAATTAAAAAAATTATTAAAAAATAAATTAAAAGAATATAAAATTATTCTTATGATAAAGAGGGCCCGAGAAGGTGGCAAGCTGGTGGCAGAAGATATTAAAAAACAGTGCAGGTTAAGTGTCTAGCATTCAATGTTCACCCACACCCACACCCACACCCACACCCACACAGTGCCCAGCTCCAACCCTGTTTAACTGTCAACTGAAACTTATGAGAAGAATTTAATTTTTATATAAAATATTTGACACTATTATCTAATTTTATATTAATATGTTATTAGAAAATTTAATTTTCAAATAATTATTGTGTTATATTTTTTAATAACTTATTAATATATAATTAAATGATAATATAAAAAACATAATATATCAAAATTAATTTTTTTTCAAAATACTCATATAATCCTTTCAGGACCTCTTATTAATGCTCACACTCCCGCCTGTCTTTTTTCCTTTTCTCTCTGTCTTACCAAATTCTCCAGCGGATCCGCGGTCCAAGGATTTAAACATAAAGGTCACAGACTTGTGGAATCCTAAATTTTTAGGCACATTGCTTATATGTAATTGCTTATCATTAAGATGAGAGACGAGAGAAATAAATTTAAATATAAATAGTCATAATTAAATTTTATTTAAAGTTTATATAATTTTTTATTTTAATTTTAATTATTTATGTATAATTCATTATTCAAGATTCATTTTTTTCACTTTTCAAAAAAATACTTTTTTCATTGGATATGCTCTTGTATATATGTGTGTGTATGTGTGAAAAGAACATGAAAAATACTGTTAAAATAACATTATTACAACTTACGTAGGAGCAGAAGATGAAATTTTCTTTTATACTTTGTTTAGTATCATGAAAAAAGAAGAAGAAGAGATATAATAAAAAATAAAATAAAAGAAAGGAAGAAAAAAAATAAAGGAAGGCTTCCCTTTCATTAAGGAAAAGAATTAAAATATTTATAAATAAATATCAACTTATTTTATTATTCTTCGTAACTTATAATATCATTCGATTTTAGTATAAGTAAAATAAAAAAATAAAATTTTAAAGTTTTTTTTAATCTTTTAAATAAGAGAGAAATATAAAAATATAAAATATATAAAAATTTAATCATTTTAAATTTTTTTTTACACTCTAAAATAATACCAAGTAAGGACAAGTCTAATTATTATTATTATTATTATTATTATTATTATTTTCACTCAAAAAATACATTCTAAATAAAAACTTAGTTTGGCACAGCAATGAGCAATTGCTGCTGAACAAAAAACTTTCTTCTGATTTTAACGTTGGTGGCATTGGCAAGTCCATTTGGGTAGGGACTCAAAAAATGGGGTGCAGCTCTAGTCCAAGCCTAATGACTAGGCTGTAGACCAGATTTTGTCAACTTGCATCCAAAGGGAACAAATTCAAAATCAGGCACAGCTCCCATTTTCCAGTAATTACCACTAACTCGTCAAGCACTAACCTTCAATTACGTGTTGCATGGCAGTGTCGGTGGCTTCCCCTACCCACATGAAGAAATCACTAGTCTATGTTAATCATAGAAAATTCAGACCTTGTTGTATATATATTTGGGGAAAATGTGCACCACAGCCATTTGGTGGTGGAAAACACCAATTTAGATGCAAAGCATGTAAGAGATTAGTCAAAGACTCAAAAGTCTCTGCCAGAGAGTATTTTATACACCTTCCCCAGAATATACATACCTTGAGGGGTGAGCCCTCAATCCAAACCTGCCACTTACCTATATGTTTGCTTATCCTTTTGGTCTTTATATCACTGTGTAAATTAAAAGTGACTTTTATCAATAGCTATATGCGTTGTCCAGCTCAAAAACACATTTTGACCAGCTGCTTGAAAAGAGCATTAATTATTGCATCTCATTCTTGCGATTGAAGTTTTGCCAACCTCTTGCAACTTTATTTTAAGCTCCTTGAGAAAGAGGAAGAAGCAAAGAGAGGAAAAGGAGGGTGAGGAATAGCTGGAGGTAGCCGAAAGATGCACCAATTCACATTAGAATTAGAATTAGAAGGTGGAAATGGACCAGGCCAAAAGTTTTTGTGGAAATTTCTGAGAGACAGGCAAATTAACAGTTAGGCCATATTATATGAAATTTAAAGCAATTGTGTGATTGATGCTTGACAGTTTAGCTAAGAATGTCAGGTGAGTTAATTATGTATGTACTGTGACTGGGCCATTTATTTAGACACCATTTGCTTGAAGCACATGGCACAAGCTAGCAGCATTACTATTGCGTTTGAAGACTGTTCATGTGCATAGCAATTGGCTATTTGTTCTGTTGAGTAGAGTCTTATATGGATTTGGAAATTTTGGGCTCGTTTGGGGTTAGTTCATAGGTGCCAATGTAGAAAGGCTGATGAAGGAGAAGACAGTTATTGCCGTGCAAATAGGTTGTTGAAGAATTATACTTGAGACTCTCAAGGTGTACTTAAAGTTAAAAATGAGTTATGTTTTTAAATATAAAAATTATAATTTAATTTTTAAAAATTATATTTTATAAGAAAGATTATATTATTATTATTTTTGATTTGAAAGTTTAAATGAATTAAATTTTATAAAAAAAAATTAATTTATAAAAAAAAAATAACACATGATATTGAACACACAAATTGAAAGCATTCTGTTGGGTCATTATCTTTTTATTGAGGGATTGGGGCACAGCAAAGGCTCCAATTTTGGAATTTGTTATTTACACGTTCAACACCAAAGGACGTCCAAACTTTAAATAAATTGAAGCAGTTAAATTTTACATTTTAATTAATACATATATTGAGTTTGATAACTTTATTATTATCACCCTTAATGAAACTTAGGATGTCATCATTTGAGAACTTAAAATTTTAATCTGTATGATAAATTTTATTATCCTTACATCTATGAATTATGACATTTCACCGAATCAAAGTGACAGGCTGATGTGGTGTCTATTCACAACTTTCACAACATATTTTGCCCTTTGTAAATCTGTAATATATATGTGGACATACACTTATTTTAGGCATAAGATATGTAAATTCATATTAAACAAACACTATTGTAAAAATTTGTATTTAATAAATGTTTAATTAAGATAAAATAAAACCTTGAATACGAAGTAATCCCAAAATATGAAAGATTACAATTAAAGGGGAAGAATGATTATGATGGAGAAGTGACATGTCAGTTGGGGGCCATATTCTGGCTGCTTCTCAGAGACATCAATTTCGAAGCATATGGACAAAATAACAGAAAGAGAGCATCAAACAATGTCAACCAAATTCATGGATGGCCCCCAGCGCATTCACCGCTCCATCGGAGGCTTGTTTCTTTCTTTGTTTTTTTTTTTTTCGGTACATAGGCATGTTTCTTTCTTTCAGGGTTGTTCTTGTCCAACTGGGGCTAATAATTCGGCTAAGCATGACTTATTTGAGTTGAGTAAGACAATTTTAATTGGATGTATTCATAATTAAATTAAATTGATTGAAATTAAAAAATTTAAATTTAATAAAATTAAATAAAATTAAAATTAACTGATTTTATTTAATTCTTTTTATATATAAATTAATTAGTTTAATTTAATTTTTAACTTTTATTTATAAAACTGAACTAAATCAAATGAAATTGAACTCGTATAATTATTTATATATATATATATATATATTTATAATTACATATTTATATAATATTAAATTTTAATTTATTATTATTTTTATCGAAATGATTAGGTCAACTTGTTATTTATATCTATTTGATTATATTTTTATTAATATTTTTGAGTTAATTTGATATTAATTGAATCATGTAAAGAAAAATGTTAAGTTGAATATAAATTCTTTTTTAAAAAATATTTTGTCAAAAACTAATTGGACTGAACTGAATCAAATTGATTGAGAATAGTTTGGTTTGATTTAGTTTTCTAATTAAAACAAAATCGATTAGTTATCAATATAAGAAAATTGATTGATTTACTTTAAATAACTTTTTACTTCAAAATCGAATCAAACCAAACTATGAATACCCTTAGTTTTAATAAAAACTCTAGTCAAGTTCAAGTTCAAAAAATTAGACATAGTGCATTTTTGAGTCGAGACAAAACTATTTTTCGAGTTGGCCCAACTCAACCCAAGATTACATAATATTTTATATTTTAAATATCATCTCTTATTTATTTTTGAGATTAATATAGATATTATTATATTATCACTTAAACATTAAATATACTACTTTTAAGTTTTTTATTTTAAAATATTAAAATTTTATAACTTAGTTGACTAATTATATATGTAAACAAATATTGTCAGAATTAAATCTTCGTTTACTTAAATAAAAATATTATTTTATTTATCAACAAAATTGTAATTCAATTGACACTGATTTTAATAAGTAAAATTATTAAGTCAGCCATCCTAAAACATCAAATTGGTGCAAAATGTATGATGGACAAAGCCAATATAAGTCCTATTCATTTTCTTTCAAAAACCATGTCAGGTTAGATACAGGAGATTGTCATCCTTCTCCCCCAGTGCTTTAAAATGGAGTCTTACATTAGTGGTTTATGATGGACATGATGCACTACATCAATGCAATTCACAATATATATCTAATGGCTGCATGCCTACTACTAGTAATGAATAGAATACTGATGTAACATGCTATGCGCGTTGAACTTGGATTTAATTTAATAAATTAAGCTGCAACACCATCATGAGTATAATTTGGAATAAAATTTCCAAGGTAGTAATATTA
The DNA here is from genome assembly GCA_019955255.1 of Castanospermum australe. Lineage (NCBI taxonomy): Eukaryota > Viridiplantae > Streptophyta > Magnoliopsida > Fabales > Fabaceae > Castanospermum > Castanospermum australe. Next base: position 467,901 of record NSJW01000359.1, read on the forward strand.
ATTAAAGCAAGCTGCTAGTGATTTTATACTTTTATAGTCCCTCCATGTGTTACTTGATAACTCAATATTCTCATCAATGGGGTTGGAGGTTGCTTCCAAGAAGGTCCTTTCCCGCATCACTGATTGCATGGCACCATGTTATTTGCTAGGACCCACTGTTCTTAGATATTGCTTTACTCTTTTTTTTTTGACATGTTAGATATTCCTTTACTGGACATGAAGATGTGAGTCAAGTAATAAATAGGTGGATGACAACTTAATAATTACGAGTTTGATTTATATCATAACTAAGTGTTAAATTATTTATAAATTTTTTATAAATACTTGTTGAATCCGAAACCTGTCCTGAGTCTAACTTGGGACGCTCCTCTTAAATTTTCTATAAAAAAAGAAAGACTTTGTTTTACTCAACCATATATGGATGTTAATCGTAGAACCCACAGAAAAATGAGGTTAAGATATTTTTTATTTTCAGCATGGGTAGTATTTAGTATGTATATTATATTAATTGCATCAAACATATTTATAAACTTCTTTTAAAATAAATAACATAAAAGTGAAATTAAAAACATGTATACTGTTTTCAAGGTTTGGACCTGTGCCCTACATAGCTTATCTAAATGTTAACATTAGTTATATGTGCAATATCATTTTGATTTTTCATAACATTGTTTAGGCCTCAATTGAATGAACTAATAAAATAAATGCTTATATACTATATAGTTTCAAGTAATTGAAATAATCCTTAATATTAATTTAAAATAGCTAATGTTGTAAATATATTATAAATATAATTAACACTTGGATCTTATTAATCTATGTTTTCATGAGTTTCTTCAGTTACTTGTTACTCTATTTATAGCTATAGTCAGATATGACTCTTAAGATATTATTAGAGGAATAATGCTACACAGTTAAAAAAAATAGTCAAAATTTTTTATAAAATTCAAGTAAAATAAAAAAAAGTTGTTAGATGAAATTAGATAGTGAGAACCACTTACTAATCCGAGGGTCAAAAAATGCCAAATCATTTTGTAAAAAATTCTAGCAAAATTGTTTTTGACTACATATTATTTTCCTCATTAGAATGACTCAGCCAAGGACTATTGTGAGGAATTCGTTTTTTTCTTCGTGTAAATTAAAAATTTAGGAGATAGATAAGTTGTTACTCAATCAAAATAATATACTACCAAAAAAAATATACACAAAAATTAGTGCAAGCCTACTGCTGAAGGATTACCAAGGTAAATCAAACAAATTAAATTAATGCAGCCGAGTTTAAGATTTTTGAATTAATGCATCGTAACATTTTACTAATTGAATCAATTCTCATTGAATGGATAGATAAGGGTGTCTATTGGGTTGGGTCAACCCACGAACTCGTGAGTTTTGACCCAACCCAACCCATAATTGATAAATTGGATGGGATTTGCAGTTTGAGTTAGGTTTAAAAATTCCCAACCTAATGATGGTGGATTGGGCAGCAGGTTGAAAAAATTCTAACCCACTCAACTCAACCCACTCATCTTTTTAAAAAAAATAAAAAATGATATTATTTTTTATATTCAGCATACTAAACTTAATATTTATTTTTTTTTCTCTCTTAGACCTTATGTGACTTAATTATTTGACTTTTGAGACTTGTGTTAATTCTTTTTATGTCTAAAACTAAAACTTATTATATTATTTTTATGATTTGTAACTTATTGTATTTGACTTTTAGTTTGTTTGGGCCTTTGTATATCATATTTTATTGAGACTTATTAAATTATTTATTATGATGTGTAATGAATTTTTGATTTTATATTAGTTTTGACATTTAATTTAGTAAGCAAAATTTTTTTTAATGTATGTCGAATCCACGAGTTTAACGCAATCTAACTCACTAATATGTGAGTTGGGTTGGTTCGCATTTTAGAAAATAAATTTCCCAACCCAACCCACTGCTTTGATGAGTGAGTTGGATATAAAAATACTCAAAACTTAACCTAATCCAACCCACAGACAGACTTCGTTTAGCTTACATTTGAGTTTGAGGAAAGAAAAGATATTATTTATATTTAAAAATGATTTTATTGTCATTTATTTTTTACGTCTTTTGGCCTTTATGTAATACCTAATACTACTTTGGCAAATTGGCTCAATCAGTTTTTGTTTTAGTTATTACAATGCGATGAAACAAACTCATCTCTCTTTCGCACATGCGTGTGTGCGCACACATTCACACCCATTGCACGAATATTTGCCTCTTTGCATGTATCTTTTATTTTCAATCAAGATCAGATTTATATATTCAAGAGCAGCCAAATTTGGAGTACTCTGCATAATTTGAGAAATAAACTTGGACACCACAACTTAATTACAAACAAACTCACATTGTTTTCAGCTATTTCAAGTTCAATTTAGTTAAAAAAATTTAGCTAAGAGTGAAAAAGCTTTTATTATCTGTCAAAATCTGGATATATAAACGAAAGCGTTATGCTTTTTTTTTTCCCCTTAGTGAACTGTTTTATAATTAATTAGTAACGAGACTCGGATATCATAAATTTAACATTGGAAAATCCAATACTCAACTCAACAATTAAAAGTTCGTCCAACAAATGAATAAATATGATGACAATATAGGATGATTTGCAGTTTTGTTCATGTAAAAGTTATATAATAATATTATTATAGTGCAATATCTTTTTGTCCCTTCTAGGCATACTGTAGATTTAGGTAAAAACTACGTTAAATATTTGTGTTTCTTTTTCTTCTTGCGCATGTACTAGTTGTGGGTTCTTTCTATCACATGCCGATGAAGCCAGTTCCTGCCCAATAATTGGTATAAGAGTTAATGGCTAATTTGAAGATCCATATGCGGTCCCTTGTGTAATATCTCATGTACAAGTGTGTCAATAGTCTTTTGACAATGTGAAAATTAGGTAACGAGTCCTATTGATCATTGATAGTACAAGTATCATGAAGATGCAAAGAAGAATAAGGGTTCGATTAGAAGAATAGTTTTCATTTGGAAAAAGATATTCCAAGAGGGGAACACTAAAGATAGCAAAGTAAATATGATTTTTTGAGAAAGTTAAAGTGTTTGAGAATTTGGTTTACGAAAAAATATATTATGCAATTCACCCAAGTCTCGTATTGTTAATGTTAAAGAAAGTGTTTATTATATAATTAAAAATACCCCCAAGGAGATTAACCTAAGGCTATTAAGTGGTAAAGTGAGCCAATGGATGTGCAATTTTTCCTGTTCCAAAGTTGTAATTTAGTGAAGAGGATTTATGATTTTGTCTGTGCAAAAAGTTATAATACTTATTATGTCTTTTATTTCCTTTTGTTTCTCGTGCACATGTCGTGGGTTCACCCTTTGCCCGACAGACTAACACTCTAACTAGCTAGAAAGAGATGCAGATATATATGTTGCAAACGCAATAAAGTAAGATGTTATCACCACTGTGGAAAGCCGATGGCATGTGTGGCAGCTATTATCAAAGCTATATAAGTGAACATGACGATCTTTCGTTTCTTCTAGCTTGTTTCAAAGCATGCATGTGCACTGTACTATTTCTCCCATTAAATTTAAAGGATAAGAAGAGAAGACACAGCCGGACAGAAACATAAATGCGGGGTTGGCCTCTTCACTGCATTAGAAGAATCACCTTATTATTCTCATAACTGTGTTGATTTCAGCAAACTGGGACTTTAGTTGTCAGGATAGGTCTCTATTTCTCTTGGATTTTGAAGGTATTAAAGCGAATCCTTTGGGAGACGAAGTTTTTTTTTTTAAAAAAAGGTTAGAATAGATAAAGGAATGGGAAATGGGTGTAGGTATAAAATCAAAATAATCTTTGATACCTCATTCTCAGGAAAGCCATTAATTTTTTTTAATATATATTCTGCAACTATAATACCTTTCTTAAACATATTTGGACTGATGTACCATTAAGGAAGCCTCTAGCGGCAAAAGGGTGATACTGTTAGAATTTAGGTACAAGTGAATGTTGAAATTCGAGTGTGAATAAAAGTTTTATATGGAATAAGAATGAGTTAAGTGAACACTATATAAGTGGAAAGATTCACAAACTTAATGCCTTAAGGTTTTGAATTAAGATGTGGTGTCAGATTTATGAGTTTGTTTCATGAAATAAAGATAAACACATTCATTGATCTTACAAAAAATAAATTAAGAAAAATACATATCATTTTCAGATCCAAAACATCAAATAATAACTTTTTGATATGTTTTGGATAAAAATTGTACTGAAAAATTAATTAAAATTATTTAATTATTTAATATTTTTCATAAAAAATAATTACAACGATAAAAAATTAAAAAAAAATCCCAAGATTTAATTATTTAATTATTTAATATTTTTCATAAAAAAATAATTACAGTAGTGGAAAAATTAAAAAAAATATCCCAAGATTTAATTTAGGGAGAGTGGTGCACGGTGAAAGAAACAGCAGTGAAAAACACCGTCGAAGGAGGTCGCACGCGGCCCCACGCACCACTGGTGGGCATGGAGAAGGCACCAGAGCAGGCTAGAGGTTGTCCCATGGGTGGGTTGGGTTCCGCCATAGAACCAGATGGAGGAGCTCAATGTTTGCATTTTTAATGCAGTTTCGGTGCGGATTCAATGGGAGATCTTTTCAGAAACGGATCTAGCTTGATTTCAAGCAAAAATTCCAACCAAAACCATGCCAAAAACATGAAGATTGAGTCAGAAACCCGCGACGTGTGTGTTGGTTTTCAAGCTTAAATCACCCATTTTCTATATGGTTTTGATGCGGATTCACTGAAAAATCAGTCCCAGATCGTTTCAAAATTATATCCCCATCTAATCTTGACTAAAAATCGAAGATTTGGTTCAAACATGGAAACCTTGTTTTCGAATCGGTACCGTCAGCGATTAAAGTTGAAATTTTGCATTTGGGAACTTGTTTTCTCCACTTTTGACATGATTTTCATAGGGTTTCTCATGTTGTTATCCTTTTTAATACTAATCCTCAAGCAATTTTGGGATTAATCGTAGATTTATGGTGAAATTTGAGTAATTTTGAATACGGAAAAGAAGCCCTGAGTATTAGATCTGAAAAGTGCAACAGAAATTTCTCCCTTTACAGAGATTGATACATAGCAATTTTGGCGTCTATATGTAAATGATTATTATATTTTGAAGTTACTTCTTTTTTTTTTTTCTCTTTATATTATCTAATGCATTCTTATTTTATCTTAAACAATTTCATTATTCTATAGTAATAAAAAAATTAATTATACTACTTCAATTGAAGTATGAACTAGTATTATGATCTATTTTTAATGAATTTTCTTTTATCATGAATATCACCGATGCTTGTATTATATTTGAATTTATATTATCTAAGTTTATCTTATCTTTTTAAAATAGGATAAAATTGTATATATGTGTATGTTGAGCTATACAAATTTGTTATATTATGGAATGCAATTGAATTTGTTTTATTATCAGTAGAAATACATATTATTTGGTATCTCACATTCACTGGATCATGTTGTTATCTTTATTTGGACATTTATTTTTTTGTATGACTAGTTTTATCAATTAGTATGAATATTTATTACCAAAGTGATTTATTTATATTGGTTTTAAAACTAATTATCATATGAGGGATAAATTATTTTTTTTTGGGTTATTATGCATAATTATCTACCCAAAAAGGAGTTTTTATGTGTTATAATTGATAATTTTGTGAGGCTTGTTAATGTCAGTATATTTCAATATTTGACGCTATCTGTCCAAAGGGAATTGCTCTTGAATGTTAGGGATTTCTTGTTGATAATTTCACAAGAAGAGAACTTACATATTATTGCATACCTTACCCAAATGGGGGTGTGTAATATTATGTTTGGACTCTTGGGCTTGAGTAAATGTTGGAATATAAGTGTTTGTAGAAGTTTCACATAAAATAAGAATGGACTAAGTAAACACCATATAAGTGGGAAAATTCATATATTTAATACCTTAAAGTTTTTGATTAAGATGTGATATTAGGCTTACAAGTGTAATTTCTTTGCTCAACTCCGTTCACTTATGGATCACCCTGATCCCATGGTGTTGGGTTCCTTGGTGTAAGCCCATGTTGGCAGGCCTTGACCCGTGGGCTTGCCTCTAACATTTGATATCAGAGCTAATGGTTCGACTTTGCACCACCATGTTGAAAGGCACAGGCTTGTGAGTTTAGTGTGACATCATATACTCAAACACGCTTTTGCTCTAAGGTAGCATGACGACTCACACTTGAGGGGGAGAATGTTGGAATTCAAGTGTGAGTCCATCGGCTTTGCACACCACCATGTTGACAGGTCTAGGCTTGTGGGTTTGGTGTTACATCATATACTCGAACACGCTTCTGCTCATGGAGAGCATGACGACTCACATTTGAAGGGGAGAATGTTAGAATTCAAGTGTAAATAGAAGTCTCGCATGGGATAGGAATGGGTTAAGTAAAAATTATATAAGTGAGAAGACCCATAAATCTAATGCCTTAAGATTTTGGGTTAAGATGTGGCGTCAGGCTCACGAGTGTAGTTTTCTCGCTCAAGCTCATTCACTTATGGATCTCCTCGATCCCGTGTATTGAGCTCTCGTTGCACCTTACCTAGTGCAAGCCCATGTTGGCAGGTCTTGGCTTGTGGGCTTACCTCTAACAGATACAACTCCCTCTCTTCAAGTCACGAAAATAACTTCATAATATCTTTCTATTCAAGTCAGAAATAACTCTAAATATTTATTTTGACAAATCACTTGTTAATATCACAATTAGCCTATTTGCCTTTATTTATACTAATAACTGACTAATCAATTAACTACTACTAACAAGTAACTAACTAATCTATATATAATACAATTCGTATCAATGGGTTAGCAGAAAAGCAAGGCTACCCTCAAGCTATCACGAAAAGAACAATTATCAGATGCTCATTTGGCCATTAGGGTTCATTTGGCACTAAATTTATTTTTTTAAAGCAAATAAAGGATAGCAAGCAATGTTCAACGATGTGATATGATGGTTGAGACTTGAGAGAATGAATGCTAGATATGATCCAATAGATTCATTATTTCAGAAGAAGAAGTCCACCAGATGGCTGTTTCATAATATACGTTGCAATTAGAAATCGTACAGAGCAAAACTTCGGTGGGTATAAAAATCAAATCAAGCATGTCTAATGGAAAATGAATTGTGTTCTTCACCATAATGAGTTTTTTTTTTTTGATAGAAACAAAATTCTTTTACAATGATTGTGGATCCTATGCAAAGATTGCATGTCGATGCACATGGTTTTTGTGTTTGTTGTTCTCTTTAAGTAACCTTTCATGTATAATAAAGTTGCAGTATGAGAGGTTTCATGTTAGAGGGTGTGTAAGGGAATAATGGTGGATCCCATGAGTCCGTGAAGGCCTAACTTGCAGAAGTTCACTGCCATATCAAACGAGAGATTCTTACATATACATACAGAGCCTTAACGATTAATATACTTAATACTTCACTTCAAAACAAATCTAATAATTTATATTTTTTTGGCCACATGTTAGAGTTTGGTCTAATGCTGTACCAAAAAAAAATAGTTTGGTCTAATGCATTACATTTGGTAAATGTAGAGCCAAACACATTATCAATAGATTAGGTAATAAAATTGTACAAATTCACTTAAAATTACCCAAATAACGAAATAGATAATTCTTTGAGAATATTAAAGGCAAAATTTCATTAACATGATGTTTAGCCATATTGAAACATAAGATGAAAGGGATAATTTTGTGGTACTAGTTTTTATGCTGTGGTATTCCTCCTCACTTGACATTATGATTGATTGCTAAATAATTATTAATTATAAAATTACTATTTAATAATGCAAGATGTTTATACCAAAATAAAAAGTAAAGAGGCAAAAAATAAAAAAAAAATCTCAAAAACTCGTGGAATTATAATTATGAAAACGGAGAAATCTACCTAGTTTCATCCGGTAAGCCGCAAGTTGTTAGATCTTTTTTGAGGATTTTGAGACATTTTTGGTTTCATAAACTAGTTCCACAACCGCAACTCTTTTATTTGAGTCATTGATATCGTAAAAATGGGCTGTGACTTAAACGTCTTCTTGTCTTTTCGCTCCCTGTTTGAGCTTACTGAGGTGTATACCCGAGCCAAGAATTCTTCTACGTCAGAAGATGCAGCACAGATTATCCGTAAGGCAAGCTGTTTCAGTGTTTCTCCCTTTGCTCCTCACTACACAGCAAGCATAGTTCTGAATGGGAAGAAGCTTGAACTGTCCCACAACTTTACACAACACTACATGATAAAAGTGTTATTTCAGTGACGTGATACTGTGCTGGCAACTTCAGAGCTAGTGGGGATTTTCTGTGACCCTATGAATCTCTGCAATCGGCAGCATTACATGATGTGGATCTCTGGAGATGCTACAAAACTTTCACAAACTTCAGCCATTTAACCTATGGACCATCATCAGCGAGCATTTCTGTGACTATAATAGAGTAGCTTCACGCGTCAAAGATACTGTAGCACTAGCTGTTTGGTTTCTGCACATGAGAACCAATTAAAGGATCTGCTAGAATTGAGAATCGCATTTTTAATTGTATTTCTGACATTTGGATTGAAATTTGGTTAGAGTTGTATTTTTGATATTTGGATCAGGACAAATAGCTGTGAATGAAATTTGCAATCCTGCTTAACATTTGTCAACGACATTAGTTGTGGGTGTTGCCAACAATAACGATTGATAGTGATGTTTTGCTAGAGTCACCTTACCTAATAATATATATAAGTCAAAAAATAGAACTACTATTAGTGATCGATATTTCATGCAATTGAAATATCTTAAACATTGTCTTATATGCGTGTATGTGAATTTTGTAATTTATATATTGGAGATAATGTATTCCTTTTAATAATGCAAGTGTGATAAAAGAATTTCATCCTTAATTAAACTTACCGTGACTAATTAATATATTGCAAATGGTGGGCATTGGAATGGGAGATACTTAAATCTAGACCAATAAGAAAGGAAGGGAGGAAAGTACATATTAGGGTACTGCATGCTTTGATGTTCGTAACTAAAATTTTCTTAGTATTCATATGAAACGATTACTTCGAGTCTTCCTTGGGGGTTTGTGCAGCTTTGATAGTATCTGCTTCGATGTTGTTCATTTGAAACAGTATCTTATGTTTCAGGGAGGGTAAGCACTGGCCATAGCATATGGCACTTTTCGTTTTTGGGGTGAGGATTTGACCTGACCCTATATATGGGATTCGAACCTAGTAACTATTAAGTATATAGCCATACATAGGTCCTAAAATGGACCGGATCCCATGTGAGTCAAGTCTATTTTTCTTTCTTTTCTTCTTTACTGCTATGTTGAACATGTGAACCGAGGCATGACGACTTTGGAAAAAGGGCAGAAAAGTTGCCTTTTCTACATATACTATCTACAAAATTATTGCGTTTAATTATTAATTGGATGCAGGACTCCATTTAAATATAGATAACTCAAAGCCACTTATATAGATATAGTTATGAACCATTATGCAAGCCAAAATTATGTATGCGAATGCGATATTGTTCCTTTTTAGAAACCATGATCATAATGCAATTTTTTTTTTTTAAATTTGAATAGGAAATTCTCAGTTTTTTATTCATGCAATCCACGTTACAATGGACAAAGTATTATTTGAGAGAATTTTTGAAAAATTAAATTAAATCATGATGTTGAATTCGATTGGAGAGAATATTGTTGAATAACAATTAGTAAATTCAATCATTAAAAATAATCAATCAATTGTAGAATTTGATTAACCATTATTTATTAATCAATTCTACACTTCTACTCAAATCTAATATCTTAACCTCTCAAAAAATTTTCCATAAGATTTGGACAAGTATTGAGCCGCACAAATTTTCAGGAGTTGACACATTAGAAGAATTCTTAATAAATTATTTATCATGAAAGAAAAATAATTACATTTTTTCACAGAATCAGCACATTTTAATCTTTCTTTTATATATATATATATATATATATATATATTTACCCTCCAGCGAACTTCAGTCACTGATACATATCATGTCCATTGGTCCAAAAAAAAAATGCCAGAATCATCCCTGAAGTCCGCACTCTGCAGCATTCTAGACTGGGCCTGTCGAGGACCAGGAAGTTTTGCAGACTGAAAAAATCTTGTATTTGTACCAATTAGTGAGGGCCATAGTACATGGGCCTATATGTCCAGTAAAAGTCGGCTTTTGTTACGTTTAAGGGGGAATTCTGCGGTGTTGACAAAAACAAAAAAAGGAAATTCTGCGGTTAATGGAACAATTGGCAAAGGCTTACTGATTTGATAAATTACATCTGGGTCGAATCCAGCCCCTCCTTCTCCGTTTCTTTCCAAATCCCCACCCCCCATAAAAAAAAAAAAGGGAAAAGGGGGGGGGGGGGGGGAATTCTATAAATTTTTCCCTTAAAATTGAGAGGAAAAGACAACGCTGAATAAGTGAAGATGAACAATATATAAAAACAAGATGCATATCCCTTTGCATTTGCGTATATTTCTTCTAGTTCTACCTCTAACAAATAGCCTTCACATTATTTTTGGGCCAAAAAAGTCTATAACTCAACAGCAAACAAATTTATTCTTATGTACATTTTGGCATATTTTATTTTAGTATGTATTTGGATTAAGTTTATTTTGTAATCAAAACAACTTATAATCAAAAAAAATTTGAGAGATTTTTTGAAAAAAAAAAGATTATTTTTTAAAAATTAATCTCTCCCGAACATGTTATTAATGTGTATTTAAATTAACTTATTTTGTAGTCAAAATAACTTCTAATCAAAATCTTACTAAGAGAATTTTAAAAAAATAATTTTTTTTTTTCTAAAAACAAGTTCTTCCCAAAAACATACTTAGACTACAATTTTTAGACTTACTAAAGATTACAGTTTGATGCAAATATGTATATATAGTTATATATAGGAATGTAAATTTGCAGCCACTGAAGATGTTTCCTAAGGTAATAATTCCAGCACCATTTTAGATGTGGCCAGTACTGGCCAAAATAGCACCGTTATAAACTGTTATAAGCAGCTGCCTCAGTATGTTCTGTGGAAGTAAAAGAGTCAGGCAGGTTCTCTCCATTCTTGTAAGCATCATATGCATGAAATTCCTCCTATCATTATCATTACCATTAACTACTAAAAAAAGGTTGACCTTGCTACATAGTTACCTACTTTTGAAAGAAAGGACTATGATTTTTAAGTGTGCAGATAACAATATAAATCAAGAGTCCCAGTGAATGAAAATTTTCTGTTATTGACATGTACAAGACAAAGAACCAAAAAAAAAAAAAACAATACAAAACTAAAGAAATACTATAACACACAACCTATACATTCTAGTAAAGAAAACTGTAACCACAATACAAGAAATGCAACTGAATCCAGGAAATGGAAAAAAAAAAAAGTGTTGCAGAATCCAGATATTCACATCTATGGCTGTATGTTGGCTGTAAAATTCTTAAGTAACGAGCTCATTTGTAGGTTCCCATACCCACACCAGTCTCGCCACCATATGGTTGGAAGCTTTCCCTGGCCCTTGAGTAGTTGATATAGTAGAATTCAGAGACCATCCCAGTAAAGAAAACGAAAGCGGCACCAGCAGCAAAAACTCCCTTCCTCACTGTCTGGCAAGAAGGGGGATTTTCAGTGAACATGGTTCTGTACTTAGTGTGATAGGCATTTCTCACTGACCCAGCTAACAAGCACACCTCGGCTATGAAGAAAAACACCCTGAAAGAGACAGTTGCAGAAGGAGTAACATTCAGCTCAATACAACAAAAACTAGGCAAAAATATTCAGTTGGATTAGGCGGATGGAAATTAAACAAGGTTAACCAGTTTTATAGGATATAAAAATGTCTGAATCTTCTAGCTTTAGTTTAGACTCGATTTCACTATTCCCAATTTAGTTAAAAATGATAATATAATTACATACCAGCAGGTTATGAAAAGAACAACTGTCAGGGCCCTTGAACCTCCTGGGTTTAGAGGCTTCCCACAACAGAAGCATCGGCTTGCCACCATGATGAGGACTTGGCTAGCCATGAGAAACAGAAATGCACCAACACCTAAGCCAGTTGATATATCCGAGTCATAGACACAGTAATTATAATTGATTTCCACGTCTGGTACAATCTTCGCCTGCCAGTGAATGAAGACACAAATAATTATTATTAGTAGGAGGTAAGAATTCAAAATCGATGGCATCATCCTAAACCTAAACATAAAAAAGCCATTTTATTTCTTCAACCTGAAGAACTAACATTATCATCTCCTAAGTCTAATGAAGGGATTGTTACCATCACACCTTTACTGTCACCGAGGGCAAAATTTAGAAAACCAGAAAAGTCTTTGTTTCGGATATACAACAAATTCTTCAATTGAACCATGGGTTACATGAAGTGATGAACCGGGAATGAAGAAACCTTGGCAACTTATGCTATGTTTGGATGGGAAATTAGAGAAGAAAAATGAGGGAAAGGAGAGCCTTCCCTTGTTTGGAAGTTTTAAAAAAGAAAGGAAAGAAAATGAGGATTTTTAAAAAATCTTCCAAAATCCTCTCAAACTAATTTTTGTGACCATTTTAAAATTTTTTCAATTTGAAAGATTTTGAAGAATTTAAAACATTTAAACAAGGGAAGAGAAATTTGTTAGTAAACCTTCCATTCTCTTTCCTTTTTTTTTCCTTTATTTTTTTTAAATTTCTTTCATTTCCATGCCCTCCAAACTCCCGAACATAGCTTACTTTCATAAGCAATCAAAATTTGCTGCGTTATCTACACCTGATACCAGCACTATTAGATTGGTCATAATCGTGCAAAGTAACACGCAAGGACATTTCTAAAGCTAATGCTAATGAGGAGCAAACAGCACATTTGAATCAAACAGGATGGCAAGTTTTCTAAATCTTGGTAGAATTTCGTTGATAGAACTCTGAAATGAAATATTTTAGGAAATTTGATATTTGTCGTTTCAAATGTTTAAGGTATCTTTATGCATAATCATCTGAGTCCCACTGAGACAGAAAGAAAAAGAGATCTGACATTTTCCAACACATACAGCATTTCTTCTGTGGCTATATTTGCAAATAGAAATACTATATATCCAAAGAAATCACTTCTGCCCCATCATTTGGTTGATGACGAACTCTGTGAAACAGGAGAGACAGTGCAAGATTTGGTACGTCTTGGAATGCAAATGGGCAAGGAACAAAGTCACATAAACACAAACTATTCCAGATAGTTTCATTTTCAAAGTTGATTCATATCACGATGAAGTAGTAGAAAGAACACATTTCGGCAACAGACAAATTTTGGGTAGGTCCATTAACAGGAATTGGCAGTTCACTAAAGCAACAGAGGAGTGGTTCTTTGAAGCCTTTATGCAAACGCATGATAAAACTAACATTGAAGTTCCACTCTTCACTTCATATAGAAAAAAATAGAAGGTTTAAGATTCAGGCTTTCTCGTTATTCTGGTCCACATTTTCTCAGCAGTGAGGAAAAACCATTCTCTGCTGTTATCTACGTGCAATGATTGTATGATTCTTCACAAACCCAGGAATAAAATCATCATTGAACACAGACCCAGATTCTTATTTTGGAGGAATATTTGCAGCGAGAGAAGAAATGAAGCAGGAAGTGAGAAAACAAGAGGAAAGTTATGAGATTTGAATTTGAATACTCACAGTGCTTCTTCTCTGCTCAGCAGCCACAGCCAAAGCAAAAGCAATGAAGTCAGAAACGAAGACAGTGATCAGTAGCAGCTTGGAAGCCATGGATGTGAGTGCCCCTCTCTCTAGAACGCACTCTGTTTTCTCTCTCCTAAGCAGTGTATTAGTTGCAGAAAGCACAAGATATTTAAAATTAGGGAAAATCAGAAACAGAAAAAGATGTGACACCAGTTGCCTACAATCCGAAAGTGCGTATTTTACCTGCTAGCAGTGACATTACCTAACCAACCAATTTTTCTTTTGCTTAGCCACGAAATTAGAGTCATGGACCCACAACGGAAGCAAAAATGCTCTACACCCACCACTTTAAAGTGAACCCTTCTTTAAGGAGATCCTTGACATTGAAGAAATAGTTAAGTAACATTCTTTCAAAAAAATAGTTGAGGCCATGGTTTTAAACTGAGGACAGGGGCTATCGGAAGCTATTCACCTGGTTATGGAAGTTTCCTCCTTGACTCACTTTCATAAAAACATCACAAAAGACATTAGAATTTTGTTCAAAAGAGAATGGCAAATGACTTTAAAGTGTATTAGGCGTGAATGTAACAAGTGCAGATTTATTTTGCCAAAGATAGATTCAAATTCGGACTCTGATTTTTGCATCTTAGATCGTGTCCAAGAGACTTAAGCATGAGTAACCTTGGTGATGCATTACACATTCCCTTCCCTTGTTAATTCATTTCTCATGTACCAAAGAGAAAAAGACTAAGAATCATCTCACTTGGTATTGCTGTCATATTGTAGTTGTAGATATTCTCGTAAGATTATAATTACAGATGTTAGTGCAACTGCATCATTCCATAATTGTGATATAATTTTTATTCACAAAAAATGATTACAACATAACGCTGCAACGCAACTGAATCAGGTCGAAATGTAGCTGTTTTTGTTTTAAAAAAAATGCAGTATACAAAAAAAAAAAACAATATTAAACATGCTTAATTTATTATGCATAAAAAAAAGAAAATTTACGGTTACAACTCCCATTCCAATAGTCACAATGCTCGAAATCACCTGCTACTACCCCACTACTCACCAGAAAGTAGTTAAAGAATTGACAAAGGGCAAATTAGTAATTTAATGCGCGTTGGGTGACGGGTTCTTGTTGATCGCTGATCAGCGCATAGAGCCGAATGGAATGGGCGATAACTTTTTTGTTGTTGTGAGAAATGGTGGGAACTAGCCTGTTTGGTTATTTTTCTGTTTTTAAAAATAAAAAAAATAAAACTTATTTGGATTATTTTTTTATCATAATTTTTAAAAATAAGAGAACAAGACTTGAGTTTTAAAAATAAGAAACTCAAAACACCAACGAGTACTGGTTTTAATAGAAGAAATTTGATTTTGTTTAAAGATTAATCTCAATGATAAAGAGATACTTTGAAAAATAATAAAAAAAGCAAAACTCAAAACAGTTTAAAGATGTTTTTACTCTTGAACGTTTTCTTGTTTTTACGTTGGCGTTCATGATCGGTGGCATAGTTGTAATTAAAAAGTTTCATTTCCATTTTTGTAATTTACAAAAAAAAAAGTGATTTTGAAATGCTACTTCATGTTTCTCTGTCATTTTTCATGAAAGGTGGCAAAAGTGTAATTATGATAATAGAATAGTTACTTTATTTTTGGTTTTTTTTTTTTTGCATTTTGAAACTATCTCACCCAAACAGATTTTTTTTTGTTTTTTACTTTCAAAATCTGCTCTTGAAATAAATTATCCAAACACAGTTTTTAGCTATTTTGGTTTTAAAAATTAATTTCAAGTTTTGTTTTACGAAATAATTTTTAAGAACAAAAAAATAAAAAACAGAACCAAGCAAGCCCAATATCGTGGAAGAATGGGATCAAATGCTTCCATAAACACATGCAAAGCATGGTCCCATGGCAGGTGCCTCATCAATAGGAGCATGGCCATATAATTTTGAGTTTGTAACCCAAATTTCAAGTAAAGCAATTTGAACATGGAATCAAAGAATCTTTCAAATGCGAAATGGGGTTATTGACTTCGAATTCTACTGAAATTTATTGTTGATAAATGATATATAAGTTCCATCTTATTAAAATTTATGACATGCTTTAAACGAAAAGTTAAAAATCAATAAACTTACTTGCATTAGATACATAACAATAAGTGCTCGTTTCCTTAAATTTTTACAAATGCAAATGTCATTTTACACTTTTCAACTCACATTTCGTCCCCAGTAAAATTTTTTCTTTTTCATGAAATTTTTTAAACAAATCAAACAAATTATCATATACCTGAAATAAAAATTAAATTAAGCATATCTTGTCATTTTTTTTTCTTTTTTAATTGTGCCATAGAAAAAAAAATACTGCTAGACTTTTGTGATCAATAGGGATGAAAATTAACCAAAGGTAGGGATAGGATCGTATACAAAACATTAAGCACATGAATGTCATGTAAAAAATATATATAAAGAAAAATCAAACAAAATTGCTTAAAAGAGATAGAGTGTGTGAGTGCCAGAAAATTTTTCTTGATGTGTATATTTGAAACGATTAGAGTAATCATGGACGATGATTCTGGCCTTCTTTTGCGTTGGAGATTATTGATTTTCTTTCCTTTTTTTCTTCTCATATCGTTCCAATAATTTTTCCTCTGATGATGCTGTACATTTATTCATTCCTTAAAAGAAAATCTCAATTATTTTATGGTTAACTCTAGTAACTGATTCGCTAATATTTTTTTCTAAATTGGTCTCTCTCTTGCTGAGATATTTGGGGTTGATCACAATCACAGAAGTCAAGTAATTTATTTGTTTTCTTGACCCTTTGATCCAAACAAACAAAAAGCCGTTCCCATATTATTATTGCAAATAACACTGAAATCAAAAAAATATTATTATTGCATATATTTACGATCAGGGTCTTTATTCCTCAAAATCAAAAGCCAAGTTATTGTATATCTGCACTTTTCTGGTTCATCTTCATCTTCGTTTCTTCTGGTTTTTTCTTCACCCTGAAAATTGTCAAAGAAAAACCCATCCAAAACAATGTGGTCTAATGTAGTTCTTTCTGCCCTTGTATGTGTCAGAACCACTAGGTGGAAGAAAGCCTCCAAGTGGTAAGAAATTTTCTGCATAATCCTCCTGTTTACTGAATTTCTTCTGAGGTGAATTGTTATGTTGCGATTTGAAACTAGTTGTTGTGTAATATTCTTTTCCTTATGCTCTAACATCACAATCTTTCAAATCTAAATCAGAACGACGTTGTGTGTTATTATATATATATGTACGTGTGCTCGTGTCAAGTGGGTGACAAAAACTCATCTTAAGCTCAGTTAAGCAGAGTTATTATTATTGACTTGAGGTATATATTCAAATTAAAAAAAAATAGACTTTTTAAATATTTCAACCAGTTCAATTGGCGAAGCCTCTTGTTATAATTGTATAAACTCGTGATTGAATCTCGTTATAAGGAATAGTTTAAGAAAGAAGTTTTTCGGCCATTGTATAACTCACATTGAAATAGGCAAAATAAAAATCATCCTGCCATTGTACGTGCAGATAATGGTTTTTTGTTATTACTGAAATTTTTTTGATGAAATCAAACTCTGGAAAGGTTAAAAAAAAGGGAGAATATGAAATTCTAAGATGGTCTCTATTGCTCTTTACTTTTGCAGCAAGAACCTAATAAAGCAAGTTCAAGCTCAACTAATTTACCAGAAGAACAGGAGGCATGCTACTATTAAGCTGTCACGTGCTGATATTGCTCAGCTACTCCAGATTGGCAGCCTCAATAATGCATGAGCCAGGGTACGTTCTGTTACTGTGTGTGTGTATATATATATATATATATATATGTATGTATGTATGTATGTATATGTATATGTATATGTATATGGATAGATAGATAGATATATAAATATAGATATACTCAAGCCATGGCAACTTGGGTAGGAGGAGGTTGTTCTGCTACCATCATACATTGCAATTGTTTTACAATTGTTCCCCATAATAAGTTGCAGGCTTTGGATCTTAAGATGCTTATTCTTTCACCTAAAACTTTAGGTTGAACAGCTATACAAGGACAAATGTTTATTGGATGCATATGATCAAATTGAGCATTTCTGTGAATGCATCATCGCCAACCTTTCCCACATTATCAAATGCTGGTACTTTCATTAGACTCTTGTAGTCTTGTCACTTCAATTTATATGCACGATTCTCACATTTATAACTCAGCAGTAAGTTTGAATTCTAACGAGTTATATTGCAGTTCTGTGCACAACTTGCCTACAAATGTTACTGTAGCTGTTGCAAGTCTGATATATGCTGCCTCAAGATGTGGTGAATTGCCAAAGCTAAATCTCGTAAGAAACTTGTTTAGAGAAAGATATGGAAGCGCATTTGACATTGCAAATGTCGAACTATATGCCGGGCACTTTGTGAACTTTCAGTTGACGAAAAGCCTTAGAATCAATGTTGTATCAGAAGATGCGAAGCTCAAGTTATTAAACGAAATAGTTCAAGATCAGACTTCTCCTCTGGGATTGAAGGACTTGAAACAAAACTTCAACCCACAGCTCCTGGTGTGCCTATGATATGAACCCTTCTCTTACTAGCTATAGGAGTAGTAATTTTGGGCGGTTCTAATTATTTAGCATCTGAACTAGGACTATTTGACCAAGATTATGCTCCAGGTTGTTCTGTTCAAAGAAAGTTTTCATCTGTTTTAAATATTACAGTTTGTTCAAATGCAACTTTTAACATGATCCAAGTTAAATTGTTTAGAGTAACATGTTAACTTGTTTCAATTTTCTAAAATATACGTAAGCATTGATTTGGAATGTATTTACCATATAAGCACTTGTTTAAATGTGGTTTACATTTTGCACTTTTTGACAAACTCTATGCAGTGTCACTATGATGCATCAGAGCAGAAGCCTGAAGTTATGGATGTTGACGTGCACGAGACTTGCAGTGACAGTGATGAAGCCATGGTGCAGCCTCCAAGACCCGTGACCCACAGAAAGGTTTGGGAAACCCCTCCAAGTTCTCACATTTACTCCAGAAGTAGGAGCAGTTCTAAGGACTCAAATTCATTCAAAGTGGATTACCAAGAATCATCATCTGCTAGGATATCATCAGAGGGTATGCCTAGAACACCCAGGATGAGCATTGCTTATCTTGATGACATAGATGAAAAGTCTGTGAACCAAGAGGAAATCACAGGGGAGCATGCCAGAAAAGGCTTGGAGCCTTGTGATGGAAACCTGGGCCCTATGTGTGATTTGGCAAAGAAGAGAAAGGTGGTGTCCCCTGAAACCCAGTTGGGTCATGTGCACCCTAATCTGCCATACTATGAAAACATAGCTGCTAAACTAAAAGGTTCCAAACCCAAAAGAAGGTAGAGACAGCAAACTAGCTTCCTATTTTTGATGTTCACTTTCAGAAGGACGCGCACAGAAAAATTCTATTGCGTCTAAAACTTCAGAATTGGATTTGGCATTATTCGTGTGTTTGGTATTTGCTTCTTGTTTGTGGTAGTTTTTTGGTTGAAATTATTTGTGGGAGCAGTGCAATTTAAGAATTTCTAATTTTTTTTAATTTGATAGTAATTAGTGTATATTTAGTAAAGCTTAATTTTTAAAAAAGATTATTTTTTTCTAAAGTTCTCTCAATAAGATTATAATTATAAATTGAGTACAAAATAAGTTAATATAACATATACTAACAAGACAATTTTTTTAATAAAATTAATATTTTGTTAATAAATTAATTATTATTTAAATTTTATCAACTACTTATCTAGTTAATTTTTTCTAAAAAAAGTAATTTTTATAAAAATTTGTACATCTTAATTCTCTCATTCTTTTATTTAACATTGATACTAGTCTTGGATAATTTATATAGGACTGTGGTACGTAGTTTTCACACTTTGAATACTAAATAGATAAATGAAGATTAATATGTAAACTGTAACGTTGTTAAATAATATATATAAATACATAAATATGTGAAGCTGTTAAATTATTTAAAAATTAATTTTAGTGTTTTTGTGTCTCTAAAATATTAATTTTATAATAATGAAACTATAATAAGTTGTCATCAGTGAATAGAGTTTTTGTACCTCTAAACAAGTAAGACATATTGGGCTTTTAAAGAGGGCGTCCATCATCAACCGTTCCCTGATGGACAATGGACCATGGGTAATGGGCTCAAAAGGGTAGGGTCTGAGATAAAAATGGGTCTAATAATAGGAAAAAGCAATATTACATAGATATTCTTTGATAAAAGAAAAAAAAAAAGTGATAATTCTCAAAATGAATTATTTGCTTTCATTGAGAGTCGAACTCAAAGACCTCCCGCTTACTAAACGGGTGCTCTAACCAACTGAGCTATGAAAGCATGTTGGTTTTAGTCAAGTAAAAAGTAATTCTAAACTGTATCACGGCATTTTAGTTCTAATAGCCCGTGTTTAGTTGCAGTTGCTGGGTAAGTGTTCAACATTAATTGAATTAGCTATAGACTTTAAACGAAATTATTATAGTGTATTTTATTCAACATTATCCATGCAGGTGTCAAACCTCTCAAAAGAAAAATTAAAATGTGGATGGAGATTCTCGCTGCAAATGCAATAGTTTATTGACAACAACATTCATACCCAATACAACACATGAACAAAATACATAAATTAAATTGAATATATTTATAAAAATCTCTATTACAAGACACAAGTATTGAAATTTATTTTGTCATAAACGCAAAACAAGCACTAATTCATGAGTTAAAAATATGAAGAATAAAGTGCAGCTTAAGTCTTTTTATTGCTCTTTCCAATATGTTATAGATAGATAAGTACTACTACAATAAAAAGTTTGTCAGAATCATGTCAAAATTTAGCTACATTTTAATGCGGTTGCTAAATAAAATAAATAAAATCTATTGATCCATCTAATAGTAAAAAAAAATGCTGACTCATATAAAAAAACAATGATATAAAAATGATTCTGGGTAAATAGCATTTTTCAATATGGAATTTCTTTTGTACATGTTTGTCCATTACCTTGTGCCAGGACATGCAATGTAAAATCATCACTAGCCTACCGTACCGTTCCAATTTTATTGAGTGATTCTTCTGATTGTAAGAATATCAATATGCAAGTCAAAAAAAAAAAAAGAATATTAATATGGTATAATGTGAAAGAAAATGCACAACAAAACATTACAACTCACAGGATTTACAAAGATAACGGTTTTGGCATCAACAGATTCTAAACAACATTAGCCCCGTACAAAGTTCTAACACGGAAACCTTATTTCCTACGCAATTCTTCCTCAGAGGATATACCGTATTCAGATAATTTACATCACTCATACCTCGTATGGCAGTAACTCTTGGGCTTATTATTATGTTGTGTTGCAAGCTGGAAACTATCTACAATCTTCTACATGACAACCACGTCCACTCCACATGGATAGCTGTGTTCAAACAATTCAATGGGTCAACCACTCAAACTCGATACTAAAGAATGGACAACATATATTCTTGTTGAAATATTGAATAACCGAAAGCATAGATAAAGAGGACTTGTAAGTGGTCTGAACACTTCAAAAGATTATCATAAACCAATTTGCACAAAATCAATCCACTGCGGTTGTTCAGCTCTTTCTTCCAAAGAAAAGAAGCTTACGAAAACCTTTTGCTGGTTTTGAAGAATCCTCATCACTGTTCCATTTCTTCCTGGAGTGGATTGGTTCTGACATCACTCGCTCACTTGGTGGAGGGGTTGAAATTTCTTTCCCAGAGATTTTAGGCGAGATAGCATTATTCTCATCTATTTCTTGATTAACCTTGGTATTTACAGCAGATACAATTAGGGGCTTGCTAGGTGTTGCTGCTGTAGGATCTATGGTCGCATCAGTAACATGTGGTTCATTATCACCAGGAAGTGAAGATACCTTGTCCAATACTTCTTCACCTTTTGACAGATTTCCTCCAAATGTGGGGTCTTGACTTGGCATAGATGAGTCCATGTGAACTTGGCCAACATTTCCCAGCATGTACTCTCTTTCTGAAATCAAATGACTGGCAATTTTCTCAGATGAAGATGTCCTGCATAACTCCCCAATGTCTTTCAAATCAACATTAGTGTTATTCGGTTTAACAGACTGTGCATCGTCAGATTTCATTGTCAACACTATTGAGGCTTCCGTTTCATTCTTAGGCTGGGCATTAGTGTCAAAACGAAGTGCCCCATTTGTTTTCTTTGTATCTTCTTTTTTATTTGAAGATTTGACTTCTTTTGGGCCCTGCTTCTTCGTTTCTGTGCCAGCAGTCTTCTTTGAAGATACCCCATTTGTTGTCAAGGTTGATTTCTTGGTTGGACCTGATTTTGCTTGACTTGTTGAAGCCTTCTGATTCGCTCGGGCAGTTGCCAGACGATCAATTGTTGAATTCCTAAGGATTGGCCTGTGCAATTTCTTAGTATCATCACTGGATGGATGAATCTTAGGCTTCTCAGTCTGTACATTATTCAAGGAAGTCTTGGTTTCTGTTCCAGTCTTCTTAGAGGCACTTCTTTCAGCAATTCTTTTCTGACGTTGAATCAGTAACTCCTCCATTCTCTTTTTATTTTCTTCTTCCTATTAATTGAAGTGGACAATAAAGGTGAACAAATCAAAGTTAGTTAAATAACGGGGTACTCCAATAACCAAAGAAATTGTATCTAAGAGCAATAGATAATTTTAAAAAAAACAGAAGTTCCATATGTATTTGGCGTCAACTAAAAGTGTTGTTATACTCTTCTGATGGAGCCATGTAACCAAAGAAACCACGCGCAGACACAGGAAAAGATGAACTGTTACTTTATGAAATTATACAGGCAGCAGTTCCATTCAATGAAATTTCAAAACCAAACTCACGACACCATTAGAATTATTAAAATCACTTGGAGTTGATTTATGTGGGACATGAGTATACCCCTCTACAAAAGGTGATAAATTCCAAAGAAATCCAGACCTAACACCACCTATCATACCGTTAACCCAGACTCTTAAAATAAAGGGTCATCATATAGGCATAGATAATGTTTATTATACAATTAAATGGTCTTTCTCCTAATTTCCAATTCATGATTACCTTAGTTGAGAATAGGATAGAGTCTTCAGTTCATTTAGTAAATGAACTTAAAAATTGATAAAATAAACACTTTAAGTTGGATCTGCACAGTTAGTATAGGATAAAGTTTTTAGCACACTTTCCAAATTGTTTGGGCCAGCAAGAACTTTGCTACCCTGCCTCTATGCCAAGCCGACTTCCAGATCTAACATAAGCAACAAAATATCCCAAAAAAGAGGATACGTTTAAAATATTCCTCTTTGTTTCACTTAAATACTTAATCTTTCAGGTAAATTGGTAGAGCCTAGACACTTGTTAGTTACCTTCGCATGTTTGCTGTTCACAACTGTAGTTCTGCTTCTTGGGGATGCTTTGCTTCCTGATATGATATCAGATTTGCTCTTCCCAAGAGATGTTTTTAGAGCTTTAGACTTCGCCTCTTTACTTGAAACTTTCCCAGTTTGAACTCCAGGAGTTTTCGTATCAGTGCCCTCACAATTAGACAGCTGCTTCACATTTGTTTCAACAACAGAAAGCTTTCTATTTGCTTCATTTAATGAAATGTTATTTTGATAATCCATTTCCATATTCCAAGGTGCCACACTCTGCCCTACAGCTGAATTACGTTCAAGCACCATGAAGAGATCATCTGGCTCATGGGAATTTAAGGTTTCAGTCTTATTGTGTGAAACTTCTTGTGTGCTGTTGGTAAATTCAGTAGCACCAGCCATGTCTGAAACCAAACTTATGTCTGCCGCTGATTGAGAATTGAACTGGTTTTCTGGTGATCGAGCTTGAATCATGAAAGAATCATCTGCCATAATAGCTTTCTTGTTTTTTTCCACATTAAAACAATCAGTAACTGATGATGAAATGGAAACACCATTAAACATGCTGAAATCTTTATTTCCATCCTCATTTGCTGGTTTACCTGGCTCATGATTGATAATGAACCAATCCTCTTCTTTTTGGCATTTAGTAAGGGAAGATTCCGTGCCACACCTGGAGAGAGTTGCAGCAGAAGAAAGGTTGCCTGATTCTTCATTTTTCTGAGAAAACAACAACTCGTCTCTGCTATATTTTTTCTTTATAATTGGAGGTTCATCCTTCCCTTCCTTAAAGTATTCAATGCAGTTTTGACCCTCATTGTCCAATTCCCTCTTTCCCACAACAAAGAAATCATTTGAAACTACTTGTGTATTAGTAACATCTTCTGGTTTGCGGTTAAATGCAATTGGCCTTCCATCCTCCAAATTCTTATCCATAATATATTCCTCCTGAAACTTCACAGGCTGTTTTTCTGTACCAAAAGTAGACTCATCATCTCTCAAAAGAAGATTCTGGAAAGCATCCCAGTTGTCATTGCCTTTTCTGCCATTGGAATCAGCATCAAGTGAACTATTTAGCATGCCAGGGTGCTTTGCACTATCTGGTTTCTTATTGTGACAGGAGGTCGACTTGTATCTTCTCTCGTGTGACACAACAGCTTCTTCTACCTGATGTTTCACATTGATAAATTCTTCCTCGTTGGACAAACTCCCTTCTGAGATACTACCCCTTTCACCATCTCCATTAGAGGTTATATAATTTATATTACGGATAACAACCTTCCTTGAGGACTTCTTTCCAGGCTTCTTTTTGTGCAGCTGGTCTGTTGAAGGGTGCTTTTTGCCATGCCTTGAATGTTCATCTGAATCACTCTCATAACTAGACTCAGTGGATGCAGTTGACGCATCTTCTTCAGAGTGCTCTAGTACTTGAGAATGTTTCTTCTTTTTCTTAAGGGATAATTTATGATAATCCAATTCTCGGTCAAGGATATGAGAATCTTCCACATTTGGAGGCCATTGCATATTCCCTGTATAATATGAAGAGGAAGCCTGCATACTGGCATGGAGGTAGCCATGGTATGGGGGCATTTGTTGAAATGCAGGACCCTGAAAATTGTGAATGTACTTTGGAAGATGGTTCGGCCATGACATTGGTATTTGAGCCTTTCCATTTGTAGATGGTGTTTCAGCTGATGTTGGCAAGCTATTATCTGCAAAAATCAAAGATAAATAACAAACTGCTCTGGAACTATCTGTATAAGATTTCAGTTGTTTGATATTGTAAAGACATTCTTTCAAAAAATCAGTCAGATATATTTCACTGGAAATTCCAAGTAGTCATTTTTATATGTCTACTTTAGGGTGAGGCAAGCTTAATACCACAACTCATAGGGAATTCATGTATTATTTCTCAGTTTTCTCAAAAGAACTATATATATTTTTTTGTTAAACAATGAAAGAAAGAGACCAACAGAGCTGAGATTACCATGGCATAATTTTTTTTTTTTTGGGTTAAATTCAGTTTGCCCCTTATGGTTTGGGGCATTGTCACTTTGCCACCCTCTTGTTTCTACTTTATCACTTTGCCCCCTACCGTTAGTTCTGTTAGCTCTCTGCCACCTTGTGGTTTCATTTTGTAAACTTGCACTACAAATTCATTAACGTTAACTAATGTAAATTTTACATATATATCAATTAAAGATTCTCTTATTCTCCTGAAAACAATTTTTCCCCTTTACTGTAAATTAAGGACCTTAGACAAAAGTTTTGAATGTATTGTGTATTTCACATGTTACCATCATTAGGATTTCTCAAGTCCTTTAGCCTCCTGCAAACTCATGCAGTAACTTAGCTACATATTGTCTAAGAAAAGTGGGCAAATGTAGAAATAATTTGGAAAGTTGGTGTTGTTGTGATAGCAAGTGAGCTTTGTTGACCAAAAAGAAACAAAAACTTTGCAATTTAGACATGTCTTGATACGTAAAGCCACAGGTTTAGCGGAACATAGCATAAATAAGCACTTTCTTATTTAGTTTAGCTAAACAAGACTCAAGAAAATGACAAATATGTTGGTAATAAAATCACATGGGAGCAAAGTGCTATTAGAACTAATCATTGGGGGGGGGGGGGGTTTAAATGACTAAGTTGAAACTATAGGATGGCAAAGTAATATCACCCCAAACCACAGGGGGCAAATTGAATTTAACCCTTTTTTTTATTAAACATGACAATGGTTAAAGACAAATGATTTTGGAAAATATTTGTTTGTTTCATTTTTTGGATCCTTGGTGCTGAGAGGAGGTAAACAAAGGCAAGATACTGAAACCCACTTAGTAGTACAGAAGGATACCTTGGTGAATGTCCAAACTTGCATGACTTGCAGTTGACTCAGAAACTGAGGCATCAACTAAGCCATTTAGTTTACTGCTGGGATCATTATCTTCACCAGCAAGTATGATTCCAGATGTCCTCAAGTATGGCAATACTGGCTGAGAACACGCCTGCATTGCTGCTATTTCATCAATCCAGAGCTTGTCTTCGTTCTTCTGTTTGCACAGGTCTAAGAAATTGATGCACGCGTCCCTACACGAGACAAACTTATATTACATATCAAAAGACTGAAAGTTTTCTGGAGCTAAAAGAGTGACAGTCTCAGATACATTCAAATCCCGAATCTTTCAGACCATAATCCTGTACAAAGGAATCTTATGGATATATTATATTCAATGAATCTATTCAGCATATAAGTCAAAATACAATAAGAATCAACAAAATAATGCGATCAATAAACTAAAGCAAAAAAACAAAGGGTGATTCCAAAGTAAATTCAAATATTGACCTATAATGTATGTCATGCTGTGCTGATAGTGCATTTATTCTTTAAGTAGTCCTTATTAAGGACTTCTAAAGTCTTAACAGTAAATGGAAACTGATAGCAATCCCCATTTTGAAATATGAAAATTTTATTATTTTTTTCTTTTTACTTTGAACTTCTTTCCTTCCTTGCCAAACAAAGCCCATGGTAA
Source organism: Castanospermum australe (assembly GCA_019955255.1). NCBI lineage: Eukaryota > Viridiplantae > Streptophyta > Magnoliopsida > Fabales > Fabaceae > Castanospermum > Castanospermum australe. The sequence continues at coordinate 494,673 of NSJW01000359.1, forward strand.
GAAACAAGCATCTACAAACATATTTGAAAGCTGGTTACTGTAATTTTTTGCGTGAATAACAGGTAAGCAAGTTATGATGGATCTATATTCAAAAAAATTTATCCATTAAGCATTTGAAAAACAGGACTTTTAGCCAAACATGAAGGAGGCAATATGCATGTGTTTGTGGTAGGTGCCATTCAGGTCAATCTTTGATGTCACATGTCATACCTCAAAAGGAAAGGAAGTGTCTAAATAATATGCAGTGAGAAAACAAAAAGATTAAGTAACATGTCAAACAAGCAGTCCAGAGTTTATAAGGCATGAACCATTATGTCAAAACATAAATATATTTTTTAAGTATAACCAAATTTCTGCTCAAGTTAGGTAAAAGATTCTTTTCTTTTTCATGACTTTGTAACATATCCATATTTTATAGCTTCTGCTCCAAGTGAACAGTTTTAATTTGTGAATGTCATTTATTGGTATGCTTGCAGACCTTAAACGTGAAGCTCCAAAAGCATCAGCAAAACTAACAAGATCATCCGCAGAGTCTGAGTAAAATCCTGCGACTAAAGAACGGGCATAAGCCATTGCTTGCTCTTTGCAGAGCACTGCTTTACGATTATCAAGAACACGTTGAAGATGAACCCTGTTCATTAAACACAAATGAAAATTTATTGCAAAATAGTATAGATGCTTCCTGATGAATAAAAAGATGTCATATAAGACAATGATGGGAGACACCAAACACAATACCTGGAATTTTCTTCACATCCAGCAGGACCAGCATGATTGGTTCCAGTCAGTTCATCTTTCAGCTAAAATGAACCAGGTGATAAGAGGGTCAGTATATGGCCAAAACAAAATAAATGTTATGAAGAGTTCTATTTAAATACCTTGGAGGAGGTAGCTAACCTTTTGACATACCCATCAGCAGATGACACATTTCCTGTTAATCCCAAGTCAGAATATAAATTCCTTTTATAAAATGCATCAAACTGAGGAGTTTGAAGTTGTTATTCTAAGTCTGTTTTTATTTACTCGCATGACTACAATATTAATAAGGCTGCAAAAATTCAACCAACATAGCCTGCTTTTCACTTTTTCCTCTTTTCTCTAATCCTATTTAAAAATGGGATTAAATGATAGACTAGTAAAAAGATAAAAACAAAGACCAGACAATTGGCTTTGGGAAAGTGGCTAATGCCCATGGCTTCATAGATCAGTCTTTTTAATAGAAAATTATGACCTCTGGAGACAATATTTGCTATGTTTATCTTCACAAGGAACATTTTGTGATATCTATAGCACAGTTAGCATGCTAATATGAGTTTTTAGTCCAACCATTATTTTAGTTAGACCACATATTAAGGGAAAAAAAAGTTATGCCAAACATCCACGTAAATTGTTACTCTTCCAATCAAATCATAGCCACAGATATAGTCGTATACCATGTCAATTGATCAGATGGAAGTGTCAGTAATAATAGCAGCATTCAATTTGTTTTTAACAATAAGACATTTATGCCTTAGAACATAAGAGTGACACCACTGCATCAATAGTTTCTCCCACTATATACAATTATTGAAGTAAAAATTTTAAAAAGAAAAAAAAAAGGCCTTTATAATTCAGTAGTTGCATTGGGGTAGAGGATTGCAAAGAACAACATTTTACCACAGGATAGTTGAATTAAGAAAGATGAAAGGGGACGGAAAAGGTTGAGAAGGAACTGAATCTGTTATATCCAATCAACAAAAAGATAAGGCATATAACAAGAGACACAATGTCATTCAGCTTTCCCATTCATACCTTCTGCCTCACTGCTCTTCTCACTTGAGTGAATCGAACTTTCAATCTGCTCAATCTCTTTTTCTATTGTCACAAACCTCTCCAGAACTTCTGGAGTGCTTACAAAACTAACAAACCTGTCGAAAATTAATTGAAACAGATAAATAAGCTCATGCACCTTATATAACAAGATATGAGCAGCTCTTAGTCACCAATATTGGACTTATGGAATAATTATATGACAAACCAACACGCTAAAAGTAGAAAATCTGCAAGTCATAAATGGTGGGTAATCGTTGGTCCAATCCAAAACTCGCATTTTTCAACATTTACAACACTTGTAGTAATCCAATTTATCAAAATTCAATGTAATGGCACTGAGAAGCAGAAGATTGAGGTCGACTTTCGTTCAATTCTAACTCAGTTCCAAACAAAATCGGAATTGTTACATACCAAAACACAGAATCAAAAGAAAGAAGGGGAAGAGAAAATTACCTTTGCAGGGTGGATTTGGTGAACCAGGGAACATGCGGACTCGCCGGACGGAGAATGATGGAGTAGCCACCTTTCGAAATCTGATCTTTGGCGCTCTTAAGGTGCGAAAGAAACGGTTGTAACAGCCCCGAAGCTAGTCTTTCGCTCACACCTCCCCCAACAATAACCAGGTCACATCTTCAACATAGAAATGACAATGATTCAGTCACAAAACAAACAGAAAGTCAAAATCACCAAAACCCAATCCTTGTTTTTGGCTAAAGTCCATATATATCTGTGAAATACTGAAATGTGAAGTTGCAGAACCTGGTTCGGGTTGGGGTGAGCTGAAAAAGGGCATGATCAAGACGAGAGCTTGGGTCCATGGCGCAAGCGAGAGAGAACAAGACTAGAGAGTGAGTGAGGTTCAGAGCCTCACTTCATTCATAGGTTGGATCCTTTTTAACTTTGAAGTCCCTCTCCTCCCTGGGTTTTCTGTGATGCTTCATATGGAATGCAGAAAGACAGAGCTTGGAGGAGGTGGAGAAGAAGGAGAAGCACATGGGGTGAGTGAGAAGTATGTGGGAAATGGAATGGAGGGGATTTTGTGCAGTTTTGAATGTGGGTCCAACAGAACATGCTGTCCTCTAGATGTGGCTATGTCTGTCCCAAAACTCAGGCACATCCTTAATTCTAGAAATAGAATGAATGGAGAGGCACAAGGTGGTAGAGGGGGTGACAGCAGAGGGTGTTGGGTGCGGTTGAGAGGTCCATTACCATTTCCTTTCTTTTCTTTCACTGTTAACTTGTCGTCCAAGAGAGCAGAGAGGGTCTCCATCTCTGGCCTTGGTCTTGCTTTTGCTTGTCAGCGTCACTGATGAATGAAGAGACGGTGGGGCGGGGGCAGTGAGCTAGCGGCAAAGGACAAAAATAACAGTAGTTAGGGCCCGTTTGTTTTGAATCAATAAGTAAAAATGTTTTCCCTTCATAAATAATATTTTTTTCTTTTTTTTAATTGATTAAGAATAAAGAGAACTTCATATAATAATTAAAATCCTATATTCAAGTGGTAAGTTCAGAAACCAAATTTTGTATATATTTCTAAAATTACAAACTAATGACTTGCGACATATATTTTCCTTTTTATAAAATGTTTGTTAATGTTTCAAGAATCTAAATCTAATAAATTTATGCTTAATATATCAATTTTATTTTAGGTGATAATATAAATTTATCTTAAATTATTGTATTAAATCATTTTTTTGCATGAATAATAATAATCTATATTATATATAATGGGAATTTCTAATTTGATCTCTGACTTTTACTTTTTTTTAAATGTCATTAATAATCAATTAAATATAAATAAATAAAAAATAAAACTATAAATTCATAATTATTTTTTGTAACCAAAATCTACAGTTATCATAGGCACCATTTTTTTCTCCTCCTTCTATTTTTATTTTTTTTGTCATCATTTTTTTGGTAATTTCATAATTATTTTTTAATATATAACATTTTTAAGAATCGAACTGTAATCCTCATATTTAGGAGTATAACCCATTTTCATTACGTTAATATCTTTTAATAAGTATATATAAATATAAAAAATAAAAAATGTGAATTAATGGATACTATGTAATAATAATAATAATAATAATAATAATAATAATGATGACAATCTTCTATTAATTTAATTTATACAACTTGTATAAATTCAATTTACAAAAAAAAAAAAAAACATGAATCCCATTTTGTTTCCATCCAATGCCCAACTGTGACTCTGCTTTTTTTGTGGGTGAAGGTTTTCTCTCTTGTCTGAATTTGATTTCCTAGAAGCTCTTGGATTAGGCTTATTAGTCCCTATTCTATTTTACTTATTATTACTTTTTTCGAGAAAATTATAATTTAGATATTTTAAATAATATATTTTTAATTTTAAGATGATTCGGTGAAAATATAATTAAGAATTTAATTTTTATTCATTGTTTATGTAAAATATTTTATCTTAATATTTAATCATGTTATGTTATGTGTTGCTATATGATATCATTAAAGGATTTTTTTTTCTTTCCCAAAAGATTTTCTACCCCAAGTGAATGGTAGATTTTTGTTTAAAAAAATCATTAAAATATTTAAAAATGATAATAAATTTTAATACACTATCTACTTAAGGGTAAGGAAATCTTTGAGATAGTTTAAAATTTCCTATCTTTTAAAAAGAGTTTACTTAAGTAGTTATTATTATCATTATCGTCAAAAATAATTTTAATAATGTAAAACACTATTAAATAATTTTGTAAATGCCAACACACAGTCACACACCTCGGCATTCACACCCTAAATTTATAGCATGTTTGGAAAAAATTATATTTCTTAAAAAATAATTATTTTTTTAAAAAATATTTTAATAAAATTTTAATTATAAACTGTTTTAAATACAAAATAAGTTAATCTAAATACATACTTAAAAAAAATTATTGCATACTCTCGAAGAGTCATTATAATTATATATACTTTCATCTAATTATATTTTAACATTTGTGTTTTTTTGTTAAGTGTATTTTTTTAATAATTTAATACCAAAATATCAAGATATAATTAGATGAAATATAATTCTAATGACACTCTAGTAATATGCAAGAATTTCTCAGCTTCAAAGATTCAAGCATTTGTAACAATTTTTAATGTGTTAAAAGCTTTCGGGTTGAGATAATTTGCATAGTTAGGAGCGCTTTAACATTTCCCAAATTAAAAGCATATGGACCAAAATATCCAAAATTATAATTTTTTTTGTGTAAATAAATTATAATTCTTTTTATTTATTTAGTTTACTTACTTGTCTCCTAATCAATAGGGTAAGGATTGATACACTTAGCTTTTGTCGATATTTATTTTACTTTGATTCAGTATTAATTCTTTTGCAAAAAGAATGTGACTAATTAGTTATAAAATTTGTTTTTTAGTGAAATATGGTGACCATTTTAAGTTAAATACGTTTTATATAAGAGTCAAATTACATTTTTAAATACTAATTTTTTTCATAAATAGACTAAATCTGAGAACGATTTAATTAAAATTTGTTTAAATAACTTTAGTTTAAGCAGTTTACTCTTCAACTTAACTCAGTGATAATTTAAATAAGAATCAATATTTATAATGACACATTTTACATTATAGAAATGAATTTATATATTATGGAAAGCTAAGCTCAAACATGATTTCAACTTTTTCTTCTAAATTAGTCAAGCTCGAAATAGCTAACGTTCAGCTTTACTCAATTCTATTGAATTACAGTGCGTTAACTTAAAAAGACATGAAAGTCGTCAGGATTTAATTTGTTTCAATATTTCAACGAAGCGAGTAGTTTGAATAGAAGAAAGCTATAATTTTTTGCACTCTTTTGAAAACATTAAAAAAAAAAAAACAGGTAGACTAAATCAAATTTAAATTATGTTTTATTTTATACTGTTATTTTTTATTTTTTGTTGAACAAAGTTACAAGAAAGAGGGGATTATCCGTTTCAAAGTTAGAGCAAATCAACTTTAAAAAAAAAAAACTTCTAATGATGCTTACTAATTACTTTTTAATGAAGAATTTTTTACAATAAGAGTCAAACTTAATCTTATAAGTGTTTCAATTTTTAGTAACCGAACCAATCTGTTGACATCTATTGTCATTTGCCAAATTTCAATCATAGCTTTTTTTTTTTTGTTAAATCATAGCTTTTTATTCTATCATGCATAATCTATTTTACTGTGTAAGTAATGGATAATATAATATAATTAAAACTATCTATTTTTATATGATGTTTGAGCAAGACACTTGATAACATATTATTCAGTTAAAATAATTTAATTTAACATTGATTTTATAATAAATAGAAATTAAATTATTTTATCTTATATAGTTTGATATAATCAAGATTAGATAAAATTATTTTAATCGAATAAATTATTATCAAGTATCTAAGTGTGAATAATATCAATTACATTATATTATCAATCCCTCATACAGTATACTAAACGAGAACTTAAGTTTTAAAAGCAAACCTAATGGTTATATGCGTATGAACAACATTCAGTAACTTATCTAAATATCTATTGCCTGCTATATCATGAATGGAGTCACAAATTGAAATGATCTAGGAGCATATGTGGGTTTTAAATTAATTAATGCCTTTAGTTTTTCTTTTTTTTTCATGTATATTATTATAAGAAGATTCTTCACTTTGATATCTAACCTTTTTCTTTCGTAAAATACCATTGTTGTTCAATTTATATCAATTTTTACTTTTTAATGTTAATTTTATATCAGTTTGTTGTTTTAAATAATATACAAATTACTTAAATTTTGGGTCATTTGTAAATAATTTAATAAATTTTGAAATTATCTTAATTAATACTTAAATTATAACAATTACACAAATTAACTCTTCTATCTACTTTTCATTCATTCCAAATTAAATAAAAAAATTTAAAATGAAAGAAAGGTACATGAAATAATTAATTTATGTAATTATTATAATTTAAGTATTAATTAGAATAATTTTAAAATTCTAAGATTATTTATAAATAATTCAAAGTTTAAAGGGTATATATATACTCTTTTTCTTTTTTTTTGGATAAACAAATTTTATATTAGCTTAAGAATTTATGAGATATAGAATAGAATTTACCGACAAAATAATTTTTAATTTAAACAATACCTTTTATTTTTTGAAATGTCTATCAATAAATTAAATGTGTCTCAGTCCAAAAATGTATGTCTCCAAAACAAAGGAGACCGACAAATATGAGTTAGATGACTAAAGCTCACCAACTGTGATACAAAACAAGTTACGTGAAAGAATGTTCCTTGTACTTTCAGAAAGGACTTTCCTGATGAGAATAAATAGTTGTCTCTTTTGTTTTCTGAAAAATAAACAATTGTCTCATTTAATAAAAACATAAGCTCTATTTATTTTACATCATTTCATTGGTCACTTACTTTATTTTATTTTACTTTTTTTAAGAAAAGGTGAGTGGAGGAAAAGATTTAAAACAATCTATCAATTGTTGGACAAAGAAAATTATACCAACAACGTTTTTGAGCAAAATTATATCTTTCTTTAAATAGAAGAGACACTCTAAATCTAAATTTTGCATATGATGTAGGGCACTGTGGAAAATTGAAATCTATCTATGATTATCTTATTTATTACATTTTATAGTTAAGGATAAGGACATTGGTAGCTGTGTAATGGTAGTTGGATCATTGATATATAAAAGAAAAAAAAAAGTAAAGAAATTTGCAATTATAGCCTTGCTAATAATCCATGACATTTTAGCTTAATGTTGGTTCACATACAGCTTTCCAACACGGAAATCAAACTCTCTTCGGATTGCTTAATTTATCATGTAATCACAGTAAGTAAGTCCTAATAATTGTCATTTGATTTGATACTTCTTTTATTACTTTGTTTATAGAATTTCCCCCCTGATTTGATACTTCTTAGCTTCATGGTTACTTCAGAGAAATATTGTTCAACTTTTTAACTTCATCCAATTTAGAGAAGAGAAAAAAAAAGGGAAAGAAATAGAATCATCCAATTAATCAAGCTATCACCATTGTTACCAATATCAATCATTACATAGTTCATAGTCATTTTGGATGAAGTCTCAACTTTAAGGAAATAGTTCATGAAAAGGTTTTCAAATCACAGTTAATCCTCACCAGAGCAGGATCGATGATAACTCAACAAATTATTAATTACACAAAATATGACATTAAAAAAATATTAACTTATTCATTCCTCTAAGTCTCATCAAAATTAATGGATCATAATAATTTAAATTCATAGTAATGATGAGAAAATTTGTTCTCAATGAACGGGCAAAAGATTTTGGATTATAATAAAAAAAAAGTAAATGATTTTATAGCAATAACTATGAAACATCTTTTATTTTCTATGGGCACAATTTTAAATTTCACTATCCTAACTTTTTCACTTTTTCTGGTTTAGTTTTGAAAAACGAAAATCTCTAATTTTTTTAAAGATCTCTAATTCAAACTATTGTTGTTCATGGACAAGTGTATGTGAATCATTGTGCCTTCTCTTTCGAGAATTGCAGCCATTGGCGATTTTTTTTTATCTTCTTGTAGTAAAATCAAAAGAAACCAACCATTTAAAAACAAGTGCAGATTGAACCCCTTTTTAACATCGAAAGAAAATCAAAGCAGAAAATTACCTGCATGGGACCAATACATGTATTAAACTCTCAACTTGCTCACTTGAAAGAGTTAGTTGCACCCACTGATGAATGCTTTTAGCTGAAACAGGAAATTAACATGGTAATTATTTTCTTTTCCATCTTCCCTCGTGGTTGATGTTTAAAGTAACCAAATATGTGCTGCTTGGTTAAATAGAGAAAAAAAAAAGAAAATTAAAAGTGCTGCTTGGTCTCAAAAGTCTACCAAGAAACAACCATATATCTAGCATATATACTTAGCTGGATATATTATGACATGTTGATGAAGATGGCCGAACACATTCTGACTGAGCATGCATGTTGCTGGGTCCATATCAGCTATTTTTAGCTTGTTTCTTACAATTAAACCATTGGCACTTGAGAGGAAATTTTAGAACCAACACCACATGACAAGCAAGCCCTCGATCCCACTCCACCTCCCGCACAATCTTATTACACACTCTTGGAAGCCCCTGAATTGAATTATAGCTACCAAGGGATGGGGAGATGTCACTTCTGCAGTAAGTCATTCTAGCTTTTTACTGGAAAACAACTATGGAGGAAAAAGAAAAATTGAAACTTACGAATCAAAAAGTGATACGATGTTTGGGTACACACTTTAAATCAAAACATTTATTTGGCTGGTTAGATTCATTTGTAAACCGCACGATCTCTATTGGGTCTAAGTTCAATAATTTACATCTATTTTATTTTTATAAATCTCAAGAGCCTCCTCCTATATATATATATATATACTTACTATGAAGTGCAGTTTCAGATATGTTTACTCTATTTGTTTAAATTCTTAATCATTGTTTTGTTCTCGTACTAATTTGAATATCGGAGTATTTTTGTAAGTATTCTATTATTATGCCTGACTAACGTGAAGCTTTTTAGCGTGTTAAGATTAAGACAAACACTACTTTGTTAAGAACAGACAAAACAATTTGTAATAATGTATGTAATCATGATCTCTATCACTAAGCTAACCCTCGCGATAATAAACAGAAATCATGAATATATAACTGTAAGGGATATTTGAGTGATTATTTTTACTAAAAAACAAAGGAAAAGTAAAAGACAACAAATTAGGGGTTTGCCCAGAGTGTAAATCTCTAAGAAGCCCAGTGTATTAACATAGAAGCCCACTTGTATGCCGCCCAAAAACTGAAGATGAAATGGCACATGTATCCAATTAATGAGGCAGAGGTGTCTCTCATCATTAATGCGATCACATTAAGTCCAAGGTGGAAAAATAACATGGAATGATCTTGGCCCAAGAATTTACCAGCCCTACACACCTCACCCCAATAGCCCATGAGCATTTATCTCTCTCTTCTCTCTCTCTCTCTCTCTCTCTCTCTCTCTCTCTCTCTCTCTCTCTCTCTCTGTAAATTAATTTTTCTCAAGAAGACCCAAAAAAAAAAAAAAGGAATCTTGTCTTTTAGTTGATTCTTGAGGTTCTGGGCTTTACCCTACTCATGTGTGTCATGTCCACAGAGAGCAGCAGAATCCGTTACCCTATGCTATGCAAATATTGCAGTGCCGGCGATTCAGTGCAAAATAGAAATCCTTGTGAACAACTCGAAGCAATGAAGCAAGCTCACCCTTTTTCATGTGACCTTTACCTCGGCACCCCATCCCACCCTATAATGTCTGTGATACACTTCAATACCTTCACTCTCCCCCCTCATCTCTTTGTTTTGCTTGCCCTTTTTGGCTTCGTTGACCTCTTTATATATATAGGAGGCATCTATCTCCTCTCACTCCATGAAAAGTCACCATTCGCTTTATGCTTTAGTCATAATATACAATATATACCAATGAGAGTTTCTCTCTGCATTGCAACATTTCTCGTGCCTTTCCTTGTTTCAACTACCATCTTCGCTGCACAAATAGATTCGCCAAGCGCAAGTCTGTTTCTTCAAAATCCTCATAGTACGTATTTCTTTCACATGTTATTTTGGTGTACGTACTCGTAGAATTTATGTATAGGAATGTTCTCCTTAATTTTCATTCGCAATTTTGAGTACTTCCATCACTCGCATTCACATTTCACCTACCTAGTTGAGGTAACTAATTAACATTTAACACACCCCTCTGTGACTTAAAAAGGCTTACTTTCTCCCTTCCCCGTTTGGCGTTTTTTACTCCAAATCAACACAAAAATTAAACATATGGCTCCTTTGAATAAGTCTTTCTTTTTCTTTTTTTATTTGTCTTAGGGAGTTAGATATTGTTAGCCGGGGCAGATAGAATCAAAACCTATATTCTTCGCCTTTAGCGAAAGACTAAGTCATCATTGAGCCAAAACCCAACGCAGTTGATTCTCCCCCCCCCCCCCCCCCCAAGTGGATAAATAGAGAACTAGTTGGGTAAAGTTTAAGTTTTTAAAAATAAGAAAGGGTCCATGAGAATAAAGTGTAATGTTCTTTTCTTTTTGGTTGTTGCCTTTCACAAGTATAAGCACGATATGTGTGGAAAAGAAAACAAAAACTATCACTCTACGAGACTCATAATAGACACAGCTTATTCATAGTAATTTTGTACGTTTTTACTTTTGGCACAGATAATGATCATGATCAACATAAAAATGCAAGCACAAGGTGGTTTCGTAATCAAAGAGAAAATATGATGGAGAAGCCAGCGGGGGACGAGAAGAGCGAAAAGATGGGAAGTAGGAGAGGTAGAACACTTCAAATTGCAGGCTCAAGACTACCAGATTGCTTGCACGCTTGTGGCTCGTGCTTCCCTTGTCGATTAGTGGTGGTTAGATTAGCTTGTGCCTCGCATACTGACGAAGCTGAGTCATGCCCTATATCTTACAGATGCAAGTGCAATAGTAAATCTTATCCAGCACCATGAACTATTTATGTGCCTCTCTCTTCCTCTTGGATCACCCTCTGCTATATATATTTGCTGCTGAAGCCATAGCTAGTTAGTTGCAACTAAAGTTTCATTTGAATATTGAGTCGTGTTGTCCATGATATTACAACCAGCAAGTGTTATACAAGCTAAGTATTAGTTGATTTACTTCAAATAATTAAGTTTTTGATGTGAATATTTTTTTTAATTTTCCTAAAGGTATAATTGTATCAAAATAGTGATGTAATGAAAGTACTCTTCACACTTGAGGAGTATATTAATTAAAGATAAAATCTATATACATCTATTAACTATTAAACATCATATATACATGTATGCACAGCTTTTAGATAACTAAACATTCCAAAGAATATAGAATAATATAGCTTTCATGCAGAAAACTTAAATAATAACAAACTTGAATTTGGACAATTCAATTAAATAGCTAGTATGTATGTGACACAACTCAAACTTTTGCTATCAACCTAATTTTTCATCAGTACTTGGCCAAATATATATCATACAAAGGAAAAGCAATTCCCAAAGTTCAGAGCAAGACTTTTAGGCATCTGATGGAGGCCACCAGAGAATATATATAAATCTGATTTCCTCTCAAGGTGTTTTCACTGTAATCACACAAACTCTATTTTCATTGAAAAAACATTTCTTCAAATTTGAGCCACATCAATGAAGTAATAACATAAACAAATTGAAATGTACCCTCCGGATCTTATCCCATTCTATTAGCGTATGGATTAGTTGCCTTAGCCCCACAAAACGAAAAGTACATTAACAAATCAAAATGTACCTTTGGAATTCTTCTCCCTTAAATGATGGTACTTGGATTTAATTTTGCTATAACATTTAGGATTTAGATTTGACCGAAATAATTAAGAATTTAAGTTCACGTTTGAACGTTTAACTTTATTTATTCGTTCTTTCTGGTGTACCACTAGCTAGCGGCAAGCTGGTCTGAATATGCCAGCAAAGATTTCTTAGATTCCAAGAAATTCATTAATTCCAGACTACTAATCAGATATAAAATTAAGATTATAACTGAATCTAGGACTCCACTAGAAAATGTGCTTCTGTTACTGTGAATTTGAGGTTGATTTGCGAACCAAAATATTGTAGAAGTGAAGCTTCATGTACTCGGAAATAAAGCATGTGAAGGCGACATTATAGGCCAAGAAAAGAAAAAGCTATAGTACATTTGAACAAGTTTCACAATCTTACGTGTAGTCCAACACTCCAACGTAATTTAGAAGAAACACCCAACACTAATTAAAAAATAAGTATTCTTCTAATTAATTACCAACGTTAAGTTTTGTCAAAGAATCATAGCATCTGAGTAGAAGATCCTGCAGTACTGAAATTATCTGCGAGTGACACTCATAGCATAACCCATGGATCGATGATAATTTCCCTTGAGTTGCCTGCCTATAGGGCTAGAGCATGCACACACATAAAATAAAATTGATGAAACAAAACAAAAACTCTTGTTAGTTCGAATAATATTCGCTTGTCTCTTGATTTATTTTGATATATATAATTCTTTGATCAACTACTAGGGACAAGGAAACTTTTGAATTGTGACGAGAAATTGTCTATTCAAAAACGCAGATCCATTGACTTTGATAAATGGTTGACTAATTAAGGAGTACTGACAAGATGGTCAAAACCCAGAAGGAAAATAAAAAATTTCTATGCGCAAAAAAGATGAAACTTCTTCGAACGTGTGCAGAAAATGAAGGAGACAATCCGACAAAGCACATCAGAATATAACTGTTAGATGCCCTTATTTTGCCATATTCTTCCGACCATCCAGCCCATGGTGTGGAAAAAGTGCTTCTTTGTCGTTCAAAAGAGCAAGTTCGTGCATACGTGACTGTGAATCATATTCACACACAGAACCTCCACACAGAGAGAGAGACCACCAACGTGTTTGAAGGGTGCCGTATAGATCCTAGAGGGAGTCAAGTTTACTGGTTTTCTTCTTCATGAAATCAAAATCCACGTATTGTTATAAAATGTTTGATTTTCAATCTTTTTTTCACGAGCATTCTCGCTTTTCAAAATCGATGTTCACCAAGTAAAACTAGATTGAACAACCTATAACCCACCAAAAGAAATTTTTTTTAAAAAAAAGCATGACCAAAAAAGTGGAAAGAGAATATAAAATTCATGAATCAGCTCTATAAAAGGATCTCAGTTCTACAAATTTATTTTACGCTTCTCACAAAAGCTTAAAAAAGAAGAAAAAAGAAAAACAGAAGCTAATAATAGAAAGGCAAGAAAGCCTAGGATACAGAGGCGTCTCTTGTCTTAGTTTCTAAGAAGAAATTAAGCAGCATGCATCGTTCCTTGTCGATGAACATCCAACGCCGGTTTTTCAGCCACCAAATGCGAACCCAGATGGTGGCAGAGAGATCCATGGAGCCCTGTGACGTGTTCATCAACCACAGAAGCATGGACACCAAAAGAACAGTGGCCACTCTGCTCTACGACCATCTCTGCAGGCTCGGGTTTCACCCTTTTTTGGACAACAAGACAATGAAGCCGGGAGACAAACTGTTTGATAAAATCAACAGTGCGATCCTGGAGTGCAAGATAGGGTTGGCTATTTTCTCCCCTCGCCACTGCGAGTCTTATTTTTGCCTCCACGAGCTCGCCCTTCTCATGGAGTGCAGAAAGAAGGTGATACCCATCTTCTGCGACGTTAAGCCATCTCAGTTGCGTGTCAAGAACAACGGAAAATGGTCGCACGAGGAGCTCCGGCGGTTCGAATGGGCTCTCGACGAGGCAAAGTACACCGTAGGACTCACCTTCGACTCCTCCAAAGGGTATAATTTAACAATCAGAGAATGATTCACACTTTTTTCTTTACACTACATGTTTTTCATGCAGAGATTAGTCCTTTCTACGAGTAACGTTATCTGCACACTAAAATTTTACGCTTTTTCTCTATATCTTTGTTGTGACAAATTTTTAGTTACGAGATATAAAATTTTGAGGTGCAAAGATCATTTCTGTTTTAATGACAAGCAACATGTGTTAATTCACACACACAACCACAAGTTTTGAGTGAATGCACGGTTTCTTACTTATAGTTTCCTGTTTTGATTTAATTTACTAACATAAAATTTTACGTATCAATGTATCACAGTCCTCATCAAACCTTCTCGTTAACATTTGTTTTATTCCACTTTCTCGTTCTTTTCATTTTAAACAGTAAAATGAGTATACAAATGTCTTAAAACTTCTAATAACTATTTATTAACTATTTTTTTTTCATACCTTAAAGTATTTTTAATATTACAGGTTCCTGGCCAAAAAAAAATTATAGGAAACAGGACCCTATACCTAGATTTTCCCGTGTGCACGAACACATATAACTCTCAATTCAGATGCGTTTGAAGGATTTCAACGTGTTTGCCTCTAAGTTTCATATAACTCGATTTGGATTTCCATATAAAGGGGGAAATTCCTTGGTTACATTTTCTTTTTCTTGTAAAATGCAGGAACTTCTCTGATATTGTGACCAGTGCTTCTGATATCATCATCACGAGCCTGATAGAGCTTGAGAATGAAGAGCAGAAGCAGCAAAGAAACTTGCCAATTGCTCTTTAAAAATGCTGAAGAAAAACTAACTATCAAGCTGCTGATCTGGATCCAATATCCTTCCTTATCAGTATGAAAGGTTTCTGGTATTGTTCTGTTAATAAGGTTATATATACCAAATATTTATAATTTGTTAATAGCTTGGTTTAATTGCTATTTCGTTAAGAAGGTCAAAGCTGCACTTATAATAAACACACAATAAATAGCATATAAGATTTATTATAAATACATTTATGATACAGCAATGTAAAAAGGCAGATGTTCATAGGTGTCTCTGCTTCTGTAAAATGTTGGAATTACAGTGCTACAGTACAGTGCTACTCTTGTATTATTAGTTAAATGTAAATAAAATAGTGTATCTCGTAGTTCCTCATTTTCTTCTTATATTCTTGCTTTTTTACAGAGAAGTCAATTTTCATTATAATCCTTCTCCGTGTTCATGATAGGAAGAATACTAAATTACCTCTACAAACAGCAGTGGTAATCGCAACGGATGTAAATAATCTTTTCCACTTTTGAAAACCAATTAGGAAGCAGTTAAGTACATTGAACAGCAGTGAAATATAACAAAGAACACAAAATTTAAGGTAAAAAACCTCTCTTATGATGGAGGAAAACGCTAACCGTAGAACGGTAAATTCTATACTATAACCAAATCAACGGAATAAAGGAGGTTTCTCTAGTCACAAACACTAAAACATATATTCAACTCATTCACAATATCTTAGGTCACCCACAAAACCCCAAATCATCAACAAGACGAAAATCCAACAAGAAAAGTTGAAGGGCTTAGGCTTCCACCCAGGAGAGAATCCAACCCAACAATTCATGTGCTACGTTTTTCAGTACTAGCTAGCATATGAAATAAGTACCACAAGAAGGCAAAAAAAGGGGATAAAAAAATTTAAAAGATTACATGATGTGATGTGTTTGCTTCAATATGTATATATAATTAATGATTGCATCTAATATGAAATGATTATTAAAATTTAATTTTTATTAACTATCAGTATACAACTTTTTAACATTATTAATTAATCATGTGTTACCATAACATTGAAGGATTTAATTTTGATCAATTTTTAGTATAATTTTTTTAAACTATCATTTAATCATATATTATTAAGTATTAGACTTTTTAAATAATTGTTATCTTAATCAAAAAAAAATTTATTGATTTGATAACCTATGATTAAAGATAATATAAAATTTTCTATACTAGACCGTTGATCAAAATTAAAGTCAACATTAAAACAATTTTCTTATGATAATAATTACATAAGAAATCAAACTTTTATAATAATATTTTAATATATAATTAGATAATAATATCAAATAACTTTACAATATAACATTGGATGAAAATTAAACTTAAATGATTAATTATATTACATGTTGAATATATGAAGACGACAAACCACCTCAAACTTAACTATATATATTTTCTTCTTTCTCCTTACATTTTATATGGTACATTGAATGATTGATTGATTGATTAACTTTTAATTGATACTAATAGGTTTAAGATGGACTGAAAGGAGGAGGGATCCGAGTAGTCAACCTAAAGTTTTAGCCATAATTTTAATTATTAATAATCACTGCTTAATTTAATCATTACTACTGATGGGAATAACTAACAAACAAACATTAAGACAAGTTATAACTTAAAATTATTAAATATTGTGTAATCATCATCTAGCTGACTAGCTCCAAGCGCTCTTGTTTGGTTTGAATTGTATAATTTGTAATTTCTCGTTGATTAGTAATTATTACCCACAATAACAATAACAAAGCAATTCTGATTTAACATGAAAAGCATTCTCATCATGGGAACAGCTAAAGTAATTTAAAGTTGAATTCCTAATAATACGAGAAGAAATTAACAGTAAGAGCTAGCCCAAACACATGGTTAAGATGGGAAAAAAAAACTCTTATTTCAACTATCAGTCAGCTTCAAAATTCTTAAAGATACCAATTGTTTTAAGGTGAAACCCTTTATGATAGTTCAAGAGATTGAGAAGTAATGCTACAGTTAAAAAAATAGTTAAATTTTTTTACAGAATTTAATTAAAATTAAAGATGGTTGTTAGATGAAATTGTTAAACCAGAATTCTCCAGAAGCAGAACCAGCATGTGAAGAATTGCATGACAGAATCGTTAATTCGGTTGTAACTGACTAGTTTGTATCAGCTCAGTATATAAGGCTGATCTTATTAATGCATTTGCAATCAATTTTTCTCATAATAAAGAACTCACATTTTCTAAATGGTATCAGGACTCTTCCGCTATCTTTCTACTCTGTAAATTTTCTTTCATTGTCCTGCACTTTCTGTGCAGCCATGGCATCAAATCCTTATGGAGATTTCTTGACACACCCTACCACTCCGTTTTACTTACATCCGAATGAGAACCCTGTCTTAGTATTGGTCTCTCCGCTATTAACTGGAAACAATTACCATTCACGGTCACGAGCTATGCGTAATGCGTTATCCATCAAGAACAAACTTTCATCCATTGACGGAACTCTTCCTGCACCTCCTTTGATCGATGCTCTCTATCCAGTCTGGGAGAGATGCAACAACATGGTGATATCCTGGATTACACACTCTTTGGATCCTACTATTGCGAACAGTGTGCTTTCGATCGATAAAGCTTCTGGCATTTGGTCCTATCTTCATGATTGCTTCTTTCAAGGTAATCTATTTCGTATCTCAGAATTGCAAGAGGATCTTTACTCTGAGGCAGGGCGACATGTCTGTCACCAAGTATTTTACTACTATAAAGTCTATTTGGGAAGAAATTGATTTAGGCCAATTCCTTCATGTACTTGTCATATTCCCTATGTCTGTCAAGCTTTTCCGATTATGCGAAATTATAGAAACAGTGATTATGTAGTTTGTTTTCTCAAAGGCTTAAATCCTGAGTATGCCACTGTTAGATCTTACATCTTGCTTATGGATCTAGTTCCCTCCATTAATAGAGTTTTTTCCATGGTTTTACAACAAGAACGCCAGTTAAGTCTCACACTCACTTCTGAACCAAGATCGATCAATCTTGATACTGCTTCTTTTGCCAATTCTTCACTTGGCCATGGCTCTGGTACACAAACCCGAAGCACATATTCATCATCGAAAGTTTATGGCAGAGGACAGTCATTTAGCAAAGTCTGCACTTACTGTGGTAAACCAAACCACACTGTGGAAACCTACTACAAAAAGCATGGTTATCCACCATGATATCGTACCAAGAATTCTAATACTGCAGTGAATCTAATTGATGCACAGGAGTCTGAGAACTCTGATATGAATGAGCTATCTCGGTCAGAGAGTGGGAGTCCAAAATACATGTTTACTAAGGAACAATTTCAGCAGTTAATTGCTCTTATTCTAACTTCGTGCTCCCCCTCAACCCCAGTTACTAATCTTGTAAGCACCAAGAACATATCATCAACCACTCTCCATCCCACTCCTACCTCGGGTAACATTTTCGTTTTTTCTTGCACAACAAACCAAACTCGCTGGCTGATAGACACTGGTGCTACAGACCATATTTGCATTTCTCTTTCCCTTTTTACTTCATATACACGAATATCACCTTTCTCTGTTCATTTACCAAATGGTACTTGCCTTACTGCACATTTTTCAGGCACCGTTCATTTTACTGACAGCTTATTCTTAGCCAATGTTCTGTAGCTTCCTCATTTCAGTTTTAATATCATTTCAGTTTCCAAGCTTTCTTCTACTCTTAACTGTAAATTCACTGTCTTCCATGATCATTGTTTGATGCAGGACTTACATTCCTTGAAAACGATTGGGCAAGCTGAGGTTAAGGACCAGCTATATGTCTTGGATTCACATTCTGCTTCTTCAGTTCATACCACCCTTGTATCTCAGTCAACTACAGATAATATTGTACCTCATACTAAGTTTCATCTTTGGCATTACCGTTTAGGACATCCTTCCAATGGTAAAGTTTGTTTCATAAATAATCAATTTCCATATGTTTCTTCCCAATCCCATGCTCCTTGTGATGTGTGTCATTTTACTAAACAAAATCAACTGAAGTTTCCTCTCAGTACTTCTTATTCCAAATCTGTTTTTGATTTAGTTCATATGGATATTTGGGGTCCATTTTCTATAAGTTCAATCTCGGGGCATAGATTTTTTTTGACGATAGTTGATGATTACTCTCACCACAAATGGCTCTATTTGATGAAAAACAAATCTGAAGTTCCTTTACTGATTCCAAGATTTGTAACCTTTATTCAAACACAATTTAACATCACAATTAAGAGCATCCGTAGTGATAATGGCCCTGAGTTTCAATTACATTCTTTTTATGGATCCCAAGGAATATTACATCAAACCTCATGTGTAGAAACTCCACAACAAAATGGAGTTGTGGAGCATAAACATCAACAAATCTTAAAAGTCGCTCGTGCACTAATGTTTCAAGCTAATCTCCCTAAATACTTTTGGTCTTATGCAGTTCAACATGCTGTTTTTCTGATCAATAGATTGCCAACCATTTTTCTTGATAACTTTTCCCCTTATCAGAAACTTCATAATCAACTTCCAGATTTGTCTCAACTGAGAGTTTTTGGTTGTCTCTGTTATGTTTCCTCCTTAGTTGCTAATCGCAAAAAGTTTGATGTTAGAGCTTTCAAAGGTATTTTCTTATGATACAAATCTGGAACCAAGGGATTCATTGTTTTCAATTTAAATAACAGAGAACTTTTGTTGTCCCAAAATGTCATATTCTATGAACATATTTTTCCATTCCTAAATCCAACGACAGCCACCACTCAAAGTCCTACACCACCCACACTGTCAACAACACAGCCGTTTATGCCTCTAGATCATCCCACCCCACAAACCATGGAACACAACAATGCATCTGCTCATCCACCCCAAACAGACATAGTTTCAGACACTTATATTGCTTTAGATAATCAACCACTTAGACGCTCAGCAAGAGTCAGAACTGCCCTATAGTATCTCCAAGACTATCACTGTGCCTTGCTCTCTTCAGCGTCCCAACAATCTTGAAGAGGTACTCCTTATCCCATTTTTGATTTTCTTTCATACTCACATTTGTCATCAGCACATAGACACTATGCCTTATCTATCACATGTATTTCTGAACCCAAAACATACAAGCAAGCCGTGAAGCATGTTTGCTGGAGAGAAGCAATGGCTAATGAAATCAAAGCCTTAGAACAAAATTCTACTTGGACTCTTACTACTTTACCTGAAGGAAAATACCCAATTGGATGCAAATGGGTATAAAAAGTTAAATACAAGGCAGATGGTAGCATAAAGCGCTACAAAGCTCGACTTGTAGCCAGATGCTACACTCAAACTGAAGGTGTAGATTACTTTGAGACATTTTCCCGTGGCTAAGATGACAACAGTCCCCATTTTGCTTTCCCTTGCTTCAGCAAACCAGTGGCATCTCTAACAGCTTGATGTCAATAATACTTTCTTACATAGAGATCTTCATGAAGAAGTTTATATGGTGCTGCCACCAAGATTCAACTCAGATCAGCCTAACCAAGTTTGTAACCTCCAAAAATCCTTATATGGGTTAAAGCAAGTAAGTAGACGGTGGTATTCGAAACTGTCATTTGCTCTAATTTCATAATACTTCACTCAATCAAAGTTAGATTATTCTTTGTTCACCAAGATTTCCTCATCTTCTTACACAGCATTACTAGCGTACGTTAATGATATTTTACTTGCCGGGAACGATCTTCAAGAGATAGAGCAGCTGAAAGCACACTTGGACTTGGCATTCAAAATTAAAGACCTTGGAAAATTAAAATACTTCTTGGGTTTAGAAGTGGCACGGTCTAAACAGGGAATTAGTGTTTGTCAGCACAAATATGCACTGGAGCTGTTATCAGACACAGGATTATTAGGATGCAAACCAACCGAAACACCCATGGACAGCAGCTTAAAACTTCATCAAACAATGGGAAACTGGCTTTTGATATCTCATCGTATAGAAGGTTAATTGGGCAACTTCTTTACTTAACTACTACCAGGCTAGATATAGCATTTTCGATCCAACAATTAAGTCAATATTTGACTCAACTGACAGATACACACATGCAACCAGCTCACCAAATACTAAGATATATCAAAGGAAATCCAGCACTCAGTTTATTCTTCTTATCAGATTCAGATCTTCAGCTGAAAGCATTCAGTGATTCTGATTGGGCTACATGTCCAGACACTCGTAAATCTGTAATTGGTTTGTGTGTTCCTTGGAAACTCCTTGATTTCCTGGAAATCCAAGAAACAGTCAACTATTTCCAAGTCTTCTTTGGAGGCAGAGTACAGGGCTTTGGCTACAACATCGTGTGAATTACAGTGGATTACATATATCCTTGCAGATTTACAAGTTCCTCAGACAGCTCCAGCTCTCTTGTTTTGTTACAATCAAGCTGCACTCCATATTGCTGCTAACCTGACCTTCCATGAGCGTTCGAAACATATAGAATTGGATTGTCATGTTGTTCGGGAACGCATTCATTCAGGTCTGATAAGATTAACGCCTATTTCGACAATGTCTCAGGTAGCTGATATCCTCACCAAAACCCTTGGAGCCACAATCATTTCTCAATTGCCAAAACAAGCTGGGACTTCTCACTATCCACAGTCCAGCTTGCGGGGGGGTGTTAAACCAGAATTCTCCAGAAGCAGAACCAGTATGTGAAGAATTGTATCGAAAGAACCGTTAATTCGGTTGTAACTAACTAGTTTGTATCAGCTCAGTATATAAGGCCGATATTAGTGCATTTGTAATCAATTTTTCTCATAATACAGAACTCACATTTTTTACAGAAATGAAGTAACAGTGATCACTTATTTATCTAAGAATAATAGGTATGCCAAATCATTTTGTCAAAAATTAAAACAAAAAAATTCTAACTATACAAGATATTTTCTAAGATTGAGATTTCTCTTATTACTAATGGCAAAAGCACAGCCAATACCCAATGGTGATATGACATAAGTAACAAATTAATTAGTTAGTGGTGAGAAGTTCTGTATCATATCGTAGATATCTCTCAGAATTATCATGCTCTAAAAGGCTTTTCGGTCAATGGAGAGACTTTAGAAGCTTCGTCTGAATTTAATTACCAGGAATGGACATCAAATCAGGTTAGGCTGTACACAGGCCATGGGCGAGTGAAATAACCACGAATTTAGTTATAATTTCCTTGTTTTCTTGCATAGTATTGTTAGAACAACAATTATATGCTCATTAAAAAAATTATACTTAGACTATAAAAGTCAAAAAAAAAAAAGTTTGTAGCATAAATGATATGTGGATGATTGTGATGTTTGATAAAAGTATGATTGTTATCTTAATTAATTATTTTTTTAAAAATATAGACTAAGATAAATAGACGAGAGAAGGAATCATGATAAAAAAGGAGTGAAACATTTAATTAAGAGGAGGCGCATTAAGAAAAAAGAATTATAACTAAATTAACATTAATTAATTATGCAAGGATTTAAGAAGAAATGGACAAGGCGAGGGAATATGTCCCCTTGGCCCCACCTTCTTGGCCTTGTTCCTCTTCTCACAACTGTTATACTTATAACTCTCATAATATTAAACTCAAAATTAAGGCACATTTAAATCATTGACAACAACAAATTGAGAAGATTTCAAGAAAAAAAAACTCATGTTAATATAGTTATCTGAAAAAAATAAAAAACCATTGCCAAATACATTATAACTAATAATTAACTACATTTCAAACTATTTATCGTACATGTGAATATTCAAAGCTTTTTCTACCCAGGTTATATTAGAATTCCCATAAACCTTCAAGCAGAACTAGTCATTAAGCTTGATCTCTCATTAGCTTGGGAGCTTGGATGGCAACACTTTATTTTGATTCTTTGGATGCTGTGAGACTCTCTGCTTAGTTTAACTTATTTTGTAATTAAAATAACTTATAATTTAAAATTTTTTGAGAAAATTTAAAAAAAAAGTGATTTTTTTATACCATACATGAAGTAATTAGTGGTGGTCCTCAATTTTAGTTTCATCTTTGTGCAGCCATTGTCGTTGATACCCAAAGTCTCCTTCGTCATGAGCGGCATGTTTCTATGACCGAGCTGCAAATTTTTTTGGTTAAGTTGGAAGCTTCTGCATTATCTGGCATTCTCTTCAGTTGACTTTATTCTCTCCAACTGTTTTTTTATTCATAATAAATATTTTTAATAGATTTTTTTAAGATCAAAAGGGAGAAAAAATAATCCCACAGGCATTGTGGCTACGGAATCATTGTCTTGGCAAAACAGAGATAAAATAGCCCAATCGTTGACTCAGTATCATACATCTCATCAGACCAACCAAAGTGAAGAAGCATGTGACACAAATCTAAATGTCACTTCGACTTGTGCAGTCTCAAATCTTGTCTTGCTACACTCTTGTATTTTTTTGTGATTGTTTATCGAAGTATATGACTCTGAAAATAGTGTTATTTTGCTACAAGGAAAGGTCAACTAACTTTGCTAAATAGTGCCAAGGGCCAGGCATATAAACCAATACTTTGGGCTTTGAACCTTTGCTCTTATGAGCGCTAGTTCGAAACAAATTGTCAATCTCAATGGTGTTTATGCTTTTTGGAAGCTTATGTGGCATTCAAACCTGTGCCGCCTGATATGCTTTCGGTCATTGGATCTGATTAAGCTTTCAAAGTACAATGCCAACAAGGAAAAAGTGACCTGAAAAGGAAACTGGGAAGGAAAAATACCAATAGGAGTTTGACCCAGAAAAGAAAAATAAAAGAAATCAAAGATTTATTTATATTATATTGTTTTGGGATAACATGACAGTTTTTTTTTTTTCTCGTTTTTGGGTAGAATAGTTTCAAAATAATGCTCAAGTCATTTCTCATGAAGCCAGGTGAGATTGCATCTGCGTAATTCAAGCAAAGATTAAGTTTATGAGATTTTAAGGAATTCAAGTGTAAAGAGTACCATATATCTATGGTTAAAAAACAAACACCGATAACCCAAAGAGTTTCGAGCTTTCATATTGAAGATATCATCATAAAGCACAGTTTCGACTTTAGATTCATATCTCAGTTACATAAACTAGTTAGATATCTCAAGTCATGGGACTACAAAAAGAAGAAATAGAGGGCAATAAGAGTGTCAAATGACAACTGAATCATACAGCAATTTATAGCAGAAGGGCCTTTTCAGTCTTCTTCCATGCTTATGATTGCTGCTATGTAGATAAAGGACTGAAGACGAGTATGGACTACGGAATTTAGTTAGGGATAAACCAAGAAGGCCTTCCTCTTATAATCTGGCAAATGGCGTATCTCATGGCTTCTCCCACCTCTGCTGCATATCTGAACATCATTGGCCGCAGAAACACTCCCCACAATCCCACCACTGCCATCAATATCTCTGCCCCCAAACCCATGCCTGATCTCTTTGCTTTCTCTATGCTTGCTTTCCTTGATCTTCCCCTGCTTCTGAGAAATCTCTGCCCATCGGTTCCCTGTCTTTCTCCCTTGCCTCTTTTGATGCGTTAGGTTTGTGTATTTGTGAACAAATCATAGTCACTCTTTCTAAATTTAGGACCCTCTTAACTTTGTAACTTACGATTCCCAGTCACACCTAACAGTCTTTCAATTATGAGAAGAGGTTGAGTCGTTTGTCCTATTGTTAAATCTGAAAATTTGGGTGGCTGATCCAGCTGTGTCATTACACCCAAAACTAGCATAGCGAAAGGAGACACACAACCAAATGTTGGAAACTGACTTTGCACGAATTGGAAGCAATCCAACGGATACGACTCGGCCCAATTCCATGTAGTAACAAAGAGGGTCCTATGCTCCTATGTGCTTGTGAAAAGACTGAGGTTTGGACCTGCTTGTCCAAGGTCACTTTGAATATCAGCAAGTAAAATCCAATGGTGCTGAGCTAACAGCTGAGACTTTCCCGTAATTAGTGCTAAGAGCAACTTCTATTCCTTGTTTTTTTTTTATATGCATGGAGTTTGCTGCGAGAACCTGGATTGGTGATGTGCAGAAACTTGCATATTCATTCTCAAAAACTTCGGTATTTTTGTTTTTATTGTTCATAGACAAAAGAGGAGACTGAGTTTTCAAGTTCCAAGTCTCCATCAAGTTGAGTGGAAATAAACAGAACAAAGACAAATGAAAAGCATGTTAAACCTTGATACCTGCAACTGCAATTATATCAGGAATGTATACCATGATAAATCCAACAACCTAAAACTACTTGTTAACACCAAGATGATCAGGTCAGCAAGCGAAGGCCAAATTCTTCGGGCAGTGAATATGGCAGGTAAAATATAATATCTCCTAATTGATAAAGGATTATCTTTATAATTATTTTATTTTTAATTTATGAATAAGTTAAAATTAGTATTTTAAAAATTTTATCTTATCTATCTTATCTTATTATTTTATCTTTTATATATTGTTATAATATATTTTATCTATTATAATTATTTTTATTATATAATAAAATATTGACCAATTATTTAATTGAGCGTAACCATAAACTTCTACACTAATAATTTTTGTCTCTTCCATCGGAGAGCACTACATGCGAATTTATATCATTAACTACAATGATTCTGAGGACTAAGAAAGAAATATTAAAAACCTTTAGCTACAAGGTTTGGTTCAAACCCAATTGCCGCTCCCTCCTTTTATTACCTTCCCCTTCTTCCATTCTGGGTGTGCTTCCATTATTCTTTTCATTATAAAATCTAAGAATACTTATAATTTATTAAGAAAAAAAATTAAATTTAAATAAAATTATGATCTTTTAATGTTGATCTATATCAAATAGCTTTTCAATCATTCAGTTCAAATAATTTTAAGCTTAAGATAGTTAAAGAATGATGTTAGAAGGGTTCTAACCTCTAACCTAAACCGTTGAGCACAATTTGGATGAAGTTTTGGAGTTCAAATCTTGAAAATTGCATGCTGGACAGAATCGATGAACATCTAGTCAGGAACATACTAAAGTTTAAGAGCGCCAACATCAAAATGAGCTAGAATCATGCAAGTCACGCAATGTAACATGTGCAGAAATTAATGTTACTGCTAGTTGATCAAGAAGTGCTTAGATGGACTGCACTAAAAAGCAAAAAACAGAATATGTTGTGAAAGCTGAAGCCAATGAGTCAGGAGTTTAATTTTTGGGCCCTAGCCTGACTTTTGGGCCTCAATTTTCATCCCAAACCCTTAAATTCCAGGCTGAATTTAAAGGGCCTGTTGGGCTCAGCTCAGGCCTAATAATGCCCACTCCCAATCTCCATGAATCATCACATATGAAAGAACAAAAATGGCATGCTAATGGACTAGGACTAACAACAAATTCAGGTTCAATTATTTTATGGACTAACTGATCTTTCAAACCAACGAATCCAAACACGTCCAAAATGCCCAAGCATGGGAGTTACGGATTCGCTAATGGTCTTCCAATGACAACAAACTCACTCTTCTTTTAACCAAGTTAACCATCAAATAACACCATCACCATGCCATCCCCTCTAGGACAAGATTATTTTTAAAATGGGTGGAGCGCACTCCGATTCTTTTCTTTATTTCTAAAATATAATATATTTTTTTGACCTTTTTAGCCAGAATGTTGAGTTCTAGTAGGAGTGTAGGACTCAAACTTTACAAGAGGTAGCCGATTGTGGTGATTTGTTATAGCCTGTAAGTGCCCTTTAGTAGTTTAGGAGGAACGGACTAGGCCTGGGGAGTTTGGTCCTAATCACATTTTTTACTGATATGATTGTGATTTCTAAATAAACGCTCTTTCTTTTTCTTTTGAGAACAAAAATAATACTGTCTATTGCTACCTACTAGATAGAAATAAATCTTTTGGCATGGTTAGAGAAATTTTTTCATACTTTAAAAATAATACACTAATTATATACGAAATCTATTTATAAAAATTTATCATTCATTTTTACATTCATGTTAAACATACATTCAACGGTATAAATTTTGTTATAAAATATTATAAAGTTAATCTAACGACAAAGATTCAATTTTTTTACCACATGTTTTCTTTTAATAGATTGATATATCACTCTCGTAATACATAAAATTTTGGCTTTAAGCTAGTAGATGTAATACACCACCAAAGCCATGGCACTGGTCTTAATTTATTTTTTATTAGTTCCCTGACGATTTCGGTTTAAAATAACAACTAGCAAGAGGTCAATTTAGCAGCAGTTGTTAGGCTTGGATTCCGTTCTATTTCCATTTTTTTGTTTATTTTGGTTGAATGTCTATTTCCATTATCAATACAACCTTTCACGGTGCTGGTGGTGTAATTTTTTTATCTGAAGGACTTGTTAGTTGTTCCCTAGGCGATTACAGGTGTATGGTCCATAGTTTAGATTAGCCCCTTTTTGTTTTTTTTTAAGTTTGAACTGTATCCCAAAAGGCTCAAAAACATGGGCCTGGCCCAAGTCTAGATTATCGCATAAATAAGTTTTGTCTTTGGATCCAATTAATTATGATGATGTTAAAGAGCTGAAGTTACACTCTGTCAATGTTTAGAAGATTTGTTGACCCAAAAAGAAAAATGTTTAGAAGATTTGAAGTAAATTGGATGGAATGGAAATATAAATGAGGCAGTGGAAAAACAATTGGTGGTATTTGGATGATAAATGAAAGAAGAAATTGAAGAAAAGAGTTATAACGATAAGTGTATTAAAATTTCTTATAATTCTTTTAAGTAATTAAATTTTATGCGATAAAATAGTATATGGTGATTTTTTTAAAATAAAACCAAAGTTATTCTTGTCATTTACCTCTTAATTTGGAGGAGAATAAAATTAAAAGTTAAAATTTTGAAGGAAAGTGATTTTCCTCACATCCCTTCCCGGCCCTCTAAAATTTCAAACTCCTAAATAAAAATGACATTATTTCCTTCCCATCCTTTCCATGTTCATGTTGCCATCTGGTCAAGTTTAATTATGGAAGAAGAGTATTTTGTCAAATTCTTGTTGATGTTTTATTAAAGGTTTCTTTGAATTGAGTTCCATGCACCGGCCCTCAATAGAAATTTATGAAAAGAAAAGGAAGAAGTTGATTTTTTTTTTGTCTAACCCTAAATTAGTAATAATCGATAAACTTGAAAAAAAATACAACAAATAAAAATTGTTAAGCTTATCCATTGCAATCCCTGCCCAACTTGTTTGATTAGTCAGTCAAGGATACTTCAAAATATCTAGCAAGACTTAACAATTATAATAGAGTATTTTAGTGTATATTTGATAACTGATTATATTTAAAAAGAATTATTATTTTAAATTTTTTTAAATTTTAAATTAAATTTTAATTATAATTTTTTTAAAAAATTAATTTAAATATAATATATATTTAAATTAACTTATTTTATAAATAAAATAGTTTATAATCAAAATTTTATTAATAAAATATAAAAAAAATACTTTTTTCCTAAAAAAATAAACTTTCCTAGTCATGGACTTATACTCTTTTTCTTCTTTGATTCACAAAGCATCCCATATTCTTCAATGCCACATGGGTGGTCAGGCATGTAGACACGGGGTAAAAGTTTAATACCTTGAAATGCTGCACTTTGGGATCGATCCTCGTGGAGGACGATTCCAAACCCCGTAACTCCCACGTCCGAATAAAAAAAAAATGCCAAATAAAACAGTCACACCATGAAAAAAAGTTAAAGTATAGTACGGAGGTAAGTCAATATGGACAGATGTACCAATTACAATTTACAAGTACAAATTAATAAAAGTAGTGAATTATTGCTGCTTTGACAAGTAAATAGTTATCCTATCCAGCTACTACAAATGGAGCAGTCAATTACTGGGGGCGTGCGTTCACCTTCATGGTTATAGCAGAGCTCGAATTCACAATTAGATGAGGATTTGTTCGAATTTAGTAGCTACACATTCATGTGGCTTATCCCGGCACCAATTTTTTTAGGATAACGGTAACTTGTTAAGTTATTAAATATTTATTGATAGTTAGTTATACTTTATAAACTTTAAGCATATATGTAAGAATTACTAAATAAAAAATGATTAGCAAGTGCTTAATAATACTCATACTCTTAAAAAAAAAAAAAGATACTGTAGCATCACTCCACAGTCTGAACGCAGGATGTGATTTGATAAGCAACTCCGCTGTATAGGATTTTGCTGAAAACTTCTCACTCCAATTGCATATAGTTGACTTGTATTTTAACTTGTTGGCTAAAAGTCTCAATCTCTCAAACTCAAAAGGCATGTGCCCGAAAAATATTCAATCTCAAAGTCAATGACGACGCTAAAAAACTGGAGCTGTTTTACATTGGGTAGCAAATAACTGGGTGGTTTATTACCACCATGTCTTCGATTTACCGTACTCATTGTCTTAAATCATCTGAGCTATGCTCAGTGTTTATGATACAAAACAATACCATTAATATACGTTCATTTTACATTTCACAAACTATTGTGTAACTAGCGTAATTAATTAATACTTATAACAAGACTATTATGGCCCAAGCCTGAAGATTAGCCTATTAAGTGTTCATGACTTAATACCACATTAAATTCTAAACTATTTCACGTGCAACAGAATAAATACTTACACTTGTTGTTCATATGATACCGACCATAATTTGTATTTTGGACTTTTGGTGATTCGTGTACTTGACCATGAATTGTATTACTATCCCATATCCTTTTTTTCCCTTTTTTTTTGTAGAACTTCTTATGAAAAAAAGAAGTCAAAGAGGAAAAACTGTTACGAGAAAAAAATTGTGAGTAGGTGGTATATAAAAGTCCGAATGATCAACTGCCCAATGAAAGCAAGTTGTATCCAAAAAGAAAAGTTTTACAAGTGGAGAAGCAGCAATATTAGCTTGTTTGGATAAGATAGTCAGAAAACGCCGGTTTATAAAAGCTCGAGCTTGTGCACTGAGGTTCGGCGAGCCACCAGATTCACTTTTGTGTGTCAGGCGCCTGCAGAACAAAAGACAACAGCTGTTCAATGCGTGTCATGCAGGTTCAGCACTTTCCACTTAATTAGAGGGCAGCTCAACCAAAATTGCTTGTGCATTAAGCCATCAATTTTATATATAGGACTTTGTTTTTCTTAATCCCAAAGAAAAAGGACAATTTTCCGCACTATAGTTGTCTCGTTGTCTGCTTGACTTGTCTTTTGATAATATTTTAAGTGTTTCGTTAATTGGGCCAAAGGATATGTTAATTAAGTAGTATAAAACTCGTTCTTGTCTACCATTTTTGTTCTTTTTGTTATTCAAAATAAAATATACTATTATAGTAGTATTATGACTAGATTCATCTGCGAATCATATTCATCTTTTTCTAATAAACAAAAATCTAAATTTTATTAATTAATTTTTGTTCTATGTGACTCGATCCCTGGTTTCTGTTTCTCCTTATTTTTTGGAGAGTTTTCCTTAAAACAAGCATGCACATGCCATTTCTAAGAACAACTTTTGGGAAGCACTGGCTGCATCCACCATATTTCTGTCCATGGGTAACAAGCGTTCATAGAAGTATACTATCAGCAACTGATCAGATATTTGGTGGTTTGGACAGCTTGCACATAGCCTCTTGAACCTCTCCCAGTATTCATGCAAATTCTCTCCATTTGCTTGCCTTATGCCACATATCTCCTTTCTGATTGCAGTGGCTCTTGAGGCTAGGAAAAAACTTCTCCAGAAATAATCTCTTCATGTCGTTCCAGCTTCCAATGGATGAGGGTTGAAGGTAGTACAGCCAGTCCTTAGCTCCTCCATCTAGAGATAAAGGAAAAGCTCTCAATTTAATCTGCTCTTCATCAATTCCTTGTGGTTTCATTGTGCTGCAAGCCACATGGAACTCCTTCAAATGCTTATGTGGATCCTCACCTGCAAGACCATGAAACTTGGGAAGCAAATGGATAAGACCAGATTTAAGCTCAAAGTTAGCATCATGATCAGGATATTAGATGCACAAAGGTTGATAGTTAACGTCAGGTGCAGCCAATTCCTTTAAAGTTCTATTATCCATGCTCTCAGAATTAATGAAACTACCACTAGAATAAGTAAAATCTATACTATTAGAAGAACTAGGAAAACTAACAGATGGAACAGAATCAGAATGCTCAATATGCTCAGACTCAGGATCAAGTTCAGTAACAATCCTATGACTTAGCCTAGAAGCCCTTCTAGCAACATGCAATGTTCTCTCTATCTCAGGATCAAAAGCAAATAGGTCATGTGCATTGCTACTACTCCTAGTCATACAGTATAAGGCATAACAGGTAAAAACACTAACAACATTCAAAATATGTAAACTACACTAAGAAATTAGCCAAAATAAAATCAGAAATACTATCAAATGAATTTTTAAAAATTATGGGATTACCACAGTAAAATTCTAAAATGTATTTTTAATTTTCTGTAATTTTTTGGTGATTTTAAAAATCACAAAAAAATAAAAAAAAATTAAAAAAGTGGTCTAAACGATAGAATTTGGCAAGAAAACTCATACCAGATGAAGGAATTTCAAGATTTTGACCTTCCCTATGGGGTTAGTTTTGCTTAGGATGGTGGATAAAACTTTGGATACCAAGTCTCAGCACCTAACTCCACAGGTTACCCAATTATGCGACACTTTCGACACTTTCTACACTACTAAGCTACTCTACTCTACTCAAGTGTGTGGAACAAGGAACAAAATGAAATGTAGCTACTCTAATCTAATCTACTGTTAATATGCAATAATCGAGATCAAAAAGAATAATGCAAAAATTCCCCGGCAACAGCGCCAAAAATTTGACGTGAACTGTCGAACTCACTCAAATTAACCATGCTTATAAAGAAATTTGTAATATAGGACAACCTGAATCGTCTCCCAAGAAATTTGCATAGGACTAAATCACTCAATTGAAAAACAAAACAATAAACAGGGGGGTTTGATTCAATTGAAATGAAAGCAAGATATAAAACGAAATTAGAGTAAGAGATAAAACGAAATTAATAAATTAAAAGCAATCAACCAACCCAGAATTGGGGTTTCAAGGACATCCGTCACTGGACAAAGAATTACTGAATTTCGTGGTTGACGCTAAACAAATCGGAATCCCTGCATTCATATAGGAACTTCTCTACTAGACAATCACCTAGCATTTAATCAAACCCTTGGTGTTTTCACTCATGTCATCGTATAGTGTTCACTTCAACCTGTTTTGATTTTAAATTCCTTGGGTTAATCAACCTAAATATTAAATCTAACATTTAATCCCTTCCCCTGGATGATCAAAATACAGAAATCATAGACAAACCTCATCCACTCAGATTCAACGTACACAATCGTGTTGCTCAATTCGAGTAAAAAGGAGAAGAGAAACGGATCCAGTTCATGGAGAGCACGGGTCCTCTGGATTCAACAACAGAAACCTTAACTCATGGGTTAATTGAATGAAAAGTTAGCTTACCATGGCTGTGCACAAACAGAAAAAACGAAAAAGAAAGAAAAAGAAGAACAAGATGAACAGAAGAGAGAAGAGAAGAGAGGCGTTAGATTTAAAATTTCAAAAAATGTAAAAGCTGCTGTTCGTGTTGCCCTAATATGCTATTTAAACCTTAAAACTAAACTAAGGTCAGGGGCTCCAAAACTGGCCCAAATTAAAACATAACTAATGGCTTTGGTCCCATGTAATTTGGGCTCCTAATTACAAAGTTAAGCCCAATTAACTAAACATAGCTCTAGAATTCCAAGACTGATTTTGGCTCTAGTTTTGACTACCTTCTTGTTCGAATTTAGCCTTCAAGCCTCTAATACCATTTGTAGCTCTTTGAGTTATCTGTAAAACGAAATAAGAATGAGGTTAATAGGATACCTAGAACAAAAGTTATGATCAAAATATTGGAACAATGTAAATCTGAAAAATTAATATGAAAATAAATTAAATCCAATTAAAACCCCAAAGTCCAATTTAGACCAAAAACCATTAATTACACACTAAACAGCCGTAAAATCATTAATCAAATGTAACAATTAAGTGTGATAAAATTCAATTATCACCATGAGCTATGGCTTCCTCTCCCTTCTTTTTTTTTTCCTT
Source organism: Castanospermum australe (assembly GCA_019955255.1). Taxonomy (NCBI): domain Eukaryota; kingdom Viridiplantae; phylum Streptophyta; class Magnoliopsida; order Fabales; family Fabaceae; genus Castanospermum; species Castanospermum australe. Next base: position 527,773 of record NSJW01000359.1, read on the forward strand.
CTTTCTTTCCTCTCTTGGTTGCTTCTTAGCCATGCACTTTAGGGTTACATAAGGAATTAGAGTTTGTTTAATTTAGTTTATGTTTCTTGTCTTTATTGGGCAACCAATGGGAGCTTAGCCTTTTGGTTTGATCCTATCTAGTTCATGATGGTTCCTAGTTCATATGGAACTAATTTGGTTAGATTGAAACCAAATGGAGGTAACCAAATAGTACCTAGTTTGGTTAATTGAACTAGGTCATGATTACATTTTCTCAGCTATCACATGCCTCCACTTGTCACCATCCTATTGGCCAATCATATGGTTACACATATCATAATTTCATTGCCAATTTTCTTGTCAATCATAGGCTTACACGTGTCATCCTTTCATTAGCCCATTCTCACCCAAAGACATGCTTCCACTTGTCACAACCTAATTGGTCCATCCTAAGCCAATAGAATGCTTACAAGTGTCACTATCTCATTGGCTCATTTTACAAGTGTCACTTTTCCATTAGTTATGTTATGCTATTCTTATCTAATCCAATGATAAAGTGACTAGAAACAAATTAGTGGACTAAATGATCAATTTGACTAATTATTGATTTTTAATTTTTTATTGAACAAAAATGCCTCTGTTCACAAATCCAAAATTACAAAATTATCATTGTTTAATTTTCACTATTCTATTAAACATTTCAACCAATGCTTATTTCCTCTAGGTAATTTTTAGTACTCTTTTTAATTTGAACAACACAACAAAAATAATAAAAATCAAACAGAGCAAGAAATAGTAATAAACAGATAATAAACAACCATTAGGATTAATTAAGGCTTTATAATTTATATCAAGTCAAGTGGGGATATTACACTAGTTAGATTGGTTAGCTTACCCTAACAGGCTATGTGCTCGATTTGTTCTAATTTTGTTTAGTGAATTATTCTGTTTGAATTTTATCCTAATTAATTTTCTCAATGTTTGAGATTTGTTATTGACAATTATTTATTAACTTTAAAATTTTTTATATTTTTTAGTGAAATTTATAATGATTATGATTTAGAACTGTTATGTTTTAGAAAGAATAGTATATGCTTGTTATATTTTTCTTAAGCATTTTTATTTGCTATATATTAGTTCATAAATTATTTTGTTATTACTTATGAAAAACTTGTATCCTTGCTTGTCTCGTTTGTTATTAAATTATTGTGTTATTTTTCCTTTTATGTTTTTCACATGAGGGAAAGGAGATTGTTTCTAGTTCGACTTCTCTGATTTGATCGAGCAAGTTTTCAGTTGTAATTGGTGAGCTCTACACACTGTTTGTGTGAGCAACTATGAACATTTTTGTTTTATTTTATTTATATTGGATCTAAAAGTCATATTGGCTAATACTCTTAGATATGCTCCATTATTTTTATAAGTATGATCTATATCAATCTATTATATATAGTTACTAATTGAACTATATTATGATATTTTTATTTTTGTAATAAATTATTGGTAATTGAGATTCACTTATCATATATTATAAGTTTGAATTTATTTTAAAATAAAGTATTTTTTGAGACCTTGTAGTGGCTATTTAGATTATTTGTTCAGAATTATATGTTTGTAGGCTTGTATGACTTAGGTAAACTTATAGTAAGCTCTCGTCATATGCCGGTCAATCATAAAACCTAGTCCGAGTGGTGACAGACTCCTTCCAAAAACGTGGTTTTAAGCTTGAAAGTTCACCGTCTCTGTTTGGGGACTTCACCCACTCTGCTTTTTGGTTGAATTTGTACACTTTAGCCACGGTTTAAATCTTGGGTAATTTTGTTTCCCTTTCAACTATCTTGAAGCCATAAATATGCATACAAAGAATCAAAAGCCACATTTTGAAAATGGTTAAAAGACACAGAATTCATGTTTAAAGGGGAGGAAAACGTGACTGCCACAGAAAACGGTAATTTGATGCGGAAAATTGTGTATAACCATGACTGTAGCAGCAGAAAAGGTGGGGCTGAATTGGGTATTAACATGTGAATTAAACTGCAGCATCTATTAACAGAGAATGGAAATAATCCACATACTCCCCTGCACCTGAGACAGCTATGTTGTGGTAGCACTTGAATAAATATGAAATTTTAATCATGAACTATGTAGGAGACCTATAATTATCATGTGGTGTTGAGGTATTTTGGAATTTTCCTTGACTAAAGTAAGGACTGTGAATATTCCCTACGAACTGTGGCTTGCTTAATTGGACCATGATGTGAATAACTGGACTTGGTGAACTCCTTGAGATTACATTTAAAACTTTCCTTGTATTGTTGACATTTTGGACTGAGGGGACAGTGACTATAATTCATGGAAAAGGGAGCATGAAATATTTAATGCACATATAAATTTTATTAAGCTTGACTAATTGCATTTCTGGCTTCAAGAATAGTTGATAAGAATTATTTTTTTTATTATTACTTTATTTATTTGAATGTAACTATGCGATAAAAATGTGAAATTGGCACTCAAATGATAGTGCTAAAAGTACGACTAAAACACTCAAAGGAAATTTTTTCATAATGTAAATTATGATACACTTACTGTTTTGATTTTTATATTGATGCTGTTCATATTTAGTTTACTGCTTTGATTTTATTTTTAGTATTGTTTACATGTTATTTTATATAAATAAATTGTATGATTAATGATACCACTATTGAAGTACCCAAAGGAAGGTGTCTGCTATATATATGAAAGCTAAACACACAAAGGTCGGTGTTTTTGCTCAGCACTCAAAGGAAAGTGCTATGAAAGTCTAGACACTAGTAAGAAAGTGTTGTGACACAAAAAGGATGGTGCTAATTATAACTCTCAAAAGAAAGAGTTAAAAATAATGTTTCTTTGACTTGCTATTTAATTCTTATATATTTATTTTGTTAGAATTTTTTATATATATTAAACTTCCATTAATTGATTGATTATTTTATTTGCAAAAAATTGGTTGAATGATAGTATGATATTTCCTTAAATCCATATTATTATATAGTAATTCAATGAATTGGAAATCATATGTTAATGAGTTTTGAGTTTTGGGCCCAATATCTTAGTGAGATGAATAGGTGTAGGGCCCGGTTGCTTGAGTCCACGTTGAGTGGAACGATGACAACCCTTCATGAAGGGTCAGATCCCCTGTAAATATATGTTTGGATGTCATTCCAAACTAATATATAATTGATCATTCTTTATTTATTACCCCATCAAATAACACTGATATAGAGAAGGGAGAAAGGAAGGAAGATCCTATTGTACACAAGTGTGTGCACTCTTCAGAGTATCGCTTGGAGTTCACACAAAGAAGATGTCTATAATAGGTGCACAATTCTTCATAATTTTGGTGTTCTAAAATCTTGTATCTATGATCATTGAGTGATTTATGGATGAATAAAAAATCCTTCATGTGGTATCGGAGCCTAGATACATGATTTAGGACCCAATCAAGTGTATAATTTTTGACATACATGTATACATATTGTTGCAAACTACTTGTGAAACTTATGTGAGTTTTATCTTCATCAAACAGTATCAAAAGCTGCATATCACATGTGCTAAAGCCTATTAATAATGACTGATTAATAGCAAAATGGCAATATTCACGTTTTGAATAAATGGAAGTTTTAAGCCCAAACCTTAAAGTGTTGATTCGATGGTTGTTAGCCAAGTTTACAGTATGGGTTCTATTCTTTATGTATTTGTAAGTATTTTAGATTGCTTTGTTATTAGAAACAAGAGGACATTGCCGCCGGCAACAATGGCTAAATGGGACATTTTGGGTGGTGGATTTAATCCATTTTAGGGTCGTTTTTTGTCTCATAAATTGCCTAATTCAATCCTAAAATGCAATTTTAGGAGAGCCCAGATCTTAGAAGTAGTCAAAACCATGCAAAATAGAGAAGTAACGTGTCAGTTCAGGAACGGGTCGTAAAGACCTATTTCTCTATAAAACGGATCAATTTCGATATGGTTTTTTGCTTGTTTTCTTCACAAAAACTGCATAAATCAGTCCTAAATCTACTTAGGATTGGAACCCAAGAATTTCCATGGATCAAAAAGGGTGTAAAAGTCATTGAAAATGGCATTGGGTTGTGAAACCGGTCGCATGACCCGTTTCTCTGAAAACTAGGTTGCGTTGACCTATCTGGAGGTAGGAGATGATTCTTCTGCTTTGGGACGACACCCACATACAAGAAATGGTGCGTACAGTGCGTGCAGCTTCTCTGGCGATCTGTTTTGTATGCCCTTTATTGCTATGAACTCGTAGAAAAATATATTTTTATCTATATAGGTTTTGTAAATTTTAGAGTTATATAAAAATTAACATAAAATTATATATGTTTGGTTCATTTTGAGGACATTTGAAGATTAATTTTTAATGACTCTGAGATGTAAAATTATGGTGCACCATTTATAGTTGTCACTCTCCCTAGTTGCTAATTTCAATATTACACTCTCTAGACATGTTTTAGGAAATTGTAAATGGCTAAGAAAATGATCTTTTGTTTGGGCTATTATTTATCCTATTTTAAGGCTCTGTTAATTGAAGTTAATATATACTGCCATAGTGGTACGTTCACAAAATTAATAGGGTACTTGTTAAATGAATTTTGGGATGTTGTGTTACACAATTAATTTATGATTTAACTCACCCAAAGGGGTTTAATTCATGAATTAGTTTATTGTGACATGTTATTTTGGAGATGACTGTGATAGTAAAAATCCTTCTGCCCTCAAGTGTTTAGATTTTTTGTGACAATTGTTAAATATTGTATAATATATTCTCTACCCACAAGAGAGTTTATATTATATGTTTTAAATCCTTATCTTAGTAATTGTTATTACTTTATATAGCACATGCTATTAATCATTTTCTTGTTTGTTATTGTTCAACAGCTCCATTTACTTTTTCCTTGAATAACACAATTAACCACATTGAGATTTTGACTGGAACATCGAGAGTTTGACTTGAAATAATTATAAGATGTGGAAGAAGCTATTAGTGTTTGTTTCGCACCTTCTAATATATAGCTCCTCCAGCTAGCATGAAAATGTATCTAGAAGTAGATTTTTCATCATCTAGACAACCGGCAAAGTTTAAATCAGAGTAACCAACAGGGCAGTGGTACCTTAAATTTGATAAGGTCATTGCTTCCATCGGTTTTTTGAAAAATAGGGTAGATCAATGCATATATCTCAAGGTCTATGGGAGTAAGTTTATTTTTCTTGTTTTCTATGTGGATGATGTTTTACTTGCTAGTAGTCGCTATAATCTACTTGTTGAGACCAAGAATATATTGTCAGCTTCCTTTGACATGAAGGATCTTGGAAAAATGTCTTTTGTTCTTGGTATTGAGATCCATAGAGACAGGAGGAGGAGACTTTTAGGTTTATCCCAAAAAGCTTATATTGACCGCATTCGTAAAAGGTTTAATATGAAAAATTGCAAGCCTAGTGTTGTTCTAGTTGTCAAAGGGGACAAATTAAGCAAGGATCAATGTCCCAAGAATGATCTTCAGAAGAGCTCTATGGAGAACATTCCTCATGCCAACACAATAGGTAGCCTTATGTATTCTCAGGTATGCACCAAACTTGATTTGTCTTTTGCTATTAATTTATTAGGTAGATATCTATGTAATCCAGGACATGCTCATTGCGTTGCTGCTAAGAAGGTTATGAGGTACTTGTAGAAGACAAATGATTACATGCTTGTTTACAGGAAAATTAATGAGTTGAAGGTTGTTGGTTATTTCGATTCAAACTTTGTTGATTGTCCAGATGATGAAAAATCTACTTCTGGATAAATTTTCAAGCTGGCTAAGAGGAGTTATATCTTGGAAGAGGCGTGTAACAGACACTGATAGCTTCTTCCACTAGGCAGGCAGAGTTTGTTGCACTGTATAGGGCTACCTCACTTGCTATGTGGTTGAGGAACTTTGTTTCTGCTCTTGGAATTGTGGACTCCATTTCTAAGCCATTAAAAATTTACTGTGACAATAGTTCTACTATCTTCTTCACTAAGAACAACAAAACTACTTCTACTTCTAAGCATATAAGGATTAAATTTCAAGTGGTAAGAGAAATGGTTGAGAATGGAGAAATCATCGTTGAGCATATTATCACTGAGAAAACACTAGTAGACCCCCTAACTAAGGGACCTAGACCTATAGTGTTTATGATACATTTTGAGAACATGGGTATTGTAAGGTCCTTTGATGAGCTTGATTAGTTTGAGTTGTTATTTAACATAAATTTATTTTATTACATTGAATGTCACAACTCGAACTGGGGGTCCATGATTAGCGTATGATAAGGGCTTGCTGTAGGCTCAACTAAAACCAAACAAACCTCAAACTAAAACTCTAAATAGCCAATTAAAAATAGCCACCACAGGGTCTCGTAAATACTTTATTCTAGTATTTATTCAAACTGATAATATCAAACAGGTGAATCTTAATCACCAACAATTTATTACAAATAAAATACCATAAAATGGTTTAATCGGTGACTAACACATATGATACTGACATAGATCCTACTTATAGAAATAATGAAGCGCATCTAAGAGTCAACCCATGAGGCTTTCATATTCAAAATCATAAACGAAAGTTGTCCACACGAACAATGTGATGAGCTCACCAAATAACCGAGAACTTTCTCGATCAAATCAGAGGAGTGAAACTAAAACCGATCTCATTACCTGTATTTAAAAAATATGTAATTTGGGTGAGTTTACAACTTAGTGAGCAGTCAATATTTACTACACTAGAATTAGGACAAGTGAAGATATAAGTTTTTCTAATAAAATAAATATTTAAAATAAATACTAAATCTATATATAAAGAAAATTAATTAAGAATTAATAAATAACAAGATAATTTAAAAATAATATTTTATGAAATCAAACAATTTAAACCTGTGATCATAATAATTTTTCTTAAAAATAATATGCTATGAAATCAAATAATTTAAACCTGTGATCATAATAATTTTTATCAAAAAAATTTCACAAAATAGTAAGTCAATAAACCAGCATTTTCAATATATGAAAATCAATTAAAACATAAATGATATGGAAGAATTCACTAGGCAGAACCAGAACAAACCGAGCACGCAGTTTGCGAGGTAAGCTAACCAAACTGATAAGCCCAAAACTTGAACTGAATAGACTTAGTACATAACTTGCAGGTAAACTAACCAAACTAACAAGCACATGGCTTGAACTAAATCTGATAAGCATACAGTTTGAAGTGACGAGCGTCATGCTTGAAAATGATATCTAACCCACGTAACCTACTGGGCTAATATCCCTCAGCTAGCTAGAATCCAATCTGATTATACAAAATACACCAGACTAACATTTATTGCTGTTAAATACAGTATCTGACAAGGATTTATTCTAAGGAAATTATTTTCAAAAATAATTGTAATAAATATACAAAAATAAATTTTCTTATGAATAGAAATAATATCAAATTTTTAAACATAATTCAAGAATTTTTTTTTTAACATTAGAAAACTCAAGCTTTATCATACTTTGAATTTTTCTTTGATTAACATAACAAATGTCCATATTAATTTCCATCAATGGTCCAAAACCATTATCAATATGAAGTCCAAACATATGACAAATCTAAAATATCAATATTTTCCACAATCACAAAATTTTCAATTCAATAGTTGAAAAACATTTCAATAACTAGTCTAAAGACATGACAATTCAAAAATCAATATTTTTCTTGATAGTAAAAATTTTTTAATTCAATCTATGGGTTATCATAATCGTGTTAACAAATCATATATGAGTTTTTTAAAATTTTACTTGTTCTGAGAGTCCCTGAGGCTCTATTATATACAAAATTCAATGATAAAAATCTATTTCAAAATTTTCAAAGAAAATTTCAAATAGGCGTATAGCAGATACAAATCTTCACAGTACTAGCAATATCCAATTAGGTCTTCCTTCAACAATGCCTTGGTAAACTGGAGGTTTCTTGTATCATTATATAATAATAGAAATACCAAAATGCTTATATCAATCATGAGCAATTAAATTATCTAATTTAATTCCTAAATCCTAAATGACTCTAAATACCAATCTTAAATTTACAACCTAAAATAGCCCAATGAAAAATAAAAAAATTAAAAATTAAAAAAATGCTATTACGAAAAATATTCACTCACCTAACTGAAGCCAGAATAGCATGAACTCTGAATGGACATCAGATACTATTCCCAAAATTTACAAGAACCTCTTACTTTTTAATGAAGAGCCTAGAGGGAAAAGACATTTAAACTTGTTTACTTTAGAATTTAAATATAACCATTCCTAGAGGATGGAGTTTACTATTTGTCTAATACTTTGTTGAAATTATAGGGTTTAGGTTAGGAAAAGAAAAAAAAGAGAATAGAGATGAAATAATAGTATTGATTGATATGAGAAAGAAGTGATAGATGTATGATATGTGTTACAAAAGATGAAGCACCAACCCTATTTATATTGCAGTACCCTAATCAAATAAAGAAATAAATAGGAAACATAATGAAGTTAGGATGCAACTCTTAAACTTACTTCCTCAATTAGAGAACTAATTGATTCCACAATATATACTAAAGATCTTGTAAAATATTTTAAAGATATTCTAAATATATACTAAAGATCTTTTAAAATATTCTAAAGATTACACAATATATCTCAATCCTTCTCTTTCTCTTCCTCATTTTTTTTTTAGCTAATCATTTTTTTTTGGCATTGTGACTTTCTCCCCCGTTAAAATAAATTCGTCCTCGAATTTGAAATTCCTACTAAAATTATTTATTAAATAAGTGTGGGTACTTCTCACACATAGCCACTTTAGGTTCCCAAGTCGCTCCTTTACCTGACGGCTCACTCCAAACAACTTTCACTGAGGCGATATCCTTAAAGCATAAACACTTCACTTATTTATTTACTATGGCTATGAATTACTCTACGTAGCTGAGACGTTATTCTACTTTGAGCTTTCACCTAATGATCATGATCCAATCTATCTTTCTTATTGGCTATCTTGAATTAAATCTGACCCAAAAACTTAGACCCGCCAACCTTAACCAACCAATTAGTAATTAACGTTGTTTCTCATATAAGTCCTCAATAGGTTCTATTGAATATACGAGTAATTGTTGCTATATGTCAACTTTCATCAAAGATAAGTACTGGTTCTAACTTCCTCCAAGGTCCAGAACAAAAGGACAAAATATATCCTCTAACATCTAGATAGTTCACTTTGATTGACATAGTCTAAGGATAATGAGTTGATATCAAATCTAAAGGATCTTTAAGGCTATCTGAAAGGATTTCTAAATTAACAAGTTAATTGACATCTCCAATCCTATATAACAAATATTAACAATAGGCTCTTTGATGTCTTTGGTTGATTAGGTTAGCAATATAATCTAATCAAGCATCAAGATCTTTGGTTCACTAAAACCATCAAGATCTCCATACTTAACATTTAACGTATTAACTACAAAATACTCAAATCACTGACAAAAATTCTATTCTTGGATCCCTTTTCGGATGAAACCATTCTAATATCAAACAATATCGATCATTCCTTTCAATCAATTAATCAAGTTGTTAGGCTTTAAATGTCTAAAAACCATCTATAATTAACATCTAAGGACATAACCATCGTATACTAGATTTTATCATAATCATGCTTCACTTATACACATTTTGGAATAGATTTCATACAAGTCTTATAAATCAAAACAATATAGTGACCTCCTTCACCATTCCACCTGAGAGTCTCACATTTCTCTACCTTAGGAAACCTTTACTTTTATACACTTAAACATAAACCTTAGTCAGTTCTTAATTCTAAACCTTGACATACTGTGGTCTTCTAATCATCATACTTTATTTACAAACAACTTATTTAACAATGAACTAAATCAAGAAATTTTTCATTGTTATCCATACATATGTTAACTTCATTTTGGTGAATTTCTAGTCTTGAACTCACCCATACAATTTTCGTATTAAGTAACAAAAATAAATCACAATTGTCCACATTGGGTATCTAACCTATATCTCCAAAATTTAAAAATTTCTAAAATTTCTAGTCTCAATCCTAAGGTGTTAAACATTATTCTCATAAAGTATTAGGTCCTTGAATAATTATTTGATCCCTCATCGTAACCAAATCAATAGACCATATATCAACCTTGTCCAGGCAATCCTCATAATTGAGTCTAGCCTTTTGTCCAATCTAGGTAACCTAGTTTTGCACCCTTGATAACCATGAAACTTTGTAGATATGTTTATTCACATCTTCCATGTACCATATAAAAATATAAACATTAGATCTAAAGGTTTCGGCCTCCAAACACTCACCAATTTAATCTATCATTAATATCATATCAAATTTATCTTAACTTGTATATGTAACATTTGTACATGAAATTCAAAAACACCTTTCTATTTTATGTCACTGTCACAACTTTTCAATACCAAGAATAAAAAATATATCTCCGTAAAACATTTAACTTTGACTAAATTATCATCTTAATCCTTCAAATATTCACTTGACATCAATTTGGTCCTTCAAAAATACATGATATCAAATTAGTCATCTAAAAATTTAAAGTGACATCAAAATAGTCCTTCAAAGATATGTAACATCAAATTAGTGCTCAAAAGATTTAACATGACATCCAAGTGGTCATTTTGAAGGATTATTTTGAAAGACAATTTTGATGTTACTTTAAATCTTTGGAGGACTAACTTGATGTCATGTATCTTTAAAAGATTAAATTGATATCAAATATTTTTGAAGAATTAAATTGATGTCAAGTGAATTTTTAGAGAACCAAAATGATAGTTTAGTCTTTAACTTTCTAGGAATCATAAACATGGAGTCTCCTTCATATACATCAATCTTTAATATAAGTATATTTCTAGTAAATTTTATCTAAGCATAGCTTTAACATAATCTATATGCCAAATTAATATCAATCAACTACTCTTATAACAAAAGAGACTACTTTAAATCCTTATTCTTAGGCATCCAAGGGAAAAACAATAAATTTGTAGTTTCTAACTTTATTTATCTCAATAGGATTTAGAACTAAAATCACATCGTGATATTCTAATGCCACAAGCCAATTACCTTATTTATGAACTTCTTACTCCATATTGTATATTAATTAAAATTCCTAACTCTTAACTATAATATTTATCTCTCCTTAGCTAATAGTTAATTTCATAACTAAGTCTCAAAATAGTATCATTCCTTTGAGAAAAAGTTTCATCAATTGTTGTCATTTTTATATCAAAATCATAAATAACATTAACTAATTACTCAAGTTGTCCAAAGCAATAGTATCAATTGACTCATCAACTAAACCTTCAAAATTAATTTTGATAAGCATATTTAAAGTTAGTATAATTTCCATACCTAATTCTGAGATACTAAATTATACCTCAACCAACATTTAGATTCTTACATAATTATCTAACACTTAAACTAAACCAAACACTTGTAGTATATTTATAATCTCTCAAATTACTAATATTTGAGTCAACAAATCCTTCAAACTATAGCATAATTTTACTCATGTTTGCCATAAACATTGTATCAAATATATTACATTGCGACCTAAAATGGTCATCGAAAAAGGCGTGCTCAATATATTTCAAGTTTGTCCTAAACAAAGCACAGACTATGGGCTGATATATTTACCCAAGTTAGACCCCAACTCTTAGTTTGGAAGTTTACAGAAGTTGCTATATCATGGCAGGGCATAGTATCTTAAATTATCAATCCCAAATAAACCACTTCAATGATTTCAATCAATCAACTAACTATAACTTAACTTTTCAACTCATATGTGACCATAAGTGTATGTTCTCTTTATCATTTTTGTCACATTTTTCTTCTAAGTCAATATTATATTCAAATTATAACACACGTAAACTTTTTGTTAAACGTACTTATTTACTTCTTGTTCCTCAAATAATCAATATATCATTTAAATCATATTCATACTAATATTATTTCATAAATTATATCAACAAGAAAGTGTTTCTATCTTTTAAGTACTCTCAGCCAATATCCATATATTATTTTCAAATTTATCCTGCAAAATAAGTGAACACCCAATCTATTATGAAACCTTATATATAATAAGTATATCGTGAAATCTTAAACTGCTAAACTTAGTTAACCTTTCTACTTTTAGACCTTACTAGCTTGCATTTCATTTCACTACAAGCATATTCCAAATGCTTAGCAATCACGTTCATATCTAACCATGGTTTTACAAGAATATAAAGTAATTAAACAAGATTAGTCATAGATTATCATACTTAAAAGATAAAGAATCTACAGTAGGTTTTCATGTTTGCTCTTGCAATCATATTAGACTTTGACTTCTCCGATAACATAGACAATGAAAGAAACATATTAGATTTAGAATTTTTGACAGAAATTATAGATATCCTAATAGGTTTCTAAAAGTATCTCAATCATGAATATGTCTGGGTTCATAACATAATTTTGACACTATTACAGAGCACTTGCTCCATTATCTATAAGGACAACCTAAAACTCAGATACCAACTTTGTCACGACCCGAATTGAGGTCAATGACTAGCGTATGACAAGGGCTTACCGTAGGGTCACCCAGCCATACAAGCCTCAAACTATAACTCAAAACAAACAATTAAGAGTAGCCACCACAGGGCCTCATAGATACTTTATTCTAGTATATATTCAAACTTGTAACATTTGATAGGTAAATTTCAATCACTAATAATTTACTACAAATAAATATCATAAAATGAATCAATCAATGACTAACACATATGATACTAACTTAGATCCTACTTGTAGAAATAGTGGAGCACATCTAAGAGTCAGCCCATGAGACATCCAAAATTCAAAATCATAAATGAACGTTGCCCATATGAACAATGTAAGGTGCTCACCAAATAACTGAGAACTCTCTCAATCAAATAAGAGGATTTAAAGTAGAACCGATCTCATTGCCTGCATATGAAAGACGTATAATTTGGGTTAGTTTACAATTCAGTGAGAAGTCAATATCAACTACACTAGAAACATGATAAGCAAACGCACGAGTTTTTCTAATAAAATAAATATTTAAAATAAATATTGAATGTATGTATAAGAAAAATTAATTAAGAATTAATAAAGAACAATATAACTTAAAAATAATATTTTATGAAATAAAACAGTTCAAACCTGTACTCATAATAATTTGTGTCAAAAATATTTTACCAAAATAGTAAGTCAATAAACCAACATGTTAAATATATCAAAATCTGAAGTAATCAATTAAAACATAAACGACATGGGAGAATTCACTAGGCAGAACCAGAACAAATCGAGCACACACCTTGCGGGGTAAGTTAACTAAACTAACAAGTTTAAGGCTTGAACTGAATAGACCGAGCACATAGCTCACGAGTAAATTAACTAAACTGACAAACACATAGCTTGAACTAAATCTGACAAGTATACAGCTTGAATTGATGAGCGTTATGCTCAAAAAAGATGCCTAACCCCCATGACTCACTGGGCTAGTATCCCCCAACTAGTTAGGATCCAATCTGATTATATAAGGTGCACCAGGCTAACATTACTACTATTAGATACAACATCTGGTAAAGATTTCTCCCAAAAAATTATTTTCAAAAAGAATTGTAGTACATATAAAAAAAATAAATTTTCTTTTGAATAGAAATAATATCAAATTTATAAACATAATTCAAGAAAATGATTTCTAACATTAGAAAACTCAAGCTTTATCATACTTTTGAATTTTTCTTCTATTAACATAACAGATGTCCATATCAATTTTTATTAATGGTCCAAAACCATTGTCAATATGAAGTCCATATATATGACAAATCTAAAATGTCGATATTTTTTCATAATCGCAAAATTTTCAATTCAATGGTTCAAAACCATTCTGATAATTAGTCTAAACACATGACAATTCAAAAATTAATATTTTTCCTGATAGCAAAGTTTTCAATTCAATTTGCGGTTTATCATAACTATGTTCACAAATCAAATATGAGATTCCCAAACGTTTGCTTGTCCTAATAGTCCTTAAGGCTCTACTATATTCAAAATTCAATAGTAAAAATCTATTTCAAAATTTTTAAAGAAAATTTCAAATAGACGTATAACAGATAGAAACCATCCACAACACCAGCAATATCCAATTGGATCTTCCTCCAACAATTCACCTTAGTGAACTAGAGGTTCCCTGTATCGTTCTATAGCCATAAAAATACCAAAAATCCTTATATCAATCATAGGCAATTAAATTACGTAACTTAAGTCCCAAATCCTAAATTTATTAACTAAAATAGCCCAATGAAAAATATATAATAAAATATATTGAAAATTTGCTACTACAAAAAATATTCACTTACCTAACTTAAGCCAGAATAGCATGAGCTCTGAATTGACGTCAGATAATACTTTCAAAATTTACTAGAACCTCTTATTCTTTTACAAAGAGCCAAGAAGGAAAAGACAATTAAACTTGTTTACCTTAGAGTTTATATATAACCATTCCTAGGAGAAGGAGTTTAATATTTTTCCAATACTTTATTGAAATTACAGGGTTTAGGTTGGGAGAAGAAAGAAAAGAAAATAGAGATGAAATAATAGTATTGATTGATATGAGAAAGAAGTGATAGATGCATGATATGTGTTATAAGACAAAGCACTAACCCCTATTTATATTATAGTACCCTAATCAAATAAGAAAATAAATAGGAAGCATAATAAAATTAGGATGCAACTCTTAAAATTACTTCCTTAATCAGAGAACTAATTGATCATGTAAATTATTCTAAAGATATTCTAAGTATATATTAAAGAACTTCTAAAATATTCAAAAGATTCCATAATATATACTAAATATCTTCCACAATATATCTCAATTCTTCTCTTTCTCTTCCTCTTATTTTCTTTAATCCCCTTTTTTTTTAAACTTATCTTAAATATTTTTTTTTTTTTACAGATCATCACTTAAAACTCCTTTGTATTTGGAAAATCAAAGAATGCCTCACATAGTTAGAAAAACTTGCTTAAAGAGGGTTTGTTAAGTTTTGATGACATTGGGGTCTTATATTTGCATTATTCTCAATTCTATCTTTACTGTCCATTATTGATCTTGAAAAGGAATGACAATGGTCTTTTGAAGGAATCTTTCTTTCTTTCCTTTTCTTCCTTTTCTTTTGGAAACCAATAAAGGAAGAAAAAACAATGAATGATTGACAAAATTTAAACAAGATGGAACATGAATGAGTGGAATTTAAATGGAATGAAGAATTGCATGATCATTTTATGAAAATTTTCATTGGAGTTTGGATCACATCATATTAAAGACCTGTCCCTTTTTCTTTTATTTTTTTTCTTTTTTTACAGGCATTTAACTACAAGGAAGTAGAAAAAAGAAAGCAGACAAATGATAAAGAGCATAAGAGAACCACTACAAACAAAAGAAACAAAATCTTGTTGATTCCCTTCAAGTAAATTCTTTTTCCTCTTCAACCTCTTTGATGGTGTCTAAGTTGCTACTCAAATCTTGATCCCTCAATAAGATTTGTATCAAATAAAAGCCGCCTAGCTTGCTTGAAAGCGAAACAATCCTCAATCGAATGACCTCACGAATTGCAGTGGTATTCACATGCAACGTATGGATTGTACCATTGTGGATATGGTGATACCACAGGTCTTGTCTGGCTTGGAGCTATAAGGTGTTCCTTGCACAATTGATTAAAAAGTTCAGACAGGCTCATATTAATGTTTGGTAGTGGACGATTGTTTCTTGGCTACTGGGGTCAAGGCTTAGCTGGGTAAGTGGGCCTTGGTAATGCTTGTGTGGGGAAGTTTTGAGGATAAGCAAGTTGAGGGTTGAGACGAGGTGTTTGAAAAGCATTGGTAGTTGTACAAGGACGAAGATGTGGGATGTTGCCGACTCGGTGAGAATGATATAGGTAGGGGATTGTGGGTTGATATGGTAGATGCTGATAAGATGGTGTGAAGTTAGGCTAATATGGTGGACACTGAGAATGACAAAATTAAGGTGCATCGGATGATTGCACTAAATTCACTGGTCCTTCATTCTTTTGACCATTTTTAAAATGTGGAACATCAGACTTTGTTGTAACCAAGACAAGCTTGCCTTCCTGAATATTTGCTTCAATCCTCTCACCAATCTCGATCAAGTTAGCAAACACTTTCACATGGGTCCCAAGCATGTTCTTGAAGAACGGTCCTTCTAAAGTGCAGATAAAGTTTAAGCACATCTCCGATTCTAGCATGGGCAATACAACTTGAGCTGTAACAGCTAAGTTTGATATAGTCTATATTAGGATTTAATTATTTCCTCAACTCAACAGCTTTTGATACATACACTTTTAGTCTCCTCTATTATCCTAGTTCCGTTTTTAGAAAAATTCTCAAAACTTTCCAGTCCTAAGTTTTAGGATGTTAGACAATTTGTGACAAATTTTCAGCTTAAAACTAAATCATTTAGTCCTTCTATTTACTTGGTTTTTGGAGATTCCTTAAAAGGGACTGTTATTCTGCAAGTGGGACGTTTATGTATAAATAAATTAGTTAGAGATTTTGGAAATCCATGAAAATTTACAGCTCATGTCTTAAGGTGTCCAACCACTTGCCATAAAAAATTCAAGGACTTATGAGATCATATACTAATTTAACTAAACACAAAAGTGCTGCTATATTACAGAAATTCTGCAGTAGTTCAAATTCTACCCAGCCATTTAGTTCAATTTAATAGCCTACTTGCGTAAATCCTTTTGCCACGAAATTTTGTCCACATTCTTTTCTATATCTGAGGTCAAACATATGAAAGTTTCAGTATCAAATTCAAAAATTGAGACCACGAAACACCAATTTTACAGTGGCCATGTTAGAAAACACCTTAAATCTGTCACAAAACACATAACACTTCCTAAGTAATTTGATATGGCCATAGATAGTACCTATTTATCAAAATAACTTCTTAAATATAGCCCTTTTACAACAACTTGCAGCTCAACAATATTTGCATACTAAAAACCAAATACATTCACTATTTTCTATACAAGTTTTTGTCACTATTACTCCCTCATACATGCTTCAAACTATGAATTATAAATCCTTTAAACAGAACAATAAAGCTAGCCAACAAAAGAAATATCAAAAATTAGTGTTTGTTCTCTCTTGCTGCCAGACCAAGACTTTAATCTGGAAGTTGGTGGATTAAAACATAACATGTGAGATTCATAATCTCAGTAGATAGTCAAGCATTGACATAAAAATACACCCACATAGATCAACTTCCAGCTCTTATCAAAACAGGATTATGTATCTTCACAATCATAGAACAACCTATGAATATAAGTAAGCTTACATGCAATTTAATTCAATCCTAACACTTCAAAAATGCATCTACTGGCCAGCATTAAAATATGGTTCCTCTACAGAATCAATACTCCCTTTTCTCATGAAAAATCATGAATTTCACCAACCATAAGACAGCTAGAACAATATATACCAAACCAACAAGCTCAAAAAAATCAATAATCATCAAAGCTTTGATAAGAGTACTTGCAACTATAAATACTTGGCTATCTACCTTAAAAGCCTTGAGAAGAAGTTATTTCTTCCCTATAAAGTCTTTTTTTTCTTTTCTTATCAATAGCCCTCAAGTTCAGAACAAAACCCAATCCTCCCTACAATTAAATAACACCAAAGATCCCTACAATTAAATAACACCAAAGATCCTCCAAATTAACTCAAAATCTTGCTCATGAAGTCAGCAACCAAATTCTCTTCACTCACAAGATCAATCGAGGGGTGTAACTATGACATGCAGCCCTAATTCTTTCGGCCATGGCTTTGCCTCTCACTCACACGAATTATAGAAGAAATAAATAGAATTAAGGAAATGGGGAGAGAGAGAGTTGGGTTAGGTCCTTTCTAGTTGGAAGTGTGTGTGTGTGGTCTTGGCTTATGTAGTGGGGAGTGAGAGAGAGATGGTGTACTGGGGGGAGAAAGAAAATGTAATGTTTCCTCTTGATTACTTCTAACACTAGTATCTCCTAATAATTAATCTTCAATAGTTTTGTATAATTAGCTGGTTCTATAATTTTATCTACCAATGGTCTTAATTAAATTGAAATAGATTCTTATCATAATTTTATTACTTGTACTCTTACTCCTAATCTCTATCAAAGCATCCTTGATTTCCTAATGCCTCTTAATTATTTTTATTATGTACATCCTTGCTTTTTTTTCACTATATAATATTATACCATCTCGCTTTCTCTTATTGGATTAATCCTCTAATTAATCCCCTATGTTTTATTATCTAATTTTAATTCACCCTTTCTTCCTAAAACTCTCTATTAAAACGATTAAGCCTAATTAACCCTTTTAATCTTTGCTTTAAACATAATCTCATTATTAGAAATGCAACACATGGATTTCAAACAAAAATGCAATTAAATATATTAGGCCTAAAAACATATTACCTTAATAAAATTCTCCTCATCATATCTCTTATGTATAATGATTTGGAGTACAATTATCGGGATGTTACACGAGTTGCGACAACCCTCCACCTTTGGGCATACTCTTTGAAAGACTCATTAGTTTTCTTCTTCATCCTTGAGTTGGTCTCTCGTCGATGCAATATTCAGGTTGAATTTATATTGATTGGTAAAGGTAAAGGCTAGATGCTCCCAACACTTTATCTATGATTGGTCTAGCTATATTTACCATTCCCAAGCAGCTCTTTCCAAGCTCTCAAAGAATAAACTAATGAGGAAGGTTTCATCTCGAGACCATATACCCATTTTGGTGCAATACATCTTCAAGTACAAGATAGGGTTTGAGTTGCCACCAAAGTTGACAAGTGATGGGGACACTTGGTGCCAAGAACAGTTCTTTGATTCCTATAGGACCATATGGATTTGGTCCTTGCAGCATCTTAAGCTGCTTTTACAAGGAAGTTTGCATCTCCATCTCTAGTTCCTTCTTTGGTTTGTCCTTCTCCTGATTCTTCATAATCCCCGCAACATTATCTTTTCTATTTTGATTTAAGGCATCAGTAAAAGATAGTGGTTCATATCCTAGATAGTCATGTGCATACCCTCCTTCCTGGTTCCCTATTGGTACAACATGCCTGTCCTCATGTCGATTTGAAGGGTGAGGAGGTTCAAATCTTAGGGGATAGTGTGGCATAGTTGTATCTACACGAGATTGCATCATGGATGTCATCCCTTGATTGTCGACCCTAATATTGTCATTAGCATTGTTCCGGCAATGGAAAGCATTTTTCTCATCTCTTCCATCTGGTTTTTCATCATCAGTTCCATTTTTCTTATTCAACTCATCCATTTCCTAGGTCAAGTTCCATCCTTTCTATTCCTTCTCTAAAGCCATGGTTTGTTGTGCTGATCTTGACCATTGCTTGTATAGGTATCAAATAGCACAAGTTGAATCAAACATAATTTTCTTTGAATGAACAATGATAAGCTAATATGAGTAATGGAAAATAAAATATTTATTTTTATTTTCTTTAAATGATGTATGTAAGAATTTCATGTTGACATGTAAAGCAAAATGACTTGAATGCTTAATGCAAAATATTTTTTTTTTTTAGATTTATGTAAGAATGTCATGCTAACATGTGCATGAAAATGATTAAAATGCACAATTCTTGTGAAATGCATGTAAGAATGTTAAACTGATATGTACAGGAAAATGATTACGATGCACAATTTTTTATGAGATGCATGCAGAAGCGTTATGCTGACATGTATTAGAAAAAGATCAAAATAGGAAATGCAATATTTTTTTACAAGATACGTGCAATTTGGACTCACTAATGCCCCTGCCATATTTATGGATTATAGGAATAGAATTTTTAGGCTTTATCTGGATAAATTTGTTGTTGTCTTTATAGATGATATCCTAGTTTACTCTAAGATAGAGGAAGAACATGAACAACATCTTAGGATCATGCTACAAATCCTAAAAGAGAAGCAATTGTTTGCCAAGTTAGATAAATATGAGTTTTGGTTAAAAAACAATTAAATTCTTAGGACATGTGATTTCTCATAAAGGCGTGCTAATAGATGCTAAGAAGGTTGAAGCAATAATTCAATGGGAATGACCAAGGACAGTTACTGAAGTCAAGAGTTTCTTAGGATTAGTAAGGTATTACTGGAGATTTATCAAGGGTTTTTCTCTGCTAATTCTACCCCTAACTAAATTGACTAGGAAAAATTACCTTTTTAAATGGAACCAAGAATGTGAATCTAGTTTTCAAACTTGACACTGTACCACATAGATAAGTGTTACAATGACCTTCCTAGGGAGGTGATCTAGAGATATTTTGATATGTGATCCTATAGCTAAGGAGGTGATCTCACAAGTTTGGAAATGATCCTCAAGAAAGTGATCCTGCATGATTTCCATTATGAGGTAATGGTTATGGCAGGGGGCGCCCTTGCAATGGAAAGAACTCTTCTCTAAAGTGGTAAAGGTTTGGAATCATGATGCAAGGTTTCGTAAAGGAAAAGAGGATATTGGTAATACAACATTAAGGATAAATAATTTATTAAATAAAAGTGATGATAATTAAAGGAGAAGTTATTTTTTGTACTTAGTACAGCTGAGAGCATTATTTGTTTTTAAACTAATAAATGTTATTATTGCGTATTGAGATATATGTCTCACTTCTTTGTGGTAATATTTTCAGATAGACAGCTCATGGTGCCTTTTCAATGACTTTGATGCCATATGGATGGAAGATTTTGATTTAGGCAGTGTGCTTGCTTTAAGTTTTTATGTTGTTACCCCACATGAACAGAGTTGAAGTTTTATTCTAATTATTTAAGTTGTAAAAGTAACACTGTATCAAGCAAGCCCCTTCTCTTGATTGTAAAGTAGTTTATATGTGATTTTAATGTACAAACCTAGCCTTTCATGCTGATATATATGATTTGATGTGAGTAATGTGTTCTTCTTCCTTTGAAATTAGTAAAAAATCAAATGATATTTAGAGAAGTTTAACTTCACCAAAATCTAGTTAAATGTGTATGGAAACAAGTTTAGAAGTGTTAACATATACCAACATAAGCAACAATGAGCAAAAAAAAATAAGGAAAATAAGTAACACTTTCGGGCAACTTGGCTCCTAGGCACTAGCCACTGGACGCCAAGGTAGTGGCTGCCCAGGACTGGGCACTTAAAGTGCTAGAAAGTTTGCACTTAGGCACTAGGTCACCCGGAAGCATGACTTAGTTTCTGGTGCCTGAACGGTGAGGCGGTGAAATCCCAACGCCCAAGCTAGGATATGGCCGAGAGTCCTTGTCAATTTGCCTAGAAAAGAACCAAATTTAAGGAGTTATATAGATTATGATACAATCTATAAGTTACATCTTCAATCTAACAAGATTTAAAGGTTAGATATCAACTGATGATGCATGAAATTTAATTTGATTCTAAGTTAAGTCTTTAGGGAATCAAAGGAATAAACATGAGTAGTTAAATGATAAAGAACTAGTGTTTCTTTTAAATGGAACCAACTTTGAGGATTGAAATTAGGTTTTAATGAACCTTAAATTAAGCTAAAGTTTTAAAACCTAAGCTAAATAGTACTGTGAGAAAGCCTATTAAGAAACCAAGCATGTGAAGGTAAATTCTTAATCTTAAGTATATAAGTAAGCACCTTTGTGGATTTAAGATTATCTCTAGAAAGGTTATTAGATTGACTTAGTTTTGTTTTCCTAATAATCTACCATAGTTAACCTAATCACAAACTAAGTGAAGAGTGTTACAGATATGGCCCACCAAAGGTGTGGATAGGTTGAGTGGATTCCACTAAAAAGTATCAAATTGCCACTTATGTTTATGGGACACCATATGTCAAGGGAGAATTCTCAATTATGCTAATAGCCATTGAAAATTATAATGTTTACAATATGGAACCAGAAGGCAAAGAATGTTAAAAGGGGGCTAGGCCCTTAGTTAATAAATTCGTGAGCATGTAATTGATAGAAAACTTATCATTTGGCTAGATTATCCATATTATGATTATTTGTACTAACCATGAAACTATTTTCTGTATGTTATACAGCTAGAAGCACTATAGTTTTCATTAATTATTTTTATACTGTTTAAATATATACTGAGAATTTATAATTCTTACCCCTTTGAGTGTGATGTTTCCAGAGCCTCTAGTGACAGATTGGAGTGCATATCTATATTATGTTTGAAGTGGATGTGGAGTGGGTGTACTCCCAAGAGGAAGATGCTTTTGTGTTGATTGTGCATAATGTTAATAGTAAATGGTCTATGTGAGCTAATGTAAGTTTTTGATGATTGTATGAGTACCACCTACATGGCCTAGTCAAGGCCCACTAGTCTCCTTTTGATGTGCATATGTATATAGTTTTTGATGCAAGTAGAAATCTGATGTAAAAACTTGATGTAGAAATGATGAACTTATAGTGTAAAAATGCAAAAATATAATGACATGTACCTATATGTATAGATTTTAGAAAATGGTGGTATTATATATTACGGTGTAATTTGTATTTACTCATTTTAGGTTAAATGAGATTTAGAGATGTATGTATAAAAGTAGATTAAAAGTAACTAGTTTTAATAGTGATAGATTTTATATATATATATATATATATATATATATATATATATATATTAATCATTGTTTAAATACCATTATTTTAATTAGTCATGTATTCATAGATTTATTCATTATATTTATTCAATTTTGTATACTTATAAACTTAATTTAGTTCATGACACTATATCTAAAGGCCTATTAGGCAAGGTGTTATTGGACTCAAGTTTGAGTCCTACCTCCTCCATATATCACATTTTAGAATGAAAGATTGATTGGTTGAACCAATTCAAACCGTAACCAATTCACATGGTCTAACTTGGTTTGCCAGTTCTAGTGCCAGTTCTCTCCTCCCTGGTTTAAGAGTGTGACTGAACTGATCAAATGCCCGGTTCCTGATTCAATCGATCTGATCCAATTTTTAAAACATTGATAGCAGCTCTCAAACCCTTCTCTGGCAACAACCCCTTCTTCGAAATTCACCTCCACCACCAGCATTTGCTTTACCCCTATTACGCATCCATTGATGAAAATATTCCTGGCCACAAGGACCTCCCTGCAACTGGAACTACGACGTGAACCGAGTAACCATATGCTTGTTTCCCAACTCTTTGGGGAATCATGGATGGAGCCTCTTGAGGTCCACTACATTAGTGGTGTGGAATATGCGAAAGTACTCAAGGAACCCACCCAATTCACCATGCAAAATAGCCTACCAGACCTTCAAGCCCATCAACTTTGCAACAACAATTTCCTCAAAAAATTCAGATGCCTATTTTATCAAATAGTTAGCTATCAAACAAAAGCAACGAAAATGGGTAATGTTTAGAACACACATCAAATACGAGGAAACAAAGCCCAAATGTGTTATTAATTGATTCTCTTTTAGGACTTGGGTTCAACTATTCAAAGTAGTGTCAGTGGAAGATGAAGGAGCCACATCCATGTGTTTGTTTTGTGTGGTCCATATGGATATCTAAGGTAAGGTTGCTTTTTTTTAATGAATGGGAACACGGAATTGAAGGATGTTATCCCCTATTGCTTAGACAGTTACATAATTTGTAGAACTTTCGAGCATGGCTACAAGAGTAGCTTCCAAACTTTGAAACCGTGAAATGGAGTTGCAGCGGCCCATTGGTTTTTCCGTTGCATCTTCTTTTCGACACTTTTACATTTTTTTAATTTGTTTTAAAAAATACAAATTATGTAGAAAGATTCCACCTCAATTTAGTTAATTGCCAGCTCACTGTGGAATATTAATTCAATCAAATTATTTTGGACAAGTAGTGGCACTTAAAAAAATTATGAGCTATAAAAAAGTGATCCTGTTAAATATTGTCATGTGTGCAAATGTAGAAGAGACGTGCAATTGGTCATGCAAAAATCACACTACATTCGGAAACTAATAAAACCAATGCAGCACACAACATCATATATGTCAACATATAAAAATGTATAAATAAGTGGCACCACACATCTAGAGCACTTGGTTGGGAGAAGTTCCCTTGCTACACAAATCTGTTATAAAAGTCGAGCTTTAGAGTTAAAAAAAAAGCAATAAACTATATTTTTGTTTCATAATTTATCATAATAAACCCTAACAACATACGTTGCCAAGTCCATTATACAGAAACGATTAGAACTAGAACAAGATAAAGCACAACACCCAGTTTTCTTTACTCTTCTGCAGCACTAGCAGCACTTAGATCCACACTAAGGTCAAGAACCTGTTCAAAATCACCCAGTTAAGAATATAGGAATCAAAAAGTTGCCCAATTACTTGGAAAACTATCAAGAGAAATGTGATAAATCATTATTCAAGATCTCCCACGCCCACCAGCAGGGACTAAAAACTAGGTTGCCAGTCCATCCATAACAATTGTCATTTAAAAACTAGGATAATGTCGTGTACTAGCAAGTTAATTCAAGTGTAGAAAACAAACGTACACAACCGTGGAAAACTGAATCTGTTTTGTTCGAAGAAACATATTCTATTTTTGTTTTCTATTTTCATTTTCTATAAATGATTTTCATTTTTAGATTCTCAAATTTTCGAAAACATGTTTGATTGATATATTTTTTTATTAAAATTACAAAGTTGACACCATATTCTCAACTTCTTTTTCTAGTTTTTGAAATTTTGAGAAGGAAATGATGGAAATGACTTTTCAAATTTGACCCCATTTTCATTAAAACCTGACCAAACACATTTTCAAGCCTGTTTTGTTCTTATTGAACGTGTAAATAGTAAATATGTAAAACCAAATGCGTTACCTTTCCAGTTATCAATTTATACATGTTGAGGACGTCCATTACGGTTGACTCAAAGTGAGTAGTAGCATCATAACTCTGTCAAACAATTTTAAATATGTTATTGTCAACCTATCAACATAAAATATTGAAAATATATAAGACTAAGTAAACTCACTTTCGATATAAAGCAGTTGTTCAAAGAGGGTTCATTGACTGGTTCATATCTGTCATAGATATCAAAAAATATCTCATCAACAGGCCCTAAAAGGTCAATTCCTGGCTTTAGTTCAATCTTAGGCTTGATCTGTCTCTGCCTCTGCTGATACAAATGCAATAAATTTTCCCTTTGGGGCAACATTGTGAGAATACGAACAACAAAATAGGTACCTGCAAAAGATAATAGCATAAAATATTCAATCAACAAGAGGAAAATCACAAGAACCTATAATCAATTGGATATCACATACGCAAAAACATTACTAATTTCTCCAAGTTTTAACAATGTATCAAAATGTTAGTGCATCAATAAAACACAAACTTAAAGATCAAATCATCTTAGCATTTTGGTCCCTTTCATATGGGGATGATTGTAATATTCCATAGGCATCATAACTATTTATGGTTGCTAGGTTTAACAAGCAACAACTTTAGTTAACTATATATTTGTAATATTAGTATTTTGGTAACTTTAGCAGTTAAGTCAACCATAATCATTTCAGTTATCCAAAGCAGTCCAATGTTCATAATCTTTCGGATATTGAATATTGAGTATTTCATTTGGTTGAATATGGTTAGATATCCAAAATAGCTAAATTTGTTGCCATCCTCAGATATTTTTAATGTTTTGGATATTAGTTATGGCCAGTTTTGGAATTAGAAAAGTAAAATACTTTTCGATTATGATTGGTAGCTAGGTAACTCATTTGATCTTAGCTATGGTTAAGCCTAAATTGGTTGGAACTTTGAACACTGCCATCCCTAAGCAATCCCAGGTCATGGGATGTATTTACGATTGAGTGTTAAATTATTTAAGTTTAATTTTAATGTCTAAATTTCACTTATAGGCATCATAATAGTACAAAGTCTCAGTCATCATAGGATTATTAAGATTATATTGCCAATTGTCGTGGAAAAAGTTATAGAAAGATTAATTAGATGGATCATGGATGTAACTTTCAACATCAATGGTTACTTTAAGGAGTTAATCTAGAAACCACTTTCTCCTTGGTTGCATGATGCAATTAGCACTACACAACCATAGGTATTTAGCCAAGGATAGTTTTTTCTTCCATAACAACTTGATCTTTTGATTTGAATTACCAACCTGCCCATTATATTCTCTCTTTGCCAGAGAGCCTTGTTAGAAATTTATTATTACAAAATTCTACTTAGTTCACAATTTGATTTTCCTTGGAATCCATGTAACCTGAAGTCCCAACTTTGTAGGTACTGTTCACAACAGCCCAACAGCCACCAATTAATCCTCAAGGGATCGTTTATTTTTACAGTGGAGAATTTTGAATAGAATGCAGTTAGATGTATTAATTTTGAAAGATAGAGCTTTCTGTTTGGTAATGTTTACAGAAATGTTACAATATAAAGATTTATGTTTGGATGGTGTGTAACAATTGAATGGACGTTCACTCTTTTCAAGAAATAATAATGCATTCTGCAAATTGCACCAGAACAGCACAAAGCACCAAAAGTAATAGCTACAATGCAGATTGGGTTTACACAGTGCAAACGTACATTTGCACTAGAATCCCAAGCAAGCAGTAAATCCCATCCTATTGATGGCCAACCTTTGTTACACCAAGCAATAAGCCTTCAATCATCCAATTTTCTACCACCCAACCCCTAGCCTATTAAATCTTTTCTTAGCCCTTCTGTTGTATAATTTGAGAATAAAAAATAACAAGGACTTGGGCATCTTAAGTTCTCAACAACAATATAGAAAAGATATTAAAAATCAAAGGATTTCATTCACCTACTTTAATAAAAGTGTTAAAAAAGACAAATAAGCTTTATGATTTTCTAAACCAACATCACTAATTGGAAGGAAAACCAATTAAGCTTAGATAGATATAGATATGTTGGGCATAACCCATTTCTTAACACTTTCCTTTCTTATTTTCCTTCAAAAGCATAAAAATGAAAATAGAGAGATTCATTTTGAAGATATCTTCCATTATCTTCCACTAAAAACTAAGTACCTAAGTGAATAAAAGAACAATAGTCAACTCATCAACTTCAATTTTAAATTGCTTTGATTTAGCTATGTTCAATCAGTGATATTAATACACATATGACATTAATTTTTAAATGTAACATATATATGATTGTTAGTTTGATGGTTTAGTGGTTTTACTTGTTCATTAATTGACTTCAAAATCAACTTCTCTGTATGCTCTTATAGAATTCCAAAACAATCCATGCTAATTAACTGTTCCAATAACAAGATAGATATTATTGATCTATTGTACATGTATTGCTATGGATTCTACAAATTTCACTGAATATTTATTTTTAAGTACAAGGAATGAAAACTTACTTAGGTGCAAACAATGTTTTCACACTGTCACCATCACCTGAATTGGTTGCAAATAGTCAAAATGGAAATTGATTTCCATTACCTTGTTGGGCAAGTATGATGGATCACAAACAACCTTTTTGCACTTGGCAGTTTCACCTGTAGATGTGACACCAACAACCTTTCCTTCCTTATTAAATTCTACCTGGCATTCAAGCAAAATCAAAATCAATTCTTAAATTAAGAATGTATGTTATGAAGTCGTTCAAAATACAAATCAAAATCACAATTAAAATTATAATAGAAAGATGAGGGTGATCAATTCCAAATAGGTGCAAGTTTTAAAACAATAAAATACCAGTTCAATGAACTGAAGAAGCTATATATATATATATATATCAGGTTAGGATCCACTGACACGAGTAAATCAAAATCAAATTTACACCAATGAATAGCTTTTGTAGAATAAGTTTCTCAAAAATCAACCTTTTCATATTGAAATTTAGGAGTCATGCATATCATTCTTAGAAATTTTCAAATTAAGCCAACATTTGTTTTTTTCTCCATCAAAGTGTATTAAAATTAACATTTACTTTACTTTTCAAAGAAACTAAAATATCAATCATTTGATCAGAAGATTATTTTTGTTTAAATTTTCTAAAAATTGGCATTTGAGATCTAAATTATAATTAGTATGCCAAGTTTTACACCGGTATTAATTGATCCTCATATATATGTGGGAATCACCACCTCCTTTGTTGGTGCAAGTCAGCAGCCTCCACATTTTCAGTCAAACGAAACATCCTAGTTATTTCTTTTCAAAAACCAAAAAGTTCAAGGAAAAACATTTTCTTAAATAGAGAGAATAAGAAATTAATGAGTTGATAAAAAAGAGGAGAGAGATCAACGGTACAAGTAAGCAGAGAAGGATAAGTAATTGATTTAAATTTTTAAAAAAATTTACTTAATGAAATGTTTTAAATACCCCTGCACTTTTTGGTTTTTTAAAAGAGATAAGTAAGATATTCTCGTTAAAGTAAAATGTGGACGTTGCCAACCTCCACCGATAGAGTAAGAGGTTAGCAAACCCCTACATGTGTGTGTGCGGAGAGAGATGTATGTATGTGTCTATGTATGTATATGAAAATCATAACAGTATACCTTGCACTCAGGTTTATTCAACATATATGTTCCACCATAAACAGCACTAAGCCGTGCAAATGCCTGAATATAAAAAATGAGTTAACAAACCTTAAGCAAAATAAATGCCTGCAAAACATCCCCAAAAAGAGATGAAGCCTAAGGTAAAAGGAGATATAGAGAGTGAGACCTGGGGAAGCTCTCCTAAACCATAGAGAGGATGTATGTAAGGTGATCCTCCTTGAAAGCGTGCAAGTGACTCTGCTTATAACTACAAGTGGGAAATATTACAATGAAGAGGGAAGCAAAATAAGGCCTAGGAACCAAATGGAATAAATGAAACTTTCAATTAAGAGAATTCATAATTGAGAAAGAAGATCAAGTGCTTAATAACCTAGAACACTTGCCTTCATTCTCTTCACAGTGTCTAGTGCTGGCTCATTCAAGTAGTGATCATCTCTATGAAGTGCCAAAGCATGACCAATGAAGTCCACAGTGTTTCTATCAAGGCCAAATTTTCTGTCAAAGGTCAACAAGAAAAGCAAAAAGATCTTTCAATATTCTCTGTGACCACAAAGTTTTAATCTCCTTTACATTATCAGCATGAAGAGACCTATATGATATAAGGAAATATATGAACATCATGATGTGCAACATAAATTTGACATACAATTATATACTTAGAAAAATAAAAATGCTAAATAAGAGAGTAAATTAGCACACATTTAGAGAGTTTGGACTTGTAAACACATATTTACCCAACATATACTATAAGTGGTTCATATATAACTTACAAAACTGACCATACAATTACATGTACTATCAACTTTATGTGACTGACAAATTAAATATGATGCTACTTAAAAGTATTATAGTCAATAAGACATGGTAATTATTCATAAACCAATTGCAATATGTCTATGGAGAGCATTAATGCAATACAAATTGTGCGATGTTAAATATAGAAATGATAATCGACACAACCATTAGAAGATAAGAAAGAAAGTGTATGCATACGCTATTAGTTCTCTAGTAGTCACTCTTGTTAAGTCCATCCCTTTATGAGTTTTAGGATCATTCTCATCATATTCTCCAACATAAATGAAAAACTTGCGTGCTCGAAGTTTTTCAAAGAAACCCATAAGCGGGGACTTTAAGGCCTCTATGTCGGTCGCCGGTACCTTGTTAACCTATGAAAAGGAATTTTCCACCAGTAACACAATATAATTAAAATAAATCCTAAACCAACATAAAAATTCCAATTTCAAGAATGATGAAAAAGCAATCATACCTTTCCTTTATGATAGACAAAGCTACCATCCACAGCTTTAAAATGGAGATACTTTGTCACATCCGTATATATGAGAACCCGCACTAAAGTGTCATTTGCCATTATAAACTGGCCCCCGGAAGGAAAAAAAAAAAAGAGATGGATCAGACAAATTGAAAATGATATGTATAGGTGGTGTGTGCCCATGTACATGCATTCGAAGACCAAACCAGAACAAAAACGGAAAGTGGACGCATCATCAGATGAAAATAAATAAATGAATGAATAACCTTAGGGATCATATCCACGTTATAGTCTCTGCTGGTGCCCAAATGTTGAGGCGGCTTGTCATTTCCCTTGAACCTCTTCCAAAGCTGAAGATAGAGCCAGTCATTCACAATTGAAAAAAAATCATAGAAAATCTTACAGATAGATCACAAGGAACAGACTTGAACAAGATGGACAGAGGTGGACTCTCCTCCATAGTAGTCATTCTTGTCCATGTGAAGGACCTGCATAGATATAGGTATATCATAAATTCAATTCAATGTCATTTCTCAACTAAAATAAAAAATCTCAATCCAATATCTACGTCAAAAAAAAAAAATCACAGTGATTCTAATACACAGGGAAGCATCACACAAATTAAGGAAAAGTGAAAGAAAGGGAAGACCTTGAGGCCATCGACGGAGAGAAGACCACCGAGAATGCATTCCTTGAGACCGGTGAATGATATGATCACGTCGTACTCTTCATCCATTGTCAATCACAGATTTCAAGTTATGCTTCGTCAGTGAAACAGAGCGAAAAGAGGTTTAGAGTTTTCGGATGTAGGTACAATTAATATATATATATATTTGATTGCTATGCTTTGCAGATAGAAGAAGAAAAGAAACGTATCTTCACTTTATTTAGTTTATTAAGACAAGTACTAATGTTAGATGTGACCATACATAAATTAAAAAAAATTAAAATAAGTTAAAAAAAAATAAAAGAGTTATTATTTAAGTCCTACATAAAAAAAAATATTTTATATCGTTTTAATTTTAAGTCACACATCAAAAAAGTAGTAAATTCCTTTTTTATAAGAATAATTATATATATACCCAAAGAGAAATAAGTTCAATTGCTTTTCTTCTCTAAGCATTTTGTAAAAGAGTAAAAGAATAAAATGTTCTAGTAAATTTTAGGAGTAGAATCTGACGTCGATTCAGATTTTCAATTATCCTGACTTAAGCTTCGTCAATAGAAATTTTATTTACTGACATTTTTATGTTTTTATTTTATTTTATTTTATTTTATGTTATATGTTATTTTTTATTCATAATTTTGGATAGTGAATTTAGCCTTTGAGATATAAAAATATTTAAGATTTAGGGATTTAATTGAGAATATCAATTGTCTATGATTTATATTGGTATTTTTCTATAGTTATAGAATGGTATAAGGAACTTCTAATTTATCAAGGCGAATCATTAGAGGAAGACCTAAGTTTTAGAATTTTTATTTTGAATATATTAGATCCTTAGATAATCTTGGGACAAGTAAAATTTTGAAAAACACACATTTGACTTTTGAACATGATTATAATGAAATGATTGATGAATTGATAATTTTTATTGATAAAAAATATATTGATAATAGTTTTGGAATGATTATGACAATTGTTTCATATACAGTTTTGGACCAACGATGGTCATTGTTATAGACAATGGATTTTAGATCATTAATGGTAATGGTTTCAAAATATGGATTGACGCTGATAATTATTATCGGCATTAGTTGCTTATGAAAAGCATATCAAAAAAATATTTCTGATTGAGTTTTCTAATGTCAAAAAATGTTCATTTTGACATAAGATTGTTTTTAATAAATTAAAATTTTTATTTTCACTTGCAAAATTTATTATCTTACAAAATATGATATTTTTATAAATTATTTTATTGGAAGAAAATCATATCAGAACACTATATCTAACAGTAGTAAATGTTAGCTTAGTGCACCTAGGATTAGACTTTATAGAGGAGATACTAATTTTGTGTTAAGTTAGCACATATGGGTAGGTTATGGTTTTGAGCATGATGGTCATCAGTTCAAGCTATGTGCTTGCTAGATTAGTTAGTTTACCCATGAGTTATGTGCTCGATTTGTTTAGTTCAAGCCTCGAGCTTATCAAATTGTTTAGCTTACCTCACAAGTTGTGTGTTCAGTCTGTTCTAGTCCTACTTAGTGAATTGTTCCATCTGGATTTTATTAATTTTCTCAATGTTTGAGATTTGTTATTGGAAATTGTTTATTGAATTTAATGCTTTATTATATATTTTTTTTTACAATTTATAATAACTGATTTAGCACTCTTATATTTTAGAAAAAATTGTAAATGCTTGTTATATTTTTCTCAAGTATTTTTATTTAGTTTTATTTGCTATATATTATTTTAGAAATTATTTTGTTATTACTTATAAAAAACTCGTGTTCTCGCTTATCCCGTTTCTAGTGTAGCAGGTATTAACTACTCACTTAGTTGTAAACTCACTCAAGTCATTGTTATATGTTTTTCAGATAAGGGAAAAGAGATTGTTTCTGATTCGACTCCTCCAGTTTGATCGAGGGAGCTTTCAGTTATTTTTGGTGAACCTTACGCACTATTCGTGGGAGCAAATCTGAATATTTGTTTTATTTATATTGGATTTGAAAGCCTTGTTAGCTAATTCTCTTATATATGCTCCATTATTTTTACAAGTAGGATCTTGTCAGTCTATTATATGTAATTATTGATTGGACTATATCATGATATTTTTATTTTGTAATAAATTATTGGTTATTGAGATTTACCTATCGAATATTATAAGTTCAAATATATTCTGAAATAAAGTATTTTCTGAGGCCTTGTGGTGGCTATTTAGATTGTTTATTCGGAGTTACAAGTTTAGAGGCTTATATGACTTAGGTGAGCTTACTGTAAGCCCTTGTCATACGCGGGTTATGGACCCCCATTTCAAGTCGTGACAAAATTGATATCAGAGCTTAATTTGAGAGATAGATTTATAGTGAATATGATATTGACTTAGAAGAAAAAGATTACAGGAATGATGCAGAGAATGCATACTTATGGTTACATATGAGTTAAAATGTTAAGTTATGATTGGTGATAAATTGGAATCGTCGAAGAGGTTTATTTAAAAGTTGATAATTTAGGATACCATGCCCTACCATGATATAGCATCTTCTGTTAACTTCCAAATTATGAATTAGGGTCTAACTTGGGTTAATATTTCTGCCTATAGTCTATTCTTTATTTGGGACATATTTAAAATATATTGAGCATGTCTTCATTGGAAGGCCATTGTAGGTGCCAATGTAATCGATTTGATACAACATTTATGGCAAACATGAATACAATTATGTAAGATCCCATAGAACATGAAATATGTTTTATGCTTTGATTATGATTGTGAATATATTATCTATATGTTCACTAAAAAGGCTCACTAGAATTTGAGAAAGGGTTTAAGTCATATAATGAAAAATTAGTTTAGAGTGATAATTAAACCTACTACATTATGATTGAGTTTCTTAGACAAGCCTAACCCAAATTAGATTAGTTACATGACTTAAGAACCTAAAATTTGCCCAACCTAAGAAAGAAATCAAACCCAATGGCTTAAGCCCATAAGTTAGCCTAAGAAGAAGACAAAGAAATTGTCTTCTTAGGGTGTCACACATGAAAACCAAAAGGAAAGAAGAAAGAAATGCTATCTTCTAAGTCAAAAAGAGGAAGAAGCAAAGTGGAATAAGTAAGAGATATTCCAAGGAATAAACTAGATATATTAATGGGTAAAAGACAAATAAGTTGTCTTTAAAAGGGGAAGTTTTACGTGAAGGAGACAAAGAGTCTCCTTAAGTAACTAAAGTCAAAAAGAAAAGATAGAAAATTAACCTAAGTAAGAAAGGAATATACCCAAGGAACAAATTAACCTCGTTAATACATAAAAGACAAAGAAAATGAACTTGCATAAGTAAGATATTCTCATGGGAGACTTTAAGAAGGCTTAGAAAGTTTTCTAAATCTTAGTTAGATAAGAGATAGGGTAATTTTTTAAAGAATAATGATAGTTAGTTTAACTAAGAAGTAAAGAATCTAGTTATAATTCAAGAACAAATTAGAAAGCAACAAGTCAAACTTAAGTTAACTAAAGAGAATGTAGTCAAAAAGTAACCAAACTAACTAAACTAAGTTACTTTAAAGTAACTAAGTCATCATGACAATAGATGAAAGAAACTGTAATATTCCCATTTAAGTAAATATAAATTTTAAAATTCCTAAATTAGTTTTAATTTTATTTTGTTATTTGTCATTAGTAAATATTTTATTTATTTTTAGTATTTTTATTTTAGCATTTAAATAGAAGAGAATAGTAAAAATTACCTAATGAGAATTAGAAATAGATGAAATTCCAGAAGGAATAGTTACAGTTATATATTGGCAATTTAGTAATTTTAGGGTTGCAAATGGAGTTGCCAAATTTTCATCGGATAGGAGAAATAACCCCTGTCTGCCTAGAGAATTAAACTAGTTATTATTTAGTTCTTTCCAATTAGTTTCCATCACAAATTAACTAAAAGTCATGATTAAATGGATGAACATAACCAAAAGCAAGCTTATCTATTGGTTGCCTAACAAGACAAAATAGGATTAAAAATATTAAACAGACCAATTAATTCCTTGGTATCCCTAACCTTACAGCCAAGCACGAAGAAAAGGAGAAAAGAAAAGAAAAAGAGAGAGAGAGAGAGAGAGAGAGAAGGTAGTATAGCCACGACCAAGAGGGAGAAAGAGAAGAGAATGAGAGAAAGAGAAAGAAAGGCGGAAACAAGTCAAGATCACCACCAAACTTCAACTTCAAGAAGTAGGGAACTCAAAACCTGTCTTTTTCTTTTCTAAATCCAAAGTTTCATGGTGGGTTAGTGTTCTTGAATCTCTGGAGTTCTCTCTCTCTAGAGTTTTTGGTGTGGTTATGGGTGTTTTGGAGCATGGTGAATCATTTATGTGAAGTTGGCAAGCCTACATTCAAGTGGGAGATGAAGTTCTTCAAGTAGCCATACCTAGGGTTCTTAATGTAGATTTCTTCTATGATGTGATTTTGAGGATTATGCATGGTTATAAACTTTATAAAGTAATTTGGGTTCATTTTTGTTCATGAATCTTGTTGAAAATCACTTAAAATCATGAGATTGGGGACCCTATAGCTCATGACCACATTAGGGTTTTTTTTTATGAAATATTTATGTTTTTCTTGTTTGAATTTTTAGTTTGATAAAGGATGATCATTTTGAGGTTGATAGGATGTGTATTCACCCTAAGGAGTTTCACTATTCTTAGGTGAATTTTGGAAGTGATTTAGGTGTGTATCATGTGATGTTTCGACTCAAATAGCTCAAAACCATGAGTTGAAGGTCTTAGTAGCTCATGGCCAACCTAGGAGATATGACGGTGATTTTGTTAGGCTTGCATCATGGTTGGTTTAATAATACTTGCTTGAAATCATGGGTGCATGACTATATGGCCCACGGCCATGGTTAGGTTTTGAGGGGACCCTAGGGCTAAGGGCCAATGGTAAGGTTATGAATGAATTTTAATAGATTTAAGGAGACTGTGTGTGTTTGTGGAAACTCTTGATGGACTTAAATGAGAAAAAGTGAAGCAAAAACCCTACGAAACCTTAAGGGGAAGCATGGCCACACTAAGAGGAGAAAAGGCATGGATTTACTTTTATATGAACCATTACGTTATGGATATGCCAAAGTGGGTAAGTGGTGAATTTGAGGTATGTTAGAGATTTATCCTTTAACAGGATGTTTTCTAAAAGTGTTAAGTACTTTGAATTCACTCTTAAATTTATTGTAGGCTCACTTTAATTAAAAAGAAAGAAATGACTTAAGCTTGGATGTGATTCTCTAGACAAAGAAAATGGATTTGAGGTGATCCATAAAGATTACAAAAAAGTTTATAATAAAATGTCGTGTAAGAAGTCCATGAGAAGTCCTACATGCGCCTAGGTCCACTTTGTGGATAGGTCCACCAAAGGTGTGAATAGTGGGTGGAATCCACTAGTTCACACGTGGAATGACCACTCTAGTTTTAGGGGATGCCCTATGCTAAGGAGAATTCTCAACAGATAAAGTTTTGGATTATGTAGGCAAAGAGAAATTTAAAGGGTTAAGCCATAGTTGAAGCCTAGTAAGCATGTAATAAAAAGCAAAATTTTATGGAATTGTGTTTGTCACTTATTATCCACATTTGAGATTATTGACTAACCATGAAATTGTGTTTTCTGTATTAATACAGCTGGAAATGCTATGCAATTTAAATTCTTATTTATGTGCTTGAGTACCTACTGAGAAATCATTTTCTCATCCCTATAAACTGTGGCATTTCCAGAGCCTTCTGTAGCTAGCGAAAGATGAGGATTTTATATTTCTCTGTATATCGACACTGGTTGGATTACTCCTCAAAGGCGGACCTGTTTATTTTGGTTGTTTAGGATGCTGATTGTAAGTAGTTTAGGTAGGATTAACTTGTTTGTGGCATGTATCTATAGGATGTTAACCTTAGATTTCCTTTTCCTACATGGTAGAGTAAGGCCAAATGGTTCTTTTTGATGTGTATAAGTACATAGGTTGGAGTGCAGAAAAAAAAAATTCTAGGTTAACAATCTTTTAAATGTACAATTATGTGTAATGTTAGATACAATATTATGCAAGTTAAAAATTTCAGTTATGTATAATGTTATGTACGATATTTTATTTCGACATTGTAAAATAATACTGTTTAGTTCTATACTTATGCCACATCCCAATTTTAGGGAATATGACCAGCCAATGATTAGGAACTCCTAGGATTAGGCACTCCTACCTCTGAAGCCTCATTAGCACGTGTTCATTTTAACATAAAACTCAATACATTTTATCATAAAACTATAATCACTTAAGCTTCACCATATCAAATATGTAAATATATATTGTCAAAAATAACTTACACTTATGAGTAGCTTAGATTTCTAGATCATTTATTTAAATTACAAACACTAATATACAAGATAAATGGACCCATCCCTATGACTGCAACATTAGATATCCATGTCATCACATCATCTCCATAAAAGAAATCTATCTTACTTTAAAAGTGAACAGTTCTCTAGGCTAGAGGTATAAAAAATTCTTGATTCGGCTTTGAAAAAGAAATATGAAAATGAGTGAGTTTCGCAACTCAGTGAGTACAAGAATACTCAAGTGCCACCACCCAATAATAATACAAGTATACTTTATACTGATAATAAGGATTAAATATAAAAATTGTATTCCAAGGCTTTTATTTGATATTCAATAGAAATGAATTCAAGTTTCAGTATATTGGAAATATTTCTTTCAGGAAATCCTTCTTCAAGGAATCTCACATTTATAAGGAATCCTTCTCACGGAAATCCTTTATCATTAAACAGTAATTTTTTACAGGAATATTTTCAGGCTTTACTAGAAGAACAACTTAATATATGCATCAGTATTTAAACATTTAACCCTAAATATTTCTACCTTGGTATCAGGCAATCATTTTTATTACCCCAAATATTTTTACCTGGGCATCAGGTAATCATTTTTATTACCGCAAATATTTCTGCCCGGGCATCAGGCAATCATTTTTATAATCCTAAATATTTCTGCCTGGACATCAGGCACATATAAATCTCATAAGAGAGTGGTCATTGATCATACCATGGTATACCAAGGGTTCCTTCTAGTGCCTTTGATATTCCCAAATTCAATGCTCAAGATATACTAGTGCAAAAAAAAATATATATATTTAACTCAAGATACTAAAATTGTGTAGTAAAATATAGCCATTTAAAAATTAGAATATTTAATTGTAAACTCATAAGTCATGTTGCATATAACAATAATAGAATATAGACCATAGTAAAATCACCATCATAAGTTTTCAAGAAAAATTAAATAAAAGCACGGTGATATTAAGGCAATAATCCAAAAGCATTCTAAATACTCACTGAATACACGAAGATTATACTGAACCAACACTTCTCTATTTCTCTCTCTCACACTTGCAGAGACTAATACTCTCTGCTGATACTTTCAAGGCCTCTATTTATAGAGGTTTCTTATGCATGCAAAACAAATGGTTTTGCATGTAAGCCTCCACCGGCCTATGAAAAGGTGGAAGAAAACTTCCATCCTTGTCTGTTCATTTTTAATGCTTGCCTTCAATGCCATCTTCCTGATGTTTATTTCCAACCTAACTTCATTTATTATGCCTCCTTGTTGTTTTTGTATTTTTTAATTAAAGATATAGATTCTGACAACTTATGTCAACTATAGTTGATGTTAGGCGCAATTACGTGTGGGAAACTTAGAATTTATTGGATGAGATAATCAAATATGAATTTAGAAAATTTTATGGGATTGTAGACATGTAATAGTTAAATGGAATAAATTTTCATTATAATAAACCTTACATAATTAGATATGTTTATACTTTGGAGCAGTATTTTATTACGTGAGTAATATTTTGTGATCTAGTATTAAATTTTAGATTTTTTTCAACACGTGACTAATATTTTTATTCTCTAAAAATAATTTAACGTGGACACGTGATCAAAAAAAATGATATATTAAATAAATTAATAAATTCTATTAACAACATAGTCATATAATTATAAATTAAAAAAATTAATTACTAAATTAACTTTAATTTTTATTCATGTACTCATTAATTTTTAATACATAACACAATGCCTATACTAGGTAGGGTGTTACAAAAACCATTTGGAGATTTTCCATTGATGAAAAGAAAAGTAAGTCATCATTCTAAGATGACATAGTTTAAACATGTGATAAACTCTATTGGATTAATTTAGTTAGTGATGCAAGACCCTTCGCACGTGTAACTAGAAGAAGAATAGCTTCAAGTTCTAAAATTCTAGTAATCATTCAAAGAAATTAATTTTCTCACAATCAAGAATGAGTTGTACGGCCAAGTACCAAGGATTAGTCAACAAAGTAACTAAGTTGCTCAAGTATGTTTAGTTATATTCCTATGAGAAGAACAAGCTGACAGAAGCACATAGCTAACCTAATGAGATTAGTTAACATGATGTGTCTTGTAAAGAAACTAAATGAGTAACTTAGTTACTTTTCTTAACTAAGTAATGATTAGATAGAAATTAAGATGCCAAATTGCATTACCCTAGCCAATCATGAAATTGAACACATAGTCATATATCACTTAGTAACTCAATAGAAGAACCTAGAGGAGAAGACACTCACACGGCCAAGGCTAGCTTGGTCATCCAAGCAACCCACCATCATTATTAGACAATTATGCAACTTCTAATGGACCTAATTAAAGCTAGCAATAATTATTACTTGATAAAAAAGAGATAGAAACCCAAGAACACTAAGCATGCACGACTAAGTACTAGCAGAAACTAAGTGACATAAGCTAACCTTTGAGTCAACAAACTTAGTTAGGATTATGAGTCTTGAAGAAGAACTAGAATGAGTAACTAAGTTAGTAATCTAACTAAGCAATAATGAGTGTAGAGATAAAAAGCCAAATGGAAGCATTTGATTGGTTAGAAGAAAAGAAAGCTATCATTAAGAGATATAGAAGTTAAAAACACATGGAGAATTGGCTTGACAAGAATCGATACTCATCCAATGCATAGGCTATGTGTGAGTTAGAAGTGCTAGAATTCTAAAGTAATCATGAAAGAACCAAATATTCCACAAAAGAAATCAAGAATTGTTCCAATACCACTCTAGTTACACAGCCATGTGTCTGTTAAGGGAACTAGATGGAGTAACTTAGTTTCTCTCATTAATTAGACAATCATGACTTAAAGAGATAGGGGCCATGTGTCATTATCCTAACTAAAGCATGGATTAAGTCACATGACCTTAATCAAGAAGGAACCTCCTTGAGCAAGATTCACGGCCATGAATAGTGAAATGGAGTAGCTTAGTTACTCAAGTTAACAAAGCAAGTATTACCAAGCCACATGAATGACACTTATTGGACCCAACAAAAGGAAAACACATGGCCTAATTCTCTCTGGCAAATAGAAAGTAAGAGATTAAACTTCTAGGAAGCTAAGATCACGTATATGACTTGAAAAGATAGCATTTAATGTGAAGTTCACATGGTTTTTTTATCTTTTCCTCTTTCTTAAGCTATAGAACACATATGGAAAAGGGGGAGTTAGCCTAAGTCAAGGCATATCTTATCATAAATGCTAAGTAATCATTAGGAAGGAGCTTCCCTCACAAGGCTAGCCAAGGTACATGGCCAACAATCCTCCATCAAGCCACTCAAAAGCCTATAAATACCCCCACATGCATAGTTTCTCACTCACACCCATCAAGAAGAGAAAACTCTTGTGAGAGAAAGTCAAGATAGTGGACGTGTGCTAGTGCTTGGAGAGAAATTTAAAGTTTGAAGCTTTCAAGTGAGGTAGGGAGTAACAACACTTCTCATCTCACTTATTGTCCAATGATTTCTTGATTATGTTATTTAATGTATTTTCCAGCATTATACCTTTCCATGGATTATGAAGTTATTATATCTTTTATGCTTTAAAGATGAACTTGAGCTTATGCTTTTATGTTTTAACTTAAGCTTTTGTCTTTTGAAAGACCATGGAAGAATATAAATTTAGTAATGGATTATGAAAGAATAATGTTCATTACAAATAAGCTAGAGATGACCCTCATAGGGAGGTGATTTAGAGATATTTTGATATGTGATTCTCTAGCTAAGGAGGTAATCTCACAAGTTTGGAAATGATCTTCAAGGAGGTAGTCCCGCATAATTTCCAATATGACGTAACGGTTATGGCAGGGGGACCCCCTTGCAATGGAAAGAGCTCTTCTCCAAAGTGGTAAAGGTTTGGTATCATGATGTAAGGTTTTGAAAAGGAAAAGAGGATATTGGTAATACAACATAAGGATAAAGAATCTATTGAATAAAAGTGATGATTATTAAAGGAGAAACTCTTTTCTGTACCTAGTACAGCTGAGAACATTACTTATTTTTTAACTATTAAATGTTATTATTGCCTACTAAGATATATGTCTCACTCCTTTATAGTAATGTTTTTAGATAGATAGCTCATGGTGCCTTTTGAATGACTTTGATACCATATGGATGGAAGATTTTGATCTAGGCTGTGTGTTCTTGCTTTAAGTTTTTATGTTGTTACCATAGATGAACATGGTTGAAGTTTTATTGAAGTTGTAAAAGTAACACTACATCTTGCAAACCCCTTCTCTTAATTGTAAAGTAGTTTATATGTGATTTTAATGCACAAACCTAGCCTTTGATGCTGATATATGATTTGATGTGAGTAATGTGTTCTTCTTCCTCTGAAATTAATAATAAATCAAATGATATTTAGAGATGTTTAACTTCATGAAAACCTAGTTAAATATGTATGGAAACAAGTTTAGAAGTGTTAACATATACCAACATAAGCAACCATGACAAAGAAAGTAAGAAAATAAGTAACACTTTCGGGCAACTGGGCGCTGGCTACCCAGGACTGGGCGCTCAAGCACCAGAAAGTTGTGCACTTAGGTGCTAGGTCACCTGAAAGCATGATTTAGTTTTTGATGCCTGAACGCTCAGGTGGTGAAATCCCAATGCCCAGGCAATGATATGGCCGAAAGTCCATGTCAATTTACCTAGAAAAGAACCAAGTTTAAGGAGTTACGTGGATTCTAATAAAATCTATAAATTACATCTTCAATCTAACAAGATTTAAAGGTTAGATATCAACTAGTGATGCATGAAATTTAATTTGATTCTAGGTTAAGTCTTTAGGGAATCAAAATATTAAACATAAGTAGTTAAATGATAAAGAACTAGTGTTTCTTTCAAATGGAACCAACTTTAAGGATTGAAATTATGTTTTAATGAACCTTAAATTAAGTTAAAGTTTTAGAACCTAACCAGAATAGTATTGTGAGAAAGCCTATTAACAAACCAAGCATGTGAAGTTAAATTCTTAATCTTAAGTATATATGTAAGCACCTTTGTGGATTTAAGATTATCACAAGAAAGGTTATTAGATTGACTTAGTTTAGTTTTCCTAATAATCTACCATAGTTAACCTAATCACAAACTAAGTGAAGAGTAGTTAACTAAGTAAGCATATGACACAATACCTCTAAGGTAGGGTGTTACAAATTATGTTGTACATTGAAGGATTTATAGATTCAAATTTTGGTAATTTGAAATATCCTAAACATGCTAAAGTGTTTGGTTTAGTTTAGTTTAGTATTAGATAATTATGTAGTATCTTAGGATTAGATATGAAAAT
Source organism: Castanospermum australe (assembly GCA_019955255.1). Lineage (NCBI taxonomy): Eukaryota > Viridiplantae > Streptophyta > Magnoliopsida > Fabales > Fabaceae > Castanospermum > Castanospermum australe. The sequence goes on from NSJW01000359.1 coordinate 570,068, forward strand.
TGTAATAATTTTTGAGATGCTTATCGAAATTAATTTTGAAAGTTTAGTTGATGAGTCAAATCAGTACTACTGCTTTGAACACCATGAAAGTCAAGCAATGTTATTTTTGGTATGACCTGAAAATGACAATGATTGGTGAAACATTCTTCTCATAGACATGCTACTGTTTTGAGGCTTAGGTAAGAAGTTTTTTTATTGGTTAAGGAGTGATAGATGTTTCATTTAAGAGTTGAGAATTTTTGTTGATATATTATGTGGAGTAAGAAGTTCATAAATAAGGTAATTAACTTGTGATATTGTAATATCACAATGTGGTTTTGGTTCTAAATCCTGTTAGGATAAACAAAGTTGGGGAACTATATTTACCATTTTGTCCATGGATGCCTAAGAATGAAGATTTAAAACTATCTCTTTGGTACAAGAGTGGTTGATTAAGTGATATTAGTTTGGCATGTAGATGATGTTAAAGTTATGAAAGATAAAGTTTTACTAAAAATATACTCATATTAAAGATTGAGGTCTATGAATGAGACTCCTTGTTTATATTTTTTAGAGAAGTTAAATGTTATAAGGTGACATATTTTTTATTCTTGATATTGAGAAGTTGTGGAAGTGACATAAAATAGAAAGATGTTGCTCACTCAGGATGCAAAAACTCAAAGATTCTTAAAGGTTTTAGACATATAATCTTGCTTAACCATGTGTAGAAAAGCATAAGGATCGACTGAAGAGTTTATATTTGTTTTAAAAAAATTTGGAAATCATTATGACTTCAAGACAATTCTGTTTAGCTTCCATTAGGCATTTATTGGAAATATATGAATTATTGGTGAAAAAATCTGGAGGCTAGATTTATCAAAATTTTAAGTTCAATGGCTAGGTAATGTTGTTATTGATAATGAATAGTGAATCATTATGATTCATGGTTTCATTGCAAATTGGCCTAAAGGCGAAGAAGGTTTACCTTGGGATAGATTTATATTGTTGTAAGGAATATTAGTACTAGGATTTTAAGTGAATGTCTTGGTAATACCTTAAACTGCTTATTTGTGTGGATTTTCATTTAGTCTTAGATGGACAATTATAATGAGGTTTACGTAGGAATTATTATATTTGAGCTTAAGGTTATGACCGGCTACTGGTCTGATATTATAGAAAGTATGTTAGATTTATTTAAAGATAGGATTGTAAATTGATATGAATGTTCAAATGGTTTTATACACTATTGAGTAGTAATGTTTAGAGTATAAATTTAAATATGTTGTACTTTAAGGTGTTTTGAATGTTATGCACGAATGTTACATATACGAGTTATGGTAGATTTGTTATGCTAACGATGATAGATTAAATTGATGAGTGTTTGGAGGCCTATAGCTTTGAATTTATTGTTGAAATTCTTATATAGTGCATGTAAGATGTGAGTAAACATATTTGCAAAGTTTCATGATTATTAAGGGTTTAAAACTAGGTTAACTGGATTGGATAAATGGTTAGGTGTAGTTACGAGAATTTTCTGAAAAAAGTTGATATATGGTCTATTGATTTAGTTACGATCAGCAATCAAATGATTGTTGGAAGACCTAATATTTTATGAGAATAAGGTTTGACACTTTAGGATTGAGACTAGATTTTAAGAAATTTTAAAATTTTGGAGATAGATTAGATACCCAATGTGGACAATTATGATTTATTTAAATTGCTCCATACAAATATTGTACGGGTGAGGTTGTAACATCCACATTTATGTAAATATAAATTATAAAAGTCCTAAATTAGTTCCAAATTTTATTTCATTATTATTATTTGTCATTATTAATTGTCCTATTTAATTATTAGTATTTTTATTTTGTTATTTAAATAAAAGAGAGCACTAAAAATTATCCAAATGAAAGTAAAAATAGTTGAAATGCTAAGAGAATAGTAAAAATTATGCAGTGACAATTTAGTAATTTTGAGGTTGCAAATAAGGACATTTTTGTCCAGTAAAAATTTAAAAAACAGAAATTAACCAAATTAAATCTGTAATTTAGTAATTGGCTTCTAAGCACATATTAATTAAAATAAGTGAAATTAGCATACCCTAACCCAATTAAAATGTGACATTTATAAAGATTTACATGTGTAAACATATAATTGGTCAAAAATGACCAATAGCACTATGACAAGTATCAAATTCTAATTGGTTAGGAGAAATAATCATTGTCTGGTTAGAATAACCAAATCAGTTATTATTTAGTTACTTTTATTTAGTTCAATCCTAACCAATCTAGTTACAACCTAACTAAATGTCATGATTATTTGGATTAACGTAACCAAAAGCTTGTCTTGTGATTGGTGGCCTAACAAGACAAAGGACATTAAAATAATATAAACAAATCACTTAATTCCCTAATTATCCCTAAACCCCATGGCCAAGTTAAAGCCAAGATAAAAAAGAAAAAAAAAAGGGAGAGAAGGAGAAGCCATAGTCACGGCCAAGGAAGAAGAAAGAGGAAGGGAGAAGAGGAAAAAAGAGAAAGAAGGAGAAAGAGCCAGAAAATCAAGGTTTTAACCACTTTCAAGAGGTAGGAACTCTAATCCATCCATTTTTGTCTTTAAATCCATAGTTTTCATGGTGGATTGATTCTCTTGAATCCATGGAACTACTTCTTTCTTGGGTTTTCCTTGGTTTATGGATGATTGGTGGCTAGATCTATTGAGTTTTGTGAAGATTACAAGTTTATTTGTTAGTGGATGGTGACTTTCCTCTAAGTGTTTATTGTTAGGGTTTGGTATGTACAACTTTCTATATAGCTTGATCTTGATGGTTTAATGTGGGTGTGAACTCTAAAGAGAGGTTTACACTTGTTTTATGGATGAATATTGATAAATCATGAAGTTTTGGTGGCCACTTAGTACACGGCCAAGTAGGGTTTCTTTTGAAGAATTTGTGATTTTCTTGTTTTAATTTTAGTTTTGGTCAAGATTACAAATTTCAAGATTTTCATGATGTGCAGTCACCTTAAGGAGTTTTTCTATTTTTATATGAATTTTTGAAGTGATATGGATTGCTTATGGGTGCACGGCCTTGAGGGATTTAGGGAGTGTGTTGTGTATGGTTTGATGTTTGTGAGTTATTTGGAGTGTTTTGATGACAACCTAGGTAAAACAATGTTTAAATGATAAAATATGACATTATACTATCCTATGACACACACGGCCAAGTAGGGTTCTCATAGATTTATAATTATTTAAATTGTTGTAAGTTGGAATTTATGATATTTAGGGAAATTTAGATGCAACTCTAATAAAAGAGCAATGAGAAAAAAAAAACATTATGCCTTAGTCTTTAAATTTGACCACATTGGTATTCTAGGGAGAAAAGTAATGATTTAGGGTTAAATTAGTGTTCTAGTATTTCTCTAGTAGTGAGAAAGTGATTCTCACCTAGGATGTTGAAATAAAAACCCAAAGAAGCCTTATATAAAGCCCACGGCCATATTAGGAGGAAAAAGGATATTAGTAGTTTTATATGGAATGTTAGGTTATGTTTATGCCAAAAATGTATTAAGTAGTGAACTTAAAATAGATTTGAGACTTAGAGATTTAATCTCATTGATAACACCATGTGAAAGCATTGAGAATCTTAAGTTCATATTTGAATTAATTATATGCTCACTTTAATGAAAGTGAAAGAAATAAGTTAAGCTTGGATATGACCCTCTAGAAAAGAAAATGAATTTGAAGTGATCCAGAAATATTAGAAATGAGTTTCTAATAAAATATCATGGAAGAAATCTATGAGAAGTCCTACATTTGTTGAGGTCCACTTTGTGGATAAGTCCACTAAAGGTGTAGATAGTGAAGTGGAATCTGCTAGTGCACGTATGGAATGGCTACTCTAGTTTGGGGGACGAGCTATGCCAAAGATAATTGTCAAATAGTTATATTATAGGACCATTGATAATTGAATTTTATCACACTTAATTGTTGCATTTGATTAATGATTTTAGGGCTGTTTAGTGTGTAATTATTGATTTTTGGTCTAAATTGGACTTTGGGCTTTTAATTGGATTTAATTCATTTTCGTGCTATTTTTCCCAGATTTATACTGTTCCAGTATTTTGATCATAAGCTTTTGTTCTAGGTATCCTATTAACCTCATTCTTATTTCGTTTTGCAGATAACTCAAAGAGCTACAAATGGTATTAGAGGCTTGAAGGCCAAATTCGGACAAGAAGGCAGTCAAAATTGGAGCCAAAGTCAGTCACGAAATTCTGGAGCTATGTTTAGTTAATTAGGCTTAACTTTGTAATTAGGAGTCCAAATTACATGGGACCAAAGCCATTAGTTATGTTTTTAATTTGGGCCAGTTTTGGAGCCCTGACCTATTTAGTTTTAGGTTTAAATAGCATATTAGGGTAACATGAACAGCAGCTTTTGATTTTGGAGAAATTTCAGATCTACACCTCTTCTCTTCTTCTTCTCTCATCTTGTTCTTCTTTTTCTTTTCTTTTCGTTTTATGTTTTTTCCCAGCCATGGTAGGCTAACTTTCGATTCAATCAACCCATGAGTTGAGGATTTTGCTGTTGAATCTAGAGGACCCGTGCTCTCCATGAACTGAATCCGTTTTCTTCCCCTTTACTCGAATTGAGCAACACGATTGTGTACGTTGAATCCGAGTGGATGAGGTTTGTCCATGAGGTTTATTTATGATTTCTGTATTTTGATCATCCAGGGGAAGGGATTAAATGTTAGATTTAATATTTAGGTTGATTAACCCAAGGGACTTAAAATCAAAACAGGTTAAAGTGAACACTGTGCGATGGCATGGTGAAAACACGCCAAGAGTTTGATTAAATGCTAGGTGATTGTCTAGTAGAGAGGGTTCTTATATGAATGCAGGGATTCTGATTTGTTTAGGATCAACTACGAGATTCAGTAATTCTTTGTCCAGTGACGGATGTCCTTGAAACCTCAATTCTGGGTTGGTTGATTGCTTTTAAATTGTTAATTTCGTTTTATCTCTTGCTTTAATTTTCTCTTGCTTTAATTTAAATCGAATTAAAAACCCCCTGTTTATTGTTTTGTTTTTAATTGAGTGATTTAGTTCTATGCAAAATTTCTTGGGAGACGATCAGGTTGTCCTATATTACAAATTTCTTTATAAGCCTGGTTAATTTGAGTGAGTTCGACAGTTCACGTCAAATTTTGGCGCGTTGCGGGGGAATTTTTGCATTGTTCTTTTGATCTCAATTATTGCATATTAACAGCAGATTAGAGTAGAGTAGCTGTATTTCATTTTATTCCTTGTTCCACACTTGAGTAGAGTAGAGTACCTTAGTAGTGTCGAGGTGTCAAAAGTGTCCCAAAGTGTCGCATAATTGGACTAACTTGTGGAGTTAGGTTCTAAGGCTGGGTATCCAAAGTTTATCCACCATCCTGAGCAAAACTAAACCCTATAGGGTTAATCTGGGGTCAAAATCTCGAAATTCCTTCATCTGGTATGAGTTTTCTTGCCTAAATTCCATCGTTTAGACCACTTTTTTCAATTTTTTTTTATTTTTGTGATTTTTAAAAATCACAGAAAAAATTATAGAAAATCAAAAATATTTTAGAATTTTACTGTGGTGGTCCCATAATTTTTAAAATTCATTTGATAGTGTTTTCTGATTTTATTTTGGCTAATTTCTTAGTGTAGTTTTACATATTTTGTATGTTGTTAGTGTTTTTTGCCTGTTATGCCTTATGCTGTATGACTAGGAGTAGTAGCAATGCACATGACCTGATTTGCTTTTGATCCTGAAATAGAGAGAACATTGCATGTTGCTAGAAGGGCTTCTAGGCTAAGTCATAGGATTGTTACTGAACTTGATCCTGAGTCTGAGCATGTTCAGCATATTGAGCATTCTGATTCTGTTCCATCTATTATTTTCCTAGTTCTTCTAATAGTGTAGATTTTACTTATTCTAGTAATAGTTTTATTAATTTTGAGAGCATGGACAATAGAACTTTAAGGGAATTGGTTGCGCCTGACGTTAACTATCAACCCTTGTGCATCCAATATCCTGATCTTGATGCTGACTTTGAGCTTAAATCTGGTCTTATCCATTTGCTTCCCAAGTTTCATGGTCTTGCAGGTGAGGATCCACATAAGCATTTGAAGGAGTTCCATGTGGTTTGCAGCACAATGAAACCACAAGGAATTGATGAGGAGCAGATTAAATTGAGAGCTTTTCCTTTCTCTCTAGATGGAGGAGCTAAGGACTGGCTGTACTACCTTCAACCCTCATCCATTGGAAGCTGGAATGACATGAAGAGATTATTTTTTGGAGAAGTTTTTCCTAGCCCCCAAGAGCCACTGCAATCAGAAAGGAGATATGTGGCATAAGGCAAGCAAATGGAGAGAATTTGCATGAATACTGGGAGAGGTTCAAGAGGCTATGTGCAAGCTGTCCACACCACCAGATATCTGATCAGTTGCTGATAGTATACTTCTATGAAGGCTTGTTACCCATGGACAGAAATATGGTGGATGCAGCCAGTGGTGGAGCTTTTAGTTGATAAGACACCTACTGCGGCCAGAGAATTGATAGCAAAACATGGCAGCTAATTCCCAACAATTTCAGCACTAGAGCAACCAGCAGTGGGGTGTTCTCAATCCAAGCGCCCCAGTCCAATATCACAGTGCCCAGAAACCTAGCAGTAGTGTCCAGTGCAGACCACCAAAGACTGGAAAATAGACTAGACGAATTGACCTCATTAGTAAGGCAATTGGCAGTGACACAAACAGTGCATTCTCCTACTCCACAGATAAGCAAGACCATGTGGTATCTGTTCTGATCCACTCCACCCCACTGATGCTTGCCCAACTCTGCAAGAGGGCACCTCTCCAGACCAATCAGTAGCTGCAGCAGGATTTTCCTGGAAAGCCACAGTATCAAGCAGCAACATAATCCATTTTCAAACACTTATAATTCCTGGCTGGAGAGATCATCCAAACTTAAGGTGGAACCAGAACCAGAACCAGACCAGAACCAGCAGAATTTTTCCCCAATACCAACATAGGCAGTTTCCACAGCACAACAAGAATTTCCAACAGTCTGCACCTCCACAGCCAGTGCAACAGCAGTCACCAGCACAACAGCAGACCAGTAATGGTCCTTCACTGGAACATTTGGTGAAGCAGCTTGCAACGAACACTTTGCAATTCCAGCAGAGAACTGAATCTTCCATTCAGAATTTACAAACTCAGATTGGGACAGTTAGCAACATCACTGAACCTAGCTCCAACCCAGGGATCTAACAACTCTCTTCCTTCACAGACAATTCCTAATCCGAAGGGGAATGTCAGTGCTATATCCCTAAGGTCTGGCAAGCAACTAGAAGAAGCCCAAGCAAAGCTGCATTGAGGCTGAACCAACCCTAGAAAAGGAGAAGACTGATGCTAAGAAAAGTGAAACATTGAAGCAAGGCAATGAATGAGTCTGAAACCCCCATCCCTCTACCTTTCCCTCAGAGAGCCCTTCAATCTAAAAAGTTGGCAGAGAAAGCACAAGAAAAGGAGATCCTAGAGATGTTCAGAAAAGTTGAAATTAACATCCCTCTCTTAGACGCGATCAAGCAGATTCCCAAATATGCCAAATTTCTGAAAGGAGTTATGTACCAACAAGAGGCGACTGAAGGGGAATGAGCGAGTGAGCTTGAGCCAGAATGTGTCAGCACTCATCCAGCCCATGCTTAAGAAGTGCAAAGATCCAGGGACGTTTACTATTCCTTGCATAATTGGAAATTGTAAATTTGATGATTGCATGTTAGACTTAGGTGCTTCCATAAATGTCATGCCTGAATCTGTTTATAATTCTCTTGGCCTCGGTCCTTTGCGTGCTACTGGTGTTGTTATCCAGTTTAGCTAATAGGAGTAATGCTCACCCTGCTGGTCTGATTGAGGATGTTTTTAGTTAGAGTAAATGAATTAATATTCCCTGCTGATTTTTACATTTTACAGATGGAAGGTGAGTCTCCTAGCAGTGGACCCCCGATTATTCTCGGACGCCTTTCTTGAAAACAGCTAGGACTAAGATAGATGTGCATTCTGGTACTCTTTCATGGAATTTAGTGATAGTATTGTGCATTTTAATATCTTTGATGCCATGAAACATCCTAGGGAAGAGCATTCAGTTTTATGCACTGATGTGATTGATGATGTGGTTGAAGATGTTTATGCTGAATTGTGTGTTGATTATCCAGATTTTGTATCTGTTAATGACGCTGTTGTTTGTGGTTGTACTGATAATGAATGGTGCCCTGTTGCACTGAATTTTCGTGCTTTTCTATTTTTGCGATGCACTAGATAGTGATGGTGATTCTGATTTAAGTGGTGATTTCTGACTTGCCTTGGGATGTTAATTCTGATGTCAACATTGTGCAGTCCGGGCAAAGTTCTGCTTCCTTAAATTTATTTTTCAGGCACTACAGGTTCAACTGATGTACATGCTGCAGAATTGGTGCAACCCACCAAGCTTCTTCCCTCTACTGAGCAGCGCCTAAGTTGGAGCTGAAAATCTCTACCTGATCACTTAAAATATGCCTTCCTGGAGGAGAATGAGTAGCTGCCAGTCATTGTTGGCAAGAAACCTTCTACCTGATCAAGAGGAGCAACTGATGAGATTATTGAAGGAAATAAGAAGGCGATTGGGTGGACTTTAGCTGATATTGTTGGCATTAGCCCTTCCATGTGCATCATCGAATTTCATTGGAAGAGGGTGCTAAGCCAATGAGGCAACCTCAGAGGCGCCTGAATCCCCTTATTCTGGATGTGGTGAAGAAGGAAGTGACTAAGCTCCTGCAAAGCTGGCATTATCTACCCCATCTCTGACAGCCAGTGAGTCAGCCCAGTTCAGGTAGTCCCCAAAAAGTCTGGAGTGACTGTAGTGGCCAACCAGAAAAATGAGCTAATTCCCACAAGAGCTCAGAACAGCTGGAGAGTCTGCATAGACTACCGAAAGCTCAATCAGGCCACCCTGCAAGGATCACTATCCTTTACCCTTTATTGAATAGATGTTGGAGCGGTTGGCTGGCAGGTCTCACTATTGTTTCTTGGATGGCTACTCAGGCTACTTCCAAATCCATATTGCACCAAAAGATCAAGAGAAGACTACCTTCACATGCCCCTTTGGAACATTTGCTTACAGAAGGATACCCTTTGGACTCTACAATGCGCCTGGAACCTTTCAACGTTGCATGGTAAGCATCTTTTCTGAATTTTTAGAGGATTGCATGGAAGTATTTATGGATGATTTTACTGTGTATGGGTCTTCTTTTATTGCATGCTTGGGTAGTTTGGCTAGAGTCTTGAATAAATGCATTAAGACCAATCTTGTGTTGAACTTGAGAAATGTCATTTCATGGTTGAGTCAGGGATAGTTTTAGGACACGTAGTGTCTAGAAAGGGTATTGAGGTAGATCCTGCTAAGATAGATGTTATTTCTGCTTTACCTTACCCCGCGTCTGTGCGGGAAGTACGTTCTTTTCTTGGTCATGCAGGATTCTACCGGCGCTTCATCCAGAACTTTAGCAAGATTGCCCGGCCCCTGTCCAACCTTCTGCAGCACGACACAAATTTTGTGTTTGATGATGAGTGTATGTCGGCCTTTAATTATTTGAAGCGCTGCTTGACCACAACTCTGGTGATCCAGCCACCAGATTGGTCTCTTCCATTTGACCTGATGTGCGATGCCTCTAACTATGCTGTTGGTGCAGTTCTTGCTCAGTGGGTCAAAAAGGCTCCTCATGTCATTGCCTATGCCTCCAAGACTTTGGATTCTACCCAGTCTAATTACACAACCACTGAGAAAGAACTTTTGGCTGTAGTTTTTGCATTTGATAAGTTTAGGTCATATCTGCTAGATACTAGGGTGATTGTCTTTTCTGACCATGCAGCCTTGAAGTTTCTTTTGAAAAAGGCAGATGCTAAGCCTCGACTTATTCAGTGGATGTTGTTGCTCCACGAATTCGACATTGAGATTAAGGATAGAAGTGGAGCAGAGAACTGGGTAGCTAATCACTTGAGTTGAATCACTCACCATCCTTCTGACCTCTCTCCCATTCGGGATGATTTTCCTGATGAGCAGCTTTTACAGCTGCAAGGTAAGCTTCCATGGTATGCTGACTTGGTAAATTATTTGGTTGCTGGTGTTTTACCTGCTGATTCCACTAGGGCCCATACTCTAAAATTGAAAAGTGAATCTAAATACTATGTTTGGGATGACCCTTATTTGTGGAGATTCTGTAATGACCAAGTAATTAGGAGATGTGTGCCTGATAATGAGTTTCATTCCATTTTACATTTTTGCCATGCTTCTGCCTGTGGTGGTCACTTTGGACCCCAAAGAATTGCTAGGAAAGTGTTAGATTCTGGTTTATTTTGGCCTTCCTTGTTTCATGATTCATATATATTTTGCAAGTCATGTGAGAACTGTCAGAGGGCAGGGAGTATTTCCCGTAGGCATGAGATGCCCCAGCAACCTATACTGTTTTGTGAAGTTTTTGATGTTTGGGGTATTGATTTTATGGGTCCATTTCCTGTTTCCCATGATTTTACTTACATATTGCTGGCTGTTGATTATGTCTCAAAATGGGTTGAGGCGAAAGCCACCCGGACTGATGATTCTACTGTGGTTGTAGATTTTGTCAGGTCTCACATTTTTTTGCAGGTTTGGTGTTCCTAGAGCTATTATCAGTGACCAGGGCTCTCATTTTTGTTACCAAAGCATGGATGCTTTATTACAGAAGTATGGAGTGATTCACAAGGTTGCCACAGCATACCACCCACAGACCAATGGCCAAGCTGAAATCTCGAACAGAGAGATTAAGCAAATCCTTCAAAAGACTGTTAACTCTAATCGGAAAGATTGGAGCAAGAGGCTAGATGACGCTTTGTGGGCATATCGGACTGCCTACAAGACTCTGATTGGGATGTCTCCCTATCGGCTTGTCTTTGGTAAGGCATGCCATCTTCCGGTAGAGTTGGAGCATCAGGCATATTGGGCCATTAAGCAGTGCAACATGGATTTGGTCCAGTCGAGGGTGGAGAGGAAGCTGCAATTGCAAGAACTGGAAGAGCTTAGATTGGATGCCTATGAGAGTTTGCGTTTATACAAGGAAAAGACAAAGGCATTCCATGATAAGCAAATCCTGAGAAAAGAGTTTGTTGTGGGCCAGAAAGTCCTCTTATTTAACTCCTGTCTCAAATTTATGCCTGGTAAACTTAGATCTAGATGGGATGGTCCTTTTGTGATTACTAATGTTTTTCCTTTTGGTGTAGTAGAACTGTGTGACGAGTGGACCAGGAGTACTTTTACAGTGAATGGACATCGCCTTAAGCATTTTTATGAAGGACCCCAGCAGCAGCCAATGGAGGCAGAGATTAGGCTCACTGATGCCACGTACCCTCCCTCAGGAGGATAGGGAATCTTCTTCCTCTTTTCTCTATTTTTCTTTTCTTTGCATTTTTAATTTCAACTTTGATTGTTAATAACAGGATTTTGCGAATAATACAGTTTGAACCCTTCTTGTGATAATCGTTGAGATGTACATAGTTTTCAACTTGGATATTTTGTTTTTGATGGATCATTCTGGTTGGACTGAATCTCTCAACTCTTAGATTATTTGACTTGGTAGTTGATTTTGTGATGCTGATTGAGTGCTGGTATTGACCCTTATCAGATTTTGGGCCTGTGTGAATGGGATTTATTTTTCTACCATACTTTCTTTCTTGTGTGCTTCTGCTCATGATTTTGTTATCTAGAACTTGCCCTTTTTTTCTTTTTGAAACTGCATTTTTCACTGGCATGCATAAATATGATAGAGGCCTTCTTTCTTTTATTTACCACTTTGGCCAGATAGCCATCCCTTGCATTATATTCCCGTTGGTTAGCCCCTTCGTGCCTTTTTGTATCATCCTTGTCTTAGCCACATTACAAGCCTAAGCGTAAAACCATTTTATTCCGCACCTTGGAAATTTATTAAGCATTGGTTTCACCTTAGTGTTGTGTTTAAGTGTGGGGGTTACCCAAGGTGTGCAACATTTTAAGTGTGGGGGGAGGTATCCGATGCTAATTGTCATTTGGCATTAGTTTGGTCATTGTGCTTGTGTAAGTAATTGTGGAATTTTTCTCAAAAAAAAAAGAGAGATAAAAAAAAAGAAAAACAAAAGAAAAAAATCTGAAAAAAATGTATATATATGAAAAAAAAAAAGTCAATTTGAGAAAAATTTGGTGTAATAATGAGTTTTGGGGAAGGAAAAGAGTTTTGTTGAAAAAGGCGACTTGTTTGTAAAAGTGCATTTCATTTAGTTGGTTTTGAGCAAACCTTTGTGTTTCTTGACTAATGCTCTTTTAAATTTTCTTGGGTGCTTAGCCTTTCATTTCCAAACTTGTCCATGCCTTCACCATAGCCCCATTACAACCATGAATAATAAGTCCTCTTGATTTGTGCATGCATGTGTTTTGAGTAGTGGAGAAGTAGAATTTGAGCAAGCTTATGGTAGGGCAATTTTCTTGAGTAGAATTTGAGTGATACACTTGCTACCCTATACACTTGAGAGATTGATTGAGAGCATACCTTGAGAAGCCATGTTGCGTGATTAGCATCATCAATTGAGATTGCCATGTTTTATAATTTGAGATGAAGAAATTTCTGTCATGATTGGTTGATCTTTTGAAATTTTATGTTCCTTATTCAAGTTTTGCATTCTTGACAATTGTTTAGAAATGAGAGGTTTATCTTTTAGTCTTTATTTTTTGTTTTATCATTTCTTTAGTTTTGTTTTGAGTTTTTAATTTTGCCCAGGAGTGCAAAAGGATAAGTGTAGGGGCATTTGATAATTAAATTTTATCACACTTAATTATTACATTTGATTAATGATTTTAGGGCTGTTTAGTGTGTAATTAATGATTTTTGGTCCAAATTGGGCTTTGGGTTTTTAATTGGATTTAATTCATTTTCGTGCTATTTTTCTAGATTTACACTGTTCCAGTATTTTGATCATAACTTTTGTTATAAGTATCCGATTAACCTCATTCTTATTTCGTTTTGCAGATAACTCAAAGAGCTACAAATGGTATTAGAGGCTTGAAGGCCAAATTCGGACAAGAAGGCTGTCAAAATTGGAGCCAAAGTCAGTCACGAAATTTTGGAGCTATGTTTAGTTAATTAGGCTTAACTTTGTAATTAGGAGTCCAAATTACATGGGACCAAAGCCATTAGTTATGTTTTTAATTTGGGCTAGTTTTGGAGCCCTGACCCTGTTTAGTTTTAGGTTTAAATAACATATTAGGGTAACATGAACAGTAGCTTTTGATTTTGGAGAATATTTCAGATCTACACCTCTTCTCTTTTCTGTTATCTTGTTCATCTTGTTCTTCTTTTTCTTTCCTTTTCGTTTTCTGTTTTTTTTCCCAGCCATGGTAGGCTAACTTTCCATTCAATCAACTTATGAGTTGAGGATTTTGCTGTTGAATCTAGAGGACCCGTGCTCTTCATGAACTGAATCCGTTTTTCTTCCCCCTTTACTCGAATTGAGCAACACGATTCTGTACGTTGAATCTGAGCGGATGAGATTTGTTTATGATTTCTGTATTTTGATCATCCAGGGGAAGGGATTAAATGTTAGATTTAATATTTAGGTTGATTAACCCAAGGGACTTAAAACAAAATAGGTTGAAGTGAACACTATGCGATGGCATGGGTGAACACGCCAAGAGTTTGATTAAATGCTAGGTGATTCTCTAGTAGAGAGGGTTCCTATATGAATGCAGGGATTCTGATTTGTTTAGGGTCAACCACGAGATTCAGTAATTCTTTGTCCAGTGACGGATGTCCTTGAAACCTCAATTCTGGGTTGGTTGATTGCTTTTAAATTGTTAATTTTGTTTTATCTCTTGCTTTAATTTTAATCGAATCAAAACCCCTCCTGTTTATTGTTTTGTTTTTAATTGAGTGATTTAGTTCTATGCAAAAATCCTTGAGAGACGATCCAGGTTGTCCTATATTACAAATTTCTTTATAAGCCTGGTTAATTAATTTGAGTGAGTTCGACAGTTCACGTCAGTTATCTTTGACTTTTTGGTCAAACGGACAAACTTGGCAAGCTTTCGTGATTCGAGAGGCCTAGAGGATGTTTGTGTGACCCCAACCTCTCCTCAAAGCTTCAAGGGATGAGAATTTGGGTTGGTTATTCGTTGTTGTTTCTCTTGCACGAAAGTTTGGTTCCTTTTCGTCAATCTTTGACTTTTTGGTCAAATAGATAAGCTTAGCAAGCTTTCGTGATTCGAGAGGCCGAGATGATGTTTGTATGACCACAAGTTCTCAACAACTCTTCAAGGGATGGTAATAAATCTTGGTTATTCATTGCTGTTTCACTTAGACATAAGTTTGATTCCTTTTGGTCTGTCTTTGACTTTTTAGTCAAGTTGACAAACATATAAAGGTTTCTGGATTCGAAAAGCCCAGAGGATGTTTATGTGACCCCAAGCTCTCCCCAAAGCTTCATAGCATGGCAATATGTCTTTCTTATTCGTTGTTGCTTCTATTAGACAAAAGTTTCGTTCCTTTTGGCCTATGCTTGAGTTTTTGGTCAAACAGACAAACTTAGCAAGTTTCATGATTCGAGGGGCCTATAGGATATTTGTGTGACCCCAAGCTTTCCCTAAAGCTTCAAGGGATGAGAATATGTCTTGGTTGCTCGTTGTGTTTCTCATAGACGAAAGATTGCTTCCTTTTGGTCTATCTTGGACTTTTTGGTCAAATGGACAAACTTAGCTAGTTTTCATGATTTGAGAGCCCAGAGGATGTTTCTGTAACCCCAAGCACTCCCAAAGCCTCAAGGGATGAGAATTTGTCTTGTTTATTAGCTATTATTTCTCTTAGATGAATGTTTGCTTCCTTTTTATCTGTCTTCGGCTTTTTTGTCAAATGGAATATCTTAGCAAGTTTTTGAGATTCGAGAGGCCCTGTAGGTCATTTGTGGGACCCAAGATCTCCCCAAAGCCTAAAGGAATGAGAATATGTCTTGGTTATTTGTTGTTGTTTCTTTTCGACGAAAGTTTAGTTCTTTTTGGTCTATCATTGGCTTTTTGGTCAAACGGACAAACTTAGCAAGTTTTCGAGATTCGAAACGCCTAGAGGATGTTTGTGTGACCCCAAGCTCTCCCCAAAGCTTTAAGGAATGCGAATATAGCTTGGTTATTCGTTGTTGTTTTTCTTCGACAAATGTTTGGTTCCTTTTAGTTTATCTTGGACTTCTTGGTCAAACAGACAAACGTAACATGTTTCCGTGATTAGAGAGGCCTAGAGGTTATTTGTGAGACCGTAAGCTCTCCCCAAAGCTTCATGGGATGAGAATATATCTTGGTAATTCATTATTGTTTCACTTAGATGAAAGTTTGGTTCCTTTTGGTCTATCTTTGACTTTTTAGTCAAACAGACAAACTTAGCAAGTTTTCGCAATTTGAGAGGCATAGAAGATGTTTGTCTAACCCCAAGCTCTCCGCAATGCTTCAAGGGATGAGAATATGTCTTGGTTATTCGCTGTTATTTCTCATAAACGAAAGTTTACTTCCTTTTGGTCTAGCTTTGATTTTATGGCCAAAAGAATGAACTTTGTGAGTTGTCACGATTCGAAAAGCCTAGAGCATGTTTGCATGACCCCAAGCTCTCCCCAAAGCTTCATGGGATGATAATTTGTCTTGGTTATTTGTTATTATTTCTCTTAGACAAAAGTTTCGGTCAAACAGACAAAGTTAACGAGTTTTCATTCGCAAGGCAAAGAGGATGTTTGTGTGACCCTAAGCTATCCCTAAAGTTTCAAAGGCCAATGCCAAAAGTCTAGGTTATTCGTTGTCATTTCTCTTAGACGAAAGTTTGGTTCCTTTTGGCCTTTCTTTGAGTTTTTGGTCAAACGGATAAACTTAACGAGTTTTCTTGATTTGAGAGGCGTAGCAGATGTTTGTGTGACCCCAAGCTTTCCCCAAAGCTTCTGAGGATGAGAATATGTCTTGGTTATTCGTTGTTGTTTCTCTTAGATGATAGTTTGCTTCCTTTTTGTCTATCTTTGACTTTTTGGTCAAATGCTCTACAAAAAGGACTAGACGATGTTTGTGTGACCCCAAACTCTTCCCAAAGCTTCAAGGGATGAGAATATGTCTTGGTTATTCGCTGTTGTTTCTCATAAACGAAAGTTTGGTTCCTTTTGGTCTATCTTTGACTTTTTAGTCAAACGGACAAACTTAGCTAGGTTTCGCAATACGAGAGGCATAGAGGATGTTTTTGTGACCCTAAGCTGTCCCCAAAGCTTCAAGGGATGAGAATATGTCATGGTTATTCGTTGTGGATTCTCAAAAATGAAAGTTTGCTTCCTTTTGGTCTAACTTTGACTTTATGGCCAAACGGACGAACTTAGCGAGTTTTCGTGATACGAGAGGCCTAGAGGATGTTTGTGTGACCCCCAGCTCTCCCCAAAGCTTTAAGGGATGAGAATAAGTCTTTGTTATTCGTTGTTGTTTCACTTAGACGAAAGTTTGGTTCCTTTTTGTCTGTCTTTGACTTTTTGGTCAAACAGACATACTTAGCAAGTTTCATAATTCGAAAGGACTAGACGATGTTTGTGTGACCCCAAACTCTTCCCAAAGCTTCAAGGGATGAGAATATGTCTTGGTTATTCGCTGTTGTTTCTCATAAACGAAAGTTTGGTTCCTTTTGGTCTATCTTTGACTTTTTAGTCAAACGGACAAACTTAGCTAGGTTTCGCAATACGAGAGGCATAGAGGATGTTTTTGTGACCCTAAGCTGTCCCCAAAGCTTCAAGGGATGAGAATATGTCATGGTTATTCGTTGTGGATTCTCAAAAATGAAAGTTTGCTTCCTTTTGGTCTAACTTTGACTTTATGGCCAAACGGACGAACTTAGCGAGTTTTCGTGATACGAGAGGCCTAGAGGATGTTTGTGTAACCCCAAGCTCTCCTCAAAGCTTCAAAGGATGAGGATATATCTTGGCTCTTTGTTGTTGTTTCTCATTGATGAAAGTTTGCTTCTTTTTGGTCAAACGGATAACTTAGCAAGCTTTCATGATTCGAGAGGCCTAGAGAATGTTTGTGTGACCCCAAACTTTCCCCAAAGTCGAAAGGGCTGGTAATATGTCTTGGTTATTCATTGTTATTTCTCTTGGACAAAAGTTTGCTTCCTTTTGGTGTATCTTTGACTTTTGGCTGAAACGGACAAACGTAACAAGTTTCTGTGATTTGAGAGGCCTAGAATATGTTTGTGTGACTGCAAGCTCAGCCCAAAGCTTTATGGGATGAGAATATGTCTTGGTAATTTCTTGTTGTTTCTATTAGACAAATGTTTGATACCTTTTGGTTTGTCTTTGACTTTTTAGTCAAACAGACAAACTTAGCGAGCTTTCGCAATTCGAGAGGCATAGAGGATATTTGTGTGACCCCAAGCTCTCCCCAAAGTTTCAAGGGATGAGAATATGTCTTGGTTATTCGTTGTTGTTTCTCTTAGACGAAAGTTTGCTTCCTTTTGGTCTATCTTTGACTTTTTAGACAAACGAACAAACCTAGCAAGTTTTCTGGATTTAACAGGCCTAGAGGATGTTTGTGTGACCCCTAGCTCTCCCCAAAACTTCAAAGGATGAGAGTATGACATGGTTCTTTGTTGTTGTTTCTCATAGACAAAATTTGCTTCCTTTTTGTGTATCTTTTACTTTTTGGTCAAACGGATAACTTAGCAAGCTTTCGTGATTCGAGAGGCCTAGAGGATGTTTTTGTGACCCTAAGCTCTCCCCAAAGCTTTAAGGGATGACAATAAGTCTTGGTTATTCGTTATGATTTGTCTTAGACGATTGTTTGGTTCTTTTTTATCTGTCTTAGATTTTTTGCCTAAACGGGCAAACTAAGTAAGCTTTCGTGATTCGAGAGACCTAGAGGATGTTTGTATGGCCCCTAGCTCTCCCGAAAGCTTTAAGGGATGGCAATAATTCTTGGTTATCCGTTGTTGTTTCTCTTAGACGAATGGTAGGTTCCTTTTGGCCTATCTTTGACTGTTTGGTAAAACGGACAAACTTAGCAAGCTTTCATGATTTGAGAGGCCTAGAGGATGTTTTCTGTGACCCCAAGCTTTCCCCAAAGTTACAAAGGATGCCAATATGTCTCGGTTATTCGCTGTTGTTTCTCTTTGACGAAGGTTTGCTTCCTTTTGGTCTATCTTTTGACTTTTTAGACAAACGAACAAACCTAGCAAGTTTTCTAGATTTAACAGGCCTAGAGGATGTTTGTGTGACCCCTAGCTCTCCCCAAAGCTTCAAAGGATGAGAGTATGACGTGGTTCTTTGTTGTTGTTTCTCATAGACAAAATTTGCTTCCTTTTGGTGTATCTTTGACTTTTTGGTGAAACGGATAACTTAGCAAGCTTTCGTGATTCAAAAGGCCTAGAGGATGTTTGTGTGACCATAAGCTCTCCCCAAAGCTTTTAAGGGATGGCAATAAGTTTTGGTTATTCATTGTGATTTCTCTTAGACTAAAGTTTGGTTCTTTTTAGTCTGTCTTTGACTTTTTGCCTAAACGGACAAACTAAGTAAGCTTTCGAGATTTGAGAGGCCTAGAGGATGTTTATGTAGCCCCAAGCTCTCCCAAAGCTTCAAGGGATGACAATAATTCTTGGTTATCCGTTGTTGTTTCTCTTAGATGAATGTTAGGTTCCGTTTAGCCTATCTTTGACTGTTTGGTCAAACAGACAAACTTAGCAAGTTTTCATGATTCGAGAGGCTTAGAGGATGTTTCTGTGAGCACAAGCACTCCCCAAAGCTTCAAGGGATGAGAATATATCATGGTCATTCACTATTGTTTCTCTTAGATAAATGTTTGAATCCTTGTGCTCTATCTTCGGCTTTTTGGTCAAACAAACAAGCTTAGCAAGTTTTCAAAATTCGAGACATCTCAAGGATGTTTGTGTGACCCCAAGCTCTTCCAAAATCTTCAAGCGATGAGAATAAGTATTGGTTATTCATTGTTGTTTCTCCTAGACGAAAGTTTGCTTCCTTTTGGTCTATCTTTAACTTTTTAGACAAACGAACAAACCTAGCAAGTTTTCAGGATTTAACAAGCCTTGACGATGTTTGTGTGACCCCAAGCTGTCCCCAAAGCTTTAAAGGATGAGAATATAACTTGGTTCTTTGTTGTTGTTTCTCAGAGACCAAAGTTTGCTTCCTTTTCGTATGTCTTTGACTTTTAAGGGATGGCAATAATTCTTGGTTATCCGTTGTTGTTTCTCTTAGACGAATGCTAGGTTCCTTTTAGCCTATCTTTGACTGTTTGGTCGAACGGACAAACTTAGAAAGTTTTCAGGATTTGAGAGGCCTAGAGGATGTTTCTGTGACCCCAAGCTTTCCCCAAAGCTACAAGGGATGCCAATATGTCTCGGTTGTTTGCTGTTGTTTCTCTTTGAAGAAAGTTTGCTTCCTTTTTATGTATCTTTGACTTTTTATTCAAACGGACAAACGTAACAAGTTTCTATGACTTGAGAGGCCTAGAGGATGTTTGTGTGACCGCAAGCTCTCGCCAAAGCTTCATGGGATGAGAATATGTCATTGTAATTTGTTGTTGTTTCTCTGAGCCAAAAGTTTGGCTGCTTTTGGTCTACCTTTGACTTTTTACTCAATTTGACAAACTTAGTGAGTTTTCACTTTTCGAGTGGCATAGAGGATGTTTGTGTGACCCCAAGCTCACCCCAAAACTTCAAGGGATGAGAATATGTCATGGTTATTCGCTGTGGTTTCTCATAAACGAAAGTTACTTCGTATTGGTCTAGCTTTTACTTTATGGCCAAACGGATGAACTTAGCGAGTTTTCGTGATTTGAGAGGCCAAGAGGATGTTTGTATGACCCCAAGCTCTCCGCAAAACTTTAAGGGATGAGAATAAGTCTTTGTTATTCGTTGTTGTTTCCTCAGACGAAAGTTTGGTTCCTTTTTGCCTATCTTTGACTTTTTGGTCAAACAGACATACTTAGCAAGTTTGCATGATTCGAGAGGACTAGACGATGTTTGTGTGACCACAAACTCTCCCCAAAGCTTCAAGGGATGAGAATATGTCTTGGTTATTCGTTATTGTTTCTCTTGGATGAAAGTTTGCTTCCTTTTGATTTATCTTTGACTTTTTGGTCAAACGAACAAACTTAGCAAGTTTTCAGGATTTGAGAGGCCTAGAGGATGTTTGTGTGACCCTAAGCTCTTCCCAAAGCTTCACGGGATGAGAATATGCCTTGGTTCTTTATTTTTGTTTCTCTAAGACAGAAATTTAGTTCCTTTTGGTCTATCTTCGACTTTATGGCCAAACGGACAAACTTTGCAAGTTTTCATGATTTGAGAGGCCTAGAGGATGCTTGTTTGACCCCAAGGTCTCCCCATAACTTCAAGGGATAAGAATATGTCATGGTTATTCGCTGTGGTTTCTCATAAACGAAAGTTTGCATCGTTTTAGTCTAGCTTTGACTTTGTGGCCAAACGGATGAACTTAGCGAGTTTTCATGATTCGAGAGGCCAAGAGGATGTTAGTGTGACTCCAAGCTCTCCGCAAAACTTTAAGGGATGAGAATAAGTCTTTGTTATTCATTGTTGTTTCTCTCAGACGAAAGTTTGGTTCCATTTTGCCTATCTTTGACTTTTTGGTCAAACAGACATACTTAGCAAGATTTCATGATTCGAGAGGACTAGACGATGTTTGTGTGACCCCAAACTCTCCCCAAATCTTCAAGTGATGAGAATATGTCTTGGTTATTCGTTGTTGTTTCTCTTGGATGAAAGTCTGTTTCCTTTTAGTTTATCTTTGACTTTTTGGTCTAATGGACAAACTTAGAAAAACTTTCATGATTCAAGAGGCCTAGAGGATGTTTGTGTGACCCCAAGTTCTCACCAAGGCTTCAAGGGATAAGAATATGTCTTGGTTATTCGTTGTGGTTTCTCTTACACGAAAGTTTGGTTACTATTGGTCTATCTTTGAGTTTTTCGTCAAACGGACAAACTTAGCAAGTTTTCATGATTCGAGAGGCCTAGAGGATGCTTGTGTGACCCCAAACTCTCCCCAAAGCTTCAAGGGATGGGAAAATGTCTTGGTTATTCGTTGTTGTTTCTCTTAGACAAAAGTTTGCTTCCTTTCGGTGTATCTTTGACTTTTTGACCAAGCGGACAACTTAGCAAATTTCCGTGATTCGAGAGGCCCAAACGATGTTTGTGTGACCCCATGCTCTCCCGAAAGCTTCAAGGATGACAATAAGTCCTGGTTATTCGTTGTTGTTTCTCTTGGACGAAAGTTTGGTTCCTTTTGGTCTATCTTTGAGTTTTTTGAAAAACAGACAAACTTAGTGAGTTTTCGTTTTTTGAGAAACCTAGAGGATGCTTGTGTGACCCCATGCTCTCCCCAAAGCTTCAAGGGATGAGAATTTATCTTAGTTATTCGTTGTTATTTGTCTTAGTCAAAAGTCTGCTTCCTTTTAGTTTATCTTTGACTTTTTGGTCTAATGGACAAACTTAGAAAACTTTCATGATTCAAGAGGCCTAGAGGATGTTTGTGTGACCCCAAGCTCTCCCCAAGGCTTCAAGGGATAAGAATATGCCTTGGTTATTCGTTGCTGTTTCTCTTAGATGAAGGTTTGGTTCCTTTTGGTCTATCTTTGACTTTTTGTTCAAACGGACAAACTTAACAAGTTTTCATGATTCGAGAGGCCTAAAGGATGTTTGTGTGACCCCAAGCTCTCCCAAAGCTTCAAGGGATGAGAATATGCCTTGGTTATTCACTGTTATTTCTCTTAGACAATAGTTTAGTTCCTTTTGGTCTATCTTTAACTTTTTGTTCAAACGGCCAAACACTACATGTTTTAGGGTTCGAGATGCCTAGAAGATGTTTGTGTGACCCTAAGCTCTCCCCAAAGCTTCAAGAGATGGCAATAAGTCTTGGTTATTCGTTGTTGTTTCTCTTAGATGAAAGTTTAGTTCCTTTTGGTTTATCTTTGACTTTTTGGTCAAACGGCCAAACACTGCATGTTTTTGGGATTTGAGATGCCTAGAGTATGTTTGTGTGACGCTAAGCTCTCCCCAAAGTTTGAAGGGATGGCAATAAGTCTTGGTTATTCGTTGTTGTTTCATTTAGATGAAAGTTTGGTTTCTTTTTGTCTATCTTTGACTTTTTGATCAAACAGACAAACTTAGCTACTTTTCATGATTCGAGAGGCCTAGAGGATGTTTTTGTGACCCCAAGCTCTCCCCAAAGCTTCAAGGGATGAGAATATGCCTTGGTTATTCGCTGTTGTTTCTCTTAGATAATAGTTTGGTTTCTTTGGTCTATCTTTGACTTTTTGGCCAAACGGATAAACACTGCATGTTTTTGGGATTCAAGATGCCTAGAGGATATTTTTGTTATCCTAAGCTCTCCCCAAAGCTTCAAGGGATGGCAATAAGTCTTGGTTAATTCGTTGTTGTTTCTCTTAGATGAAAGTTTGGTTCCTTTGGGTCTATCTATGACTTTTTGATCAAACGGACAAACTTAGCAAGTTTTCATGATTCGAGAGGCCTAGAGGGCGTTTGTGTGACCCTAGGCTCTCCCCAAAGCCTCAAGGGATGAGAATCTGTCTTGGTTATTCATTGTTGTTACGAAAGTTTGGTTCCCTTTCGCCTATCTTTGACTTTTTTGTCAAACAGACAAACTTAGCAAGTTTTAGTATTTTTAGAGCCCTAGAGGATATTTGCGTGACCCCAAGCTTTACCCAAAGCATTAAGCGAAGCCAATATGTCATGGTTATTTGTTGTTGTATCTCTTAGAAGAAAGTTTGGCTCCTGTTCATCTATCTTCGACTTTTTGGCCAAACAGACAAACTGAACAAGTTTTTTTTATTCAAGAGGCCTTGAGGGTGTTTGTGTGACCCCAAGCTCTCCCCAAAGCTTCAGGGGATCGCAATAAGTCTTTGTTATTCGTTCTTGTTTTCTCTTAGATGAAAGTTTGCTTCTTTTTGGTCTATCTTTGACTTTTTGGTCAAGCGGGCAAACTTAGTAAGCTTTCGTGATTCGAGAGGCCTAGAGTATGTTTGTACGACTCCAAGCTCTCCCCAAAGCTTCAAGGGGTGGGAATATGTCTTGGATATTCGTTGTCGTTTCTATTAGATGAAAGTTTGCTTCCTTTTGGCCTATCTTTGACTTTTTAGTCAAGCAGACAAACTTAACAAGTCTTGTGATTCAAGAAGCCTAGAGGATGTTTATGTGATCCCAAGCTCTCGCCAAAGCTTCAAGGGATGCCAATAAGTCTTGGTTATTTGTTGTTGTTTCTCTTAGATGAAAGTTTGATTCCTTTTGGCCAATCTTTGACTTTTTGGTCAACCAGACAAACTTAGAAGGCTTTCATGATTTGTGAGGCCTAGAGGATGTTTGTGTGGCCCCAACCTCTACCCAAAGCTTCAAAGGATGAGAATATGTCATGGTTATTCGTTGTTGTCTCACTTAGACGAAAGTTTGTTTTCTTTTGGTCTATCTTTGACTTTTTTGTCAAACGAATAAACTTAGCGAGTTTTCGTGACTCGAGAGGGCTAGAAGATGTTTGTGTGGCCCCCCAATCTCTCCCCAAAGCTTCATGGGATGAGAATATGTCTTGGTTATTCGTTGTTGTTTCTCTTGGACGAATGTTTGGTTCCATTAAGTCTATCTTAGACTTTTTGGTCATACAGACAAACTTAGCAACTTTTCATATTTTGAGAAGCCTAGAGGAAGTTTATGGGAGCCCAAGATCTCTCTAAATCTTAGAGGAATGAGAATATATTTTGGTTATTCATTGTTGTTTCACTTAGACAAAAGTTTGATTCTTTTTGGTCTATTTTAGACTTCTTAGTCAAATGGGCAAACGTTGCAAGTTTTTGTGATTCGAGAGGCCTAGAGGATGTTTGTGTGACTCCAAGCTCTCCCTAAAGCTTCATGGGATGAGAATATGCCTTTGAAATTCGTTGTTGTTTCTCTTAGATGAAAGTTTGGTTCCTTTTCGTCTATCTTATACTTTTTGGTCAAACTGACAAACTTCACGTGTTTTCATGATTCGAGAGACCAAGAGCATATTTGTATGACCCTAAGTCTCCCCAAAGCTTCAAGAGATGAGAATATGTCTTGGTTATTCTTTGTTGTTTCTCTTAGACGAAAGTTTGGTTCTTGTTGGCATATCTTTGAGTTTTTGGTCAAACGGACAAACTTAACGAGTTTTTAGGATTCGAGAGGCCTAGAGGATGTTTGTGTGACCACAACCTCTCCTCAAAGCCTCAAGGGATGAGAATATGTCTAGGTTATTCGCTGTTGTTTCTCTGACACGAAAGTTTAACTTCTTTTTGGCCTATCTTAGATTTTATGGTCAAATGGACAAACTTTGCAAGCTTTTGTGATTCGATAGGCCTAAAGGAAGTTTGTGTGACCCCAAGCTCTCTCCCAAAGATTCAAGGGATGGCAATAAGTGTTGGTTTTTTTCTTGTTATTTCTCTTAGACGAAAGTTTAATTTGAGAGGCTTAGAGGATGTTTGTGTGACCCCAAGCTCTCCCCAAAGTTTCAAGGGATGAGAATATGTCTTGGTTATTCGTTGTTGTGCCTCATAGATGAAAGTTTGCTTCTTTTTTGTCTATCTTTGACTTTTTGGTCAAACTGACAGACTTGGCAAACTTTCGTGATTCGAGAGGTCTATAGGATGTTTGTGTGACCCCAAGCTCTCCCCAAAGCTTCAAGGGATGGCAATAAGTTTTGGTTATTTGTTGTTGTTTCCGTTAGATGAAAGTTTGGTTCCTTTTGGCCTATCTTTAAGTTTTTTGTCAAACAAACAAACTTAACGAGTTTTTGTGATTCAAGACGCCTAAAGGATGTTTGCGTAACCCCAACCTCTCCCAACGGTTCAAAGGATGAGAGTATGTCTTGGTAATTCGTTGTTGTTTCTCGTAGATAAAAGTTTGCTTCGTTTTGGTCTATCTTATACTTTTTGGCCAAACGGAAAAACTTAGCAAGTTTGTGTGATTCGAGAGGCCTAAATGATGTTTGTGTGACCCCAAGCTCTCCCCAAAGCTTCATGGGATGAGAATATGACTTGGTAATTCATTCCTGTTTCTCGTAGACGAAAGTTTGGTTCCTTTTGGCCTATCCTTGGCTTTTTGCTCAAACGGAGAAACGTAACAAGTTTCTGTGATTTAAGAAGGCCTAGAGGATGTTTGTGCGACCCCAAGCTCTCCCCAAAGCTTCATGGGATGAGAATATGTCTTGAAAATTCGTTGTTGCTTCTCTTAGATGAAAGTTTGGGTTCCTTTTGGTCTATCTTTGACTTTTTGGTCAAATGGACAAACTTAGCAAGTTTTCACGATCCAAGAGCCTAGAGGATGTTTGTGTGACCCCAAGCTCTCCACAAAGCTTCAAGGGATGAGAATATGTCTTTGTTATTCATTGTTGTCTCTCATAGATAAAAGTTTGCTTCCTTTTTAATCTATCTTTTGATTTTTGGTCAAACGGAGAAACTTAGCAAGCTCTCATGATTCGAGAGGCCTAGAGGTTGTTTGTGTGACCCCAAGCTCTCCCCAAAGCTTCAAGGGGTGAGAATATGTCTTGGTTACTCATTGTTGTTTCTCTTAGACGAAAGTTTGCTTCCTTTTGGCCTAGCTTTGACTTTATGGTCAAATGCTCGAACTTAGTGAGTTTACATGATTCCAGAGGCCTAGAGCATGTTTGTATGACCCCAAGCTCTCCTCGAAACTGCAAGGGACGAGAGAATATGTCTTGAATATTCGTTGTTGTTTCTCATAGATGAAAGTTTGCTTCCACACGGACGAACTTAGCGAGTTTTCATGATTCGAGAGGTATAGAGCATGTTTGTATACCCCAAGTTCTCCCCAATACTTCATAGGATGAGAATATATCTTGGTAATTCGTTATTGTTTCTCTTGGACGAAAGTTTGGTTTCTTGTGGTCAATCATTGACTTTTTCTTCAAATGGTCAAACTTAGCAAGTTTTCGTGTATCAATAATCCTAGAGGATGCTTATGTGATCCCAAGCTCTCTCCAAAGTTTCAAGGGATGACAATATGTTCTTGGTTATTCGTTGTTGTTTCTCTTAGACGAAAGTTTGTTTCCTTTTAATCTATCTTTGACTTGTAAGCAAACGGATAAACTTAGCAAGTTTTCGTGTATCAATAATCCTAGAGGATGTTTGTGTGATCCCAAGCTATTCCCAAAGCTTCAAGGATGAGAATATGTCTTGGATATTCGTTATTGTTTCTCTTATACGAAAGTTTGCTTACTTTAATCTATCTTTGACTTTTTAGTTAAACGAACAAACTTAGCCAATTTTTGGGATTCGAGAGGGTTAGGGGATGTTTGTGGGATGAGAATATGTCGTGGCTATTCGTTATCGTTTCTTTTAGACTAAAGTTTGGTTCCTTTTGGTCTATCTTTGACTTTATGGTCAAACGAACAAACTTAGCCAGTTTTTGTCATTCAGTAGGCCTAGCGGATGTTTATGTAACAACAACATCTCTCCAAAGCTTCAAGGGATGAGAATATGTCTTAGTTATTTGTTGTTGTTTCTCTTAAACAATATTTGCTTCCTTTTTGTCTATCTTTGACTTTTTGGACAAACGGACAAATCTAGAAAGCTTTCGTGATTCAAGGCTCCTAGAGGGGGTTTGTGTGGCTCCAAGCCTTCCCCAAAGCTTCAAGGCATGAGAATATATCTTGGGTATTCGTTGTTGTTTCTCATAGACCCAAGTTTGCTTCCTTTTAGTCTATTTTTGACTTTTTGGTCAAATGGACAAATGTAGTGACTTTTCGTGATTCGAGAGGCCTAGAGGTTGCTTATGTGAGGCCAAGCTCTTCCCAAAGCTTCATGGGTTGTCAATATGCCTCGGTTATTCGTTGTGTTTCTCTTAGATGAAAGTTTGGTTCCTTTTGGTCTATCTTGGATTTTTTGGTCAAACAGACAAACTTACTAAGTTTTCATAATGGGATAGGACTAAAGGATGTTTGTGTGACCCCAAGCTCTCCCCAAAGCTTCAAGGGATGGCAATAAGTCTTCGTTACTAATTGTTGTTTCTCTTAAACAAATGTTTGGTTCCTTTTGGCCTATTTCTGACTTTTTGGTCAAATGGACAGACTTAATAAGTTTTCATGATTCGAGAGTCCTAAAGGATGTTTGTGTGACTAAAAGCTATCCCAAAGCTTCAAGGAAGAGAATATGTCTTGGTTATTCGTTGTTGTTTCTCTTAGACTAAAGTTTGGTTCCTTTTGGGTCTATCTTTGACTTTTTGGTCAAACGGACAAACTTACCGTGTTTTCATGATTGGATAGGACTAAAGGATGTTTGTGTGATGTTCAAGCTCTCCCCAATGCTTCAAGGGATGAGAATATGTCTTGGGTGTTCGTTGTTGTTTCTCATTGACAAAAGTTTGCTTCCTTTTGGTCTATTTTTGACGTATTGGTCAAACGGACAACTTAGCAAGCTTTCGTTATTCGATAGGAATAGAGGATGTTTGTGTGACCCCAAGCTCTCCCCAAAGCTTCATGGGATGGCAATAAGTGTTGGTTATTAGTTGTGTTTCTCTTAGACGAAAGTTTGGTTCCTTTTAGTCTATCTTTGACTTTTTGGTCAAGCGGATAAATTTTCCAAGTTTTCATGATTAGATAGGACTAAAGGATGTTTGTGTAACCCCAAGCTCTTCGCAAAGCTTCAAGGGTTGGCAATAAGTCTTCGTTACTCAGTGTTATTTCTCTTAGACGAAAGTTTGGTTCCTTTTGGCCTATTTCTGACTTTTTGGTCAAACGGAGAGACTTAATAAGTTTTCATGATTCTAGAGATGGAAATATGTCTTGGTTATTCGTAGTTGTTTCTCTTAGACAAAAATTTGCTTCCTTTTGGTGTTTCTTTGACTTTTTGGTCAAGCAGACAACTTAGCAAGCTTCCGGGATTCGGGAGACCCAAACGATGTTTGTGTGACCCCAACCTCTGCCAAAGCTTCAAAGGATAGCAATAAGTCTTGGTTATTCATTGTTGTTTCTCTTAGATGAAAGTTTGGTTCCTTTTGGTCTATCTCTGACTTTTTGGTCAAACGGACAAGCTTACCAAGTTTTCATGATTCGAAACGCCTAGAGGATGTTTGTGTGACCCCAAGCTCCTCCCAAACCTTCAAGAGTTGGCAATAGGTCTTCATTATTAGTTGTTGTTTCTCATAGATAAAAGTTTGCTTCCTTTTGATCTGTCTTTAACTTTTTGGACAAACGGACAAACCTACCAAGCTCTCGTGATCTGATAGGCCTAGAGGGTATTTGTGTGAACCTAAGATCTCCCCAAATCTTCAAGCGATGGCAAAATATCTTTGTTATTAGTTGTTGTTTCTCTTAGACAAATGTTTGGTTCCTTTTAGTTTATCTTTGACTTTTTTGGCCAAACAGACAAACTTTGCAAGTTTTCATGATTCGAGAGTCCTAAAGGAAGCTTGTGTGGCCTAAAGGTCTTCCAAAAGCTTCAAGGGATGAGAATATGTCTTGGTTATTCGTTATTGTTTCTCATAGACGAAAGTATACTTCCCTTTGGTCTATCATTGTTTTTTTGGTCAAACGGACAACTTAGCAAGTTTCCGCAATTTGAGAGGCCTAGACAATCTTTGTGTGACCCCAAGCTCCGTCTAAAGCTTCAAAGGATGGTAATATGTCTTGGTTATTCGTTGTTATTTCTCATAGACGATAGTTTGCTTCCTTTAAGTCTATCTTTGACTTTTTGGTCAAACAAACAAACTTACCAAGTTTTCATGATTTGAGAGACTAAGGGGATGTTTGTCTGACCCCAAGCTCCCCCCAAAGCTTCAAGGATTGGCAATAAGTCTTTGGAATTAGTTGTTGTTTCTCTTAGACAAAAGTTTGCTTCCTTTTGGTCTATCTTTGACTTTTTTGACAAATGGACAAACCTAGCAAGCTCTCGTGACTCGAGAGGCCTAGAGGATATTTGTGTGAACCAAAGATCTCCCCAAATCTTCAAGGGATGGCAATAAGTCTTCGTTACTCATTGTTGTTTCTCCTAGACGAAAGTTTGATTCCTTTTGGCCTATTTTTGACTTTTTGGTCAAACAGAGAGACTTAATAAGTTTTCATGATTCGAGAGTCCTAGAGGATGTTTGTGTGACCCCGAGCTCTCCCCAAAGCTTCAAGGGAAGAGAATATGTCTTGGCTATTTGTTGTTGTTTCTCTTAGATGAAAGTTTGTTTCCTTTTGGTCTATCTTCGACTTTTTAGTCAAACGGACAAATTTACCAAGTTTTCAAGATTGGATAGGACTAAAGGATGTTTGTGTGAACCTAAGCTCTCCCCAATGCTTTAAGGGATGAGAATATGCTTGGGTGTTCGTTGTTGTTTCTTATAGACGAAAGTCTACCTCCTTTTGGTCCATTTTTAACTTTTTGGTCAAACGGACAACTTAGCAAGCTTTCAGGATTCGAGAGGACTAGAGGATGTTTGTGTGACCCCAAGCTCTCCCCAAAGCTTCATGGGATGGCAATAAGTCTTGGTTATTCGTTGTGTTTCTGTTGGACGAAAGTTTGATTCCTCTTAGTCTATCTTTGACTGTTTTGTCAAATAGACAAACTTAACTAGTTTTCGTGATTTAATAGGCCTAGATGATGTTTGTGTGACCCCAAGCTCTCCCCAAAGCTTCAAGGGATGAGAATATGTCTTCATTATTCGTTATTGTTTCTCTTAGACAAAAGTTTACTTCCTTTTGGTCTATCTTTCACTATTTGTACAAACGGACAAACCTAGGAAACTTTCGTGATACGAAAGGCGTAGAGGATGTTTGTGTAGCCCCAAATCTCCCCAAAGCTTCAAGGGATGGCAATAAGCCTTGGTTATTCTTCGTTGTTTCTTTTAGATGAAAGTTTGGTTCCTTTTGGTCTATCTTTGACTACTTCGTCAAACGGGCAAACTTAGGAAGTTTTCGTGATTCGAGAGGCCTAGAGAATGCTTGTGTGACCCCAAGCTCTCCCCAACGCTTAAAGGGATGGGAATATCTCTTAGTATTTCGTTGTTGTTTCTCTAAGACGAAAGTTTAATTCCTATTGGCTTTTCTTTGAGTTTTTGTTCAAACGGACAAACTTACCAAGTTTTCAAGATTTTAAAGGCCAAGGGAATGTTTGTCTGACGCCAAGCTCCTCCCAAAGCTTCAAGGGTTGGCAACAAGTCTTTGTTATTAGTTGTTGTTTCTCTTAAGGCAAAAGTGTGGTTCCTTTCAGTCTATCTTAGACTTTTTGACCAAATGGACAAAATTAGAAAGCTTTCATGATTCGAGAGGGCTAGAGGATATTTGTGTGGCCCCAAGATCTCCCCATAGCTTCAACGGATGGCAATAAGTCTTGGTTATTCTTCGTTGATTCTCTTAGATGAAACTCTGGTTCCTTTTGGTCTATCTTTGACTTTTTCTTCAAATGGGTAAACTTAGCAAGCTCTCCCCAATGCTTCAAGGGATGGGAATAGGTCTTGGTTATTCATTGTTGTTTCTCTTTGACAAAAGCTTGCCTCCATTTAGTCTATCTTTTGACTTTTTAGTCAAACTTACAAACTTAGCAAGTTTTCAGGATTCGAGAGGCCTAGAGGAAGTTTGGGTGACCCCAAGCTCTCCCCAAAGCTTCAAGGGATGGCAATAAGTCTTAGTTATTCGTTGTTGTTTCTTTTGGATGAAAGTTTGGTTTCCTTTTGGTCTATCTTTGATTTTTTGGTCAAACAGATAAAGTTAGTGAGTTTTCGTTATTCGAGAGGCCTAGAGGATGTTTGTGTGACCCTAAGCTCTCCCTAAAGCTTCAAGGGACAGCAATAAGTCTTGGTTATTCGTTGTTGTTTCTCCTAGATGAAAGTTTAGTTCCTTTTGGTCTATCTTTGGGTTTTTGGTCAAACGGACAAACTTAACAACTTTTCAGGATTCGAGAGGCCTAGAGGATTGACGTGAACTGTCGAACTCACTCAAATTAACCAGGCTTATAAAGAAATTTGTAATATAGGACAACCTGGATCGTCTCCCAAGGATTTTTGCATAGAACTTAAATCACTCAATTAAAAAACAAAACAATAAATAAGGGGGGTTTTAATGCGATTAAAATTAAAGCAAAAGAAAATTAATGCAAGAGATAAAACGAAATTAACAATTTAAAAGCAATCAACCAACCCAGAATTGAGGTTTCAAGGACATCCGTCACTGGACAAAGAATTACTGAATCTCGTGGTTGACCCTAAACAAATCGGAATCCCTGCATTCATATAGGAACCCTCTCTACTGGACAATCACCTAGCATTTAATCAAACTCTTGGCGTGTTCACCCATGCCATCGCACAGTGTTCACTTCAACCTGTTTTGATTTTAAGTCCCTTGGGTTAATCAACCTAAATATTAAATCTAACATTTAATCCCTTCCCCTAGATGATCAAAATACAGAAATCATAAACAAACCTCATGGACAAACCTCATCCGCTCGGATTCAACGTTACACAATCGTGTTGCTCAATTCGAGTAAAGGGGGAAGAAGAAAAACGGATTCAGTTCATGGAGAGCACGAGTCCTCTGGATTCAACAGCAAAATCCTCAACTCATGGGTTGATTGAATGGAAAGTTAGCCTACCATGGCTGGGAAAAAAAACAGAAAACGAAAAGGAAAGAAAAAGAAGAACAAGATGAAGAAGATGAGAGAAAAGAGAAGAGGTGTAGATCTGAAATTTCTCCAAAATCAAAAGCTTGCTGTTCATGTTGCCCTAATATGTTATTTAAACCTAAAACTAAACAGGGTCAGGGCTCCAAAACTGGCCCAATTAAAAACATAACTAATGGCTTTGGTCCCATGTAATTTGGACTCCTAATTACAAAGTTAAGCCCAATTAACTAAACATAGCTCCAGAATTTCGTGACTGACTTTGGCTCCAATTTTGACTGCCTTCTTGTCCGAATTTGGCCTTCAAGCTTCTAATACCATTTGTAGCTCTTTGAGTAATCTGCAAAACGAAACAAGAATGAGGTTATTCGGATACCTATAACAAAAGCTATGATCAAAATACTGGAACAGTGTAAATCTGGGAAAAATAGCACGAAAAATGAATTAAATCCAAATAAAAGCCCAAAGCCCAATTTAGACCAAAAATCATTAATTACACACTAAACAGTCCTAAAATCATTAATCAAATGCAACAATTAAGTGTGTGATAAAATTCAATTATCAAGGATGTTTGTGTGACCCCAAGCTCTCCCCAACGCTTCAAGGGATGGGAATAGGTCTTGGTTATTCATTGTTATTTCTCTTAGACAAAAGCTTGCCTCCTTTTAGTCTATCTTTTGACTTTTTAGTCAAACTTACAAACTTAGCAAGTTTTCAGGATTCGAGAGGCCTAGAGAAAGTTTGTGTGACCCCAAGCTCTCCCCAAAGCTTCAAGGGATGGCAATAAGTGTTAGTTATTCGTTGTTGTTTCTTTTGGATGAAAGTTTAGTTCCTTTTGGTCTATCTTTGAGTTTTTAGTCAAACATACAAACTTAGTGAGTTTTCGTTATTCGAGAGGCCTAGAGGATGTTTGTGTGACCCCAAGCTCTCCCCAAGGCTTCAAGGGATAAGAATATGTCTTGGTTATTCATTCTTGTTTCTCTTGGATGAAAGTTTGCTTCCTTTTGGTTTATCTTTGACTTTTTGGTCAAATGAACAAACTTAGCAAGTTTTCAGGATTGGAGAGGCCTAGAGGATGTTTGTGCGACCCCAAGCTCTCCCCAAAGCTTCAAGGGATGAGAATATGTCTTGGTTATTCATTGTTGTTTCTCTTTGACAATAGTTTGGTTTCTTTTGATTTATCTTTGTCTTTTTTGTCAAACGGGCAAACAGTGCAAGTTTTCGTGATTCGAGAGGCCTAGAGTATGTTTGTGTGACCCTAAGCTCTCCCTAAAGCTTCAAGGGATGGCAATAAGTCTTGGTTATTCGTTGTTGTTTCTCCTAGATGAAAGTTTGGTTCCTTTTGGTCTATCTTTGGCTTTTTGGTCAAACGGACAAACTTAACAAGTTTTTAGGATTCGAGAGGCCTAGAGGATGCTTGTGTGACCCCAAGCTCTCCCCAAAGCTTCAAGGGATGAGAATATGTATGTCTTGGTTATTTGTTGTTGTTTCACATTGGTGAAAGTTTAGTTCCTTTTTGGTCAAACGGATAACTTAGTATGCTTCCGTGATTCGAGAGGCCCAGACGATGTTTGTGTGACCCTAAGCTCTCCCCAAAGCTTTAAGGGATGGCAATAAGTCTTGGTTAGTCGTTGTTGTTTCTCCTAAACGAAAGTTTGGTTCTTTTAGTCTATCTTTGCGGTTTCGTCAAACAGACAAACTTAACTAGTTTTCGTGATTCAATAAACCTAGATGATGTTTGTGTGATCCCAAGCTCTCCCCAAAGCTTCAAGGGATGAGAATATGTCTTGATTATTCGTTATTGTTTTCTCTTAGACAAAAGTTTACTTCCTTTTGGTCTATCTTTCACTTTTTGTACAAATGGACAATCCTAGGAAACTTTCGTGATTCGATAGGCCTCGAGGATATTTGTGTGGCCCCAAGATCTCTCCATAGCTTCAAGGGATGGCAATAAACCTTGGTTATTCTTTGTTGTTTCTTTTAGGTGAAAGTTTGGTTCCTTTTGGTCTATCTTTGACTATTTCGTCAAACGGGCAAACTTAGCAAATTTTCATGATTCGAGAGGCCTAGAGGATGCTTGTGTGACCCCAAGCTCTCCCCAATGCTTTAAGGGATGGAAATATCTTTTAGTTTTTCGTTGTTGTTTCTCTAAGACGAAAGTTTGATTCCTATTGGCCTTTCTTTGAGTTCTTGGTCAAACGGACAAACTCACCAAGTTTTCAAGATTTCAAAGGCCAAGGGAATGTTTGTCTGACGCCAAGCTCCTCCCAAAGCTTTAAGGGTTGGCAACAAGTCTTCGTTATTAGTTGTTGTTTCTCTTAAGGCGAAAGTGTGGTTCCTTCCGGTCTATCTTAGACTTTTTGACCAAATGGACAAACTTAGAAAGCTTTTGTGATTCGAGAGGGCTAGAGGATATTTGTGCGGCCCCAAGATCTCCCTATAGCTTCAACGGATGGCAATAAATCATGGTTATTCTTCGTTGATTCTCTTTGATGAAACTCTGGTTCCTTTTGGTCTATCTTTGACTTTTTCTTCAAACGGGTAAACTTAGCAAGTTTTCATGATTCGAGAGGCCTAGAGGATGCTTGTGTGGACCCCAAGCTCTCCCCAATGCTTCAAGGGATGGGAATAGGTCTTGGTTATTCATTGTTATTTCTCTTAGACAAAAGCTTGCCTCCTTTTAGTCTATCTTTGACTTTTAGTCAAACTTACAAACTTAGCAAGTTTTCAGGATTCGAGAGGCCTAGAGGAAGTTTGTGTGACCCCAAGCTCTCCCCAAAAGCTTCAAGGGATGGCAATAAGTGTTAGTTATTCGTTGTTGTTTCTTTTGGATGAAAGTTTAGTTCCTTTTGGTCTATCTTTGAGTTTTTAGTCAAACATACAAACTTAGTGAGTTTTCGTTATTCGAGAGGCCTAGAGGATGTTTGTGTGACCCCAAGCTCTCCCCAAGGCTTCAAGGGATAAGACTATGTCTTGGTTATTCATTCTTGTTTTCTCTTGGATGAAAGTTTGCTTCCTTTTGGTTTATCTTTGACTTTTTGGTCAAATGAACAAACTTAGCAAGTTTTCAGGATTTGAGAGGCCTAGAGGATGTTTGTGCGACCCCAAGCTCTCCCCAAAGCTTCAAGGGATGAGAATATGTCTTGGTTATTCATTGTTGTTTCTCTTTGACAATAGTTTGGTTTCTTTTGATTTATCTTTGTCTTTTTTTGTCAAACGGGCAAACAGTGCAAGTTTTCGTGATTCGAGAGGCCTAGAGTATGTTTGTGTGACCCTAAGCTCTCCCTAAAGCTTCAAGGGATGGCAATAAGTCTTGGTTATTCGTTGTTGTTTCTCCTAGATGAAAGTTTGGTTCCTTTTGGTCTATCTTTTGCTTTTTGGTCAAACGGACAAACTTAACAAGTTTCTAGGATTCGAGAGGCCTAGAGGATGCTTGTGTGACCCTAAGCTCTCCCCAAAGCTTCAAGGGATGAGAATATGTCTTGGGTATTTGTTGTTGTTTCACATTGGTGAAAGTTTGGTTCCTTTTGGTGTATCTTTGACTTTTTAGTCAAACGGATAACTTAGTAAGCTTCCGTGATTCGAGAGGCCCAGACGATGTGTGTGTGACCTTAAGCTCTCCGCAAAGCTTCAAGGGATGGTAATAAGTCTTGGTTATTCGTTGTTGTTTCTCCTAGACGAAAGTTTGCTTCCTTTTGGTTTATCTTTAACTTTTTGGTCAAACAGACAACTTAGCAAGCTTTGTTTGAGAGGCCTAGAGGATGTTTCTGTGACCTCAAGCTCTCCCCAAAGATTCAAGGGTTGAGAATCTGTCTTGGATATTCGTTGTCGTTACGAAAGTTTGGTTTCTTTTCGCCTATCTTTGACTTTTCTGTCAAACAGACAAACTTAGCAAGTTTTAGTGTTTTGAGAGGCCTAGAGGATATTTGTGTGACTCCAAGCTCTACCCAAAGCATTAAGCGAAGGCAATATGTCATAGTTATTTGTTGTTGTATCTCTTAGAGAAAAGTTTGGTTCCTATTGATCTATCTTCGACTCTTTTGCCAAACGAACAAACTGAGCGAGTTTTTTTTGTTCAAGAGGCCTACAGGGTGTTTGTGTGACCTCAAGCTCTCCGCAAAGCTTCAGGGGATGGCAACATGTCTTGATTATTCGTTGTTGTTTCTCTTAAATGAAAGTAAGGTTCCTTTTGGCCTATATTTGACTTTTCAGTCAAACAGATAAACTTATCGAGTTTTCATGATTCGACAGGCCTACAGGATGTTTGTTTGACCACATGCTCTCCCAAAGCATCAAGGGATGGTAATATGTCTTGGTTATTCCTTGTTGTTTCTCCTAGATGAAAGTTTGGTTCTTTTTTGTTTATCATTGACTTTTTGGTCAAACGGACAGACTTAGCGAGTTTTTGTGATTCAATAGGTCTAGAGGATGTTTGTGTGACGCCAAGCTCTCCCCAAAACTTCAAGGGATGAGAATCTATCTTAGTTATTCATTGTTGTTTCTGTCAGACGAAAGTTTGGTTTCTTTTGGTCTATGTTTGACTTTTTGGTCAAATGGACAAACTTACAAGTTTTCATGATTCGAGAGTCTTAGACGATGTTTGTGTGACTCTAAGCTCTCCCCAAAGCTTCAAGGGATGAGAATATATCTTGGTTATTTATTAGTTTTTTCTCTTAGGCGAAAGTTGGGTTTTTTTTTTCTCTCATTGACTTTTTGGTCAAACAAACAAACTTAGCTAGTTTTTGTGTTTCAATAGGCGTACAGGATGTTTGTGTGATCACAAGCTCTCCCTAAAGCATCAAGGGTTGAGAATATGTCTTGGTTAATCGTTGTTGTTTCTCTTACACGAACGTTTACTTCCTTTTAATCTATCTTTGACTTTTTGGTCAAACGAAAAAACTTACCAAGCTTCAGGGATTCGTGGGGCCAAGAGAATGTTTGTGCAAGCCCAAGATCTCCCCAAAGCATCAAGGAATGGGAATATGTCTTGGTTATTCATTGTTGTTTCTCGTAGATGAAAGTTTGGTTCCTTTTGGTCTATCTTCGACTTTTTAGTCAAACGGACAAACTTAGAAAGTTTTCATGATTTGAGAGGCCAAGAGCATGTTTGTGTGACCTCAAGCTCTCCCCAAAGCTTCAAGAGATGAGAATATGTCTTGGTTGTTCGTTGTTGTTTCTCCTAGACGAAAGTTTGCTTCCTTTTGGTCTATCTTTAACTTTTTGCCAAACAGACAACTTAGGAAGCTTTGTTTGAGAGACCTAGAGGATGTTTGTGTTACCCTAAGCTCTCCCCAAAGCTTCAAGGGATGGCAATAAGTCTTGGTTATTCGTTGGTGTATCTCTTACACGAAAGTTTGGTTCCTGTTGATCTATCTTCGACTCTTTGGCCAAACGGACAAACTTAGCGAGTTTTTTTGATTCAAGAGGCCATGAGGATGTTTGTGTGACCCAAAACTCTCCCCAAAGCTTTAAGGGATATGTCTTGGTTATTCGTTATCGTTTCTCTTGAATGAAAGTTTGTGTCCTTTTGGCCCATCTTTGACTTTTCAGTGAAACAGACAAACTTAGCGGGTTTTCATGATTCGACAGGCCTAGAGGATGTTTGTTTGACCCCATGCTCTCCCAAAACATCAAGGGATGGTAATATGTCTTGGTTATTCATTGTTGTTTCTCCTGGATGAAAGTTTGGTTCCTTTTGATCTATCTTTAACATTTTGGTAAAATAGACAAACTTAGCAGGTTTTCGTGATTCGACAGGCTTAGCGGATGCTTGTGTAACCCAAAGCTCTCCCCACAGCTTCAAAGGACGGCAATATGCCATGGTTATTCATTGTTTTTTGGTCAATCAGACAAACCTAATGAGTTTTCGTGATTCGTGAGGTCTAGAGGATGTTTGTATGACCCCAAGCTCTCCCCAAAGCTTCATGAGATGAGAATATGTCTTGGATATTCGTTGTTCTTTCTCTTAGAAGAAAGTTTGCTTCCTTTTCTTTTATCTTTGACTTTTTAGTCAAACGGACAAACTTAGAAAGTTTTCGTAATACGTGAGGTCGAGAGGATGTTAATGTGACCCCCAGCTCTTC
Organism: Castanospermum australe; assembly: GCA_019955255.1. Classification (NCBI taxonomy): domain Eukaryota; kingdom Viridiplantae; phylum Streptophyta; class Magnoliopsida; order Fabales; family Fabaceae; genus Castanospermum; species Castanospermum australe. The sequence goes on from NSJW01000359.1 coordinate 607,864, forward strand.
CCAAAGCTTCAAGGGATGGCAATATGAATCGGTTATTTGTTGTTGTTTCTCAAAAACAAAAGTTTGCTTCTTTTTGGTCTGTCTTTGACATTTTAGTCAAACGGACAACCTCTGCCAGTTTTCGTGATTCAAGAGGCCTAAAGGATGTTTGTGTGACTCCAACCGCTCCCTAAAGCTTCAAGGGATGGCAATGTCTGGGTTATTCGTTGTCATTTCTCTTAGACAAAAGTTTGCTCCCTTTTAGTCTATCTTTGACATTTTGGTAAAACAGACAAACTTAGCGAGTTTTCGTGATTTGACAGGCCTAGAGGATGTCTGTGTCCCCCCAAGCTCTCCCCAAAGCTTTAAAGGATGGCAATATGTCTTTGTTATTCGTTGTTTTTTCTGTTAGATGAAAGTTTGGTTCCTTTTAGTCTATCTATCACATTTTGGTCAAACTGACAAACTTAGCGAGGTTTTGAGATTTGACAGGCCTAGAGCATATTTGTGTGATGCCAAGCTCTCCCCAATGCTTTAAGGGATGTCAATACATGTCTTGCACATTCATTATTGTTTCTCTTAGACGAAAGTTTGGTTCCTTTTTGGCCTATCTTTGACTTTTTAGTCAAACAGATAAAATTAGCAAGTTTTTGTGATTCGTCAGGCCTAGAGGGCATTTGTTGGAACCCAAGCTCTCCCTAAAGCTTCAGAGGATGAGAGTATGTCTTGGTTACTCATTGTTGTTTCTCTTAGATGAAAGTTTGCTTCCTTTTTGTCTATCTTTGAGTTTTTGGTCTCACGGACAAAGTTAGCAAGTTTTTGTGATTCAAGAGGCCTACAGGATCTTTGTATGACCCGAAGCTCTCCCCAAAACTTCAGAGGATAAGAATATGTCTTTGTTATTCGTTGTTGTTTCTCTTAAATGAAAGTTTAGTTCCTTTTGGTCTATCTTTGACTTTAGGGTCAATTGGATGAGCTTATCGAGTTTTTTTGATTCAAGAGACCTAAAGGATGTTTGTGTAACCCCAAACTCTCCCCAAAGATTCTGTGGATGGCAATATGTCTTGGTTAAACTAACAAACTTAGTGAGTTTTCGTGATTTGAGAGGTTTAGAGGATGTTTGTGTGGCCCCAAGCTCTCTCTAAAGCTTCTAGGGAAAACGATATGTGTTGATTATTTAATGTTATTTCTCTTAGACGAAAGTTTGCTTCCTTTTGGTCTATCTTTGTCTTTTTTGTCAAACAGACAAACTTAGCAAGTTTTCGTGGTTCGAGAGTCCTAGAGGATGTTTGTGTGACGCCAAGCTTTCCCCAAAGCTTCAAGGGATGGCAATATGTCTTCGTTATTCATTTTTGTTTCTCTTAGACGAAAGTTTGGTTCCTTTTGGCCTATCTTTGAGTTTTTGGTCAAACGGACAAACTTAGCAGGTTTTCATGATTCGAGAGGCCAAGAGCATGTTTGTGTGTCCCCAAGCTCTCCCCAAAGCTTCAAGTGATGAGAATTTGTGTTGGTTGTTCGTTGTTGTTTCTCTTAGACGAAAGTTCGGTTCCTTTTAGTCTATCTTTGACTTTTTGGTCAAACAGACAAATGTATCTACTTTTCGTCATTCGAGAGGCGTAGAGGATGTTTGTGTGACCCCAAGCTCTCCCCATAGCTTCAAGGGGTGAAAATATGTCTTAGATATTCGTTGTTGTTTCTCTTAGATGAAAGTTTGCTTCCTTTCGGTCTACTTTGACCTTTTGGTTAAACGAATAAATTTATCAAGTTTTTGTGATTCGAATGACCTACAGGATGCTTCTGTCGCCCCAAATTCTCCCCAAAGCTTCAAGGGATGAGAATATGTATTGGTTGTTCGTTGTTGTTTCTCTTAAACGAAAGTTTGGTTTCTTTTAGTCTATCTTTGACTTTTTAGTCAAATGGACAAACTTAGCGAGTTTTCGTGATTTGATAGCCCTAGAGGACGTTTATGGGACCCTAAGCTCTCCCGAAAGCTTTAGGGAACGGGAATATGCCTTAGTTATTCGTTGTTGTTTATCTTAGATGAAAGTTTGGTTCCTTTTAGTCTATCTTTCAGTGTTTAGTCAAACAGACAAACTTTGGGAGTTTTCGTGATTCGAAAGGCCTAGAGGATGCCTGTGAGACTCCAAGCCCTCCTCAATGTTTCATGGGATGAGAATATATCTTGGATATTCGTTGTTGTTTCTCTTAGAAGAAAGTTTGCTTCCTTTCGGTCTATCTTTGACTTTTTAGTCAAACGGACAAATTTATCAAGTTTTTATGATTCACGAGGCCTACAGGAAGTTTGTGGGACCACAAGCTCTCCCCAAAGCTTCAAGGGATGAGACAACGTCTTGGTTATTCGTTGTTGTTTGTTTAAGAGGAAAGTTTGGTTTCTTTTGGCTTATCATACACTTTTTGGTCAATTAGATAAACTTAGCGAGTTTTCATAATTCGAGAGGCCTCAAGGACGTTTAAAGGGCGCCATGCTCTCTCCAAAGCTTCAAGGGTTGAGAATATATGCCCTAGCTTTTCATTGTTGTTTCTCTTAGACGAAAGTTTGGTCCCTTTTGGTCTATCTTTGACTGTTTTGTCAAACGGACAAATGTAACGACTTTTCGTCATTCGAGTGGCCTCACGGACATTTGTGAGACCCCAAGCTCTCCCTAAAGCTTCAAGAGATGAGAATATGTGCCTTGGTTATTCGTTGTTGTTTTTCTAAGATGAAAGTTTGGTTCCTTTTGGTTTGTTTTTGACTTTTTTATTAAACGAACAAACTTATGAAGCTTTTGTGATTCGAGAGGCCTATAGGATATTTGTGTGACCCCAAACTCTCCCTAAAGCTTTAAGAGAATACATTATGTCTTGGTTATTCGTTATTGTTTCTCTTAGATGAATGTTTGGTTCCTTTTGGCCTATCGTTGACTTTTTGGCCAATCAGACAAACTTAGCAAGTTTTCATGATTCGAGAGGCCTAGAGGATGATTGTGGGACCCCAAGCTCTCTCCAAAGCTTCAAGGAATGAGAATATGTCTTGGTTGTTCATTGTGGTTTCTCTTAGACGAAAGTTTAGTTCCTTTGGGCCTATCTTTGACTTCTTGTTCAAACAGACAATTGTAGCGACTTTTCATCATTCGAGATACCTAGAGGACATTTGTGGCACCCTAAGCTCTCCTCATAGCTCCAAGCGAAGAGTAAATGTCTTGGCTATTCATTGTTGTTTCTCTCAGACGAAAGTTTAGTTCCTTTTGGCCCATCTTTGACTTTTTGGTCAATCGGACAAACTTAGCGAGTTTTCGTGATTCGAAAGGCCTAGAGGATGCTTGTGGGACCCCAAGCCCTCCCCAAAGTTTCATGGGATGACAATATGTCATGGTTATTCGTTGTTGTTTCTCTTAGATAAAAGTTTAGTTCCTTTTGGTCTATCTTTGACTTTTTAGTCAAATGGACAAACTTAGCGAGTTTTCGTGATTTGGGAGGCCTATATGCTATTTGTGTGACCCCAAGCTCTCCCCAAAGCTTCGAGGGATGAGAATATGACTTGGTTATTTGTTGTTGTTTCTCCTAGAAGAAAGTTTAGTTCCTTTTGTTCCCTTTTGGTTGTTCGTTGTTGTTTCACTTAGACGAAAGTTTGGTTCCTTTTGGCCAATCTTTGACTTTTTAGTCAAACGAACAAACGTAGTAAGTTTTAGGGGTTCAAGAGGCGTAGAGGATGTTTGTGTGATCCGAAGCTCTCACAAATGCTTCAAGGGATGGCAATATGTGTTGGTTATTCAATGTTGTTTCTCTTGGACGAAAGTTTAGTTCCTTTTGGCCAATCTTTCACTTTTTGGTCAAACGGACAAACGTAATAAATTTTTGTAGTTCAACAGGTATAGAGGATGTTTGTGTGACCCCAGGCTCTCCCCAAAGCTTGAAGGGAACATAATTTGTCTTCGATATTCGTTGTTGTTTCTCTTAGACGATAGTTTGGTTTTGTTTGGTCTATCTTTGAATTTTTTGGTCAATCAGGCAAACTTAGCAAGTTTTTCTGATTCGAGAGGCCCGGAGGACATTTGTGGAACCCCAAGCTCTCCCCAAAGCTTCAAGGGATGGGAATATGTCTTGGATATTTGTTGTTTTTTCTCATAGACGAAAGTTTGCTTGCTTTTGGTTTATCTTTGATTTTTTGGTCAAACAGACAAACTTAGAAAAATTTTGTGATTTGAGAGGCCTAGAGGATGTTTGTATGACCCTAAGCTCTTCCCAAAACTTCATGGGACGGCAATATGTCTTGGTTATTCGTTGTTGTTTCTCTTAGACGAAAGTTTTGGTTCCTTATAGCCTATCCTTGACTTTTTGGTCAAATGGACAAAGGCAGCGACTTTTCCTGATTCCAGAGGCCTAGAGGATGTTTGTTTGACCCCAAGCTCTCCTCAAAGACTCGTGGGATGAGAATATGTCTTGGTTATTCGTTGTTCTTTCTCATAGACGAAAGTTTGCTTCCTTTTGGTCTATCTTTGACTTTTTAGTCAAATAGACAAAGTTAGCAAGTTTTCGAGATTTGAGAGGCCTAAAGGATATTTCTGTAACCTCAAGCTCCCCCCAAAGCTTCTAGGGATGGCAATAAGTATTGGTTATTCATTTTTGTTTCTCTTAGATGAAAGTTTGCTTCTTTTCGGTGTATCTTTGGGTTTTTGGTCAAACGGACAAACTTAGCAAGTTTTTATCATTCTAGAGCCCTAGAGGATGTTTGTGTGACTCCAACCTCTTCCCAAAGCTTCAGGGGATAAGAATATGTCGTGGTTATTCATTATTAATTCTCATAGACGAAAGTTTTTTTCCTTTTGGTCTATTTATGACTTTTTGGTCAAATGGACAAATGTAACGACCTTTCGTGATTCGAGAGGCCTAGAGTATGTTTGTGTGGGCCCGAGGTCTCCCCAAAGCTTCATGGGATGAAAATATATCTTGGTAATTCGTTGTTATTTCTCTTACACGAAAGTTTAATTCCTTTCGGTCTATGCTTGACTTTTTGGTCAAACGGACAAACTTAGCAAGTTTTCGTGATTCAATAGGCCTAAAGGATGTTTGTGTGATCCCAAGCTCTTCCCAAAGGTTCAAGCGATGAGAATATAACTTGGTTATTTGTTGTTATTTCTCCTAGAAGAAAGTTTAGTTCCTTTTGGTCTATCTTTGAGTTTTTAGTCAAGCGGACAAACTTAGCGAGTTTTCGTGATTCAATAGGCCTAGATGATGTTTGTGTGACCCGAGGCTCTCCCCAAAGCTTCAAAGGATGAGAATATGTCTTGGTCATTCGTTGTTGTTTCTCTCAGATGAAAGTTTGGTTCCTTTAGACCTATCCTTGACTTTTCGGTCAAGTGGACAAATGTAACGACTTCTCAGGATTCGAGAGGCCGATAGAAAGTTTGTCTGACCCCAAGATCTCCCCAAAGCTTCAAGGGACAAGAATATGTCTTAGTTATTTGTTGTTGTTTCTCTATGACAAAAGATTGGTTCCTTTTGGTCTATCTTTGACTTTTTAGTCAAACGGACAAACTTGGCAACCTTTTGTGATTCGAGTGGCCTGAAGGATATTTGTGTGACCCCAAGCTCTCGCCAAAGCATCAAGGGATGAGAATATGTCTTAGTTATTCGTTGTTGTTTCTCTTAGACGAAAGATTGGTTCCTTTTAGTCTATCTTTGACTTTTGATCAAATGGACAAACTTAGCAAGTTTTCGTGATTCGATAGGCCGACAAGATGTTTATGTGAACCGAAGCTCTCCCTAAAGTTTCAAGGGATGAGAATATGTCTTGGTAATTCGTTGTTGTTTCTCTTAGATGAAAGTGTGGTTCCTTTTAGCCTATCTTTGACTTTTTGGTCAAACGGACAAATGTAGTGAGCTTTCATGATTCGAGAGGCATAGACGACGTTTATGTGACCGCAAGCTCTGCCCAAAGCTTCATGGGATAAGAATATGTGTTGGTTATTCATTGTTGTTCCTCATAGATGAAAGTTTGCTTCCTTTTTGTCTATCTTTGACTTTTTGGTCAAACAGACAAACTTAGCAAGTTTTTGTGATTCAAGAGGCCTAGAGGATGTTTGTGTGACCCCAAACTCTTCCCAAAGCCTCAAGGGTTGGCAATAAGTATTGGTTATTCATTGTTGAGGGTTGAAGGTAGTACAACCAGTCCTTAGCTCCTCCATCTAGAGACAAAGGAAAAGCTCTCAATTTAATCTGCTCCTCATCAATTCCTTGTGGTTTCATTGTGCTGCAAACCTCATGAAACTCTTTCAAATGCTTATGCAGATCCTTACCTGCAAGGCCATGAAACTTGGGAAGCAAATGGATAAGACCAGATTTAAGCTCAAAGTCAGCATCAAGATCAGGATATTGGATGCACAAAGGTTGATAGTTAACGTCAGGTGCAGCCAATTCCTTTAAAGTTCTATTATCCATGCTCTCAGAATTAATGAAACTGCCACTAGAATAAGTAAAATCTACACTATTAGAAGAACTAGGGAAACTAACAGATGGAACAGAATCAGAATGCTCAATATACTCAATATGCTCAGACTCAGGATCAAATTCAGTAATAATTCTATGACTTAGCCTAGAAGCCCTTCTAACAACATGCAATGTTCTCTCTATTTCAGGATCAAAAGCAATCCGGTCATGTGCATTGCTACTACTCCTAGTCATACAGCATAAGGCATAACAGGCAAAAACACTAACAGCACACAGATTATGTAAACTACACTAAGAAATTAGCCAAAATAAAATCAGAGACACTATCAAATGAGTTTTAAAAATTATGGGAGCACCATAGTAAAATTCTAAAATGTATTTTTAATTTTCTGTAATTTTTTTTTGGTGATTTTTAAAAATCATGAAAATAAAAAAAAAAATGAAAAAGTGGTCTAAACGATGGAATTTGGCAAGAAAACTTATACCAGATGAAGGAATTTCAAGATTTTGATGCCAGATTAACCCATTAAGGGTTAGTTTTGCTCAAGATGGTGGATAAACTTTGGACACCAAGCCTCAGCACCTAACTCCACAAATTAGTCCAATTATGCGACACTTTTGACACTTTCAACACTACTAAGCTACTCTACTCTATTCAAGTGTGGAAAAAAGGAGCAAAATGAAACGCAGCTACTCTACTCTAATCTACTGTTAATATGCAATAATCGAGATTAAAAGAACAATGCAAAAATTCCCCGGCAACGGCGCCAAAATTTGACATGAACTATCGAACTCACTCAAATTAACCAGGCTTATAAATAAATTTGTAATATAGGACAACCTGAATCGTCTCCCAAGGAATTTTGCATAGGACTAAAACACTCAATTGAAAAAAAATAGAACAATAAATAGGGGGGATTTTAATTCGATTGAAATTAAAGCAAGATATAAAACGAAATTAGAGCAAGAGATAAAACGAAATTAATAAATTAAAAACCATCAACCAACCCAAAATTGAGGTTTCAACGACATCCGTCACTGGACAAAGAATTACTGAATTTCATGGTTGACCCTAAACAAATCAGAATCCCGGTATTCATATAGGAACCCTCTCTACTAGACAATCACCTAGCATTTAGTCAAACACATGGCGCGATCACTCATGCCATCGCACAGTATTCACTTCAACCTGTTTTGATTTTAAACTCCTTGGATTAATCAACCTAAATATTAAATCTAACATTTAATCCCTTCCCCTAGATGATCAAAATACAGAAATCATAGAAAAATCTCATCTGCTCAGATTCAACTTACACAATCGTGTTGCTCAATTCGAGTAACAAGGGAAGAGAAACGGATCCAGTTCATGGAGAGAACAGGTCCTCTGGATTCAGCAGCAGAATCCTCAACTCATCGGTTGATTGAATGGAAAGTTAGCCTACCATGGCTGTGCACAAACAGAAAACGAAAAAGAAAGAAAAAGAAGAACAAGATGAACAGAAGAGAGAAAAGAAGAGAGGCGTTAGGTCTGAAATTTTCAAAAAATCAAAGCTGCTGTTCGTGTTGCCCTAATCTGCTATTTAAACCTAAAACTAAACCAAGTCAAGGGCTCCAAAATCGGCCCAAATTAAAACATAACTAACAGCTTTGGTCCCATGTAGCACCAAAATTCCGTGACTAACTTTGGCTCCAGTTTTGACTACTTTCTTGTCCGAATTTAGCCTTCAAACCTCTAATTCCATTTGTACCTCTTTCCGTTATCTGTAAAACAAAAATAAGAATGAGGTTAATTGGATACCTAGAAACAAAAGTTATGATCAAAATACTAGAACAATGTAAATTTGAAAAATTAACACGAAAATGAATTAAATCCAATTAAAACCCCAAAGTCCAATTTAGACCAAAAACCATTAATTACAAACTAAACAGCCCTAAAATCATTAATCAAATGCAACAATTAAGTGTGATAAAATTGAATTATCAAAGATCTCCCCAAAACTTCAAGGGACGAGAATATGCCTTAGTTATTTGTTGTTGTTTCTCTATGACGAAAGTTTAGTTTCTTTTATTCTATCTTTGACTTGTTAGTCAAACAGACAAACTTAGCAAGATTTCATAATTTGAGAGGCCTAGAGGATGCTTGTGTGACCCCAAGCTCTCTCCAAAGCTTCAAGTGATTAGAATATGTCTTGGTTACTCCTTCTTGTTTCTCTTAAACAAAAGTTTGCTTCTTTTTAGTCTATCTTTGACTTTTTTGGTGAAACGGACAAACTTGGCAAGCTTTCGTGATTCAAGTGGCCTAGAGAATGTTTGTGTGATCCCAAGCTCTCCTCAAAGCTTTAAGGGATGAGAATATATCTTGGTTATTCGTTGTTGTTTCTCTTAGACGAAAGTGTGGTTCTTTTTCGCCTAGCTTTGACTTTTGGGTCAAACAGACAAATATAGCGAGCTTTCATGATTCGAGAGGCTTAGACGACGTTTATGTGACCCCATGCTCTCCCTAAAGCTTCATAGGTTGAGAATATTTCTTGGTTATTCGTTGTTGTTTCTCATAGACGATAGATTGCTTCTTTTTGGTCTATCTTTGACTTTTTGATCAAACAGATAAACTTAGCAAGTTTTTGTGATTCAAGAGGCCTAGAGGATGTTTGTGTGACCCCAAGCTCTCCGCAAAGCCTCATGGGATGGCAATAAGTATTGGTTATTTATTGTTGTTTTCTTTAAACAAAAGTTTGGTTCCTTTTGGCCTATCTTTGACTTTTTAGTCAAACAGACTAATGTAGCAACTTTTTGTGAATCGAGAGGCCTACAAGAAGTTTGTGTGACCCCAAGCTCTCCCCAAAGCTTCAAGGGACGAGAATATGTCTAGATTATTCATTCTTGTTTCTGTATGACGAAAGTTTGGTTCCTTTTGATCTATCTTTGTCTTGTTGGTGAAACGGACAAACTTAGCAAGTTTTCATGAATCGAGAGGCCTAGAGGATGTTTTTTGTGATCCCAAGCTCTCCCCAAAGCTTCAAGGGATGAGAATATGTCTTGGTTATTCGTTGTTGTTTCTCTTAGACGAAAGTTTGCTTCCTTTTAATCTATCTTTGACTTGTTGGTCAAATGGAAAAATGTAGCGACTTTTCGTGATGCAAGAGGCCTAGAGGAAGTTTTTTTGTGACCCCAAGCTCTCCCCAAATCTTCATGGGATGAGAATATGTCTTGGTTTTTCATTGTTGTTTCTCGTAGATGAAAGTTTGCTTCCTTTTAGTCTATCTTTGAGTTTTTGGTCAAACAAATAAACAAACCAAGTTGTCGTGATTCCGGAGGCCTAAAGGATGTTTGTGAGACCCCAAACTCTCCCAAAAGCTTGAAGGGATGGCAATAAGTATTGGATAATTGTTGTTGTTTCTGCTAGACGAAAGTTTGCTTCCTTCTGGCCAATCTTTGACTTTTTGTGTGACCTAGAGGATGTTTTTGTGATCCCAAGCTCTCCCCAAAGCTTCAAGGCATGAGTATATGTCTTGGTTATTCATTGTTGTTTCTCGTAGACGAAAGTTTAGCGAGTTTTCAGAGTTCGAGAGGCCTAGAGCATGTTTGTATGACCCCAAGCTCTCCCCAAAGCCTCATGGGATGAGAATTTGTCCTGGTTATTTGTTATTGTTTCTCTTAGACGAAAATTTGCCTCCTTCTGGTCTATCTTTGACTTTTTGTTCAAACGGACAAACCTAGCAAGTTTTCGGGAATTGACAGGCCTAGAGGATATTTGTGTGACCCCAAGCTCTCCCCAAAGCTTCAAGGGAAGAGTATATTTCTTGGTTCTTTGTTGTCGTTTCTCATAGATGAAACATTACTTCCTTTTGGTGTATATTTGACTTTTTGGTGAAACTGACAACATTAGCAAGCTTTCGGGATTTGAGAGGCCTAGAGGATATTTGTTTGACCCGAAGCTCTCCCCAAAGCTTCAAGGGATGGCAACAAGTCTTGGTTATTCGTTTTGATTTCCCTTAGACGAAAGTTTGGTTCTTTTGGGCCTATCTTTGACTTTTTGGCCTAACGGACAAACTAAGTAAGTTTTTTGTTCAAACAAACAAACTTAGCAAGTTTTCAGAATTCGAGAGGCCTAGAGGATGTTTGTGTGACCCCAAGCTCTCCCCAAAGCTTCAAGGGATGCGAATATGTCTTGGTTATTCGTTGTTGTTTCTCTTCGACGAAAGTTTGGTTCCTTTTGCTCTATCTTTGACTTTTTGGTTAAACGGACCAGCTAAGCAAGTTTTCGGGATTCGGGAGGCCTAGAGGATGTTTATGTGACCCCAAGCTCTCCCCAAAGCTTCAAGGGATGGCAATAAGTGTTAGTTATTCATTGTGATTTCTCTTGGACGAATGTTTGGTTCCTTTTGCACTATCTTTGACTTTTTAGTCAAACGAACAAACTTTCTAAGTTTTCATGATTCTAGAGGCCTAGAGGCTGTTTGTGTGACCCCAAGCTCACCCCAAAGCTTCAAGGGATGAGAATATGTCTTGGTTATTCGTTGCTGTTACTCATAGACGAAAGTTTAGTTCCTTTTACTCTAACTTTGACTTTTTGGTTAAACAGACAAACTGATAAAGTTTTCGGGATTTGGGAGACCTAGAGGAGGTTTGTGTGACCCAAGCTCTCCCCAAAGCTTCAAGGGATGGCAATAAGTGTTAGTTATTCATTGTGATTTCTCTTGGACGAATGTTTGGTTCCTTTTGCACTATCTTTGACTTTTTAGTCAAACGAACAAACTTTCTAAGTTTTCATGATTCGAGAGGCCTAGAGGCTGTTTGTGTGACCCCAAGCTCACCCCAAAGCTTCAAAGGATGAGAATATGTCTTGGTTATTCGTTGCTGTTACTCATAGACGAAAGTTTAGTTCCTTTTACTCTAACTTTGACTTTTTGGTTAAACAGACAAACTGAGCAAGTTTTCGGGATTTGGGAGACCTAGAGGAGGTTTGTGTTACCCAAGCTCTCCCCAAAGCTTCAAGGGATGGCAATAAATGTTGGTTATTCATTGTGATTTCTCTTGGACTCCTTTTGCACTATCTTTGACTTTTTAGTTAAACTAACAAACTTTGTAAGTTTTCATGATTCGAGAGGCCTAGAGGATATTTGTGTGACCCCAAGCTCACCCCAAAGCTTCAAGGGATGAGAATATGTCTAGGTTATTCGTTGTTGTTACTCATAGACGAAAGTTTGCTTCCTATTTGTCTATCTTTGAATTTTTGGTCAAATGGAGAAACCAGGTAAGCTTTCGTGATTCGAGAGGCCTAGAGGATGTTTGTGTGACCCCAAGCTCTCCCCAAAGCTTCAAGGGATGCGAATATGTCTTGGTTATTCGTTGTTGTTTCTCTTCGACGAAAGTTTGGTTTCTTTTGCTCTATCTTTGACTTTTTGGTCAAACGGCCAAACTGAGCAAGTTTTCGGGATTTGGGAGGCCTAGAGGATGTTTTTGTGCCCCAAGCTCTCCCCAAAGCTTCAAGGGATGGCAATAAGTCTTGGTTATTCATTTTGATTTCTCTTGGACGAATGTTTGGATCCTTTTGCACTATCTTTGACTTTTTAGTCAAACGAAGAAACTTTCTAAGTTTTCATGATTCGAGAGGCCTAGAGGATGTTTGTGTGACCCCAAGCTCACCCCAAAGCTTCAAGGGATGAGAATATGTCTTGGTTATTCGTTGCTGTTATTCAGAGACGAAAGTTTGCTTCCTATTCGTCTATCTTTGATTTTTTGGTCAAATAGACAAACCAGGTAAGCTTTCGTGATTCGAGAGACCTAGGGGATATTTTGTGTGACCCCAAGCTCTCCCCAAACCTTCAAGGGATGCAAATATGTCATGGTTATTCGTTGTTGTTTCTCTTCGACGAAAGTTTGGTTCCTTTTGCTCTATCTTTGACTTTTTGGTTAAACGGACCAACTAAGCAAGTTTTCGGGATTCGGGAGGCCTAGAGGATGTTTTATGTGACCCAAAGCTCTCCCCAAAGCTTCAAGGGATGGCAATAAGTGTTAGTTATTCATTGTTGATTTCTCTAGGACGAATGTTTGGTTCCTTTTGCACTATCTTTGACTTTTTAGTCAAACAAACAAACTTTCTAAGTTTTCATGATTCGAGAGGCCTAGAGGATGTTTGTGTGACCCCAAGCTCACCCCAAAGCTTCAAGGGATGAGAATATGTCTTGGTTATTCGTTGTTGTTACTCACAGACGAAAGTTTGCTTCCTATTGGTCTATCTTTGATTTTTTGGTCAAACGAACAAACCAGGTAAGCTTTCGTGATTCGAGAGGTCTAGAGGATGTTTGTGTGATCCCATGCTCACCCCAAAGCTTCAAGGGATGAGAATATGTCTTCGTTATTCGTTGCTGTTACTGATAGACGAAAGTTTGCTTCCTATTCGTCTATCTTTGACTTTTTGGTCAAACGGACAACCCAGGTAAGCTTTCGTGATTCGAGAGGCCTAGATGAAGTTTGTGTGACCCTAAGCTCACCCCAAAGCTTCAAGGGATGAGAATATGTCCTGGTTACTCGTTGCTGTTACTCATAGACGAAAGTTTAGTTCGTTTTACTCTATCTTTGACTATTTGGTTAAACAGACAAACTGAGCAAGTTTTCGGGATTTGGGATACCTAGAGGAGGTTTGTGTGACCCAAGCTCTCCCCAAAGCTTCAAGAGATGGCAATAAGTGTTGGTTATTCATTGTGATTTATCTTGGACACGTTTTGCACTATCTTTGACTTTTTAGTTAAACGAACAAACTTTATAAGTTTTCATGATTCGAGAGACCTAGAGGATGTTTGTGTGACCCCAAGCTCACTCCAAAGCTTCAAGGGATGAGAATATGTCTTGGTTACTCGTTGTTGTTACTCATAGAAGAAAGTTTGCTTCCTATTGGCCTATCTTTGATTTTTTGGTCAAATGGACAAACCAGGTAAGCTTTCAAGATTCGAGAGGCCTAGAGGATGTTTGTGTGACCCCAAGCTCTCCCCAAACCTTCAAGGGATGCGAATATGTCTTGGTTATTCGTTGTTGTTTCTCTTCGACGAAAGTTTGGTTCCTTTTGCTCTATCTTTGACTTTTTGGTCAAACGGCCAAACTGAGCAAGTTTTCGGGATTTTGGGAGGCCTAGACGATGTTTTTTGTTACCCCAAGCTCTCCCTATAGCTTCAAGGGATGGCAATAAGTCTTGGTTATTCATTTTTGATTTCTCTTGGACGAATGTTTGGTTCCTTTTGCACTATCTTTGACTTTTTAGTCAAACGAACAAACTTCTAAGTTTTCATGATTCGAGAGGCCTCGAGGATGTTTGTGTGACCCCAAGCTCACCCCAAAGCTTCAAGGGATGAGAATATGTCTTGGTTATTCGTTGCTGTTACTCATAGACGAAAGTTTGCTTCCTATTGGTCTATCTTTGATTTTTTGGTCAAATGGACAAACCAGGTAAGCTTTCATGATTCGAGAGGCCTAGAGTTGTGTGACCCCAAGCTCTCCCCAAAGCTTGAAGGGATGCGAATATGTCTTGATTATTCGTTGTTGTTTCTCTTCGATGAAAGTTTGGTTCCTTTTGCTCTATCTTTGACTTTTTAGTCAAACGGCCAAACTGAGCAAGTATTTGGGATTTGGGAGGCCTAGAGGATGTTTTTGTGACCCCAAGCTCTCCCCAAAGCTTCAAGGGATGGCAATAAGTCTTGGTTATTCATTTTGATTTCTCTTGGACGAATGTTTGGTTCCTTTTGCACTATCTTTGACTTTTTAATCAAACGACGAAACTTTCTAAGTTTTCATGATTCGAGAGGCGTAGAGGATGTTTGTGTGACCCCAAGCTCACCCCAAAGTTTCAAGGGATGAGAATATGTCTTGGTTATTCGTTGCTGTTACTCATAGACGAAAGTTTGCTTCCTATTGGTCTATCTTTGATTTTTTAGTCAAATAGACAAACCAGGTAAGCTTTTGTGATTCGAGAGGCCTAGAGGATGTTTGTGTGACCCCAAGCTCTCCCCAAAGCTTCAAGGGATGCAAATAAGTCATGGTTATTCGTTGTTGTTTCTCTTCGATGAAAGTTTGGTTCCTTTTGCTCTATCTTTGACTTTTTGGTTAAACGGACCAACTAAGCAAGTTTTTGGGATTCGGAGGCCTAGAGGATGTTTATGTGACCCCAAGCTCTCCCCAAAGCTTCAAGGGATGGGAATAAGTGTTAGTTATTCATTGTGATTTCTCTTGGACGAATGTTTGGTTCCTTTTGCACTATCTTTGACTTTTTAGTCAAACGAAGAAACTTTCTAAGTTTTCATGATTCGAGAGGCCAAGAGGCTGTTTGTGTAACCCCAAGCTCACCCCAAAGCTTCAAAGCATGAGAATATGTCTTGGTTATTCGTTGTTGTTACTCACAGACGAAAGTTTGCTTCCTATTGGTCTATCTTTGATTTTTTGGTCAAACGGACAAACCAGGTAAGCTTTCGTGATTTGAGAGACCTAGAGGATGTTTGTGTGACCCCAAGCTCTCCCCAAAGCTTCAAGGGATGCGAATATGTCTTGGTTATTCGTTGTTGTTTCTCTTCGACGAAAGTTTGGTTCCTTTTGCTCTATCTTTGACTTTTTAGTGAAACGGACAAACTGAGCAAGTTTTCGGGATTTGGGACACCTAAAGGATGTTTTTGTGACCCCAAGCTCTCCCCAAAGCTTCAAGGGATGAGAATATGTCTTGGTTATTCGTTGTTGTTACTCACAGACGAAAGTTTGCTTCCTACTAGTCTATCTTTGATTTTTTGGTCAAACGGACAAACCAGGTAAGCTTTCGTGATTCGAGAGGCCTAGGGGATGTTTGTGTGACCCCAAGCTCTCCGCAAGACTTCAAGGGATGGCCATAAGTCTTGGTTATCCATTGTTGTTTCTCTTAGATGAAAGTCCGGTTCCTATGGGCCCAACTCTGACTTTTTTGTCAAACGGATAAACTCAACATGTTTTCTTGATTCAGGAGGCCTCGAGGATGTTTGTGTGACCCGAAGCTTTCCCCAAACCTTCAAGGGATAGGAATATGTCTTGGTTACTCGCTATTGTTTCTCTTTGACGAAAGTTGGCTTCCTTTTGGTCTATCTTCGGCTTTTTGGTCAAACGAATAAACTTTGCAAGTTTTCTGGATTCGAGAGGTCTAGAGGATGTTTGTGTGACCCCAAGCTCTCCCCAAAGTTTAAAGAGATGAGAATATGTCTTGGTTAATCGTTTTTTGTTTCTCATAGACAAAAGTTTGTTTCCTTTTGGCCTTTCTTTGACCTTTTCCTCAAATGGACAACGTAACAAGTTTCCATAATTTGAGAGGCCTAGAGGATGTTTATGTGACCACAAGCTCTCCCCAAAGCTTCATGGGTTGAGAATATGTCTTGGTAACTTGTTGCTGTTTCTCTTAGACGAAAGTTTAGTTCCTTTTGGTCCATCTTTGACTTTTGGTTCATAATTCAAGAGGCATAGAAGATGTTTGATTGATACCAAGCTCTCTCCAAAGCATCAAGGGATGAGAATATGTGTTGGTTATTCGCTGTTGTTTGTCATAAATGAAAGTTTGCTTCTTTTTGGTCTTGCTTTGGCTTTATGGCCAAACGCACGAACTTAGCAAGTTTTTGTGAGTCGAGAGGCCTAGAGGATGTTTTTGTGGCCCCAAGCTCTCCCCAAAGCTTCAAGGGATGAGAAAATGTCTTGGTTATTTGCTATTATTTCTCATAAAGGAAAGTTTGCTTCCTTTTGGTCTAGCTTTGACTTTATGACCAAACGAAAGAACTTAGCAAGTTTTCATGATTCGAGAGGCCTGAAGGATGTTTGTGTGACCCCAAGCTCATCCAAAGCTTCAAGGAATGAGAATATGTCTTGGTTATTCGTTGTTGTTACTCATAAACGAAAGTTTGCTTTCTATTGGTCTATCTTTGACTTTTTGATAAAACAGACAAACTAAGTAAGCTTTCGTGATTCGAGAGGCCTAGAGGATGTTTGTGTGACCCCAAGCTCTCCCTAAATCTTCAAGCGATGGCCATTAGTCTTGGTTATCTGTTGCTGTTTCTCTTAGACAAAAGTTTGGTTCCTATTGGCCTATCTTTATCCTTTTAGTCAAACAGACAAACTTAGCAAGTTTTCTTGATTCGAGAGGCCTCGAGGATATTTGCGTGACCCCAAGCTCTCCCCAAAGCTTCAAGGGATGAGAAAATGTCTTTGTTATTCATTATTATTTCTCATAGACGAAAGTTTGCTTCCTTTTGGTCTATCTTTGCCTTTTTGGTCAATCAGACAAACTTAGCTAGCTTTCGGGATTTGAGAGGCCTAGAGGATGTTTGTGTGACCGCAACTTCCACCCAAAGCTTCAAAGGATGAGAATATGTCGTGGTTATTCGTTATTGTTTCTCTCATACGAAAGTTTAGTTTCTTTTAGTCTATCTTTGACTTTCTATTCAAACGGACAAACGTAACAAGTTTCCGTGATTCGAGAGGCCTGGAGGATGTTTATGTGACCCCAAGCTCTCCCCAAAGGTTCAAGGGATGAGAATATGTCTTGGTTATTCGTTGTTGTTTCTCTTAGATGAAGGCTTGGTTCCTTTTGGTCTATCTTCAAATTTTTTGTTAATCGGACAAATGTAGCAACTTTTCGCCAATCGAGAGGCCTACAGGACATTTGTGTGCCCCCAAGATCTTCCCAAAGCTTCAAGGGATGAGAATCTATCTCGGTTATTCGTTATTGTTTCTCTTAGATGAAAGTTTAGTTTTCTTTTGGTCTATCTTTGACTTTTTGGTTAAACGGACAAACTTAACGAGTTTTCGTTTATTAATAGGCGTACAGGATGTTTGTGTGATCCCAAGCTCTCCCAAAGCTTGATGGGATGACAATATGTCTTAGTTATTCATTGTTGTTTCTCTTTGACAAAAGTTGCTTCCTTTTAATGTATCTTTTACTTTTTGGTCAAATGGACAAACTTGGCAAGTCTTGGGGATTCAAGAGGGCTATAAAATGTTTGTGTGACCCCAAGCCCTCCCCAAAGCTTCAAGGGATGGCAATAAGTCTTAATTATTCGTTGTTGTTTCTCTTGGACGAAAGTTTGGTTCCTTTGGGACTATCTTTGACTTTTTGTTCAAATGGACAAACTTAGCAAGTTTTCGTGATTTACGAGGGCTAGATGATGTTTGAGTGACCCCAACCTCTCTCCAAGGCTTCGTGGGTTGAGAATATATCTTGGAAATTCGTTGTTGTTTCTCTTAGATGAAAGTTTCGTTCCTTTTGGTCTATCATTTACTTTCTGGTCAAATGGACAAACTTAGTGAGTTTTTGCAATTTGAGTGGCCAAGAGGATGTTTGTGTGATCCCAAGCTCTCCGTAAACCTTGAAGGGATGGGAATATGACTTGGTTATTCGTTGTTGTTTCTCTTAGACGAAAGTTGCTTTCTTTTGTTGTATCTTTTACTTTTTGGTCAAACAGACAAAGTTAGAAAGTTTTTGGGATTTGAGAGGCCTAGAGAATGTTTGTGTGACCCCAGGGTCTCCCCAAAGCTTTAGGGGATGAGAATATGTCTCGGTTATTTGTTGTTATTTCTCATAGACGAGAGTTTGTTTCCATTTAGTCTATCTTTGACTTTTTAGTCAAACGAACAAATTTAGTTAGCTTTCATGATTCGAGAGGCCTAAAGGATGTTTGTATGACCCCATGCTTTCCCCAAAGTTTCAAGGCATGAGAATATGTTTTGGTTGTTCGCTGTTATTTGTATTTGACGAAAGTTTGCTTCCTTTTGGTCTATCTTGGGCTTTTTCGGTCTAATGGACAAACTTATCAAGTTTTTGATTTTTAATAGGCCTAGAGAATGTTTGTGTGACCCCTAGCTCTCCCCAAAGCTTAAAGGGATGAGAATATATCTTGGTTATTCGTTATTGTTTCTCATAGACGAAAGTTTACTTCGTCTTGGTCTATCTTTGACTTTTTGGTCAAACAGAAAAACTTAACAAGTTACGTGATTTGAGAAGCCCAGAGGATGTTTGTGTGACCCCAAGCTCTCCCCAAAGCTTCAAGGGATGGCAATAAGTCTTGGTTATTCGTTGTTGTTTCTCTTAGATGAAAGTTTTGTTCCTTTTAGCCTATGTTTGACTTTTTGGTCAAACAGGCAAACTTAGCAAACTTTCATGATTCGAGAGGCCAAGAGGATGTTTGTGTGACGCTAACCTTTACCTAAAGCTTCAAAGGATGAGAATATGTCTTAGTTATTGATTGTTATTTCTCTTGGATGAAAGTTTGGTTCCTTTTTGTTTATCCTGGACTTTTTGGTCAAACAGACAAACTTTGCAAGTTTTCGTGGTTTGGGAAGCCTAGAGAACGTTTATGGGACCCCAAGGTCTCCCCAAAGCTTTAAGGGATGAGAATATGTTTTGGTTATTTGTTGTTGTTTCTCTTAGACGAAAGCTTGCTTCTTTTTTGGTTAATTTTAGACTTCTTGGTGAAACAGGCAAATGTTGCAAGTTTTTGTGATTCGAGACGCCTAAGAGATATTTGTGTGACTCCAAGCTCTCCCCAAAGCCTCATAGGATGAGAGTATGTCTTAGTAATTCGTTGTTGTTTCTCTTGGACGAAAGTTTGGTTCCTTTTAGTCTATCATATACTTTTTGGTCAAACAGACAAACATTGCAAGGTTTCGTGATTTGAGAGACCTATAAGATGTTTATGTGACCCCAAGCTGTCTCCAAAGCTTCAAGGGATGAGAATATGTCTTGGTTGTTCGTTATTGTTTCTCTTAGGCGAAAGTTTAGTTCCTTTTCGTCTATCTTTGACTTTTTGATCAAACGGACATACTTAGCAAGTTTTCATGTTTCAATAGGCCTACAAGATGTTTGTCTGACCTAAACATCTCCCCAAAGCATTATGGGTTGAGAATATGTCTTGGTTATTCATTTTTGTTTCTCCAAAACGAATGTTTGCTTCTATTTAGTCTATCTTTGACTTTTTGGTCAAACGGACAAACTTAGCAAGCTTTCGTGACTCGAGCGGCCTAGAAGATGTTTGTGTGACCCCAAGCTCTCCCCAAAGCTTCAAGGAATGAGAATATGCTTTGGTTGTTCGTTGTTGTTTTTCTTAGACGAAAGTGTGGTTCCTTTCGGTCTTTCTTTGACTTTTTGGTCAAAAGGACAAACTTAGTGAGCTTTCGTGATACAAAACGCTTAGAGGATGTTTGTGCGACCCCAAGCTCTCCCAAAAGCTTCAAGGGATGAGAATTTGTCTCGGTTATTCGCTGTTATTTCTCATAAACAAAAGTTTGCTTCCTTTTGGTCTAGCTTTGACTTTATGGTCAAACGGACAAACTTATTGAGTTTTCATTATTCGAGTGGCCTAGAGCATGTTTGTACAACCGTAAGCTCTTCCCAAAGCTTGAAGGGATGAGAATATTTCTTGGTTATTTGTTGTTGTTTCTCTTAGACGAATGTTTGGTTCCTTTTGGCCTATCTTTGAGTTTTTGATTAAACGGAGAAACTTAACAAGTTTTCATGATTCGAGAGGCCTAGAGGATGTTTGTGTGACCCCAAGCTCTCCCCAAAGCTTTAAAGGATGAGAATATGCCTTGGTTATTCGTTGTTGTTTCTCTTAGACAAAAGTTATGTTCATTTTAGCCTATCTTTGACTTTTTGGTCAAACAGGCAAGCTTAGCAAGCTTTCATGATTCGAGAAGCCTAGAGGATGTTTGTGTGACGTCAACCTCATCCAAAGCTTCAAAGGATGAGAATATGCCTTAGTTATTGATTGTTGTTTCTCTTGGATGAAAGTTTGGTTTCTTTTAGTTTTTCCTGGACTTTTTGGTCAAACAGACAAACTTTGCAAGTTTTCGTGGTTTGAGAAGCCTAGAGGATGTTTGTGGGACCCCAAGATCTCCCCAAAGCTTCAAGGGATGAGAATATGTTTTGGTTATTTGTTGTTGTTTCTCTTAGACGAAAGCTTACTTCTTTTTTGGTCAATTTTAGACTTCTTGGTGAAACAAGCAAACGTTGCAAATTTTTATGATTCGAGAGGCCTAAGGGATATTTGTGTGACTCCAAGCTCTCCCCAAAGTCTCATGGGATGAGAGTATGTCTTAGTAATTCGTTGTTGTTTCTCTTAGACGAAAGTTTGGTTCCTTTTAGTCGATCTTATACTCTTTGGTCAAACGGAAAAACTTAGCAAGTTTTCGTGATTTGTGAGGCCTAGAGGATGTTTCTATGACCCCAATCTGTCCCCAAAGCTTCAAGGGATAAGAATATGTCTTGGTTGTTCGTTATTGTTTCTCTTAAGCAAAAGTTTAGTTCCTTTTTGTCTATCTTTGACTTTTTGATCAAACAGACATACTTAGCGAGTTTTCATGTTTCAATAGGCCTAGAAGATGTTTGTCTGATCTAAACATCTCCCCAAAGCATCATGGGTTGAGAATATGTCTTGGTTATTCATTTTTGTTTCTCCAAAACGAATGTTTGCTTCTATTTAGTCTATCTTTGACTTTTTAGTCAAACGGACAAACTTAGCAAGCTTTCGTGACTCGAGCGGCATAGAAGATGTTTGTGTGACCCTAAGCTCTCCCAAAAGCTTCAAGGGATGAGAATATACCTTGGTTATTCGTTGTTGTTTTTCTTGGACGAAAGTGTGGTTCCTTTCGGTCTATCTTTGACTTTTTGGTCAAAGGGACAAACTTAGTGAGTTTTTGTGATACAAGAGGCTTAGAGGATGTTTGTGTGACCCCAAGCTCTCCCAAAAGCTTCAAGCAATGAGAATATGTCTTGGTTATTCGTTGTTGTTTCTCTTAGACGAAAGTTTTGATCATTTTAGTCTATCTTTGACTTTTTGGTCAAGCGGATAAACTGAGCAAGTTTTCGGGATTTGAGAGTCCTAGAGGATGTTTGTGTGACTCCAAGCTCTCCCCAAAGCTTCAAGGGATGAGAATTTGTCTTAGTTATTCGTTGTTATTTCTCATAAACGAATGTTTGCTTCCTTTTGGTCTAATTTTGACTTTATGGTCAAACGGACAAACTTATTGAGTTTTCAATATTCGAGTGGCCTAGAGCATGTTTGTACAATCCTAAGCTCTCCCCAAAGCTTGATGGGATGAGAATATTTCTTGGTTATTTGTTGTTGTTTCTCTTGGACGAATGTTTGGTTCCTTTTGGCCTATCTTTGAGTTTTTGGTTAAACGGACAAACTTAACAAGTTTTCGTGATTCGAGAGGCCTAGAGGATGTTTTGTGTGACACCAAGCTCTCCCTAAAGCTTCAAAGGATGAGAATATGTCTTGGTTATTCGTTGTTGTTTCTCTTAAATGAAAGTTTCCTTCCTTTTGGTCTATCTTTGACTTGTTGGTCAAACAAACTAACTTAGCAAGCTTTCATGATTCGAGAGGGCTTTGATGTGAACCTTGCCAAGAATAACGAGACCCGTCAACGAACTAAGGTACCACGACCTTTCTACTATCAGATTTTAGATGGAAAACCTCGACCCGTTACCTATGCAGAGGTAAGAACCTTGGTATGTTGAAGACGCCACAAACGATAGTGAAAATTCCATTTGATATGTTGAATTGTGAACGCCACGGAATGATTCCAATAAGTTCGAAAAAGTTCTTCAAAAAATCACAAAGAAACTCTCAATTTTCGTGAATGAAACTCTCCCTTTTTTCATTCATGTACACCTTTAAATAGGATGATTACAACTTTAAAACAAATCAATCAGCCCTAACAAATAAAGGAAAGTATCTGATTAAAATCAATCAGTCCTAACAAATAAAGGAAATTTTAGAAAAGGAAACTTGGCAATGAACTAAGCTCAAAACGGGTCCAAATTCAGCTCCCAAAACACGCAAATTTGCTGCTGCAATTAAGTTGGGTTTTTGTTGAAATCTTCTAGGGTTTGAATCACATTGATGCTTCATTATTGAAAATGTGGGCTATGCTCAATGGGCCGTAAATTTGATTGAGACCAGATTTCTTGAATCAGCCTATTGAGTGCTTCCTTGAACTTAGCATCTCTATTTGAAACAATTGTCCTAGGCATAACATGTAATCTCACAATCTCCCAAAAGAACAAATTAGCAACATGTGATGCATCATCCATTTTGTGACATAGAATAAAATGTGCCATCTTAGAAAATCTATCCACAACCACAAATATTGAATCTCTTCCCCATTTAGATCTAGGCAAACCTAACACAAAATTCATCGAAATATCAATCCAAGGATTGCTAGGAATTGGCAAAGGAGTATACAAACTGTTGGGTTGAACTGTGGACTTAGCTTGCCTACACGTGACACATCTACCATAAATCCTCTTGACATCTCGTTTCATGTGTGGCCAATAGAAGTGTTCCTGCAAAACAGTTAAGGTCTTGACAACTCCAAAATGTCCCATTAACCCTCCACTATGGGATTCCCTTACTAATAAGTCTCGTAATGAACAATTGGGCACACACAACTTATTTTCTCGAAAAAAGAAATCTACATATCTAAAGAACTTTCCCACTCCCTTTCCTCACAATTCCTATACTCCTCACAAAAATCTTGGTCGTAAGGGTACAACTTTTTAATGTATTCAAAACTAAGTAATTTTGCGTCAAGAGTATACGTACCTTCGAGAAAGTGCATCAGCTACTACATTCCCCATACCTTGTTCATATCGGATGACATATGGGAACGTCTCAATGAACTCTACCGATCGGGCATGTGTCCTAGAGGATGTCTCCTTACCTTGTTGTTTGTCCTTGACGAAAGTTTGGTTCCTTTTGGCCATTCTTTGAGTTTCTGGTCAAATCAACAAACTTAACAAATTTTATTGATTTGAGAGACCTAGAGGATGTTTGTGTGACACCAAGCTCTCCCTAATGCTTCAAGGGATGAGAATATGTCTTACTTATTCGTTGTGTTTTCTCAAAGACGAAAGTTTGCTTCATTTTGGCCTATCTTTGACTTTTTAGTCAAATGAAGAACTTAGCAAGCTTTTGTGATTCCAGAGGGCTAGAGGATGTTTGTGTGACCCCAAGCTCTCCCCAAAGCTTCAAGGGATGAGAATATGTCTTGGTTATTCGTTGTTGTTTCTCATAAAAGAAAGTTTGCTTTCTTTTGGCCTATCTTTGACTTTTTAGTCAAACAGACAAACTTAGCAAGTTTTCATGATTCGAGAGGCCTAGAGGATGTTTATCTGACCCAAAGCTCTCCGTAAAGATTCAAGGGATGAGAATATGTCTCAGTTATCCATCGTTGTTTCTCATAGACGAAAGTTTACTTTCTTTTGGTCTATCTTTATCTTTTTAGTCAAACGGACAAACTTAGTAAGCTTTCATGATTCGAGATGCCTAGACGATGTTTGTGTGACCCCAAGTTCTCCCCAAGGCTTCAAAGGATGGCAATAAGTCATGGTTATTTATTGTTGTTTCTCTTAGAAGAAAGTTGGCTTCCTTTTGGTCTACTTTTGACTTTTTGGTCAAAGGAACAAACTTAGCACGCTTTCGTGATTCGAGAGGCCTAGAGAGTCTTTGTGTGACCCTAAGCCCTCCCCAAAGCTTGAAGGGATGTCAATAAGTCTTGGTTATTTGTTGTTGTTTCTTTTTCACAAAAGTTTGGTTCCTTTTGACCATTCTTTGAGTTTTTGGTCAAACGGACAAACTTAACAAGTTTTCGTGATGAGAGAGGCCTAGAGGAAGTTTGTGTGACACCAAGCTCTCCCCAAAGCTTCAAGGGATGAGAATATGCCTTGCTTGTTCGTTGTTATTTCTCATAAACAAACGTTTGCTTCCTTTTGGTTTATCTTTGACTTTTTAGTCAAATGAAGAACTTAGCAAGCTTTCGTGATTCTAGAGGGCTAGAGGATGTTTGTGTGACCCCATGCTCTCCCCAAAGGTTCAAGGGATGAGAATATTACTTGGTTATTCGTTGTTGTTTCTCATAAATGAAAATTTGCTTCCTTTTGGCCTATCTTTGACTTTTTAGTCAAACAGGTAAACTTTGTAGGTTTACATGATTTGAGAGGCCTACAGGATGTTCGTGTGGCCCCAAGCTCTCCCCAAAGCTTTGAGGGATGAGAATATGTGTTGGTTATTCATTGTTATTTCTCTTGGCCGAAAGTTTTGTTCCTTTTGATCTATCTTTAACTTTTTGGTCAAACGGACAAACTTAGCAAGTTTTAAGGATTCAAAAGGCCTAGAGGATGTTTGTGTGACTCCAAGCTCTCCCCAAAGCGTAAAGGGATGGCAACAAGTCTTAGTTATTAGCTGTTGTTTCTCTTAGACAAAAGTTTGATTCCTTTTGATCTATCTTTGACATTTTTGTCAAACGGATAAACTTAGCGAGCTTTCGTGATTCGGGAGGGCTAGAAGTTATTGGTGTCGCCCCAAGCTCTTCCCAAAGCTTCAAGGAAGAGAATATGTCTTGGTTATTCGTTGTTGTTTCTCTTGGACGACAGTTTAGTTCCTTTCGGTCTATCTTTAACTTTTTGGTCAAACGGACAAACTTAGCATGTTGGTCTATCTTTGACTTTTTAATCAAATGAAGAACTTAGCAAGCTTTTGTGATTGCAGAGGGCTAGAGGATGTTTGTGTGACCCCAAGCTCTCCCCAAAGCTTCAAGGGATGAGAATATGTCTTGGTTATTCATTGTTGTATGTCTTAGACGAAAGTTTGCTTCCATTGGTCTATCTTTGACTTTTGGTCAAACAGACAAACGTAGCAAGTTTTCGTGATTCAAGAGGCGTAGAGGACCTTTGTGTGACCCCAAGCTCTCCCTGAATCTTCACGGGATGAGAATATGCCTTGGTTATTCGTTGTTGTTTCTCATAGATGAAAGTTTACTTCCTTTTAGTCTATCTTTCACTTTTTAGTCAAATGGACAAACTTAGTAAGTTTACATGATTCGAGAGGCTAAGAGGATGTTTATATGACCCCAAGCTCTCTCCAAAGCTTTAAGGGATGTCAATATGTCTTGACTATTTGTTGTTGTTTGTCTTAGACGAAAGTTTGATTTCATTTGGTCTATATTGGACATTTTAGTCAAACGGACAAACGTAGCAAGTTTTTGTGATTCGAGAGGCCTAGAGCATCTTTGTTTGACCCCAAGCTCTCTCCGAAACTTCATGGGATGCGAATATGTCTTGGTTATTCGTTGTTATTTTTCATAGATGAAAGTTTGCATCCTTTTAGTCTATCCTTGACTTTTTGGCCAAACGGACAAACTTAGCATGTTTTCATGATTCGAGAGGCCTAGAGTAAGTTTGTGACCCCTAAAGCTCTCTGATAATTGAATTTTATTACTCTTAATTGTTGCATTTGATTAATGATTTTAGGGCTGTTTAGTGTGTAATTAATGTTTTTTGGTCTAATTTGGACTTTGGAGTTTTAATTGGATTTAATTCATTTTCGTGTTAATTTTCCAGATTTACATTGTTCCAGTATTTTTATCATAACTTTTGTTCTAGATATCCGATTAACCTCATTCTTTGTTTTGTTTTGTAGATAACTCAAAGAGCTACAAATGGTATTAGAATCTTGAAGGCAAAATTCGGACAAGAAGGTAGTCAAACTTGGAGCCAAAATCAGTCACGGAATTCTAGAGCTATGTTTAGTTAATTGGGCTTAACTTTGTAATTAGGAGTCCAAACTACATAGGACTAAAGCCATTAGTTATGTTTTAATTTGGGCAAGTTTTGGAGCCCCTGACCCGGTTTAGTTTTAGGTTAAAACAGCAGATTAGGGAAAGACGACAGTAGGTTTACATTGTTGGAAAATTTTCGGATCTAACACCTCTCTTCTTTTCTCTCTCTGTTCATCTTGTTCTTCTTTCTCTTTCTTTTTCATTTTTTGTTTATGCATAGCCATGGTAGGCTAACTTTCTATTCAATTAACCCATGAATTGAGGATTCTATTGTTGAATCCAGAGGACCCGTACTCTCCATGAACTGGATCCGTTTCTCTTCCCCCTTTATTCTAATTGAGCAACACGATTGTGTAAGTTGAATCTGAGCGGATGAGGTTTTTCTATGATTTCTGTATTTTGATTATCCAGGGGAAGGGATTAAATGTTAAATTTAATATTTAGGTTGATTAATCCGAGGGATTCAAAATCAAAACAGGTTGAAGTGAACACTGTGCGATGGCATGAGTGAACGCGCCAAGTGTTTGATTAAATGCTACGTGATTGTCTAGTAGAGAGGGTTCCTATATGAATGTAGGGATTCCGATTTGTTTAGGGTCAATCACGAAATTCAGTAATTCTTTGTCCAGTGACGGATGTCTTTGAAACCTCAATTCTAGGTTGGTTGATTGCTTTTAAATTGTTAATTTCGTTTTATCTCTTGCTCCAATTTCGTTTTATATCTTGCTTTAATTTTAATCGAATTAAAACTCTCCTTGTTTATTGTTTTGTTTTTCAATTGAGTGATTTAGTCCTATGCAAAATTCCTTGGGAGACGATTCAGGTTGTCCTATATTACAAATTTATTTATAACCCTGGTTAATTTGAGTGAGTTCGACAGTTCACGTCAAATTTTGGCGCCGTTGCCGGGGATTTTTGCATTGTTTTTTTGATCTCGATTATTGTATATTAACAGTAGATTAGAGTAGAGTAGCTGCATTTCGTTTTATTACTTGTTCCACACTTCAGGGGCATTTAGGTCATTTTACTGTCAACTATCTCTGATTTTCCTGAAAATTTGTCAGTAGCTAGAATTACAGTGGTTGGGGCCTATTTTTGCCAAATTTCATCGTTTAGACCACTTTTTTAATTTTTTTTATTTTCATGATTTTTAAAAATCGTCAAAAAATTACAGAAAATCAAAAATACATTTTAGAATTTTATTGTGGTGGTTTCATAATTTTTAAAATTCATTTGATAGTGTTTCTGATTTTATTTTAGCTAATTTCTTAGTGTAGTTTACATATTTTGTATGCTGTTAGTGTTTTTGCCTGTTATGCCTTATGATGTATGACTAGGAGTAGTAGCAATGCACATGACCTAATTGCTTTTTGATCCTAAAATAGAAAGAACATTGCATGCTGTTAGAAGGGCTTCTAGGCTAAGTCATAGGATTGTTACTGAGCTTGATCCTGAGTTTAAACATATTCAGCATATTGAGCATATTGAGCATTCTGATTCTGTTCCATCTGTTAGTTTTTCTAGTTCTTCTAACAGTGTAGATTTTGCTTATTTAAGTGGTAGTTTCATTAATTCTGAGAGCATGGATAATAGAACTTTTAAAGGAATTGGCTGCACTTGACGTTAATTATCAACCTTTGTGCATCCAATATCTAGATCTTGATGCTGACTTTGAGTTTAAATCTGGTCTTATCCATTTGCTTCCCAAGTTTCATGGTGTTGCAGGTGAGGATCCACATAAGCATTTGAAGGAGTTTCATGTGGTTTGCAGCACAATCAAACCACAAGGAATTGATGAAGAGCATATTAAATTGAGAACTTTTCCTTTCTCTCTAGATAGAAGAGCTAAGGACTGGCTGTACTACCTTCAACCCTCATCCAGTGGAAGCTAGAATGACAAGAAGAGATTATTTCTGGAGAAGTTTTTCCCAGCCTCAAGAGCCATTGCAATCAGAAAAGAGATATGCGGCATAAGGCAAGCAAATGGAAAGAATCTGCATGAATACTGGGAGAGTTCAAGAGGCTATGTGCAAGCTGTCCACACCACCAGATATCTGATCAGTTGCTGATAGTATACTTCTATGAAGGCTTGTCACCCATGGACAGAAATATGGTGGATGCAGCCAGTGGTGGAGCTTTAGTTGATAAGACACCTGTTGTGGCCAGAGAATTGATATGAAACATGGCAGCTAATTCCCAACAATTCGGCACTAGAGCAACCAACAGTGGGGTGTTCTCAATTCAAGTGCCCCTAGTCCAATATCACAGTGCCTATAAACCAGCAGTAGTGTCCAGTGCAGACCACCAGATACTGGAAAATAGACTAGACGAATTGACCTCATTAGTAACGCAATTGGCAATGACACAAACAGTGCTGTCTCCCACTCCACAGATAAGGAGACCATGTGGTATCTATTCTGATCCACTCCACCCCGCTGATGCTTGCTCAACTCTGCAAGAGGGCACCTCTCCAGACCAATCAGTAGCTGCAGCAGGAGTCTTTCTTGGAAAGCCACAATATCAGCAGCAACATAATCCATTTTCAAACACTTATAATTCTCGCTAGAGAGATCATCCAAACTTAAGGTGGAACCAGAACCAGAACCAGAATTAGCATAATTTCCCACAATACCAACATAGGCAGTTTCCACAGCACAAACAGAATTTCCAACAGTCTGCACCTCCACAACCAGCACAATAGCAGACCAGTAGCGGTCCTTCACTGGAAGATGTGGTGAAGTAGCTTGCAACGAACAGTTTGCAATTCCAGTAGAGAACTGAATCTTCCATTCAGAATTTGCAAACTCAGATTGGGCAGTTAGCAACATCACTGAACCAGCTCCAACCCCAGGGATCTAACAACTCTCTTCCTTCACAGACAATTCACAATCCGAAGGGGAATGTCAGTGCTATATCCCTAAGGTCTGGCAAGCAACTAGAAGAGCCCAAGCAAGCTGTAGTTGAGGCTGAACCAACCCCAAAAAAGAAGAAGACTGATGCTAAGAAAAGTGAAACATTGAAAGCAAGGCAATGATGAGTCTGAAACCCCCATCCCTCTACCTTTCCTTCAGAGAGCCCTTCAATCCAAAAAAGTTGGCAGAGAAAGTACAAGAGAAGGAGATCCTAGAGACATTCAGAAAATTTGAAGTTAACATCCCTCTCTTAGATGCTATCAAGCAGATTCCCAAATATGCCAAATTTCTGAAGGAGTTATGTACCAACAAGAGGTGACTGAAGGGGAATGAGCGAGTGAGCTTGAGCCAAAATGTGTCAGCACTCATCCAGCCTATGCCTAAGAAGTGCAAAGATCCAAGGACGATTTACTATTCCTTGCATAATTGGAAATTGTAAATTTGATGATTGCATGTTAGACTTAGGTGCTTCCATAAATGTCATGCCTGAATCTGTGTATAATTCTCTTGGTCTCGGTCATTTGCGTGCTACTAGTGTTGTTATCCAGTTAGCTAATAGGAATAATGCTCACCCTGCTGGTCTGATTGAGGATGTTTTAGTTAGAGTGAATGAATTAATATTCCCTGCTGATTTTTACATTTTAGAGATAGAGGGTGAGTCTACTAATAGTGGACCCCCGATTATTCTCGAGAGGCCTTTCTTGAAAACAACTAAGACTAAGATAGATGTGCATTCTGGTACTCTTTCCATGGAATTTGGTGATAGTATTGTGCATTTTAATATCTTTGATGCCATGAAACATCCTAGGGAAGAGCATTCAATTTTGTGCATAAAGGATGTTTCTGTGACCCCAAGCTCTCACCAAAGCTTTATGGGATGAGAATATGTCTTAGTTATTTGTTGTTGTTTCTCTTTGACGAAAGTTTGCTTCCTTTTTGTCTATCTTTGACTTTTTCGCCAAACGGACAAACTTAACAAGTTTTCTGGATTAGAGAGGCCTAAAGGATATTTGTGTGACCCCAAGCTCTCCCCAAAGTTTCAAAGGATGTGAATATGTCTTGGTTATTCGTTGTTGTTTCTCTTGGACGAAAGTTTGCTTCCTTTTAGTCTGTCATTCACTTTGTGGTCAAACGAACAAACGTAACAAGTTTTCGTGATTCGAGAGGCCTAGAGGATGTTTGTGTGACCCCAAGCTCTCCCCAAAGCTTGAAAGGTTGAGAATATCTCTTGGTTATTCGTTGTTATTTCTCATTGATCAAAGTTTGCTTCCTTTTGGTCTGTCTTAGACTTTTTGGTCAAACGGACAAACTTAGGAAGTTTTCGTGATTTGAGAGGCCTAGAGGATGTTTGTGTGACCCCAAGGTCACCCCAAAGCTATATGGGATGAGAATATGTCTTGGTACTCACTGTTGTTCCTCTAAGAAGAAAAGTTTGCATCCTTTTGGCCTATCTTTGAGTTTTTGGTCAAACGGACAAGCTTAGCAAGTTTTCATGATTTGATAGGCCTAGAGGATGTTTTGTGTGACCCCAAGCTCTCCCTAAAGCTTCAAGGGATGATAACATGTCTTGGTCATTCGTTGTTATTTCTCATAAATGAATGTTTGCTTCCATTTCGTCTATCTTTGACTTTTAAGTCAATCGGACAAACATAGCAAGTTTTCGTGATTCAAGAGGCCTAGAGAATATTTGTGTGGCCCCAAGCCTCCCCAAAGCTTCAAGGGATAAGAACATGTCTCGGTTATTCATTGTTGTTTCTGTTAGACAAAAATTTGCTCTCTTTTAGTCTATCCTTGACTTTTTGGCCTAATAGACAAGCTTAGTTAGTTTTCGAGATTCAAGAGGCCTACAGGATATAAGTGTGACCCCAAGCTGCCCCCAAATCTTCAAGGGATGTGAATATGTCTTAGTTATTCGTTATTGTTTCTCTTAGATGAAAATTTGGTTCTTTTTTGTCTATCTTTGACTTTTCAGTCAAACAGATAGACTTAGTGGGTTTTCGGGATTCAGTAAGCCTAGAGGATGTTTGGGTGACCCCAACCTCCCCAAAGATTCATGGAATGAGAATATGTCTTGGTAATTCATTATTGTTTTTCTTAGACGAAAGTTTGCTTCCTCTTAGTCTATCTTAGACTTTTTGGTCAAACGGACAAACGTAGCAAGCTTTTATGTTTCGAGAGGCCTAGAGGATGTTTATGTGACTCCAAGCTCTCCTCAAAACTTAATGGGATGAGAATATGTATTTGTTATTCGTTGTTGTTTCTCATAGATGAATGTTTGCTTCCTTTTGGTCTATTTTTGACTTTTTGGTCAAACAGACAAACTTAGAAAGTTTTCGGGATTCGAGAGGCCTAGAGGATATTTGTGTGACCCCAAGCTCTCCCCAAAGCTTCGAGGCATGAGAATATGTCTTGCTTATTTGTTGTTGTTTCTCTTAGACGAAAGTCTGCTTCTTTGTGGTCTATCTTTGAATTTTTGGTCAAACAGACAAACTTAACAAGTTTTCTGGATTTGAGAGGCCTAAAGGATATTTGTGTGACCCCAAGCTCTCTGCAAACCTTCAAAGGATGTGAATATGCCTTAGTTATTCGTTGTTGTTTCTCTTAGACGAAGGTTTGGCTCCTTTTGGTTTATCTTTGACTTTTTGGTCTAACAGATAAACTTTAGCGAGTTTTCGTGATTCAATAAGACTAGAGGATGTTTGTGCGACCCCAAGCTCTCCCTAAAGCTTCATGGGATGAGAATATGTCTTGGTTATTCATTGTTATGTGTCATTGACGAAGGTTTGCTTCCTTTTGGTCTATCTTTGACTTTTTGGCCAAACGGACAAGCTTAGCTACTTTTCGGGATTTGAGAGGCCTAGAGGATTTTTGGGTGACCCTAAGCTGCCCCCAAAGCTTCAAAGGATGTGAATATGTCTTAGTTATGCGTTGTTGTTTCTCGTAGATGAAAGTTTGGTTCTTTTTGGTCTATCTTTGGCTTTTTGGTCAAACAGACAAACTTAGGAAGTTTTTGTAGTTTGAGAAGCCTAGAGGATGTATGTGTGATCCCAAGCGCTCCCTAAAGCTTTAAGGGATGAGAATATGTCTTGGTTATTCGCTGTTGTTGCTCTTAGACGAAAGCTTGCTTCCTTTTGGTCTATCTTTGGCTTTTTGGTCAAACGGACGAACTTAGTAAGTATTCATGATTCGAGAGGCCTAGAGGATGTTTGTGTGACCCCAAGCGCTCCCTAAAGCTTCAAGGGATGAGAATATGCCTTGGTTATTCGTTGTTGTGTCTCATAAATGAAAGTTTGCTTCCCTTTGGTCAATCTTTCACCTTTTCATCAAAATGACAAACTTAGTAAGTTTTCGGGATTCGAGAGGCTTAGAGGAAATTTGTGTGACCCCAAGCCCTCCCTATAATATCCCAAATTAGCCTAAATGAAATGGGAAATGATAAGGTTATGTAAGGTTAATGTGGGTTAAGAAGTTAAAATTTTCGTTAGGACTAATTGGGGTTAAAATGTAATTATGTGAAATTATAGGGGTCAAATCACAAATATTAAAAGTTTTAGGGTAAAAGTGTAATTAAGCAAAGTTGCCAAAATTTTCGAATTAATCTTGTGTAAGCCATCTTATATTAGTCTTGTGAGCCCTAATTTGATGGCTATTGGATGAAAATTTGATGGTATGATGAAAAGGTTGCAAGTTGCCAAAAGTAAGAATGGAAGCATAGGATCAAAATAGGATATTTTAAGACATCCTTGGACTTGGTCAACCATTTGCTTCATCTTCTTCCTTGTGCTGCCCGAGAGTTTATTTCTCTCCTTCCTCCATTTGTGCTCCACCTTTCTTAGCCAAAAATACACCAAGTTTTGAAGCTTTCAAAACCACAAAAGCTTAGGTTCATCTTACCCTAGATAACCCAAAGTTTAGGAGAAGAAAAGGAACCCTTTTGCCCTCTCTTGGAGCCTTTGTGTGCCATCCATGAGGTGGGAAGAAAGTGTGATTTTCCACCTTAGAAGTTAGGAATCATGTTGTTCTACTAATTCAAGAGTGTTTGAGGTGAGTAGGACTTGATTCCTTTGCTTTTCATGGATTAAACTTAGGGTTTTGATTTATGTGCATAATGGGTTTATGTTTCTCCTATGGTTTTTGATATGTATGTATTGTTGTGTGGAAAAGGTTTGTTGGTGATATTGAAGGTGGAGGAAGAATGGTTGAAATACCATTGGAATCAAGTTTGGCTTAGGTGGTGTGTATTCTTGAATTTTTCAAGAATAGGGGTGATATTGGCGACTTTGTTAATTGTGATTGTGTGAAACGAAAAGGAAGAACTTAGAGAGCTAAGCTTCAAGAGGTAAACTCTTGGACCTTGGGATAATTCCCACTTGTTGTTCTACCATTTTCTTTGGAATTATGGTTATTATCTTTGATGTAAAATTGGTGTGTTAGCTTATGGTATAATATGCAATTGTGTGAATATTATGATGTGTTTGAGCCATTGAGGCATGGTTTGTATTGATTGGGGAGGTTCCTTAGCAAGGTGAATATTGGGCACTCACTTTGAGGTATGGCTCATTGGAGTGGCCCGAGTGTGTGTATTGATTGTGTAGGTTCCCTAGCCAGGAGAATAGTGTATATGGTTTGTCCTAAGAGGTACGGCTCTTGGAAATTCCATACGGATACTCACTTTGAGGTACGGCTCAATGGAGTAGTCCTATTGCTATTGTTGTGTGCTCACTTTGATATAGGCGGTGTATTATGTTATAAATTGCCTAACGCTTGTATGCAGGAAAGTGAACTCAAGGGTGTCTATATAAACATATAAACATCGAATCATGAAAACTTAGTAAGTTTATCCGTTTGACCAAAAAGTCAAAGATAGACTAAAAAGAACCAAAATTTCATCTAAGAGAAACAACAACGAATAACCAGGACTTATTGCCATCCCTTGAAGCTTTGGGGAGAGCTTTGGGTCACATAAACTTTCTCTAGGCCTTTCGAATCATGAAAACTTTGTAAGTTTGTCCATTTGACCAAAAAGTCATAGATAGACCAAGAAGGAACTAAACTTTCGTCTAAGAAAAATACCAACGAATAAGCAAGACTTTTTGCCATCCTTTGTAGCTTTGGGAAGAGCTTGGGGTCACACAAACATCGTCTAGGCCTCTCGAATCACGAAAGCTTACTAAGTTGTCCGTTTGACCAAAAAGCCAAAGATAGACCAAAAGTAAGCAAACTTTCGTCTTTGCCATCCCTTGGAGCTTTGGGGAGAGCTTAGGTCACACAAATATCCTCTAGGCCTTTCGAATCATGAAAACTTGGTAAGTTTGTCCGTTTAACTAAAAACAGAAAGAAATGCCAAAAGGAACCAAACTTTCATCTTAGACAAAGAACAACGAATAACCAAGACTTATTGCCATCTCTTGAAGCTTTGGGGAGAGTTTTGGGTCACACATAAACATCCTTTAGACCTTTCAAATCATGAAAACTTGGTAAGTTTGTCTGTTTGACTAAAAAGTCAAAGATAGACCAAAAGGAACCAAACTTTCGTCTAAGAGAAACAAGAACGAATAACCAAGACTTATTGCCATCCCTTGAAGCCTTGGGAAGCACTTGGGGTCACACAAACATCCTCTATGCCTCTTGAATCTCGTAAGCTTTCTAAGGTTGTCCATTTGACAAAAAAGTCAAAGATAGATCAAATGGAACCAAACTTTTGTCCAAGAGAAACAACAACAAATAACCAAGACTTATTGCCATCCTTGAAGCTTTGGGCAGAACCTGGGGTGACACAAACATCTTCTAGGCCCCTTGAATCACGAAAGCTTGCTAAGTTGTCCATTTGACTAAAAAGCCAAAGATAGACCAAAAGGAAGCAAACTTTCATCTATGAGAAATAACAACGAATAACCAAGACATATTCTCATCCCTTCAAGCTTTGGGGAGAGTTTCGGGTCACACATGCATCCTCCAGGCCTCTTGAATCATGAAAACTCGCTAAGTTTGTCTATTTAACCAAAATAGTCAAAGATAGACCAAAAGGAACCAAACTTTCATCTAAGAGAAACAACAACGAATAACCAAGACATATTCTCATCCCTTCGAAGCTTTGGGGAGAGCTTGGGGTCGCACAAACATCCTCTAGGCCTCTCGAATCACCAAAACTAGCAATGTTTGCCCGTTTGACCAAAAAGTCAAAGATAGATCAAAAGGAACCAAACTTATAGTGTAAGAGAAACAACAACGAATAACCAAGACATATTCTCATCCCTTGAAGCTTTGGGGAGAGCTTGGGGTCACACATGCATCACCTAGGCCTCTCGAATCATGAAAACTTACTAAGTTTGTCTGTTTCCCTAAAAAGTCAAGGATAGACCAAAAGGAACCAAACTTTCTTCTAAGAGAAACAACGACAAATAACCAAGCCTTATTTCTATCCCTTGAAACTTTGGGGAGATCTAGGGGTCGCACAAACATCCTCCAGGCCTCTCGAAACAAGAAAGCTTGCTAGGTTTGTCCGTTTGTCCAAAAAGTGAAAGATAGACCAAAAAGAAGCTAACTTTCATCTAAGAGAAACAACAACGAATATCTAAGGCATATTCTCACTAAGGCATATTCTCATCCCTTGAAGCTTTGGAGGGAGCTTTGGGTCACACAAACATCCTCTACGCCTCTCGAATCACGAAAGCTGACTAACTTTGTTCGTTTGACCATAAAGTTAAAGATAGGCCAAAAGCAAGACAACTTTTGTCTATGAGAAACAACAATGAATAACCAAGACATATTCTCATCCCTTAAAGCTTTAGGGAGAGCTTGGGGTCACACAAACATCTTCTAGGTCTCTCGAATCATGAAAACTTGCTAAGTTTGTCCGTATGACCAAAAAGTCAGAGATAGGACAAAAGGAACCGAACTTTCATCTTTGCCATCCCTTGAAGCTTTGGGGAGAGCTTGGGGTCACACAAATATCCTCTAGGCCTTTTGAATCATGAAAACTTGGTAAGTTTCTCCGTTTGACCAAAAACTAAAAGAAAGGCCAAAGGGAACCAAACTTTCATCTTATAGAAACAACTACGAATAACCAAAACTTATTGCCATCTCTTGAAGCTTTGGGGAGAGCTTTGGATCTCATAAACATCCTCTAGGCCTTTCGAATCACGAAAACTTAGAAAGTTTGTCCATTTCATCAAAAAGCTAAAGATAGATCAAAAGGAACTAAACTTTCGTCTAATAGCAATAACAACGAATAACTAAGACTTGTTACCATCCTTTGAAGGTTTAAGGAGAGTTTGGGGTCACCCAATCATCGTCCAGGCCTCTCGAATCACGAAAGCTGCTAAGTTGTCCGTTTGACCAAAAAGCCAAAGATAGACCAAAAGGAAGCAAACTTTTGTCTATGAGAAATAACAATGAATAACAAGACATATTCTCATCCTTTGAAGCTTTGGGGAGAGCTTCAGGTCACACATGCATCCTCTAGGCCTATTGAATTATGAAAACTCGCTAAGTTTGTCTGTTTGACTAAATAGTCAAATATAGACCAAAAGGAACCAAACTTTCATCTAAGAGAAACAACGACGAATAACCAAGACTTATTGCCATCCTTCGAAGCTTTGGGGAGATCTTGGGATCACACAAACATCCTCTTGGTCTCTCGAATCATGAAAGCTTGCTATGTTTGTCCGTTTGTCCAAAAAGTGAAAGAAAGACCAAAAGGAAGCAAACTTTTGTCTAAGGGAAATAACAACGAATAACCAAGACATATTCTCATCCCATAAAGTTTTGGACAGAGGTTGGGGTCACACAACATCCTCCAGGCTTGTTGAATCACAAAAACTCGCTAAGTTTGTCCTTTTGACCAAAATGTCAAAGATAGACCAAAATGAACTAAACTTTCGTCTAAGAGAAACAATAACGAATAACCGAGACATATTCTTATCCCTAGAAGCTTTGGGGAGAGCTTGGGGTCACACAAACAACCTCTATCAGTTCGGAGAGAAAGTCAGAGATGGGCAAAAAGGAACCAAGCTTTCGTCTAAGAGAAAGAACAACGAATAACCAAGACTTACTGCCTTCCCATGAAGCTTTGGGGAGAGCTTGGGGTCACACAAACATTCTCTAGATCTCTCGAACCATGAAAACTTGGGAAGTTTGTTCGCATGACCAAAAAGCCAA
Source organism: Castanospermum australe (assembly GCA_019955255.1). NCBI lineage: Eukaryota > Viridiplantae > Streptophyta > Magnoliopsida > Fabales > Fabaceae > Castanospermum > Castanospermum australe. The sequence continues at coordinate 644,973 of NSJW01000359.1, forward strand.
AGATAGACCAAAAGGAACCAAACTTTTGTCTATGAGAAACACAACTAATAACCAAGAGTTGTTGCCATCCCTTGAAGCTTTGGGGAGAGCTTAGGGTCACACAAACATCCTCTTGGCCTCTCGAATCCCTAAAGCTTGTAAGTTGTCTGTTTGTTCAAAAACTCAAAGATAGACCAAGAGAAAGCAAACTTTCGTCTATGACAAATAACAACGACTAACCAAGACAAATTCTCATCCCTTGAAGCTTTGGGGAGAGCTTGGGGTCAAACAGGCATCCTCTAGGCCTCTTTGAACCAAGAAAACTTGCCAAGTTTCTTCGTTTGACCAAAGAGTCAAAGATAAACCAAAAGGAACCAAACTCTCGTCTAAGAGAAACAATGACGAATAACCAAGACTTAATGCCATCCCTTGAAGCTTTGGGCAGGGCTTGGGGTCACACAAATATCCTCTTGGCCTCTCGAATTAGGAAAGCCTGCTAAGTTTATCCGTTTGACCAAAAAATGAAAGATAGGCCAAAAGGAACCAGACTTTCGTCTAGTAGAAATAATAACGAATAACCAAGACTTATTGCCATCCCTCAAAGCTTTGGGGAGAGCTTGGGGACACATAGACATCCTCTAGGTCTCTCGAATCTCGAAAGAGTGCTAATTTGTCAGTTTGACCAGAAAGTCAAAGATAAGCCCAAAAGAATCTAAACTTTCGTCTAAGAGAAACTACAACGAATAACCAAGACGAATTGCCATGCTTTGAAGCTTTGGGGAGAGCTTGGGGTCACACAAACTTCCTCTATTCCTCCCGAATCTCGAAAGTTTGCTAACGTTTGTCCGTTTGACCAAAAAGTGAAAGATAGACCAAAAAGAAGCAAACTTTCGTCTATGAGAAACAACAACGAATAACCAAGACATATTCTCATCCCTTGAAGCATTGGGGAGAGCTTGGGGTCACACAAACAACCTCTATCCGTTCGGAGAGAAAGTCAGAGATGGGCAAAAAGGAACCAAGCTTTCGTCTAAGAGAAAGAACAACGAATAACCAAGACTTACTGCCTTCCCATGAAGCTTTGGGGAGAGCTTGGGGTCACACAAACATTCTCTAGATCTCTCGAACCATGAAAACTTGGGAAGTTTGTTCGCATGACCAAAAAGCCAAAGATAGACCAAAAGGAACCAAACTTTTGTCTATGAGAAACACAACTAATAACCAAGAGTTGTTGCCATCCCTTGAAGCTTTGGGGAGAGCTTAGGGTCACACAAACATCCTCTTGGCCTCTCGAATCCCTAAAGCTTGTAAGTTGTCTGTTTGTTCAAAAACTCAAAGATAGACCAAGAGAAAGCAAACTTTCGTCTATGACAAATAACAACGACTAACCAAGACAAATTCTCATCCCTTGAAGCTTTGGGGAGAGCTTGGGGTCAAACAGGCATCCTCTAGGCCTCTTGAACCAAGAAAACTTGCCAAGTTTCTTCGTTTGACCAAAGAGTCAAAGATAAACCAAAAGGAACCAAACTCTCGTCTAAGAGAAACAATGACGAATAACCAAGACTTAATGCCATCCCTTGAAGCTTTGGGCAGGGCTTGGGGTCACACAAATATCCTCTTGGCCTCTCGAATTAGGAAAGCCTGCTAAGTTTATCCGTTTGACCAAAAAATGAAAGATAGGCCAAAAGGAACCAGACTTTCGTCTAGTAGAAATAATAACGAATAACCAAGACTTATTGCCATCCCTCAAAGCTTTGGGGAGAGCTTGGGGACACAAAGACATCCTCTAGGTCTCTCGAATCTCGAAAGAGTGCTAATTTGTCAGTTTGACCAGAAAGTCAAAGATAAGCCAAAAGAATCTAAACTTTCGTCTAAGAGAAACTACAACGAATAACCAAGACGAATTGCCATGCTTTGAAGCTTTGGGGAGAGCTTGGGGTCACACAAACTTCCTCTATTCCTCCCGAATCTCGAAAGTTTGCTACGTTTGTCCGTTTGACCAAAAAGTGAAAGATAGACCAAAAAGAAGCAAACTTTCGTCTATGAGAAACAACAACGAATAACCAAGACATATTCTCATCCCTTGAAGCATTGGGGAGAGCTTGGGGTCACACAAACAACCTCTATCCGTTCGGAGAGAAAGTCAGAGATGGGCAAAAAGGAACCAAGCTTTCGTCTAAGAGAAAGAACAACGAATAACCAAGACTTACTGCCTTCCCATGAAGCTTTGGGGAGAGCTTGGGGTCACACAAACATTCTCTAGATCTCTCGAACCATGAAAACTTGGAAGTTTGTTCGCATGACCAAAAAGCCAAAGATAGACCAAAAGGAACCAAACTTTTGTCTATGAGAAACACAACTAATAACCAAGAGTTGTTGCCATCCCTTGAAGCTTTGGGGAGAGCTTAGGGTCACACAAACATCCTCTTGGCCTCTCGAATCCCTAAAGCTTGTAAGTTGTCTGTTTGTTCAAAAACTCAAAGATAGACCAAGAGAAAGCAAACTTTCGTCTATGACAAATAACAACGACTAACCAAGACAAATTCTCATCCCTTGAAGCTTTGGGGGAGGCTTGGGGTCAAACAGGCATCCTCTAGGCCTCTTGAACCAAGAAAACTTGCCAAGTTTCTTCGTTTGACCAAAGAGTCAAAGATAAACCAAAAGGAACCAAAACTCTCGTCTAAGAGAAACAATGACGAATAACCAAGACTTAATGCCATCCCTTGAAGCTTTGGGCAGGGCTTGGGGTCACACAAATATCCTCTTGGCCTCTCGAATTAGGAAAGCCTGCTAAGTTTATCCGTTTGACCAAAAAATGAAAGATAGGCCAAAAGGAACCAGACTTTCGTCTAGTAGAAATAATAACGAATAACCAAGACTTATTGCCATCCCTCAAAGCTTTTGGGGAGAGCTTGGGGACACAAAGACATCCTCTAGGTCTCTCGAATCTCGAAAGAGTGCTAATTTGTCAGTTTGACCAGAAAGTCAAAGATAAGCCAAAAGAATCTAAACTTTCGTCTAAGAGAAACTACAACGAATAACCAAGACGAATTGCCATGCTTTGAAGCTTTGGGGAGAGCTTGGGGTCACACAAACTTCCTCTATTCCTCCCGAATCTCGAAAGTTTGCTACGTTTGTCCGTTTGACCAAAAAGTGAAAGATAGACCAAAAAGAAGCAAACTTTCGTCTATGAGAAACAACAACGAATAACCAAGACATATTCTCATCCCTTGAAGCATTGGGGAGAGCTTGGGGTCACACAAATATCCTCTAGTCCTCTCAAATCACTAAAACTTATTACGTTTGTTAGTTTAAGCAAAAAGTCAAAGATAGACCAAAAGGAACCAAAGTTTCGTCGGAGAGAAACAACCAAGAATAACCAGGAGTTATTGCTAATCCTTGAAGCTTTGGGGAGAGCATGGGGTCTCACAAACATCCACTAGGCCTCTCGAATCACGAAAAGTTATTAAGTTTGTCCGTTAGACCAAAAACTCAAAGAAAGGCAAAAAGGAACCAAACTTTCGTCTAAGAGAAACAATAACTAATAACCAACACTTATTGCCATCCCTTGAAGCTTTGGGGAGGCCTTGGGGTCACACAAACATCCTCTAGCCCTCTCGAATCAGGAAGGCTTGCTAAGTTTGTCCGGTTGACCAAAAAGTCAAAGATAGACCAAAAGGAAGCAAACTTTCATCTATCAGAAACAATAATGAATAACTAAGACATATTCTTATCCTTTGAAGCTTTGGGGAGGGCTTGGGGTCACACAAACATCCTCTAGACCTCTCGAATCAGGAAAGCTTGCCAAGTTTGTCCGGTTGACTAAAAAGTCAAAGATAGACCAAAAGGAAGCAAACTTTCGTCTATGAGAAAAAATAATGAATAACCAAGACAAATTCTCATCCCTTGAAGCTTTTGGGAGGGCTTGGGGTCAAATAGGCATCCTCTAGGCCTCTTGAACCATGAAAACTTGCCAAGTTTCTTTGTTTGACTAATGTAGATTATAACTCATATAATCATCATTTCATACAAATGGTCCCGTATGTGGATCAAAATAGATATACTGATCATGTGAAGTATATTACAAGAGAACATACCCATGAATCTACAGATTGAATGCCTAGAAACAGAGTTTGAGTCCCAAATTCGTGGAGAGAATCAGAGAGTAAGAGCGAAAAATTGATTTCGGATGTTTTCTCAACCAACATTAGGTTCTTTCTCTTTACGTTTTTGCATCTTATATATATGCATGCATGGGGACTGGGCTTGGCCCATCTTGGGCAGCCCTGTCATCCATTCCTTCATCTCCTACTTGCCCTTGATGGGTCAAGTTCTCTATTCTGCCGTTCATACAGGCAAACAATCCGTGCGACCAGCATACTCATAGAGCTCGTTGCTATATATATGTTAGGAGTATATAACAGCTCACAATGGGACTTTGAGTAGATTATGTATGTTGTACCCTAGATCAATCAGTCACATTCATAACTCTCTTGATCTCATTTTAAACATTGTTTGTTCATTGTATTCACAACTATGACTAACCATAATATAGTCATACTTGGTCGACCAGTGAATACAAGTCAATATGACAGATGTCTTAAATTGATCTTCCTCTTTACTTAGATCTCTTAATCTGTGTTTAATTCGCTTTTTTAGGAATGTTCCATCCGATCGAATCGTTCATGACCATTGGCAACTTCCTAAGATAGCAAACATCAAACACAATCTCGAAAACAAGGTAAGAGTCTTAAGGGTACTATAATGAGGTATTTTTTTTTTTTAAGCTCAGAGTCTCACACGGCTTAAATAATGAGATCATAAAATTTAGCCATCTCTTTTGTCGCATATATAATGCATACGTAGCATGAAATACGTATTACAGTATTTTTCTCCTTTCCCATGGAGTGTATGCCTTCATATTTTAAATACTGTAAAGATGGTGGTTCAGACATTTCCAATGTTTAACCTGAGTTCACAAATCTACTCTGTTATAAATCAACAGAAGTCTCATCTGGCATAAGACAGATAAAGTGAAATTGTGGGTTATTTTTATTTTCGGATATAACAAATAATATATCCTCATCTTAACATTTAGTTAAGGCGACCATCATATTTCAAGCTCGAGCTCTTAATTATCACTTAGATAATTTAGCTTGAAATAGTCTCATCTCTATTTTACACACAGAAAATAGAGGCGATTACCTGTGTGAGTAGGCTAATATAGGATCTGTCCGGCATACCTTTTAATAAAGATAATGTACATAACATTAAATATATATGTATATGCATAAATGTTCAACAAATGTGGGCATTAAATTGGGAAATAATATAGTACATCAAGTTATACGCAATCCTAGAGTTTTTACATGGCTATTGAATATGTCTCTAGGAATAGGTTTCGTCATAGGATCTGCTACCATCCTTTGCGTAGATATGTATTGCACATTAACTTCTTTTTTTGTGCTACCAGGTCCTTCACGTAATTATACTTAGTGTCTATGTGTTTGGTCTTACAATGAAATTTAGAATCTTTGGTGTAAGCTATTGCTTCTTGGCTATCACAATTAACCAATACTGAGCTTGCAGCATTCTTAGTTACACCTAAATGATCCAAGAATCTTCTAAGCCATACACCCTCTTGTATTGCTGCTGAAAGTGCCACAAATTCAGCTTCCATTGTTGATAAGGCTATACATGTTTGTTTCTTACTACTCCACGATATAGCACCATTATTTAGTAAGAACACAAATCCAGAGGTAGATTTTCTCTCATCTAAATCTCCTCCCCAGTCAGCATCAGTATAGCCTTCTAGGCGCAGATCATTTCCTTGATAGCTCAGTGTGTAATTTACAGTACCTTTTAGATATCTAAGTATTCTCTTCACAGCTGTCCAATGTGCTTATCCCGGATTGGATTGGTATCTACTTACCATTCCAATAGCAAAACAAATATCAGGCCTTGTACACATCATAGCGTACATTAAACTTCCAACGACACTTGCATATGAAACACGTTCCATTTGCTTTTGCTCTTGTGGAGTCTGAGGACACAACCTTCTGCTCAAGCCTACGCCTTTTGCAATATGAGTATCAATGGGTTTGCAGTCTCTCATGTTGAAGCGTTCAAGTATTTTGTTTGTATATGTTTCTTGTGAAAGAGATAAAAGTTTTCTTGAACGATCTCTTGAAATCTTAACTCCAAGGATATATACTGCTTCACCCATATCTCTCATTTCAAAATTGGTATTTAACTAACTTTTGATAGTGTTAACGAACTCCTTACTGCTTCCAGCTATTAGTATATCATCAACATATAATGATAAGATCACAAACCGATCTTTGGATCTTTTAATATATACGCAATAATCTTCGTCAATTTTGACAAAATTATATTTTATTACTACTTTGTGAAAACGTATATACCACTGTCTTGAAGACTGCTTAAGGCCATATATTGATCTTAAAAGTCAACATACCTTTTGTTCTTGGCCTTCTATTATGAAACTAACTGGTTGTTTCATATAAATTTCTTCTTCTAATTCTCCATATAGAAATGCAGTCTTTACATCCATTTGATGTAATTCAAGATCCATACTTGCTACTATAGCTAAGATAACGCGAATCGAGGTAAATCTCACTACAGGAGAAAATGTTTCTTCATAATCAATTCCTTCCTGTTGAGTATACCCCTTTGCTACTAGGCGAGCCTTATATTTTTCAGTTGATCCATCAGCATTTCGCTTTATTTTGAGGACCCATTTGTTTCCGACGGCTTTGTGTCCTTCGGGGAGATCAACCAATTCCCAAACTTGATTTAATCTCATAGACTCCATCTCTTCTTCCATTGCTTTCATCCATTTTTCCTTTACAGGACATGATAGAGCTTCTTCTATGTTCTTTGGCTCTTCCTCATCTAGTGGAGCAACCATGAAAGCTTCCCCTTCTATGTCAAAATGTTTTCGGGGAACGCTTTTTACGATTTGATCGTCGTATTAAAAGTTGTTCATCTTGAATGTGACATCCCTCGATTCAAATTCAGTTTTTACTCCCACTTTTCTTGACAAATTTGTATGTGCCATCATTGACCTAACCATCTCAAGCAGGGTTCTGTTCCGTCTCTCCGCAACACCATTTTCGTTGAGGAGTATAAGGAATAGTTAATTGTCTATCTATCCCTTTTTCATCACATAGTTTCTCTGAATTGAGTAGATAAATATTCACAACCTCGATCAGTCCTTAATGCCTTAATTTTCTTGTCTAATTGATTTTCAGCCAAACTCATATATCTTTTGAAGCAACTTAATGCCTCTGATTTTATGAGTTATCAAATAGACATGGCTGAATCGAGTATAATCATCTATAAATGTGATGAAATATACAACCCCATGCCTTGCTCTCACATTCATTGGACCACAGATATCTGAATGGACTAATTGCAAAGGAATTTTAGCTCTAATTCGTTTTCCAAAAGGTTTTCTAGATGTTTTCCCTATTAGGCAATGCTCACACGTAGGTAAATCGACTCTTTCGATATTACCCAATAAGCCTTCCTTGGCTAGTCTGCTCATTCTATTTTGGCCAATATGACCAAGTCTAGCATGCCATAAATTAACATCAACATGGTAAGTACTAGAAGATGTAACTAGGGAATAACAAACATTCGCAGAATGTAAGTCATAATCTAATACAATGAAACCATTTAAAAAATATCCTGAGTCGTAAAATGTTGTTCCTAAGAACACATTTACACCATTTGAATGGAAGTTTATTGAAAAACCAAGTCTAACCAACACTATTACAGGAACTAAATTCCGTCGTATGTCAGGTGCATAGAGGACATCATGTAGGAATAGGGTGCGCCCGTTGCGCATATTCAATTGACATGTGCCAATCCCTTTAACAGTTACTCGCATTGTTGTTTCCTACATAGATCCACTTTGCTCCATGTGGAATACGCCGGAATTCCACGAAGGCATTCCTGTCCTTGGCTACATGGTCGGTGGCTCCTGAGTCTACAGTCCACAAAGGATGTTGATTCAGATAAGAAAACAGAACTTGAGACAAACAACATTATTCTCAAGTGGATTAAGGTTGTTTACCTTCTTTGGCTCGTGACAATCGCGAGCGAAGTGACCCTTCTTGTCACAATTGTAGCATTTCACCTTTGACATATTTTTCTTGAAAGGACGCCTTCCTTTCCTAGGTAGGTTGGTTATTCCTTGGCCTTTTGCCAGTCGAAGATGGACCCTTACCTTTCCTCTTATGAGAACCACCACACATTGATGCTTGCGCTTAGAGCCCAAAGCTCCTTGTGAGCTAGAACCTGCAAAGTAGATATCACTTTCAGGTTTAGCCGCCTATAGGCGGTCCTCTTCCAACTCAATATGACGCATAGCATCCTCAA